>OY754974.1:21411159-22120111 GCA_963576475.1 Molanna angustata | reverse complement strand
GCCTATAAATATAATATGTTGGTAAAGAAATACATAAAAAATATAATACAATCACAGGTTATAAAAACTGTCTTTAAAGAAAACAAAAATTTATTAGTAATTCAAGACCGAATATTTTTTTAAGATTATTTTCAAGGCCAAAAAATGTAAATATTATTTTGGCATGTGATTATAAAATATTTCAATGGCCACTGAACGACGCCGACGATGAACTAATGCTATAAAAACTTGAAATATTCGACATTTCCCATTTTACTTTAAGGGTTTGCGTAGTATTAAGGTTCTAGGCACACCCCTGGATACCTACTATTACTGTCGTACAAAGAGTTCCTACAAATGATATAATTTTCAAATCAACAAATTACTCATGTTATTCTAAGAACCATCTAAGAAGATATATATGTAGGTACATATTCATAGTTTAATCAAATTACATAACAAAAGTAATACAATTTCACCGTAGGTATAAGATCACAATAACAAATTAGGCACACGAGTGATGTAAGACATGATACATAAGTAGGTACCTACATTATTTTCATTCTTGAATTCATATGTGCATATTACCTACCTGCTAATGTATATTTTTTTTTTTTTTGTTTTTTTTTTTATTTACATTTTTAAAACAATAAGTATTCTTGCACTAAACTGCAAAAGCAGTTTAACAGTGCTAGCTCTCTCGTACACTTATATAAATTTGATTTTCTTTAGTCAATTATAAACAAATATATACAAAAATTATATTTGTTTGTATCTTGAATACTAAATATTCTAAAATAATTCATTTGTACGCATTCTTTTTGTACATATATTTAAATTTATTGACAAAACCAAAAATATAGGACAACTCCAATGATTTTGTTAATGAATTTCATTGCACCCTGAGAAAATGTCAAAGTAATATTCTAATGGTAGTTTATTCTGGGTTTTCCAGACCAAACAAGCCAGAGTAGATAAATTTTATTTCAGAGGGTTTTATGACATTTTTTAACATCTCAATAGAGACGAAGTTGGAATATTATAGGAAAACTGGTAAATCAAGGAACTTACAGGGCTTACGATCTGGCATCGTCTGGTTTCGTGATCACTTGCGCAACGTTCCACTTATTATGCAATCTTATTGAGTTTCCTATCAATCCAATTTTCATAGATGGCGACGGTGCTTCAGCTTATTTTCGTGCAAAAAGATTTTCATATATAGAACTTTCATAAATTGAATTGATAGGAAACTCAAAAAGAAGGCATTATTTGTGAGCGTTGCGCAAGCGCATAAAGTGATCACGTAAATCAGCCGATGACAGGTCGTAAGTGGTCTAGGTGACTTTGTTTTCCCGGTTATCCTTTGATATTCCAACTTCGTCTCTGTTGATATTGTGGTGGACCATTCCTATGATTTCCCCACATCACTACTGGCTTGTCATGGCTACCAACTCAAGCTGAACGTTTACAATGATCCCCTCCTACTCTAATCATTCGGAATTTCTTCAGTCGCCCGGCCTAGACGTATCGCGTGTTAATTAAATATAATAATTTAACAAATTCTATGAAATACATCGATTATAATAAATTTATATCAGAGTGAGTAGGTACAATATTTTATTGCATGAATTATCAGTTGCACCCAATTGTATGTAGTGTATCTATTATAGAGAGATGAGTTTAATTTTACCTTTTGAACACGCAATAATCCTTCTTTTAAATATTCTATAAATTAATTAATCATAATAATAATAATCAAATAACCATCTTCCTATATCAATATAATTATTAAAACAAGCATTTCCCTATTATATGTTAAAAAATTGTCATTAAATATCATTGAATCCCGACAAGGACTTAAAATATTTATTTTTTCTAAAATTCAACTATAAAAATATTTTGTTTTAGACGGGTTGGTAGAAGAAGCGGCTAGTCCACTGGAATGATGGATTTAAATTGATTTTTAATTGGATGGCATTGACTGATTTAGTTCACTTATGTATATCACAATTATTTGCTAAGTATAATGAATATTTCTTGATACAAGGGAAAATGACTTTCGGTTAAATTTTAAACTTGCAGTATAACATTTATTCCTTGAATAAATAGGTACCTACCCGAAGAGCTAAATGGATTAATTCAAATATTTTGGTGAAACAACACAATTTAGGTTTTCGTTGGGTTGGTACCTATCTTCGTATGTATGTGTATGTATCCAACATAATACGAACATTTAATTTGATTAGAGTAAAACAATAATAACTTCCTTACCAAATTCCCCTCGAAGCCATCTCACAAAACAGTCGGACCAATTGTTATTTTCTTTATGTTTCAGATAGCGAATAATGACACGATTCAACCGTGTTATTTACCAACTAAGGTACTTTGGGGGAAGATAAGAAAGGCTTATTGAAAAATAGGCAAAGGAAGCATTACGCTCAGTGTTTGCGGCTTCGCGTTTGCGACATGTTGGTCGCGTGGTAGCGCTTTCAGAGGTCAAGATAGATGTACAATGTACAGCAAGATTATAAAACATGGTAAGTAATTTCGACATTTTTTGATCTCTGCTCAATACTGCTTCTGCTGAAGTATTTCCAAAATTAGATGAATTATAAAATTCAACAAGTGAATCAAGTTTCTCGTATTACAAATCTAATTAATTCTACACCTAAAATACCGTTATTTAGCAAACCTACGGATTTTTTTTTTAATTTTGTACATAATAGGTATTTTGTTAAAGAGAAAGCAAATATTTATGAGCCGCTTAGGCTGTCTCCTAAGCTGAAGGTCCTGGGTTTGATATCCAATGGAGAAAACAAAGTATTTCTGGATTTGTAAAATAATTTAGCTCATAAGTCTAAATGTGTCAACTCATTTTTGGATGCGCGTATAAGCAATACATACAACATTAACTCTTATATTTTAGTTATAGCGGACACATATAAGGTAAACAAAAAAAAAAAACTACTTGAGTTTTCCTCAAAATAAAATTTCACGCAAATAAGTAGAATAATAGATAATGTACATTACGATGAATTGAGAGTTTAAATAATTGTGAATTTTGTATGAATCTATAAATCTCTATATGACTTTAATTTAAAATATAATTATGTTATAGGAAATAATGGATTTTAATGACTAATTTAATAAAAGTTGAATCGACACGTCAAACTTAGAGTGTTTTATAAAACTCTTTCATGCTTATCATTTTAAAATTACTAAAGTCCGTCTCAAATATTATATGTACATCATCGAGATGAATTAAGTGCTACCATGAAATAATTATCATCTTTTTCAGTTCAAGTGCAAAAAAGGCATATTATATAGATATGTATAATACATATATATTTCTAAATAGACTAGTAAGAGGATTTCATATGGTCATCCAATCTCAAGTGTATGAGTTTCGTCACCGTCTGTGATTAAAGAACACATTTCATAATATAGCTCTAATGTTGCGAACAATTATTAGTTTACATATTATATCTATGTGGTACGAAATATTTTGTTATAGTATATACCTACTCGTATTTGTAAAATAACTAATTCTTTTAATCTTCGAATGACCTCTAGATACACAAATCTAATGATTTTTGTACGATATACCTTCATTGCCCTTCATTTTCTCCCTTCCTTTCTATATTGCTGTTATCAGTCATAAAATAAAAGTCGTATTATTTTACATTTGTCTCACTTTTGTTTTGAAAAGAAATTAATTTATCGTACCTACCGAATTTAATCGAGGTGTCATGTTGTTTGGTTTAGATGGAAGATATTGCATAATGGCAACAAGCCCGCTTTCATACACTTCTAAATGAATTATTCATCATTTTAAGCTGTCGCTATATGTAGAATATCTTACTTTGCGACGCAACACGATGCGCCGATACGTCGGTATAGCCCTGTGCGATCTCATCTTTAGGATTTATATTATTCCTTCCCTTCGTGGAACTTTCAGATTCTTCCATCACAACTATTTGCGGAGGAGATCTATTCAGGAAATTTGAAAAGTTTAGACTCGTCTTGATTGATGTTGTTATATCAAAATTGTTAGAATTCATTGGCAAATATTTTTTTATATCAAGACACAAAACAAAAAGGAAAATTCCGAGAGTAATTGTGAAGCTTTTCTTTGAATTGAACATAGTCAGAATAATAAAAAAACATTTTGTTGAAAAAATGAATGACAGGTAGGTAGGCACAATACTTTTTTTTTTAAACGGCGCTGGCCGATTTACTAATGATATTAATAACAATTAAGCACTACAAATAATAACACTCAATTATTATTATTACCATTATACACTTCCTCAAAAGAATTAGCAGATCAATGGGTCTATTGTAAATTATTTAAAAGAGCAAAATAAAATGCAACAAACGCATCATCAAGCTTTCAATTGGGAATAGTTCACCCATCCAGATACTTAACATATCAAAGGATTAGGCTCTGAGGAGGTCTCTATACTACCTAACAACCCTACTGATTCCCGAATATTAACGTTTAAAAAATCTTTAACGATTCTACATGTATTCATAATTACCGTTTTTTACATTTTTATTATTAAATTTTTCGATAAATCTATAATTTCTAAATTACGGATTAACGATTTTGGAATAATGCCAGTGGCTGAAATAATGAACGGTAATATTATTATTTTACGAGAATGCCAAAGTCTTTTAATCTCATTACCTAAAGCGGTGTATTTTCTAATTTTTTCATCAAAAGTTTTTATAATATTACTAGAATTTGGAATAGCCACGTCGCAAATATATGTTATTTTTTTAATTTTATCATGTATTATTAAATCGGGTCTGTTATGTTGAATTGACCGGTCAGTTAATATTGTTTTATCGTAATAAAGCGAAATGTTATTATTTTCTAAAAATGAAATCGGATCATATTCATAATATGGTTTTATGTTTATCGCGTCAATTAATTTATATTTAATAGCTAAATTTTGATGTATTATTTTTGCTACTTGGTTATGTCTAAATGTATATTCTGATTGCGCGAGAAAAGAACAGCCCGATATTATATGATCGATTGTTTCCGGAAAAGCCAAACATTTCCTACAACTCATCAACTACATTTATGTCTTTTATTATATATTTTTGATAATTTTTAGTTTTTATTACTCTATCCTGAATTGCTATTATAAAACCTTCTAAATCCGCGTCCAAATCACCAATACTCAACCATTTGTTTGACCAAATTTTGTCAACATAAGGTTGGTTGAGAAATTTTGGATGTATAGAATGAATTATTTTATTTAGCCACGAATTTAGAAGGTCGTCATTTATATTTATAATATTGTTATTGGCATTCTCGTAATTTAAATTTAATGTTGTTAAATTTTTGTCCGCCTCACAGATTACTTTATGCATTAAAGAACTATCAGATTTTTTGTGAAAGAAAGTTTTTAGCGATTCGATTTGATTATTATGTAACGATGTTATTTTTATTATACCCCTACCTCCTAAATTCCTAGGCAAATTGATTCGTTCAATCGCGGAATTAGGATGATGACAACGAAATTTAGTTAAACGCGTTCTAATTGTTCTTTCTAAACTATCTAAATCTGTTTTTGACCATTTAATAATTCCAAAAGAATATGTCAATATCGGTATTGCCCAAGTATTAATAGCTTTAGTTAAGTTTTTAGCTGACAGATTGCATTTTAATATTTTCGTAATTCTATCTTTAAATTTTATATTTATATCAAATTTTATTTTAGTGTGGTCTAATTTGTTAGACTGCGGATAACCTAGATATTTATAAACCTCCAACCCTTTCAAACTATCTATTTGAAAATTTCTTTGAATATCACCACCCATTTCTAGTATTTTACCCTTTTCGACATGTAAAGTTTTACATTTATCTAAACCGAAAGACATTCTAATATCATCTGAAAATGCTTTTATTATCCTAATCATTTTTTCCAATTCTGAATCAGATTTAGCATATAATTTTATATCATCCATATACATTAAGTGCGAAATTTTAATATTAGACCGTGGATGACCGTTAATTTTTATTCCATACTTAGATTCATTTAACATTTTAGAAAGCGGATTAAGAGCTAAACAAAACCAAAGTGGACTCAATGAATCTCCCTGAAAAATTCCGCGTTTAATTTTAATTCCTGGAATAGATATTTTATTAGAATTTAAATTTATTTATAATGAATTTTATTTTATTATTTTATTTTTATTTTATTTTTACTAAGGACAGCACACAGTACATGCATACAATTACTAAAAGTAAATAAATAGAAATACAAATATAACGTGTAGGTACCTCTTACGTGCTATACCTAATATCAAAATAATAGATGGGTCGGTGGCAGAGCGGTTAGCGCGCTGGGTTAGTAATCCAGTGGTCGCGAGTTCGAATCCTGCCTCGACCGATTTCGTTCACCTTTAGCACAAGCATTTATTTGCTTATTTTAGGGAACGTAGGAAGATGTATATGTACTTGTTTAACAAGGACATATTCATTTTTTTTTTTAAAAAAAAAAAAAAAAGACAATAAAAAAATGTGAATTAGTGTGGATGCGAGAAGATTAACAGTAAGTATGTGTGGCTAAAAGAGTTAACTAGAAAGAGTGTGAGTGTGTGTGTGTGTGTGTGTGTGTGTGTGTGTGTGTGTGTGCGTGTGTGTATGTGTGTGTGTGAGAGTGGGTGTGCATGTGTGTGTATACATGATAGACGAACATATATTGACGGATTCTTAAGTCGAGATGAAAAAGAAAATATATTGGTGAGGGTGGTTGGGAAAAATAAAATTTATTAGTAGTATTGTTATAATGTCACGATGTTAGATATAAGTTTGTTTTTGAATGTCATATGTGAATCAAAAAATATGTCTAAGTCGGCATTTTTTTCATAAGAGTTGAATAAGTATTTCATTCTGTTAATCGGAGCGTTTTTGGAAGCATTTGTTTTACAGATATTGGAGAAGAAAAGTGACATAGGTACATAATATGTCATGTCCGGCGAGTAGATGTATTAAAATTAATATTGGTAAGAATTTCATGGCATTCTATGTTTCCAATTAAATCACTTCTATTGTTAATGATCAGTTAAAACCAATTACTTATCCAGGGGGCAAGTCCCGTCAAACGGTGGCATTAAAACCTTCATGAATAAACCTTCATATCATGGATAAATTATATAAAGGAGTTGTATATTAACTTTATGCCCCCAGATGTGAACGATATTTTATAAATAAATAAATATCGATATTATACTCCCTACCTAGTGATTGTAAAAGTATGAGTATACCTCTCCTAAAAAAATATATAAAAAACTGGCTTATAAACATTGGAAGAAAATAATCAGAACTAAACTTAACGTATATATATGTTTAAATGTTTCATACACTTTACTTTGTATATCTTGATATATTTTTTTGTGTTAATAAGTGCTTTTCCAGTTGATGTGATTTGTAGTTTGTTTCATGAAAAAAAAATCATTTTTTTTATACGGCGCTTGCCGATTTACTAATGATATTAATAACAATTAAGCAATACAAATAATAACACTCAATTATTATTATTACAATTATACACTTCCTCAAAAGAATTAGCAGATCAATGCGTAAATTGTAAATTATTTAAAAGAGCAAAATAAAATGCAACAAACGCATCATCAAGCTTTCAATTGGGAATAGTTCACCCATCCAGATACTTAACATATCAAAGGATTAGGCTCTGAGGAGGTCTCTATACTACTTAACAACCCTACTGATTCCCGAATATTAACGTTTAAAAAATCTTTAACGATTCTACATGTATTCATAATTACCGTTTTTTGCATTTTTATTATTAAATTTTTCGATAAATCTATAATTTCTAAATTACGGATTAACGATTTTGGAATAATGCCAGTGGCTGAAATAATGAACGGTAATATTATTATTTTACGAGAATGCCAACGTCTTTTAATCTCATTACCTAAAGCGGTGTATTTTCTAATTTTTTCATCAAAAGTTTTTATAATATTACTAGAATTTGGAATAGCCACGTCGCAAATATATGTTATTTTTTTAATTTTATCATGTATTATTAAATCGGGTCTGTTATGTTGAATTGACCGGTCAGTTAATATTGTTTTATCGTAATACAGCGAAATATTATTATTTTCTAAAAATGAAATCGGATCATATTCATAATATGGTTTTATGTTTATCGCGTCAATTAATTTATATTTAATAGCTAAATTTTGATGTATTATTTTTGCTACTTGGTTATGTCTAAATGTATATTCTGATTGCGCGAGAAAAGAACAGCCCGATATTATATGATCGATTGTTTCCGGAAAAGCCAAACATTTCCTACAACTATCATCAACTACATTTATGTCTTTTATTATATATTTTTGATAATTTTTAGTTTTTATTACTCTATCCTGAATTGCTATTATAAAACCTTCTAAATCCGCGTCCAAATCACCAATACTCAACCATTTGTTTGACCAAATTTTGTCAACATAAGGTTAGTTGAGAAATTTTGGATGTATAGAATGAATTATTTTATTTAGCCACGAATTTAGAAGGTCGTCATTTATATTTATAATATTGTTATTGGCATTCTCGTAATTTAAATTTAAAGTTGTTAAATTTTTGTCCGCCTCGCAGATTACTTTATGCATTAAAGAACTATCAGATTTTTTGTGAAAGAAAGTTTTTAGCGATTCAATTTGATTATTATGTAACGATGTTATTTTTATTATACCCCTACCTCCTAAATTCCTAGGCAAATTGATTCTTTCAATCGCGGAATTAGGATGATGACAACGAAATTTAGTTAAACGCGTTCTAATTGTTCTTTCTAAACTATCTAAATCTGTTTTTGACCATTTAATAATTCCAAAAGAATATGTCAATATCGGTATTGCCCAAGTATTAATAGCTTTAGTTAAGTTTTTAGCTGACAGATTGCATTTTAATATTTTCGTAATTCTATCTTTAAATTTTATATTTATATCAGATTTTATTTTAGTGTGGTCTAATTTGTTAGACTGCGGATAACCTAGATATTTATAAACCTCCAACCCTTTCAAACTATCTATTTGAAAATTTCTTTGAATATCACCACCCATTTCTAGTATTTTACCCTTTTCGACATGTAAAGTTTTACATTTATCTAAATCGAAAGACATTCTAATATCATCTGAAAATGCTTTTATTATCCTAATCATTTTTTCCAATTCTGAATCAGATTTAGCATATACTTTTATATCATCCATATATATTAAGTGCGAAATTTTAATATTAGACCGTGAATGACCGTTTATTTTTATTCCATACTTAGATTCATTTAACATTTTAGAAAGCGGATTAAGAGCTAAACAAAACCAAAGTGGACTCAACGAATCTCCCTGAAAAATTCCGCGTTTAATTTTAATTCCTGGAATAGATATTTTATTAGAATTTAAATTTATTTTTAAATCTGTATTCCAGCCTAACATAATACATTTTAAAAAGTTTATTAAAATTGGGCTAATTTTGTATATTTCTAATATTTTTATAAGCCACGAGTGCGGTACACTATCAAAAGCTTTTTTATAATCAATATATCCTACATGTAAATTACGATTTTTAGTTTGTATTTGTTTAAGAATTACTGAATCAATTATTAGTTGTTCTTTACATCCTAAATATTTTCTACGACATCCTTTTTGTTCTTCCGATAAAATATTTTTTTCATCTACGTGTTTATAAATTAAATCCGTCATACAGGAAGTTAAAATTTTATAAATCGTAGGTAAACATGTTATCGGTCTAAATTGAGAAGGATTATTAATATTTTCATTTTTAGGTAATAAATATGTTATTCCTTTAATAAGAAAATTTGGAATATTTTGAGGATGTCGTATTAATTTTGATAAATTTTTAGCCAAAAGTGGATGTAAAGAAGTGAAACGTTTATACCAAAAGTTATTTATTCCGTCGCAACCCGTGGCTTTCCAGTTATGAGATTTTTTAATATTTTTTGTTAATAAATCTAAAGTTATTTCAGAGAAACTCATTTCCTCCACATCAGCAAAATTCAGCTCCTCATCTTTTATCCACGGGCCCGAATTGTTATGTTTTATATCGTTACTCCAAATTTTGGACCAAAAATCGCGAATATCTGATTCAGAGGTTAATGTTATATTATTATTAGTACTACTATTTTGACTATCTAATTTGGAATAAAATAATTTTTCATTTTTTTAAAATAATTTATTATTTTTATTATAAATATAATTATATCTTTTAAGTCTACTAGATTTGACTGCTAGTTTTTGCTTTAAAAGATCTAATAAATCATTTATTGTATGTATGTTATTTGAGCTAAGTACATTATTATATCCAAAATTTACCCCAATTTTGCCTACATGTCTTAATATATTTCTACTTCTATTCCCATTTTTGAATTCTATAACCCTAGCAATACTACTTCTCAATAACGTTACATCCCTTTCTAATCTAATTTGCCAATCAGGTTTTTTATATCTATGACAATTTTCATTATTTAAATTTATTTTAATGCCTAGAGCTTCATAAACCGTTATAGCGCTAGCATATATTAATGTGTGTAAATCTAAAAAAATAATATTGTCATGTATTATTTTTGGTAAAATTATATCATTTATTTTTTTTTTATTTTTATTATTATTACTATTATTATGTTTCAAATCTATACTATCTGACTTAATCTACTAGATACTTATGGTCAATCTGTTTCTTAAGTAAAATATTTTTTTGTTTTTTATTTCTTTTTTATTAAGGGGTGCAGCATTTAGATATATTGTTTAATAATGTTTTCATCATTCAGAACATATATTTGTTTCGGAAGAAAACTATAAAATAAACAAAAAATAAATTGGCTGCCTTAAAACGGGAATTATTCCTAGTTAGGCAGACAAAGGTAAAAAGTGGAACACACCCTATATACCTACCACAAAAATGGTTTCATTCATGTATTATATACTTATTCATATATATATTGTATATATTATTATTTTTTCTTTGTATACATTCAATATTGTTCCAATGTAATTTGTTTTTAAAAAGTAAATAAAACAATTATTATTATTATTATTATTATCCTTTGTTTAAAGCGATTGAGGCAGGGTTAAAAGCCATTGTAAAGTTTCATAATTATATAAGTAAAAGATCAATACAGATCTACTTGATCTAGTTGAAAGAGCCCTTACTAGGCGAAACGGTTGTCCATATAATTGGAATAAAATGATTATATATGTACAACTATTTATGTATTTTTTAACCTACATAATATATATGACGATATCATCATTTTATGCCAAGATAGAAGAGTCTGGGGTTCGGTTCTCTCTGCCTACCCCAAATAGGGAAACGGCGTGACGGTATGTATGTATGTATCATTTCCTCTTTGTTCATTTTATTCGTCTATTCTCATAAACCGTCAAAATCACTTCATAAAAATGAATGGTATTCAAATTTAAGTATCCTTGTACATTCTATCGTATCATTATGAGTTAGTTCATACTTGTATGTATATTACAGACACCTAATTTATATGCATATGCAGTTTTCAAACCACACTACCACAGAGAATGTTACGGTATTGATCAGGTATTAAAGTATTTTAAGTGAAGTTATATATAGATATATATAGATAGATAGTTATGTACCCACATATTACATATTATACGGAGACGAGTTTCTTATTGACAATAGTCGTCATCTTCAGAACTAAATGACATTACCCGTTTCCTATTTACGACAAGTTAAATATCCACACAATGTTTGATTACCTACTTGGCCATCTCTCTGAGTATATGTATAAAGTAAGCAAAATGTCATACATTTTAATAGAAATTGTATATGTAGGTACTATATTAGTTGTGAGTTGTGAATAACATAACATCAAAATGTTTTTGTAAATATACACATTTGATGTTTTAATCATAGGTACATGAATGTGAGTAAATCTAAGATATTGGTATTCAAAAACACTGAAACTATAACAGCATGTATTATAAAAGTAGAGAACGAATGGCTTGAACACGTAGAGGAATATTTATATTTGGGGAGTATGTTTGAACGGAGTTGAAGATCTGATAGAGATATTGAAAGAAGAGTTATGTCAGGTAATATAATAAACGGAGCACTCGGACCAGTAATTTCCGATACAAGCATCTCAAAGGAAGCCAAAATTGCCGTACATAATGCAAATTTGGTGCCTACATTGACGTATGCCAGTGAAACATGGATGTGACAAAAGACGCATGAAGGTAGAATAAATGTCGTAGAATTGAGGTCACTAAGAGGAGTACATAATAGGACGATATATCTAAAGTAATAAAGCAATCAAAATGTTAGTGTATGTGTGTGTGTATGTGTGTGTGTGTGTGTGTGTTTGTCTCACGCCTTCTGAAAAACCAAGAGCATCTAAAAATCTAATTTAAGTGCGAACATGTACCAGTATACCTGGTGCAGTGTCACGCTAAAAAGAATGCGATAAAAATGCTGAATTTTAAAAATATTTAAATAATTATTTTTTTCATACAAAATTTTCCAAGTCATATCTGTCAAAAAAGTGTACATTTTGCACGCAAATATCTGTTAGTTTAAAAGTTAGAAGTAGGTATTTACACAAAAAAAATATATTTTGAAGTATAACTTAGCGTTTAAGTGAAAAACATGGTGAATATTTGGTATAATTATAATGTTAAACTTATTTTTAAAGTAAGCGTTTTGTACATAAACGCCGCCATTTTAATATCTTTTCATACAATATTTCATTTTCCCACGGAATGAATATGTTCTTGAAAATAATAAACCTTTGAAATAAATGTAATTATGAAATAATAAAATGAAACACAAGACATTACGGCAAGTTTTAAGACATATATTGTAAAAATGTGTTTATTATTAGTTAAGATGTAGGCATAATAAAATTGCATAATTTGTAAATAATATTTGATTTTTCTGACAATTTTCATTTTTATGGCATCGAACAAACCAATGTAGGTACCTACATATTCAAAAAAGTCTCAAACCATTTGATATTTTTAAAGTATTGGAATGGTTACTATGGTAACGGAAAGATTCTGATATTCAAATTAAATTTGTTATGAATAGAATTTCTTTAGAATATTGTTGTAGGTAGGTACCTACCTATTACTATTTACTTACAAATCAACAATATACTGATTTCCTATCGGAAAATTGTATGCGATGTGCTCCTAAACCGTTTGTCCGATTACAATGAAACTTTGGTGAATTGTCGAGCGTGTGCCCGGGATGGTTTCTGGATTTAAACTTTTTTCTTATTCTTCTTTTTCTTCGTGTATTTGGTCATTTAACCTATGAAGGGGGAGTATCCTGGGAGAAGAAGGTCCAACTGTCCTTCCATCTCTTCGCAGGTCTTCCAAGACGGTTTCTGGATATAAACTTTTTTCTTCTTCTTTTTCTTCATCGTGCATTTGGTCATTTTACCTATGAAGGTGGACTATCCTGGGAGAAGAAAGTCCAATTTTCCTTCCATATCTTCGCAGGTATCTGGATTTGAACTATTTTCTTCTTCTTCTTCGTGTATTTAGTCATTTTACCTATGAAGGTGGAGTATCCTGGGAAAAGAATGTCTTTTCATCTCTTCGCGGTTCTTCCAGGATGGTTTCTGGAATGAAACTTTTCTTAACCGACTGAAGAGACGGGATGTAATGAAGGGAAGGGACGTAATGAGGAATTGAAGGGACGGGAGGTACTGAAGGGCCTGAAGGGACGGGAGGTACTTAAGGGAACGTGTACCTGTATACCTGATGCAGTGTCAGGCTAAAAATAATGCGATTAAAATGCTGAATTTTAAAAATATTTCAATAATTATTTTTTTCATACAAAATTTTCCAAGTCGTATCTGTCAAGAAGTGTACATTTTGCACGCAAATATCTGTTAGTTTAAAAGTTAGAAGTACGTATTTACACGAAAAAATTTTACTTTCAAGTATAACTTAGCGTTTAAGTGAAAAACATGGTGAATATTTTGTATAATTATAATGTTTAACTTATTTTTAAAGTAAGCGTTTTGTACATAAATGCCGCCATTTTAATATCTTTTCATACAATATTTCATTTTCCTACCGAATGAATATGTTCTTGAAAATAATAAACCTTTGAAATAAATAAAATTATGAAATAATAAAATGAAACACAAGACATTACAGCAAGTTTTAAGACGTATATTGTAAAAGTCTGTTAATTATTAGTAAAGATATAGGCATAATAAAATTGCATAATTTGTATATAATATTTGATATTCCGGACAATTTTTATTTTTATGGCATCGAACAAACCAATGTAGGTACCTACATACATATTATTCAAAAAATGTCTACAAACCATTTGATATTTTTTACATGTTCTATGGTTACTATGGTAACGGACACATTCTGATATTCAAATAAAATTTGTTATAAATCGAATTCGAATTAATTTAGAACATCATTGTAGGTAGGTACCTACATACCTAATACTACTTGAAAACCAACAATATACTAAGTTCGTATAGGAAAATTATTAAACTATCTTAGGTTAACTACAATACACATGTCATTCAATCTACAAACTATTTCCTATAGTGAAATTCTTCTTTTATTTAAGTAGACCTTTGGGTGATTTTTTATACAAACTATTTCTTGTTGTTTAATTCTTCTTCCTCTTCTTTTGTGAAGTCATTTGGGACAGTTCATAAATAAACTATTTCCTATAGTCTAATTTTTCTTTTTCTTAATTTATGTAGACCTTGGGTGAGTTTTTATACAAACTATTTCCTATAGTCTAATTCATCTTCTTCCTCTTCTTTTATGTAGCCCTTTGGGTGAGTTTTTATACAAACTTATTCCTATTATCTAATTCTTTTTCTTCTTATTTTATGTAGACCTCTGGGCCAGTTTTGATACCAACTATTTCTTTTAACGTATTTCTTCTTTTTCTAATTTTATGTAGACCTTTGTTGAATTTTGTATAAACTAACTTCCTATAGTCTTATTTTTCCTCTTTTATGTAGACCAAGGGAGAGTTTTCATGCAAACTTTTCCTTTAGTCTAATTCTTCTTCGTCTTATTTTATGTAGACCTCTGGGCCAGTTTTGATACCAACTATTTCTTTTAACGTATTTCTTCTTTTTCTAATTTTATGTAGACCTTTGTTGAATTTTGTATAAACTAACTTCCTATAGTCTTATTTTTCCTCTTTTATGTAGACCAAGGGAGAGTTTTCATGCAAACTTTTCCTTAAGTCTAATTCTTCTTCGTCTTCTTTTATGTTTTACCTTTGCGTTAGTTTTTATACAATCTATTTCCTGCGTTAGTTTTTATACAATCTATTTCCTGCGTTAGTTTTTATACAATCTATTTCCTGACGTATAATTATTCTTCTAATATGTAGACCTTTGGGTCAGTTTTTATATTAACTACTTTCTATAGTCTAATTCTTCTTTTTCTTATTTTTTGTAGATCTTTTGGTTAGTTTTTATACAAACTATTTCCTTTAGTCTAATTCTTCGTTTTCTTATTTAATGTAGACGTTGGGTGAATTTTATATAAAATATTTCCAATATTTCAATTCATCTTCTTCTTCTTTTATGAAGACCATTTGGTCAGTTTTTTATATAATACATTTACTACTGTGTAATTCTTCTATTGGATCTTTTATGTAGACCATTGGGTCAGTTTTTATTACAAACTATTTGTTATAGTCTTATACTTATTCTTTTTTTTTCATTTAGTCTTTTGGGTTAGTTTTAAGTCTTATAGTCTATTGTATAGAAATATTATAAACAACATGCACACTTGACGAAAATACATAAAACGAATGGGATGTGACCATCACTAGAATCTTCTCAATACTTTTTTTCAATCGAAATTTACACCATTTATTATATCATCATATATTGCTTAATTTTCAATAACTACATATTTGATTTTGATGACAATATAATAAAATTCGGGGTTGTGGCCATTACTGGACTCTTCACAACGTTTATATTCAAATTAAAAACTATTTAAGTCTTCTTCTGTAATGTAGATCAGTTTTATTGTGCAAAAATATAATAATCTATAGGTATGCACACTTGACGAAAAATATAAAAACGAATGGGATGTGACCAACACTAGAATCTTTTCAGTACTTTTGTTTATTTAATTTTTAAGCCATTTCTCATCATCCAAAATTACTAAATATTTAAAACACATTTGCGTTCGATGACAATATATAAAAATAGGGGTTGTGGCCAAATCCAAACTCTTTACAACGTTGTCTCTTTATAATCAGTCATATTTAAAACCATTGACCATAGTCCATGCGTGCAGAAATTGTATGTACCTACTTATATATAAAAACAAATGGGTTGTGGCCATCACTTGAACATTTTACATCGCTTAAACTCAATTAAATTTCAAACAACTTTTTCATACTACGAATTAGCAAATATTTTTTATGACAATATTATATAAACGAATGCTTATTCCTTCACTAATTTACATTCTTGGCCAACGGCGGGACATAAAAGCTAGTGATAGAATAAAAAATGAGGAAATAAGGAGAGAATGCAAGATAAAGAAAGATATTATACGTAAAAATTGAATACCTGGAGGTGGTTTAGACATATTTAAGGAATGAACGATGAACGATTTACCAAAAAATATATACATGGGTGTAAGAGATGGAGTGAATAGCAGAGGTCGCCCCAAAAAGGGATGGCATGCTGGCATTTTGAAAGAAAGAAACATAAGAAGTTTGAACAGTCGACGAGCATGTATGAGACGAAGCATGGATGTAAAGGATGCCAGGAACGTGCATAAATAGAGGAGTATGGCACTCGGTTCTCTCTGCTTACCACGTAAGGGACACGGCGTGATTGTATGTATATATTTTGTGTTTTATTATTTTTATGGGAACATAATATATGTAGGATTCATCTTACACAATATGTCTAAATGTTTCATTGGAAGGTCTAGAAAGGAACGTTGTGAAAATAATGTAGGTACACTTTTGAAATGATTTTAACTTTTGATTTGTAAGTTTTGGAAAAAATGCATGGTTTGGATTGAGTTTGGAATTACTATTTTCCATTAGATTATTTTCAAAATATACTATATAGCCTACTATATACACTTAACACGCATCCAAAAACAATTTGCCACATTCTGGAGACGAACGAAATTTATCGTCTCACAGATCCAGACTGAAAACACAATTAAACATTGTGTTTTCACAGGAAATTTAACCCGGGACATCTAACCAACTTAGCCAAGAAGGCCGACAAAGTTATCGCGCCCATGGAATGATTTTGTATCATTAAATGGCGCTATCAAAAAGACCTTCAAGTTTCACTGCTTCGGTTGGTTATAATACTTCGTAATTCCACCGTGTTACAAAAGATCTCGATTAGTAATTGCAAATATACAAATGGAAAATGAGTCTCTTATATAAAAAAACGATACCTTGTAAGTTATGAACACAATGTCCTTAGCTAATTGTCTATGAAAGTCAAAACAAATTAGTTACTGACGCTAAAATTAATTCACGATAAGTATTGTGTTTCAATGAGTAATTGTGCATATCCAAATGCTCAAGACAATTAATTATATTTAAGGTCGAAACTGATATATCTGATCTGTTTATATGTCATTGGTTTTTAATATATTATCACGAATGGTTGAAGTTTTCTTTGCGAATTCATTTTGACATCTCGTAAAGTTGATTGCGGTATCGATACAATAAAATGTTGAAAGGTCTTGATAATATTGATATACCCACGTTTTAAAAGTATAAGAACATATTGTTGGATAAGACAATCGTTTCAATATCTTCCAATTAAGAGTCTTATTTTTAATACACATCCACTGCCATCCAGCATAATATTATATGATCGAGGTATGTTCGAATATTTTAGTTACACAATATTATGAATATATAATATTTAGTTTATTTTATCTGTTAATCACTTTTAGTCTTCCATCTCTACGATCCGGTGTGTTTACAAAGATTGATGGCTCTAGCAAAACACTAAAATAATACATGATAACATAATGTAATAATATAAAATATGGAAAACCAAAAAAAACTCACTTTATTTTATTCTGATAATATCTTGGCCAATCGCAATTTCTTTACAACGAAATAAGATTATTGGCTATGCATGTGATGCAATAAAATGTATCATTTGATGATAAAATAAAATTACATTATCATTAACTAATATTTTATTAACTTGGACTTTTTGGTTAATTTATTAGTTTACTATAAGGCCGGATCATATGTATAACAGGTGCTATAATATTGTTTTTTCTTTAAAGAGATATTGCCGAAATATATTATATATGTAGTTTTTATCGGCAACTTCATAAAATATAGTCCCTGCAATATAACACTTGATAGATAAATTATGTAATCAGGCACGATATGTTCAGGGAAAAACAATATTAAGGTATTTATTGCCAGTTATTTGATAATAACTTTTCACGTAATTATTTATATCTTGACATCACATAACACATAATATGCCAACAAAAAATCCAGAATGCACATAAATATTCAAAAAAATATTGAGACGGTATAAATAAATAGACAAAGTAGATACACAAATCAACGGTTCTGAGTAAAAATTATTGAGACGGTATAAATAATTAGACAAAGTAGATACACAAATCAACGGTTCTGAGTAAAAATTATTGAGACGGTATAAATAAATAGACAAAGTAGATACACAAATCAACGGTTCTGAGTAAAAATTATTGAGACGGTATAAATAATTAGACAAAGTAGATACACAAATCAACGGTTCTGAGTAAAAATTATTGAGACGGTATAAATAAATAGACAAAGTAGATACACAAATCAACGGTTCTGAGTAAAAATTATTGAGACGGTATAAATAATTAGACAAAGTAGATACACAAATCAACGGTTCTGAGTAAAAATTATTGAGACGGTATAAATAATTAGACAAAGTAGATACACAAATCAACGGTTCTGAGTAAAAATTATTGAGACGGTATAAATAATTAGACAAAGTAGATACACAAATCAACGGTTCTGAGTAAAAATTATTGAGACGGTATAAATAAATAGACAAAGTAGATACACAAATCAACGGTTCAGAGTAAAAATTATTGAGACGGTATAAATAATTAGACAAAGTAGATACACAAATCAACGGTTCTGAGTAAAAATTATTGAGACGGTATAAATAATTAGACAAAGTAGATACACAAATCAACGGTTCTGAGTAAAAATTATTGAGACGGTATAAATAATTAGACAAAGTAGATACACAAATCAACGGTTCTGAGTAAAAATTATTGAGACGGTATAAATAATTAGACAAAGTAGATACACAAATCAACGGTTCTGAGTAAAAATTATTGAGACGGTATAAATAAATAGACAAAGTAGATACACAAATCAACGGTTCAGAGTAAAAATTATTGAGACGGTATAAATAAATAGACAAAGTAGATACACAAATCAACGGTTCAGAGTAAAAATTATTGAGACGGTGTACATAAATAGACAAAGTAGATACACAAATCAACGGTTCTGAGTAAAAATTATTGAGACGGTATAAATAAATAGACAAAGAAGATACACAAATCAACGGTTCAGAGTAAAAATTATTGAGACGGTATAAATAATTAGACAAAGTAGATACACAAATCAACGGTTCTGAGTAAAAATTATTGAGACGGTGTACATAAATAGACAAAGTAGATACACAAATCAACGGTTCTGAGTAAAAAATATTGAGACGGTATAAATAATTAGACAAAGTAGATACACAAATCAACGGTTCTGAGTAAAAATTATTGAGACGGTATAAAAAAATAGACAAAGTAGATACACAAATCAACGGTTCTGAGTAAAAATTATTGAGACGGTATAAATAATTAGACAAAGTAGATACACAAATCAACGGTTCTGAGTAAAAATTATTGAGACGGTATAAATAAATAGACAAAGTAGATACACAAATCAAGGGTTCTGAGTAAAAAAATATTTGATAAATTTTATTAAATCTCAATAGAGATGAAGTTGGAATATTATAGGAGAACCAGGAACTCAAGGCACCTACAAGGCTTACGAACTGTCATCGGCTGGATTACGCGATCACTTTCTGAGTTTGCGCAACGTTCACCAATTATGCCTTCTTATCGAGTTCCCTTATCAATGCAATTTTGAAAATTCTATCAGATATATTTGCTTTAGTCATTTTTTTCTAGGATCACTCGTAAACGTGTGGATAGCCATAAAACATTAAGAATATCCTTTTTTATATGCCAATGAGATAGCCGACGTAATATTAGGACTTGACCATTCCATAGCCTTGCTGATTGTACTTCAAATGAAGAGCTAAAAAATCAGTACTGTGAATTGGAAAAATAGTAAAATACGTTCAGCATATCCGAGTGGACGGAGTGGCCGATATATAATGAAAATATATATAAAATGATAAATTAATTGATAATTATAATAAACCCTTCCTTGTACCCTTCGCTAGTGGCGGAGTGTATTGTCATACGGTAATTTCTTCCAGTGTTTCCAGCCCAGAGAAGCAATATTTGGGTGAGAAATGAATTTAAATAAATTCTGCTGGGGATCGAACCCAGAACGTCCATCTGATTGATAAAGTGGTAAACCTATTACTAAAATAAACTTAATGTAAGACATATTAAAACTTATGTCACCTATCATCAATACTACATAATATTGCCCCTTGATTGATACGTGAGCAATTGATAACGTGGTCGCAATTTTTGCGACCTCGTTTGAATGGACGTTTCGGATAAAGTATAAAAAATAGGATGATTGAGATGTGCTTGTATGAGGGAGATTATAGATATGTATCACCTATATAAATAACTGAGGATTTTGTCACTAATAGAGACGAATCGTTAGGGCATCTGTCGTCTGTATAAGTATATACCACGTGCTTGATGCAGACAATGGATAAACTGTTCCTCGGACATAAATTACCTACAAAGGTGACAGTCAACTATGCCCGTTCTTTTATAACAAATAATAATATCACGAGTTGGGTGGGACCTACTTCGGACCGTGCAAAAAAATATATCTATGTAGGTAACTATTTGGGATCCATCTATTATTGAAGGATATTCTTCACCGTTGCGAGCCATGACGGCTTCGTTACTTTCAACAATAGCCGATGGTCAATTTATCGCATGAATATTGTATTATCACCGGACACATTACTGTATTTTCGTAAAAGAAAAAAACACGTTTATTGCAAGCGCCATATATTTTTGAAGGAGAGATCTTAATGTGAACCTCAACTTTATTTTGATCTTTCAAAATATACGTCATTATGAAGCAGAAATTTTATTCAAAATTTTCGCAATAAAGTTCATTTGTAGTAAATGTAAGTGTGAACATTTATTGAGACTAAAATGCTTACATAATTTATTCACAAAAATGATTGAATAATAAAAATAATTTATAAAAATACAGATAATGTAAAAAATACAAAAAATCTTAAAAGTATTATGGTCAGATATGAAGCGGGAAGGCAAGTTCTCTAGAGCTCATTCACAATAATTTTACAATTGACTCACCAGGTTTATAGCAAATTACTAAAAAAAAACATGAGTTGATACGTACAATGTGTCAGTTATCGTACAATCGATGTAGGTACATACAAATGAACATTTCACTGTAATTTGAGGGGTTCACAAAAGGACCTTAAACCACAACATGCTAATCGCTTCCTTTGCATACGGGCATCTTTCGGTTCGATTCAATTTTTCAGTTCTCCTATAATAATCCAAATTCATCTCTATTGAGATATTAATTTGGCAAAAAAATCATTGACTTCACACTTAATAACAATATATGAACATGGGGGTTGTGGCCAACACTAAACTCTTTATAATGCTTAAATTTATTCAAATTATAAAATAATACTCCAATCATGCTGAAATTTCTTTCCCAGTCCAATCCTACTGAAATTTCAATCTAATTTCAAACCACTTCCCTTTACATTATTTGAGACTGAAGGGACAGAAGGGAAGAAGGGAAGGGACGGATGGAGGGACTGAAGGGAAAGAGGGGACTGTTTAAAAAAAAACTAACTTAATTTTTATTTATAGTATGGGATATTTTTTACTCATTCTGAATTTATTATAACAAATAAACAGTTCAAAATTACGAAAACGATTTTCTTGATACGTTAACATATTGCTTCACATTTACCTTCTCGAGAAACGCCGGGTATAAAAAAAAACTAATGATAGAATAAAAATGAGGACGTAAGAAGAGAATGCAAGATAAAGAAGGATAATATAAGTAAAATGAAAGTTAATGCCTTGAGGTGATTTGGGCATATTGAAATAATAAACGATAAATGACTAACCAAAAAAATATATATGGGTATTATAGATGGAGTGAATGGTAGGGGCCGCCCCAGAATGGGATGGCATGACCATGTGAATGATATTTTGAAAGAAAGAAAAATAAGAAGCTTGAACAATCGACGAGCATGTATGGGAGGATTCATGGATGTAAAGGAAGTCAGGAATATTCCGTTCGATTTCCTTACCCTGTAAATGACATGGCGTGATAGTGTAAATGTACTATCAAGTATTGAATCGCCACCCATATCCACGAATCATTAACGATCAATGAACATAGTATTTATAGATCTACATAAACATAGGTTTCTGTCATAACTAAGCTACATATTCAAGGATTATTAAACTACATATGTATGTGCGCCATGTGCGGTGATGATACCAGATTCGTGAAAGGACAATTAGAGCACGTGTTGGTGACATAAATTTGAGCAGATTTCGTTTTTGAAATCCTCGTTGGGTGTTCGAACGATCTATGTGTCAGGCTGGTCAACCGATTCAAATCAATTCAAAAATTATTCGCTGTAAATATCGCACAAGGACCAATGGGCCTATTTATGCGAATGGATCGGACACAAAAGAGATGATTTGTTGGTTTATAGGGATCCATAATGCAGTGGGCACAATAATTTAGGGGTGAATATTATAATGATATTGCGGTCATGGAAAATTTGAGTTTCCGGTCACCGCCTAGGGAATCTATTCAATGGACCGCCATATCGTATGTGCTAACTATTCAACGAGGTGACACATCGAAGACAGAAGCACATTCCTGTTGTGTTTCAGTAGAATGGAGGAGGTATGTTTTGCAAAATGAACGTATCAAAAGATCTATGGAGCATAAATATATACAAAGTCAATGCGGTTTTGAAAGGATTTTATCATAACAATTTATTCATAAATATTTTAATGATATAGTGGAACATCAATATACGATTGTATGTAATTGAAATTTGGTGCATGGATGATTTAACTTTTTTCAAGATTTTGCTACTTTAATATACCTAATTTTTCCATTATACAATGCTAGCAGGAAATAAAGAGTGCCACAGTTCATCGATAATAAATATGAAAAGGATGTTATTCAATATAATGAATGGCTAAGAATGATTTTTAGTATTATTTCGTATTTTCAAATTTAGTGATCAAAGAGGTTTTCAGAAATCCCGATGTTATTTTTGTATTCACAGAACCAATGTTTGTTTTGAACGCATTCGTTGCCCATATTCATTCAATATTTTCTCGTGTCAATACCACATCTGGCGCCACTTAAAGCAAACATCAAATTCGATAAGTCAGAGGGCAAATATTAATTGAAACAAACGTATTCATCGAAATGTTGAATTCGCAACCAAAAGTCAATTGTCTGGTGAACATTATGTTTGACCCGCTGTACTGAGTTGCCTTCAAAATGTGTTGTTCATTATTAGGCGACGATTGTGAAGAAAAAACACCG
Organism: Molanna angustata; assembly: GCA_963576475.1. NCBI lineage: Eukaryota > Metazoa > Arthropoda > Insecta > Trichoptera > Molannidae > Molanna > Molanna angustata. Next base: position 22,096,275 of record OY754974.1, on the reverse strand, counting down.
CAGGAATGTCAAAAAGCAAGTATTGTTTGACACTTGCAAATAATGGAGAAGGAAATTCTCACAAAAACCAGTACTGACCAGCAGCACTGTTCAATATGTAGTCAAAGGGGACCGAAAGGAAGCAAAACTGTGACTTGATGTAAAGAGTATATTATTTAATAAAGTCTCATTAGCTAACCTTTTTTCATTCCTAAGTAAATTTTGAACATGGATGAAGATGACTCAAGAAAGGTTGGCGTGGAAAGAGATTGAGGAAGCAGGAGTGGATGGCACCAGGCTGAAGAAGAAGAAAAAATGAAACGAAATAATGGTCCAAAAAGAGGATTGTTTGAAAAAAAAAGTAGGTACTATATGAAAGAAATCTAAATCATATGAATCATCGAGTATTGCGAGTATGGGTTTTAGTGTAAGATGGCATGGAAATTAAAAAAAATACCATTTACAGTACATAATCCAACTGTCGATTCGTTCATGAGAATTCAATTCTCTTAATGAATCGACATTATTAAGCCAAGATGCGTGTACGAAGGAAAATTTTGTATGGTGTAGTGGACTTTTTGCAAGCTAATAACACCAACTAGAGGCCTCGCAGCATATATGTTCCCATACATGGATTTACTCAGAATTCGGAGTAGAACATTTTATGTAAGTTTTGTGTGTGTGTATGTGTGTGTGTGTCTGTGTGTCTGTCTGTGTGTCCGTCCGTCCCTTATAACTTTTGATCCGCTCAATTTACAGAGCCCAAATTTTTAGAATATATAAACAGTTATAGGCCTACAAAACTTTTATACTCATAATTGTGAATTTTTGTTTCAGTCAGGGGTTATCAACTGTTGAAATTTCGATTTATTTTTCCATATATCTCAGCAACCGTAAAAGCTAGAACGCTGAAAATTGGTATAAACATAGACAAATACAGTCTCAAATTAGATTTTTTAAAAAAATTCCAGGGTTTCTCAAACATTTTTTATGAAGAAAAATATTTTTTTATGATAAATTTATGAGTTTAACTGCCTATATTTCCAATTTTTTTTAAAATATCGAAAAAAGCCGAAAGACCCCAACTAGAAAATTTAATTTTCTATAAAAAATATTAGCATTGTATTAGCACATCTCAATTTTTTTTTAACAATTTTTATAAAAATTGAATTTAGTGACGACATTGCTTCATACAATTTGTATGGAAGTAGCCTACTCACAATATCTAAGAAGACTTAATAATTTGATACTAATCTCCAAACATACATACATACCATCATGCTGTTTTCACATTCTGGGTAGGATCAAAGGACTGACCTCCATACTTTCCTATCTTGACATACATACCTAGGTACATGTGTTGTATAGAAAACCAAATATCTTAAAATATTAAATAATTTGTATTTATGGGTTTTTAGTTTGGTACTTATTCTTCAACTGTACATACTATCACTATCGACAGTTGGATCTCATGTGTTCCATGCAACTAGTAATATATTAATGACAATCGGGCCATGAAAATAATAAAATTACTGCATAGAAAATTATTGGTTACAACATCGGAATTTCGTTTAAAAAACAAACAAATAGAGGTCTTTAACGATTATTTTTCAATGCTTCTGATACCAAAGTTGTTAAGACTTGTGAACATCGTGTAAAGTGCACTTTACACGAACACTATTTTCAACGGGTTTCAGGTTTTCGATGGGATTTTCAACGCGATGGGCAAAAAAATAGAACGTGTTCTATTTTCAACGCGATTTTCATCCTTTTTGGTAAAACAGAAATCTGTAAAATTATTCGCTGTCGTCGTTACCGACGAGTCAAAATGGCTGCCGTTTGCGTTGACTTTTACGTGTGACATTCGCTCGCGATGTATTTTGTTTATTTGGAAAGTATCAAAACTTTCGATATAGGTACTATATTAATTATTATATAATTTTTCGATATACATTTATTTATATTATATTAAAAATTTGCACATATAATTGTGTAAACTGTGTAAAGTACTGTAAACATTGAATTATATGTAGTACGAAGTACATATAGATCAATGACTGTAAAGCGATGCTCGGAGTAACCTCTATTTTGGATGTAAAGCGATGTTTGTAGTAACCTGTATTTTGGATACTATTTTAAGCGTTGGAAACCGGGTCGCGTTGAAAATAGTGTCCGTGTAAAGTGCACTTTAAGGATGATTTACACCGCGGCTCTTTTAAATGAAACGCAATCTGTAGTGTACTAAAACATCTTTACTAGTGTTTGTGAGCATAAGCTCCCTTTGGTGTTTATAGAGAATCGAGCTTCAGAAAATCTTTGACTTTTGAATCCACCCAGAATTTTTATAATTGAAGATATAAGTTCTTTGGACATTTCGACTGAGTGCCGCCAGTGTATTTATTCAAACACCATAATCTAGGATCTCAGATAACGACTGGGTTTTATGTACATAGGCAATTAGCACATTTAACTTGAAATCATTGCGAATGCTTCTATGTGTGTATGTTTCCGCCGTTTTTGTACTTAGTACATGTTAGAACAATGCTTGGCCCTTTTATCATTATTACCCATTACCTAACTGGCGCATTTAAACTGGGCTTATCATTATCTATTCAAATATACTCAATATATTGAACATGTATTAATATATTTACATATTTATAAACGGCATAAATTGCCTTTTATATACACACATAAAACACATATTGATGATAAAAATATATAGAACAGGAAAAAAAACAATTAGGTATACACTTGGCAAAGAAATATATCTCTAAACAATTAAACAATAAATTCAAGAATTAAAAAAATAATAGATATAAGCAAATATAAATAATATATACATATGGATTAGAAGCAGTGTCGTGTAAATTATAAATAAACAAAAAAGATGAATAGAAGGCTAATGGAAGAAGAAGATGTTTTAGTTCATCTGGTTCTCACGGAAAGATATTGATTTTTATCATATACATATCGTTCCAAATATACTTACTAATATATTTGCGAAATATTCACAAAATTTGTTATTATACAATCATTTTCATAACAAGATTTAAATTTCATAGATAAAATTTATTTCTTTAAATTTGTGATCAGTTTTCAAATTAATGTCGTATTTTTTTTGTTTGTTTTCATTAGGACATTTACATTAATTTGTACCCAATATAGGCAGGCACTCGAGGTATAGCGTCTTAAGGGTAAGTTTGAAGAAATAGTCTTACAAAAAACTCCAGTTTTTATATGAATGAATAATATATTTCCAACAGTATAAATATTACAAAGGAACAAAATACAATTTAATTTATACCAAATTACAATTTTACAATATTTTTTCCACACATTTGGAAATTTTACTGCCTCGCTATACATAGTCTGTTCTGAGGCAGTAGGTACTAATTTGAATGTGCTATGGTTAATCTGCGATCATATGATTTGTTTTCTTTTTTTCTTCACATATTCCATTTACTCAGACTATTGACAACCAGGATGAAAAACTCTAAAACCTCTATCTCAAAAAATCTAAGAGTATCGAGACAGATCCTTCTCTACCAATCTGCTTCAGCCAACGAGTAACGAGGTCTTTGAAATTTTTCCCATCATGCGATATGTTTTGTTCAATATCCATAATTATTTTAATATAAAGCCTTGGTGCCAAAAAACTAGACCTGCACATTTTTCGTAAATTTAATAAATAACGTGATAGTACCTATAAAAACATGTCAGACATCAAAAATCTGTTGGAATGTTTAATTTGTAGTTCCTATATTATACAAGTAAGTTTGTATAAGTAGGATACACTTTGAAATTATTTATGGTCTTCTTTTCGTATTTGATAGGTATAGGACAGGATATACTTATAAATTGTTGGATGGAATGTAAAGGTATCTGAACAGTTTCAAGAGTTGAAGTATTCTCACAAAAATATTCGGTAGGTGTTTGCAAACAACTTTATCCCCTTTTTATACCCCCTCTGTGTGTATATTTGAATCATCTTGAAATGTTTGTTTAGTCGACAACATCAACTTCCTTTCATCACGATGTCTTTTTTCAATCTATGAGAATGCATTTAAAAAATGGGCATCGTCTATTGTCGATTGAAAGGTTTCGTGGTCGATATTATTTGTAAACGACATAAATATAAATTTTGCGGAAATAAGATGGAATAAAGTTGATATAATTTTATTTTCAGTAAAAAAAAAGGCTCAGAAAAGGCTATCGACGACTTTAAAATTAATAAAAATGATGAATTTGTGACCGATTTAATTTAGTAGAGAATAAAATTCGTAGGTCAATGGAAAGTCAATCAGCAATATCTTAATGTCTTTTTCATGAGTCACGTATACTTTTCGCCAAACATCTTGAACGAGCTTCCGGTTACGCAGAGCGCAATTTTTTGTCTTTTAGCTTCGATGGTTTACGTACAAATCACCTCCCTTCTCGGCTGAAATTTAAAAATATTAGGCGACAACTTACTATACTCGTATTTGTATAAGTATAAAATTTAAAGAAAAAAACAAATAATTGAAATATAATTACTGTTTACTATCGTACAGTAATATAGTTATAGGTAAAAATTTCTTATTGGAAGTATTATTTCCACGAAATTACATAAAATTGATAAAATTTATAAGTTATTTCAGTCAAATTAGGTAGTAAAATATATAAGTAACTAGTGAATCCCGGGCAAACTTCGTATTGCCTGTATAATTAAAAATGGTCCTTCATTACCACCCGTCCCTTCAGTACCTCCCGTCCCTTCAGGCCTCCCGTCCCTTCAGGCCTCCCGTCCCTTCAGGCCTCCCGTCCCTTCAGGCCTCCCGTCCCTTCAGGCCTCCCGTCCCTTCAGGCCTCCCGTCCCTTCAGGCCTCCCGTCCCTTCAGGCCTCCCGTCCCTTCAGGCCTCCCGTCCCTTCAGGCCTCCCGTCCCTTCAGGCCTCCCGTCCCTTCAGGCCTCCCGTCCCTTCAGGCCTCCCGTCCCTTCAGGCCTCCCGTCCCTTCAGGCCTCCCGTCCCTTCAGGCCTCCCGTCCCTTCAGGCCTCCCGTCCCTTCAGGCCTCCCGTCCCTTCAGGCCTCCCGTCCCTTCAGGCCTCCCGTCCCTTCAGGCCTCCCGTCCCTTCAGGCCTCCCGTCCCTTCAGGCCTCCCGTCCCTTCAGGCCTCCCGTCCCTTCAGGCCTCCCGTCCCTTCAGGCCTCCCGTCCCTTCAGGCCTCCCGTCCCTTCAGGCCTCCCGTCCCTTCAGGCCTCCCGTCCCTTCAGGCCTCCCGTCCCTTCAGGCCTCCCGTCCCTTCAGGCCTCCCGTCCCTTCAGGCCTCCCGTCCCTTCAGGCCTCCCGTCCCTTCAGGCCTCCCGTCCCTTCAGGCCTCCCGTCCCTTCAGGCCTCCCGTCCCTTCAGGCCTCCCGTCCCTTCAGGCCTCCCGTCCCTTCAGGCCTCCCGTCAGGCCTCCCGTCCCTTCAGGCCTCCCGTCCCTTCAGGCCTCCCGTCCCTTCAGGCCTCCCGTCCCTTCAGGCCTCCCGTCCCTTCAGGCCTCCCTGGGAAGAACTACGAAGAGATGAAAGGTCAGTTGGACCTTCTTTTTCCAGGATCCTCCAACTTCATAGGTAAAATGAACAAATTCACGATGAAGAAGAAGAAGAAAAAGTTTATATCCAGAAACTGTCCTGGAAGACCTGCGAAGAGATGGAAAGACAGTTGGAGCATCATCTCCCAGAGTATTAGGTCATTTTACCTTCATAGGTAAAATGACCTATTACCCGATGAAGAAGAAGAAGAAAATTTTTTAAATCCAGAAACCATCCCGGTCATACGCTCGACAATTTACCAAATGAACGGTTTACAAAATGAACGGTTCTCAGGATAGTCCACTTTCATAGGTAAAATGACCTGATACCCGATGAAGACGAAGAAGAAGAAAAATTTTTCAATCCAGAAACCATCCCGGGCATACTCTCGACAATTCATCAAAGTTTCATTGCAATCGGATGAACGGTTCCCAGGATAGTCCACCTTCATAGGTAAAATGTCCTAATACCCGATGAAGAAGAAGAAGTAGAAGATTTTTTTAATCCAGAAACCATCCCGGGCATACTCTCGACAATTCACCAAAGTTTCATGGCAATCGGATGAACGGTTTCGGAGCGCATTCAACACATACATACATAGTTACATACATACATAGATACAAACATTCAAATTTATAATATAGACTAGTAAAACCCGGCAGACGTTGTCCTGCCTGTTTAATTATTTACCTACAGATATACAAAAATGGTTGATCGGTTTGTTTCCTTTTTATTATTTAACATTCTTATCTAGATTCACTAATTATAATTCCGTATAATTTTTCCCTTCCATCCCTACAATCCCTTCTGTCCCTATGCATTAATTCATTTATAATTTAATTTAATTATTCCAACAAATATGGGTGTGGAAATCTCGAGCCATAGTGACCTTTACTCAGAAGTTAGAGAACAGACCAATAAAGCAGCCGCTAGTTCAGGATGTCTCAAAAATATCATCTGGCATAACAAATTCATAAGAACGGATAGTAAGGTCAGAATTTATAAGACATGTGTTAGGCCAATTATGACATATGCGGTGGAGACAAGAGCCGACACGACCAGAACCAAAAACCTCCTACGAACATCGGAAATGAAGGTTTTAAAGGCTATCACAGAGAAGACGCTTAGGGACAGAATTCGCAATGACGTCATTAGGCAGACCTGTGAAACCGAGGACATCATACGATGGAGTAGAGCTAGGAGAAGTTTTTGGAGGGACCATGTCAACAGGATGGACGCATCTCGAATCCCATCCATAGCGGCAAATGAAATCCCACTAAGGCATCGCCTCCCCGGAAGACCACCGAAGAGGTGGAAAGATAGCTGGACCTCAGCTTCACAGGAATAGCTTTCTCGAAAAAACAGATCTACGATCTAAAATAAGAAGAAGAAGAAACAAATATAGGTACTTGAACCTTTAGAATTATACCATTTTTATATAATATACCATTTTATATATGGGTATATAGGATTTTTTTCTCATTATTTTTTAATCTATGTATTTATTCACTTATTTATTTCCTTATTCATTTATTTACTTATTCGATAATTGATTTATTTATTTATTTATATGGTAATTTTTTTAAATTTTTATTTATTTATTTATTCGATTCTTGATTTATTTATATATTATTTAAAATTTTCTTGCAATATGAAATTGATAATTTTTCAATAACTTTTCTACAAGAAGATAAATAATTGAATTGAGCTTCAAATACGCTTTTTGCTATGTGCTGAACGAATCCCTAAAATTAAATGACAATCTCAAATAGATAATTTTTGTTAATTCTTGTGTTGAATATTAAATAATAAAATAAATTTAATTCATAAAACTTCTCGTATGCACGCTGAACAAACCCACTAAGTTTCACTTCAATACAAAACTTTCCCAAACAAATTCCCAAAATTTCATCGCAATCGGATGGTTGGTTTAGAAGTTCATCGCAAACATACAAACAAATATACGTTCATCCATTTTTATATATATAAATAAATTACAATCTAGATAAAAAATACTTAGTGAATTTTGAAGAGCGCGGATTCAAAATGATGCAATAATAACTAACATGAGCTTCATAATAATATATCAACGATGTTGACTTTGTCGTTTATCAAACGGAGAAAAATAATATTCTTTATACGAGGTTAAGTCAATTTGAAATACATACATAACAAAAAAATAACTCGTTTTTTTTAAGGCACACAATTTAAATTTGAATACATTATGAACAAATGCAATTCCATGATGGAAGTTAAAGGTTACACTTTTGAACTTGACATAAAATTGGTTTGTGATCAATGATCCACTCGTATACCAGAGACGAGAGCTGTGTGACAACACTCTTGAAGATGTCTCTACTTCTTGGCCACAATGACTTCGACTTTCGTACGAACTGTGGAGGGGAAAACAGAGAGAGAGAGACCACTTGATTCATTCAATGCACGTTTTCATTGAGAAAATGAAACGTCAGCAATGTCATTATAAAATTGTACATCATTTGAAATGATACTATGCAAGCAGAATGTATTTTTTTTTTATAAATGGGAATGACAAATGTGATATTCGTTTTAAATCGTGAAATATCAGTTAATCGAGTCAGTTTTCTTTTTGTAAAATCAATATTCTCTCGCGTTTGAGTGTCAGCGGGTACGCTGGAGCAGCTTTAAGCTTAAATGTAGTACCCCTAACTTAATCGTTGATTGGAAAAGATTGCATTATGACAATAGGCCCGCCTCTATCCACTCGCTTACATACAAATTTAATAAATAAATATGTGTCACAACAGACGTACGGACGTATGTACGCTAAGATATATTTGTGTTAGGACCCGCCACCTATCACGGGTCTCGGCCAGTGTCGAACATCGAGCATTACTACCATTGGGTATAGAGTGCGACCATCGGAATGCAGTGAACAAACAGTCGAAGACTTGTCGTCTCTCATACAGTTTGTATAGAAATAATCTTTTTTTTAACTGGCCGTCCTCCTTACACGGTCATGTGAATAACATTGTTTTTTGACGACAAGTCGACACTTACCGAATATCGGACTATGGACCTCGGATCATCACAAATCACCAAAATAATAATACGTACTTGGAATCAAAACAAACAGTCCACTGTTGATTATGTTGTTAGAGAATATTATATTTCATTCATTGTGGGCGACGATTTTTATCAATGCAAGCGAATTGAATTGACTAAATTTGGTATTTCAACCGATAATTCTTATTTTTTGACAGTAGAAATAAGAATTATCGGTTGACAAAAAATATCATCCCGGACTCCTGGCGAGGAAAAAATCTAATGCTTGCGTCTGTTAAAAAGGATTATGTTGATTATAAAAAAAATCTTTGATAATTTTTAGTTGAACACCATGTTATCCAACTGTCGATTTGTTTAAGAGAACATTGTTCTCTTAACATATCAACAAAGTTTCAAGCCAGGATACGCGAGATTTGTATGCACTGCCTACATTTTTCACGGCTTTTCAAAATTTGAAGTCAAAAAATACCAACTTAGAGGCTTCGCAGCATATATGTTCCATACACGGATTTACTCAGAATTCGGAGTAGAACATTTCGTGTGTCTGTGTGTGTGTGTGTGTGTGTGTGTGTGTGTGTGTGTGTGTGTGTGTGTGTCTGTGTGTGTGTATGTCTGTGTGTGTGTGTGTGTGTGTGTGTCTGTGTGTGTCCGTGTCCGTGTTCTATATACGGATTTACTCAGAATCCGGAGTAGAAAAATTCGTGTGTGTTTGTGTCCCCCCCCCCCTTTATAACTTTTGATTTGCTCAATTTACAGAGCCCAAAATTTCAGAATATATAAATAGTTATAGTCCTACAAAACTTTTATACTCAGAATTTTGAATTTTCGTTTCAGTCAGGGGTTGTCAACTTTTGAATTTTTACTTTATTTTTCCATATATCTCAGTAACCATAAAAGCTAGAACGCTGAAAATTGGTATGAGCATAGACAAATACAAACTATCAAATCGGTTTTTTCAAACAAATTCCAGAGTTTCTCGAACATTTTTTATCAAGAAAAATATTTTTTTATGATAAATTTATGTGTTTAACTACCGTTATTTCCAAAGGTTTTAAATATATCGAAAGAAGCCGAAAAACCCCAACTAGATAATTTTATTTTGTACAAAATATATTAGCATTGTAGTAGAACATCTTAATATTTTTTTTAACAATATTTATAAAAATTTAATTTAGTGACGACATGGCTTCATACAATTTGTATGGCAGTCGCCTATACACACTATCTAAGAAGACTTAATAGTTTGATACTTAATCTCCATACATACATACGTACCATCATGCTGTTTTCATATTCTGGGTAGGAAAAAAGGACAGACCTCCATACTGTCCTATCTTGACATACATATCTACATGTGTTGTATAGAAAACTAAATATCTTAAAATATTCAATAATTTGGATTTATGTATGGGTTCATAGTTTGGTACTTATTCTTAAACTATACAAACTATCGCTATCGACAGTTGGATCTCAAAAATACGATTCTTGTTTTTTTACAATATATGAATCTTAATTATTTTTATTTCATCTGTTCTTTCAAAATATTCAACAGCAATAAATATAATACAAATAAATTATTTTCAAATCTCATAACACAAGTACTTACCTTACTATAAATGAAGTGGATAGGTTTAACCCTTTTTGTGTCAATTTGGTAGTTGAAAGGATTATCGGCATCACTGAAAGGTGGACTTGGTATAAATGCTTCCATTGTGCATTTTACTTTTGACAGTTTTTGACATGTTGACATAATCGATGATAAGTCGTATTGCACGTCAGCGTACCAATACCCCACCATGCTGTTCACCATTCATGAATCCTCTTGCTAAATAATAATCCTCATTTTTTGTGTGCAATGTTTACTAGTAATTTCAAGATTCGTTTTTGTTAAACGGATTATGTCGGTTATATTGAAATATACCGTCTTTTTACAGCTTAACTTACAATACTATGTGATAGAATGGTAAAGATAAGTACATATATGATTTAACTGTATGCTACAATAGATTTAAACACCAGAAAACTTATTACAGAATGTTACAAAAATAATGTAATGTTTGAATTTTTTATGCTTATAGATTGTGTCTATTTATCCGTAAGGTGTGAATCAGTACAATTTGTTATGTTTTGCCTTAAATATAATTTGCGATATTAAAGGCATTTAATATTATTTGCTTTTTTTACTAACACCCCTACCTATATATCGGTTATATATTTATGGAATGTAAAAAGGACATATGTATCAAATATCCTCTTCTTTCAAAGATTGGTTATAACTAGTTGAATGTAACACGTGACATTCAACTGTCGATGGCAATATTATGTATAGTGTAAGAATACATACCAAACTATGTATAAACCCTTGAATTCAAATTATCCGATATATTAACATATTTTTTACTCCTCACTAACACAAGGTGATATAGTGGGGAGTTATGATTTCGCAATTTTTAAGGGTATTTTTTTTTGCAGATTATCAACTAGTATCATGCTGAGATTGTATTCTGAAAGTTTCATCACAATGTATCTGTGTGTGTGCTATGTACGGCGTGTTCATTTTTTACTTTATCGATTATAGACTAAAGTACTCATTCGATTCTATTCAAATTTTGCAAATATGTATATCTAATACTCGATTAGATCCCATTAGATTTTGAACGATATATGAATAGTGCTTCTCAATTTTTTTAACTGTCAAATATATCAAAGTGACCCCAAGCTCAGGAAACTTAAAATTTGAAATTTTTGTTTTCAAATTCGTAAAAAGGCACATCACTTTCATAAAATGGCATTGAAGAGTTATCAAGTTTTCATAATAAAATATTTAAATAAAAAATAATTTAACAAACTCATTTCATGAAAATGTTGGAAATTTTCCATACAAAATTTGAATACTTTAGAGAATGACTTGTAAGCGTTGGCCACAACCCACTCGTTTTATATACAAAACATGTAGGTATGTCATGTTAGGATAGTGTGGAGGTCAGTCCTCTTTTCCTACCCCGAACAGCTTAATGGTATGTATGTATGTATGGAGATTGAGTATCAAACAATTGAGAGTCCCCGTAGAAATTGTGTTTTATGCCATTCAAATTGTATGAAACGATGTCGTCACTAAATTCAATTTTTACAAACACTGTTTAAAAACGTTTGATATGTAGGTACCTACTTCTATAATGTAAGAAAAATTAATTATAGTTGGGTTGTTTAAATAAAAAAAGTTAACAATTAATTACATTTTTACATAAAAAATATTAAAAATTACTCGATAAAAAGTTTGAGAAACCCTGGAATATTTTCAGCGTTCAAGCTTTTATGGTTTTTGAGGTAGGCATATGGAAAAATGGAATAAAAATTAAATGTAGCCCCTGACTAGAACAAGTATACAATATTTCGAGTAAAAAAAAATTGTAGATATATATTTTCTGAAATTTTGGGCGCTGTGCTTATGCGCATCAAAAGTTATAAGGGAGGAACGGACACAAACACATACATACAGACACATGTTCTCCGAATTCTGAGTTCAGTTTTTTTACTTCAATGTTTAATATAACATGAATAATATAGATATGACCATACAAATCTTGAGGATATTGGCTTGAAATTATGTCGGTATGTTAAAATAAATAAATTCTTTTGAAATAGAAGGTTTTATTTTAATAATTAAATATCACAGTTTTGATCGACAATGAGTTTTTATTTTTAATACCTAAGCGCTTTCACTGAACAAATCGACAGTTGAAATTCCGTCTAAAAAATCAAATATAAAATTTTTCAAAAGAAATTGTCGTTTTAGAATCACAAAATTTTCTCAGTAAGTACGAATATATGCATCGAATATTATATCCGCAAAAATATTATTTAAACATTAAAAATTGAAGTCCTCTGACATTATATTTCAATATTTTGAAGTACGGGTGCATTACTTCCTACCTACCGTTGTGGGTGGCGACAATACCATTATTGTGTTTGTCGGACCATAGAAGGATTTCCGAAATAACTGCATTCATAAACTAAACTGCGACATTTAAAATACAATAAATTCAATAATGGCATTATTGTCCAACGACCAGAAGGCAGCGTTCATATTGAATGTGTGTGGATTTGAATGTGCGAATTTTGAATGTGTGAATTTTGAATGTGTGAATTTTGAATGTGTGAATATTGTGAATGAATGGAAATAATATTGTTATTGTGTTAGGGCACAACTGTCGCACACCCAACACCCAACACTCTGTTTAATATCAATACCAATGTTGATACTAATATTTTTGGATAATCGAATTATCCATTGTCCTTCTGTCAAACCATTTGCTTTAGAGGTGAACCGATAGAATAATCATTTATCACAGACAATGTAAACTCCAAGTGATAATAATATTTTATTATAATGAAACTGATGTATTGCTTTTGTTCATTATGACGGCATATGGCACCTCTGAATATTTCATCACTACATAGCGGTAGTTTTATTAAAAATTTTATAATAAAGTTTTTATTTGGACTAGAATGGTTATAGACTAGACATAATATGCAGTGTTATTTATAAAAATTCGGTCCATGGTGGTTGAAACTCGGTTCAATTAAACCAGGTTCAAAGTATTTAACCACTCTCAGCTGAAACATTGTAAAAAAAAAATAACCGTAGTTTAGGCCCGAATTCGATAGATACGTTCTCCAGCTTGAGACTGGTCTTGAGCACACGTTCTCAACCAAAATGGTATAAAAGAAACAAAAGTCACTGAGCAAAATCTCAAGACCGGTCTCGAAATGAATAGAAGAGTTGAAATTGCTTCGAGACAGCTGTCCCGCTGTCTTGAGCACGGTTTCAATGAGAGAGAAGGAGACAGCGCTTTACACAAAAAAGAGACACGTGTAGACAGATGAATTTCGCATTAATTACTAATTTGACGTTTAAATTGTTAGCGGTACTAAAATGGATGGAGAATCTTATTTAGATCCTTCCGGGAGTAATTTACATGCAATCATTCATAAAGTGAATAAAATTTTGTAAAATTTCATAACCTCCAGTAAATATCATATTGTTATTCTATGCATGTTGTATCATATTTTGAAATGGCTGCCTTTCCTGGATCTATTGACTATAGTTACACACATTCCCATCATATGCTATATGGAAAATAAACGAATTAGTATTTATTTTCCTCTTTCGAATAAAATGGTCGACATTTTCACTATTTAATCAAGGGGGCAAGTCTGGTCAACTGGTGAAATCAAAACCATCCATGTTTGCCCATATAAATTGATATAATTATCATATATGGGTAAACATGGATGGTTTTGATTATTCAGACTTGCCCCCCCTGGTATCATAATATAATGACGCATAAATTTCTCTACACTTTCGAAGATTAACAAGACAACGAATTGTCAAAATATCTATAAATAGCTATTTCAACTCATTGCTACCAACATGAAAACGCTGAAATTATTGCCATTCACGAGAAAAGGTACTTATTTATAGAGCTGCATCCACATTTTTTTCGAGTACGCTTTCTCGAATGAGACGGCGTAGGTACGTATTTTACTTTTAATACGGATTTTCGAGCATGATCTCAAGATGGTCTCGAGATCACACATTTGGAGAACGGTCTTGAAAATTACTTGGGTCTTAGTGATACTAAATTCTGAGGTGTTGATCAGGGGGGTGCCTAGAACAATCGGACTAGGCAAACCCTGATTGGAAATGTCGAAAATTTAACGTTTTTTTAGCACCTTTGTTCATTTGAGTGGCCATGAAAATATTTTAAAATCACATGCCATGATATTTACAGTTGTGGTCCTGTCAAGTATCTTATCTACAAACTGTTCAATTTTCTAATCTTGTAGTACCTACCTATGGTTTCAATAAAACTCAAAAAAATATTAGGTCTTGAATTTTTAACATAAAATTCATAGGCATGCCAAGATTTTCGGCTTCTATATCAATTCCGCTACTGGTGTTGATATGTTATATGCAATCATCTAATTTAGTTTTGTTATGTTGGTTGTCGTGAGCACAAAACACATTACGCGTATTGTCAAAAATATACGATTTCTACCTTGAGTACCTATTGTATATATTTTGTCATTTATATTTTATTGTATCACATTCTCTCCCTAATACTTTCCTTAATATATAAGTTCAAAAAGAAATTCAAATTAATATAATCCTTTTATATTTTGTAAAAACCCTTTGATCTTAATATAATATATATGTACATTTGATTCTGTCAAACTTTCATATTTACCGTATTTACACACTTTTGTATATAAATAGTGTTTCCCCTGCCATTGCCGTAGTTTTACGTACATCATATTGATTTCATCCGATAAACCATAAAATTGTATAAGAATATTGTTGTTGTAGCGAAGGATCTCTAATGAATAAATAAGAAGAACGTGAAGGTTTGAATAAAAAAAAAGATAAATGGGCCAACTTCTTGAACAAACCTACGCTATTGGTATCTTGCCAAGTGACGTGCAATTCATCCCTTCAAACACCACCCTTGATAATATTATTAATAACCAAAGACGTTCAATATAATATGTAGGTAGGTACATAACTTCCCTTGTGTGTGTGGTTTGGTGAGGAACTATATTTATTTCAATTCAATTAATAATTTGTTTATCGCTGCGGCATAAGTTGTTATAGTCCCGAGAAATAGATACGTTTTCGATGATTTTTTAATGGCTGTTTTTTTATATTTCCTTTCTTATTGAATATAGGCATGAAAAAGGTAAGTTTGGCACTGGTTCTTAAGTCTGGTTTTAGGTGAAAATTGCAGATTTTAGCATTATTTCAATATAATTTGTACTTGAATGTTATTTGTACCTGTAAAATTCGTTTGTGAAATATGTAGGTACTTAATGATACTGAAATATGTAAAACATGAAGAAGAAGAATTTTTTAGAAATCATCCCGGATATGCGCTCAACTAATCACCAAGTTTCATTGTAATCAGATGGATGGGATAAGACTACAAAAAGGACAAAGATACAAATGATACGTAAATCTGCAATTTTCATTTATCGAAAAGGGATGCGCACTGGAAAACGCAACCACTCCCAGGTGCTAGACTTACCTTATACATTATATTTATTCATTAAGGAAGGAAATATCAAAAAACCAGCTATTAAAAAATGTTTTTGACATTGTTATCTCTTATGTAGTTTATAAGCCGTTTGGCTTCTGGATTGGCGTACCATTTATTTAAAATTATTTCTCACCCAAACCTTGCTTCTCTGGACTGAAAACACTGATTAGTTTGAAGCTTAAACGATTTGGCGATGTCCTTGCCATTGGCACAGGATGCAAGGATGGAAGTTATAACAAATTTTTTATAACATGCGAACACCATCTGTTCTGCAATTGGAGACTGATAAGGGCTCCTCGCAAATTGAAACTGATAAAAATTCAGAGAAAACATAAATTTAACTTTTTGATAAATAACGCCTCAATAGAGACGAAGTTGGAATATTATAGGAAAACCAGCAAATAATTTGTTGGAATGTATTAATTTTTATACAATACTTATACCTTTATAATAATAATAATTTATTAATTGTATTTATACATAATTGTATCTTCTTTAGTAATTTGTATTTACATAATATGCTCTGTTTCATGTTTTTATATTTGTACTGACATTTTTATAAATTTTCTCATATTTTCATGTACTATATTTTGTAAAAAGGTTTGTTACCAATGAATTTATGTATTTGAATAAAAGGTCCACTAAGTCACAAGTACCAATCTGTAGATGCTCTTTGAGCGAAACGCGTCAGTGGTCAATATTTTTAAATTAGTTGAAAAAAGCTAACATTTGTGTTTTTTTATTTATATGTAATTTTATAAAGATTACTAATTTGTCAAAATATATCATTGATTCGATTAATAAACTTAAGAGATTCCATTACCAGAAAAAAAAACATTTATTTGCCGACTATTAGTTGTGATAAGAAGGTTATCTGGGAATTGGCTTCACAAACAATTTCATTCATAAATTTTTAATGTACCTACATACGAATTGAGAATCAATGATTCATTATACAGCTGTTATTCATTCAGCTTTATCAATAATTTAACTGGTAGTGATTTAATTTTGTTTACTTTTTCGATCGACAATACATGATAGATTCCATTATACTAGTTGCATGCAACACATGAGATCCAACTGTCAATGGCGATAGTTAATTAAAGAATATGTACCAAAATATAAACACTAAACACAAATTAATTAATATTTTAAGATATTTTATTTTCTATATAAAACATGTAGGTATGTATGTCAGGATAGGATAGTATGGAGGTCAGTCTGATTATCCTATCCAGAATATGAAAACAGCATGATGGTATGCATGTATGTTTGGATATTTAAGTATCAAATTATTGAGTCTTCTTAGATATTGTGTATAGGCGACTGCCATACAAATTGTATGAATCGATGTCGTCACTAAATTCAATTTTTATAAAAATTGTTAAAAAATTTTGAGATGTACTTCTACAACAGAGATTATCAAACTTATTTCTTTTACCGCCCCCTTTGAAAATCATTTATTTTTCAGCGCCACGTCATTTTTTATACACTCCTTCATTCATACCATAACGGCATATCCCACAATGTGGGGTAACCAGCGAAAGGTGTGCGGGTGTGCATTGCCTTATAAAAGGGAGCACAACATATCTGTGTATACCCACACACCAGTCTCGTCTCACCTAAAAAGGCACTATATTCAGAATGGGTGTTATACACTCTTAAAATTTAAAAACCACAATTTCATTACTTTAATTAATTTAGTTATAGTGTGCTAATTTAGTCGGTTCTGGTGTTTAAACTTACATTCTAAACTAGAATTTTTTACGAGTGAGAGCAATTAAAACGCTACTTTATAATATTAAGAATATAATATTTTAATCAAATTAAAAGAAACAATATAGATTGGTAATCAATTTTAGTTTGAAAACTAATCTAATCAGATGGGTGAATTTGATGATTTTTAACAAGTTTATTGATATCAGGTTCGATTTTACTCAAAAACATCAGTAGGTATCATACAGGATAGAAATATAAACTAGTTATTCGATATTGAGTAGTAGGTAGGTTTTGATTTTACTCAAAAACATCAGTAGGTATCATACAGGATATAAATATAAACTAGTTATTCGATATTGAGTAGTAGGTAGGTTTTGATTTTACTCAAAAACATTAGTAGGTATCATACAGGATAGAAATATAAACTAGTTATTCGATATTGAGTAGTAGGTAGGTTTTGATTTTACTCAAAAACATCAGTAGGTATCATACAGGATAGAAATATAAACTAGTTATTCGATATTGAGTAGTAGGTAGGTTTTGATTTTACTCAAAAACATCAGTAGGTATCATACAGGATAGAAATATAAACTAGTTATTCGATATTGAGTAGTAGGTAGGTTTTGATTTTACTCAAAAACATCAGTAGGTATCATACAGGATAGAAATATAAACTAGTTATTCGATATTGAGTAGTAGGTAGGTTTTGATTTTACTCAAAAACATCAGTAGGTATCATACAGGATAGAAATATAAACTAGTTATTCGATATTGAGTAGTAGGTAGGTTTTGATTTTACTCAAAAACATCAGTAGGTATCATACAGGATAGAAATATAAACTAGTTATTCGATATTGAGTAGTAGGTAGGTTTTGATTTTACTCAAAAACATCAGTAGGTATCATACAGGATAGAAATATAAACTAGTTATTCGATATTGAGTAGTAGGTAGGTTTTGATTTTACTCAAAAACATCAGTAGGTATCATACAGGATAGAAATATAAACTAGTTATTCGATATTGAGTAGTAGGTAGGTTTTGATTTTACTCAAAAACATCAGTAGGTATCATACAGGATAGAAATATAAACTAGTTATTCGATATTGAGTAGTAGGTAGGTTTTGATTTTACTCAAAAACATCAGTAGGTATCATACAGGATAGAAATATAAACTAGTTATTCGATATTGAGTAGTAGGTAGGTTTTGATTTTACTCAAAAACATCAGTAGGTATCATACAGGATAGAAATATAAACTAGTTATTCGATATTGAGTAGTAGGTAGGTTTTGATTTTACTCAAAAACATCAGTAGGTATCATACAGGATAGAAATATAAACTAGTTATTCGATATTGAGTAGTAGGTAGGTTTTGATTTTACTCAAAAACATCAGTAGGTATCATACAGGATAGAAATATAAACTAGTTATTCGATATTGAGTAGTAGGTAGGTTTTGATTTTACTCAAAAACATCAGTAGGTATCATACAGGATAGAAATATAAACTAGTTATTCGATATTGAGTAGTAGGTAGGTTTTGATTTTACTCAAAAACATCAGTAGGTATCATACAGGATAGAAATATAAACTAGTTATTCGATATTGAGTAGTAGGTAGGTTTTGATTTTACTCAAAAACATCAGTAGGTATCATACAGGATAGAAATATAAACTAGTTATTCGATATTGAGTAGTAGGTAGGTTTTGATTTTACTCAAAAACATCAGTAGGTATCATACAGGATAGAAATATAAACTAGTTATTCGATATTGAGTAGTAGGTAGGTTTTGATTTTACTCAAAAACATCAGTAGGTATCATACAGGATAGAAATATAAACTAGTTATTCGATATTGAGTAGTAGGTAGGTTTTGATTTTACTCAAAAACATCAGTAGGTATCATACAGGATAGAAATATAAACTAGTTATTCGATATTGAGTAGTAGGTAGGTTTTGATTTTACTCAAACATCAGTAGGTATCATACAGGATAGAAATATAAACTAGTTATTCGATATTGAGTAGTAGGTAGGTTTTGATTTTACTCAAAAACATCAGTAGGTATCATACAGGATAGAAATATAAACTAGTTATTCGATATTGAGTAGTAGGTAGGTTTTGATTTTACTCAAAAACATCAGTAGGTATCATACAGGATAGAAATATAAACTAGTTATTAGATATTGAGTAGTAGGTAGGTTTTGATTTTACTCAAAAACATCACTAGGTATCATACAGGATAGAAATATAAACTAGTTATTAGATATTGAGTAGTAGGTAGGTTTTGATTTTACTCAAAAACATCAGTAGGTATCATACAGGATAGAAATATAAACTAGTTATTAGATATTGAGTAGTAGGTAGGTTTTGATTTTACTCAAAAACATCAGTAGGTATCATACAGGATAGAAATATAAACTAGTTATTAGATATTGAGTAGTAGGTAGGTTTTGATTTTACTCAAAAACATCAGTAGGTATCATACAGGATAGAAATATAAACTAGTTATTAGATATTGAGTAGTAGGTAGGTTTTGATTTTACTCAAAAACATCAGTAGGTATCATACAGGATAGAAATATAAACTAGTTATTAGATATTGAGTAGTAGGTAGGTTTTGATTTTACTCAAAAACATCAGTAGGTATCATACAGGATAGAAATATAAACTAGTAATTCGATATTGAGTAGTAGGTAGGTTTTGATTTTACTCAAAAACATCAGTAGGTATCATACAGGATAGAAATATAAACTAGTTATTCGATATTGAGTAGTAGGTAGGTTTTGATTTTACTCAAAAACATCAGTAGGTATCATACAGGATAGAAATATAAACTAGTTATTCGATATTGAGTAGTAGGTAGGTTTTGATTTTACTCAAAAACATCAGTAGGTATCATACAGGATAGAAATATAAACTAGTTATTAGATATTGAGTAGTAGGTAGGTTTTGATTTTACTCAAAAACATCAGTAGGTATCATACAGGATAGAAATATAAACTAGTAATTCGATATTGAGTAGTAGGTAGGTTTTGATTTTACTCAAAAACATCAGTAGGTATCATACAGGATAGAAATATAAACTAGTTATTCGATATTGAGTAGTAGGTAGGTTTTGATTTTACTCAAAAACATCAGTAGGTATCATACAGGATAGAAATATAAACTAGTTATTCGATATTGAGTAGTAGGTAGGTTTTGATTTTACTCAAAAACATCAGTAGGTATCATACAGGATAGAAATATAAACTAGTTATTCGATATTGAGTAGTAGGTAGGTTTTGATTTTACTCAAAAACATCAGTAGGTATCATACAGGATAGAAATATAAACTAGTTATTAGATATTGAGTAGTAGGTAGGTTTTGATTTTACTCAAAAACATCAGTAGGTATCATACAGGATAGAAATATAAACTAGTTATTAGATATTGAGTAGTAGGTAGGTTTTGATTTTACTCAAAAACATCAGTAGGTATCATACAGGATAGAAATATAAACTTGTTATTCGATATTGAGTAGTAGGTAGGTTTTGATTTTACTCAAAAACATCAGTAGGTATCATACAGGATAGAAATATAAACTAGTTATTAGATATTGAGTAGTAGGTAGGTTTTGATTTTACTCAAAAACATCAGTAGGTATCATACAGGATAGAAATATAAACTAGTTATTCGATATTGAGTAGTAGGTAGGTTTTGATTTTACTCAAAAACATCAGTAGGTATCATACAGGATATAAATATAAACTAGTTATTCGATATTGAGTAGTAGGTAGGTTTTGATTTTACTCAAAAACATCAGTAGGTATCATACAGGATAGAAATATAAACTAGTTATTAGATATTGAGTAGTAGGTAGGTTTTGATTTTACTCAAAAACATCAGTAGGTATCATACAGGATAGAAATATAAACTAGTTATTCGATATTGAGTAGTAGGTAGGTTTTGATTTTACTCAAAAACATCAGTAGGTATCATACAGGATATAAATATAAACTAGTTATTCGATATTGAGTAGTAGGTAGGTTTTGATTTTACTCAAAAACATCAGTAGGTATCATACAGGATAGAAATATAAACTAGTTATTCGATATTGAGTAGTAGGTAGGTTTTGATTTTACTCAAAAACATCAGTAGGTATCATACAGGATAGAAATATAAACTAGTTATTCGATATTGAGTAGTAGGTAGGTTTTGATTTTACTCAAAAACATCAGTAGGTATCATACAGGATAGAAATATAAACTAGTTATTCGATATTGAGTAGTAGGTAGGTTTTGATTTTACTCAAAAACATCAGTAGGTATCATACAGGATAGAAATATAAACTAGTTATTCGATATTGAGTAGTAGGTAGGTTTTGATTTTACTCAAAAACATCAGTAGGTATCATACAGGATAGAAATATAAACTAGTTATTCGATATTGAGTAGTAGGTAGGTTTTGATTTTACTCAAAAACATCAGTAGGTATCATACAGGATAGAAATATAAACTAGTTATTAGATATTGAGTAGTAGGTAGGTTTTGATTTTCGTGAAATTTAAAAAATAAAGTAAGTGAAATTACAAATCAACTATCGCCCCCCTACACCACGCCAACGCCCCCAATTTTTTTCTGGGCCCCTTAACGCCCCCCTCTAGGTCTCCAACGCCCACAAGGGGGCGTTATCACCCACTTTGAGAAAGACTGTTCTACAATGATCATATTTTTTGTAGAATAATTAAATTTTCTAGTTGGGGTGTTTTGGCTTTTTTCGATATTTTTAAGAACTTAAAGAAATTTATTACAAAAAAATGTTTTTCTTAATAAAAAATGTTTGAGTAAATCTGGAATTTAAAAAAAAATTAAGATTTTGTATTTGTCTATACCTATTTATACCAATTTTCAGCCTCTAAGTTGGTGTTTTTTGAAAGTTGGAAAAACCGTGAAAAATATAGACCGTGCATACAATCTCGAGTATCTTGGGTTGATTCTTTGTCGATATGTTAAGAGAACAAAGTTCTCTTGAACAAATCGACTGTTGGAATATATTAAAATAAAACACTTTTATAATTTTCTTCCATTTGGTGTATATAAATTAGTACATTGGTTGTCAAACACTGTACTAATTTTTATAAATACTCCAGGTTATACAAAAATTTCTTCACAACTTTGAAGATGCTCGTCTAGAGCGAAACTAGTAAAACAAATCAAATTTGATTTACTTTTTTTTAAATTTCGTACACTGTACCGGATCCAAAATAGAATCAGCTAGTTAAAGATATTTACAGTGTGCAAATTAAAAAAACAAGCGAATTATATAACATGTTATTTACAATCTATAAACTTTTTTTTCTTAAATGAATATGTTTTTTTTATATGCCATTTGTATATATTTGTAAAATCGAAACAACAATTTATTGAATGATAACATTTGATGAGACTGAAATATCTATAGAATACCTACTATTTTACAACAAAAAAATGAAAGCGTTAATTCGGAACACAAAAGAATATCAAAAAAGAGGAAAAAAGGTAGAAGAAAGAAGTAGGTTAATGAAGTAGAAATCAAATGATAAAGTATGAACATTGTCGGTAGTTTCATTCAGCAATGTTAATACAATACAAGTAACAAACATATTTCTTAACAAAAAGTACGCTTAAAGCACAAAAGAATTTTCCTATTTATTTTTGTCGAGTCATTGCTTTTTTTCATATCAATGCAATAAGATTATGTATAAATTTTCTGAGTGATTGATTGCCCCAAAGAAATAATAATGGATCTATTTTCATGTTGTTATTAGTTAGGAAATACATTTTCTTTTATTCCATGATAATTAATATGAAAAAATGTGCCTATATATTATGTAAATATATTTCATTACGATTCATAAAAGATTTGGAGGATTGATATGCAAATTATTGGCGCCAACGAATGAATATAGTCATATAATTACATCATAAATATGATGAAAATAATGTAGCCATATTGTAAATTTATTTTATTTTCAACATTGAGAAAATAATTGTTAATTTTATAAAACCAGAATTCCGTTTAGATTATATTTTCAATGTTTACTCGTTAAATGAAATAAATATACTTTTGAGATCTAGATATATTTTGTACCCTTTTTATTTCTACCTAATATGTAAATGTATTTTTCTATTATTTAATTTAAATATAACATTGATTTTTTTTGTTTTTCTTTTTGATAATTTCTTGAAATTCACTTAGAAATTTCTCAATCATGACCATTATCTTTATATATTTTTCGTAATAATTTAAAATAATAGAAAATACTTTCAATTCAAATATTTTTACTGTCAATATTTTGATCAGCATGTACACAGTATTTCGACAGAAGTTCTTAATACGTAAAATTTATTAACAGTTAATACCTAAACTATTTATATAAACTAAAATAGGAATGTTCTAAAATTGTAGATTTTAGATTTACGGTCTTATTTCAGCCTTATAAAATATAAACTTGGACAAAATGGAATAGGAACGTACCTATTTTGGCCGGAACGTTTTTAAAAAGTTACTGAATCAGATGTATAATGAATAATTATGAAATTTATGAAATTTTCATAATTATTCAAAATACGTCTAATTCAGTAACCTTTTAAGAACGTTCCGGCCAGTAAGTATAAGTACGTTCCTATTCCATTTAGTCCAAGTTGATATTTTATAAGGCTGAAATAAGACCGTAAATCTAAAATCTACAATTTAAGTATGTTCCTATTTTAGTTACAATGGTTATTGAATAGGAGGTATTGTAATATTTGACAATAGTCTTATTCGCACTTTTCAATCTTTCGATTGTGACGGCTTCTAATTTGTAGAATTCCATTATGACAATGATTAATATGAACACATATATAATTCCACAATTTATTTTATTTTTCTCCCGACGACCGTTTCGGCTTATAAGGCCAGTTGATTATGGCCTTATAAGCCGAAACGGTCGTCGGGAGAAAAATAAAATAAATTGTGGAATTATATATGTATGTGTTCATATTAATCATTGTCATAATAGTCTTATTCTTAATCATTAGGTTTAAGCTGAAGTGTTTTCAAGATAAAAACAATACTAGTTATGTGACCTAGTGATGTAGGTAATAATTTAATCTTATAAAACGTTGGGAGTCTGATAATGTAACTTTGATTTCGTTAAAATGGGCTAAATTTGATTAAAATATTTACTTGAGAATTGTTTTTTTAAAGAATGAATATGCCCTTGTAAAAAAGAATATAGTTTTATGTATACTAAACTAAGGAAATGTTTGTTCTATAATATTTGTGAACGAAATAGGTCTAGGCAGGATACGAATCCACGTCCGTTTGATTGAATATTTAACGCACTAGCTGCCACCGACCTTGTCGTTTTATCTGACTTTATATTTCATATCTACATAATAAAGAAATAAATAAAAATATGCTTGGTTTAAAGTTTAAAAGAGGCTATTAGTAGGCTATTTATTATATTTTGAAAATAATTTCCCCAGTACCCTCAAAAGATAAGTCTTTCAAATAAAGAATATTTTGTATGTACATCTTTATTCTATTGCATGAGTTTTTTGAAAATTGATTATTTTTTTCTTAATTTTTTATTGTACGAAACTAAAAAACACAAGGCCTATGAAGCAGATTTTTACTACAATCGAAAGAGAATAAAAGTCTAACCGGCTGAGTTTTTTAAAATTATAATTATTAGTTTTCTTGCTATCTTAAAAAACCTCTAAATTTTACGTTTTCTTCACGAAAAAATGTTGTATATCTTATATTAGGTGATTAGGTGATATACAATATTTTTTCATGTTTCATACATTAAAAGGTAATTTAGCGTGCATTTTTGTATACATCTGTATACCCAGGGTATACAAGGGCCCTTAACAACAACCCACTGTGACAATCCAGCTTTATTTTTTTCACTGACATTACGTGATATATTTTAAAATAATTAACAGTATTTACTCCTGTTTTTAATTTTTTAGTTTTTATGCAGAAATAATAATTTGAGTTTATGGGGCAAGAATAACGTTCAACAAAAATCCATGATTTTTGAATCTTCTAACATTGATATCAATTCTTGATTAAAACTTGACTTGATTTGGAATAAAAACTTGGTTAAAACTCTCGTCTGCTGTATGGCAGCGTAACGTGAACTATCAGCTGTAGAGAATCGGGACATCTGGGGGGCAGGTCTAGTCTAACCGGCGAAATCAAACCCCTCACGATTACCCATATCATGGAAATAATTATTAAATGGAGTCCTATAATATCTTTAGATGTCATAGAACTCCATATGATAATTATATCCATGATATTGGTAATCACTAGGGTTTTGAATTCGCCGGTCGGACCAGACTTGTCCCTCTACTTGGATAAAAACATCATTAGACTGTAAATAAAATCTAAATGGGGGTATTTTAGGAAAACTTGCAAACGAAGCTTTCTTCATTCTCAATAAAATATGAGTTACACTTCGCCAAGTGTCATTTTATCTACTTTTGTTGGATATTTTTAGAATCTTTTATTTTACATCGACATATTTTACGACAATTTTGAGATTATTTCAAAAACGAAAAACATCCACAGAGGGAAAACAGAATAATGCTTTCTCGTCTATCTCGCCTTTCTTCTTTATATTATGTTTCTTCTATACGCTCTACATGACATGTTTGTGAATGAAACTCTGACGTGGGAGTCTGGCGTGGAAATATTTAGAGAAAAATTTTGGAAATAAATCGCAAACATACCTACCTATCTTTTATTGAATTATACGTACAATATCTACATAACTGTACATGTATATTATACTTATACATAACTAGTTGCATGTAACACATGAGATCCAACTGTCGTTAGTGATAGTATGTATAGTTGAAGAATACGTACCAAACTATAAACCCATAAATCCAATTTTTGAATGTTGTAGGATATTTTGTTTTCTATACAACACATGTAGGTATATATGTCAAGATAGGATAGTATGGAGGTCAGTCCTATTTTCCCTTCCAGAATATGAAAACAGTATGATGGTATGTATGTATATTTGGATATTAAGTATCAAACTTCTTAGATATTGTGTAAAGGCCACTGCCATACAAATTGTATGAAGCAATGTCGTCATTAAATTAATTTTTTTAAAAATGGTTAAAAAAATGAAATATACTACAATGTTCATATTTTTTACAGAAAATTAAATTATTTTGTAAGGGTGTTTCAATAACATCACTGAAAATAACACAAATGTTAATTTCTTGCTGAAATATTTATATTTGACATATATATGGTTGGGTGATAAAGAATAAGAATTTAGTGATATGATTGATTGATATCAAATAACTAAAAACCGCTTCTGTCAATAACCCTATTGTTGATGATAATTAAAGATGAAAGCGTTTTAGCTACACAACCGCTTGTTGGTTTATCATTAAGTTATCACTTTTTTGTTTAGCGTTGATTTGAGGGTCAATGATAGATGAGTCAAAAAATTATGTAGGTACATAACCTTTTAAAAGTAATTCTCAAATTATTGAAACGTTGGTCCTTTTCGATAAATGTTATTAAAACTATAAATTGTCTTATTTTACTGATACAGGTAGTGAAATAAAAAAAAAATATTTGAATCGCTGTGAATCTCATATCAACTTGTGAACTAGGTAAGAATTTGAAAAAAATTGTCAAAAAAATCAAATCAGAAAAATGAAACAGTACCTAACTATTTTCTAATAAAACTAGCTACCTGGGTGGTTGGAAGAAATTTCCGAATGGCCATAAGACCGCCAGTGTACGAAAATACTAATAAAATTAGCGTTAGTTATCCAGTGGGTGCGAATTCGAATCCTGCCACGAGCGATTTCGTTCACCTATGGCACAAGCATATGCTTAATTTAGAGAACGTATGAGGATGTATGTATATGTACTTGTTACAAGGACATATTCATTATTTAAAAAAATAAACATATTGTTAGCGGTCTAGGACACACTTAGGTGCGTTACACTTGGATGCGGGAAACTTGGGTGCATGACACTTAGGTGCGTTACAGTTGGGTGTGGGACACTTAGGTGCGGGACACTTGGGTGTGGGACGCTAAGGTGCGGGACACTTGAGTGTGAGCCCACTTGGGGGCGGTACACTAGGGTGTAACGGACACTTGGGTGCGAGCCCACTTGGTTCAGAGTCCACACGGTCGCGACGGTCACTTGGGTGCGAGCCCACTTTGTCGCATAATATATTCTTTAACACACATGTGTTGTGCTCCCTTTTATAAGGAAATTCACACCCGCACACCGATCGCTGGTAAACCCACATTGTGGGATATGCCGTGATGGCATTGATGAATGATATGTGGATCTACCCAGTTGTTCGATTTAAAAAAAATGAGGTCCCCCGATACAATATATTTGAGAAATTGTTTTGGTTTTATTTCAACCTTCACCAGTGGCGTCTTAGTTGATGATTGCGGTTATGACTAGATATACTAATTCCATGTAGACACGTGCATCGTGGTTTAGTGATTAATAATAATAATTTGTTTACGGTTCGTATAAATGACCCAACCGATTCGTTACGTAAATTTCAACATTTAATCAAGTCGTAAACGATTCACATGTTTATATAACTTTGGCGATTCGTCGATGATTGATACTTAGGACCAAAACGTCCCACGCCAGCAAAAAATGTCACCCAATCGGGTTTGGTCGAAAATGAGTGAAAAAATAACCAGCACAATATGGGTACCTAGTCCTTTTTCACCTATTTTCGTGGATTTCTTAGCGGATTTCATAGAACAAAAATGAAGTTAATTACAGGTAAATACATTTTATTTTTTTTTATATAATTTTTTTATGATCATACTATGATTTTATTATGGTAACATTCTACCATCGAAGAAAAAAAGTCTTATTCTTATATCCTTTAGTTTATAGGAGGTAGGTACCTACCTATTTAAATTTCGCAAAAATCTCTAGATGCGAATATCTCATAATTACGTTTTCGGTGTTTCGGTGACTTTCTGGGAAGGAAAGAAATGGATACTTAGTAGGTACCTACATTCTAAAAACATATTCAGAAATTGCACTTGCACAAACAGTGCGTCAAAATAGGTCATATTTCACCCAGAAAAAGTATTAATTCAACTACTTTTCAAAAATATTTTTTAATACTTAAGTTTTCTTTAAATTCCTCTCAGTGCAAAATGACAGTAGGTAGTTACTCGACGGTAGGTATGTATGTATTTATTTTAATTTAATAGATACTTAATCGATGCTTGGCAGTGAAAATAAATTTATAATGAAACACGCTCTCGCGAGTCGCAACAGTCATTATCTAGCCGATACAAACGAACAAACAATAGCTACATATAAAAGCAGTTTTCGCGTTTCGTCTTTCTTGATGAACCATTGATTATTTTTATTTTTAAAACATGATGCTCTAATTTATTAACAAGAAGATAATTCCTTTAGGTACCTAATATAATCATGAAAATAAAATCCAAAGCAATGGTTTTATATTAAATTTAGTTAGAAACTCTATGTAATAGGCATGATGACTAATTTTGAAAAACTATCTCACGATGTTTTTACGCATTCACTGTTTTCAAATATATATACATTTCTACATAAAATAAAGGTTTAGTAGCAAAAATCACCATTTTAAAATCAAATTTGACATTTACGCCAAAAAAAGCTTGTAGTATCATGGCGGCTGCCGACCCTGACGGTGACGTCATGGTATCGTAAACTGCATATCACTACTATATGTAATATATGTGTTCTAAGACGATTTGTGTATTTATAATCAATTCAAAAGTGCATAAGTGTTGTGCGGTCCCTAAATGTACAAACACGACGAAAAAAACACCTACTGAGGTATTTGTTTTCGTCCCACGCGAAAAAAAAGAGAAATAAGTGATTAAATTTCGCACGGCGAGACACAAGTGAATTTTATTAAGTACGCGTTTACAATGAAGTACAGTATTTGTTCCCCCACTTTTAGCTCTCAATAATATAATATTTACCATTATTTAGGCAATAAGCATATAAAGAACTTCATTAATGTCCAAACGTCAAAATAGGCCATCATAAGTTTCCCGCGTATGTTTTTAGCTTATGAACACATAATGTAGAGAGAAGAAGGAGCATATTTTATCGATTTTCGAGATGTAAGTTGTATTTAAATTACAGATAAATAAAGTACTTATATGTACTTATTATTAAGTTTTTACGTTTCGAAATTCTGATGAACAAAAGTCTTTGTTCGACGCAAAGAAATATCCGACCATCAAAAGTTCCATTCTAGTTAAGAGTAGTTAAGACAGGCAGAAAAATAACTACTATGGCTGCTATTGCTAAAAATAACGATAGCAGATAAATATAGCTTGTTATGAACACAATACAAATAACGAGCGCTATGTAATAATTCGTATGCTGCTAAAATTGTAACGATGTTTTAAAACGCATGCTTCGCGTAATCGCCGTCGTTTCGCAAATCGCTTCATTGCATGAAAAAAATATAGCTTGCTAGTTTAGTTTGGCAGTGACCAGCATCATAACATGTCGAACGTTCGTCAGCTCACCATCGCGTGACAAAATTGTAGAATACTAAAACTAAATTAGTTTACCATACGTTGCGAGCGTTCATTATTTATTTATTTATTCAATAAAAACTAAGTTACATACAAAATACAATTAACATAGGCCCGATATTACAGTCGGCCCTCAACTCATTGAGTTTGCCAAACTCAAGATTAATGTTAAGGGGAGATTGAATCCATTTCCGTATTACAGTGCAATATGACATGTCAGTTACTAAATCTTCAATTATAGACATATTTCACTTTTTCTGTGGTTATTATCTGTCAAATTTAAATAACCTCAAATAATACGAAATACAAAACGGGACGCTACGACTTTAAATACCATTGTTTTATTATCCAACATGGTAAATTTAATTTTTTTCACCAAAATAATGCTTTTAAATGCCCGTGTTCGTTTCAATACGGCTGTCAGTTTGTTTTGTTGTGTGGCGCCACCTTCGATACAACACTGAAACTACACACGTTGCCTAACGCCTCTAGTGATAGAAACTGAAACTACACGAGTTGCCTAGCAAATGACAGTTGACTCACAGTTAAGTACTTAATCTGCCAGAAACGTTGAGTTAAATATTTGTCGTTTTAGTGACGTATTTGAGGGAAGATTAGGTCTAAACGGATACTGTAATACGCTATATTTTTGTAAAACTTGAGTTTAGCTCTTAAACTGACACTGTAATACCGGCCCATAGTGTCCCCCGATAGGTAGGCGAGTATCTAGGTAAATTGAAACTATTTGCTTTGATGAATACTTGTTCCATTTATATTTAATTTGTTTTAGTTTTAAGTATCTAATTAAAATATTAATATATCGATAACACCAAAATAAACATAGTCCAGACCGACAATTAATGCGTATATTGTATTGAAGACTATCAGAAGAATTGACGCGACCATACTATGACGTCGTGCGCTCTGATTGTTTTTTCTCATAAAATGGCGGACTAACACATTTTGTATTTTTATATTTATAATATTATTATTATTCACTCCTATAAATTAAAAAAAAAAACATTTTTTAAATCTTTATAACCTATTTTATTTTTTAAAATCATAATTTCAATGATTTTTTTCTTACAGTCGTCACACCTATTACACATATTTTAATATATTAATCATAAAATGTATATGAATCATAACAGTTATCCCATATGTATATTAGATTCATCATAATACATTGTGTATTTCCATTTCAACCTCATGTAACACTGTACAACTCCCACAAACAATATAATTACATCATTTTATTTTATAATCAAGCAATGAAAGCCACCAAGTTATTTATTTCTGAAACGTTAAATATTCTCCACCACGTTACAATACTCGGTGCGTGTTATAACAGATGCGTCAACGATTCAATAGAGCGGATAGCGATATTATTTGGTTTATTGTCCCAAATAAACCAAATAAATCAATAAATAAAAATAGCATGTTAAAAATAAGCAGCATATTCCATATAGCTTGTTATGAAAAAAATAGCCATTTCGAACAACACAACAGTTGACAGTAACAAACACAATTGACAGTGACAATATGGTGACGTCATGCGCTCTGATTGGTGTTTCACATAAAATGGCGGACAAACATATTTTGTATTTTTATTTTAATAATATTAATATTATTCGCTCTTTTAAAATGAAAATAAATATATTTTTTCAAATCTTTATAACATATTTTATCTAATAAAATCATAATTTCAATGATTTTTTCTTACTGTCATCACGCCTATTGGGGCTATTTAAATTTGATGCTTTTTGAAAGTAAGCATTGTTGCTTGAGAGACTCATTTTAAATAAAATAATGATTGTAATAGATGTAAAATTCGATATGGTTGTCGCCAATGAAGTTATTAAAATAATTTAAAAAAGTACTATCGAGTTCATTCTCACTGAAGAAAAATATAAAATTTTGATGCAAACAAGATCATAAAAATTATAGTCGGATCATTCAATAGTTGGAGGTTATTATACCTACCTATGTATTTACCTAGTTTACTTTTGTAACATATATTTTTACTTTTGGAGCACTACGATGGCTCAACTCTTTCAGATTAATATACTTAATACTAGTTGCATGTGACACATGAGATACAACTGTCGATGGCGATAGTATGTTTAGTTGTGTAGTGTACATAAACTGTCATACAAATTGTATGAAACGATGTCGTCACAAAATTAAATTTTAACCAAAACTGTATAGTTTTAGATGTATTTAAATAATGTATGTTTTTTTTATAGAAAATTAAATCTAGCTTTTTTATAGAAAATCATTTGTTTTTTTTTAATAAAAGTAGTTTTATAAACCCTCAAACTTTTTCACTCCAACTATTTTAATGTAAATTTCTTTATCTTGTTTATCTCTGTTTTGCATTATTCTAAAATATTTTAAGTAAGTATATTTTTTGGTCGTGTGAAAGACTTTTTTTTGTCATGGTAAAACATTTTTTTTGTCAGTAAGCTCAATTGGTAGATTTTTTTAAATGCGATTTTTGTCAATACAATAATACTCAGTGTGTATAAAATTGTAACTTTTAATGACACCTATTATATAAATCTAATATTTTATTAATTAATTAATTTATTTATTTGTTTCTTTTTTATTTATTTATTTATTTATTTATTATTTATTTATTTATTTATTTATATATTTATTTATTTATTTATTTATTTATTTATTTATTTATTTATTTATTTATTTATTTATTTATTTATTTATTTATTTATTTATTTATTTATTTATTTATTTATTTATTTATTTATTTATTTATTTATTTATTTATTTATTTATTTATTTATTTAGTTATTAATCAATTAATTAATTAATTAATTAATAAATAAGTAAATTAATTATTTAATTAATTTATTTATTTATTATTTATTTATTTGTTTATTTATTGATTTGCTTATTTATTTATTTATGGAACAATTACAGTCTTATAAGATAAACTGAAAATACACTAAGAAATGAAAAAAGACAGACCAATTTCTTTCGTCCACAATTGATGTACATTAAATTATCATAGAAGTTTGCACCTACAATATAACAAAAAATAAATTTAAATATACTTACTTAAAATTATTACAAATTCATTTATCTCACACATTTGCCCCTGACGGGAAAGGAAGGAAAATAAAACGAAAGCAGAAGGACCTAATTTGTTACTGTTGTGAAATATAACAGGATCTGCTAGAGCTAGATAAAAATAAAAATCAAAATAAGGACACAAATATTTTTTTTAACAATACGTTTAACAACAATTTATGATTTAATATTACGAGTATTATTATAACGATTTACAATATTAACATCAGTTGATTTGTTTTGACGTTAATCCATATTAATTACAATTTATAATGAAATTATATACCTATTTTAAATCCACATTATTTGTATAAATTGGATTAATATTTATAACAAATAAAATTGTTCTACTATTATAATATATATGATGTTATGTCATCAATATAATAGTAGGTACTAGTATTATGTGTAATGTAAATAAAAAAAATACGTTGTGTACAATTAGTGACAAATAACTTGAGCATGTCACGTGAGGTGCAGAGCATAAATTTTTTTTTTTCTCGGTTGGTATAATATGTCGGCCTTCGAGGCTCAGTTGGTTAGGTATCTCACTGCTGATCCAAGGGTCCGGGGTTCAATTCCCGATGAAGACACAGTTTTTAATTGTGTTTTCAGTCTGGATCTGTGAGTCTCCAGAATGTGACAAATTGTTTTGTGTTAATAAAATATGTGCAAACCGTCCCCCACCACGACTAAAAGTTAATAAATTATTTACCTAAGTATAAAGAAATGTAAAGTCTAAAGTAATGGTTATTGAAAAAAGCGAAAGAAGAACAGAATGCGTAATACGAGTGAATAATGAATTACTAGAACAAGTGGATGAATATTTGTATCTAGGAAGTATGTTTCAGCGTGATGGAAGACTGGAAAAGGATATAGAAAGAAGGGTAACGGCAGCAAATAGGGTGAACGGTGCATTAAGAACAATAATGGCCGACCCTCGCAAAGCTCGCTGTGCACAATGCAATAGTCGTACAAACATTAATGTATGCAAGTGAGACATGGACATGGCAGAAGACGCATGAAAGTAAAATTAACGCTGTAGAAATTAGGTCCCTAAGACGAATGTGTGGTAGAATGATCTATGATAGGATAAGGAATGTGGACATCAGACGAGAATGCAAGATTGAAAGAGATATTGTGAGTAGAATGAAAGTAAATACACTACGATGGTTCGCACATGTGGAGAGAATGAACGATGAGCGCCTGACAAAGAAAGTATACAAGGCTGAAAAGAGTGGAATGAGAGGTCGTGGCCGTCCGAGAAAGAGTTGGAATGATCATATAAATGAGATTTTGAAAGATGGTAACATACGAAGTCAGAATAATAGGAGAGCATGTATGACACGATGCATGGATGTTAATGAGGCAAAACACGTATGTCAAGATAGAGGTGTCTTGCGTTCGGTCCTCTCTGCCTACCCCAAGTAGGGATACGGCGTGATGGTATGTATGTATGTACCTAAGTATGGCTCTCGTAACTTTTGCAATGATGTTTTTTTTATTATTTAAATTGTTCCATAGCAGTGTTCCTAGTTACCGGGATATCATAAAATACGGTATAAAGTGATTGGTACTTACACAATCAGATAAAAGTAATTTAAATAGTTCTGCTAGCGTTGAACTGAGAAGTTTTATCTTTTTCACATCATCGGGTTGTTTTAAATTGTTATTGGCCAATATCATAGAGACGTCTTCATTTCAAATAATAAATTTATTTGATTAAAATGGGTCTCACATAAAAAGATCAAATACCTGTAGATTTTTAAAGACATGAATTTTTGAGTTATTTATTTTATTTAACACTTTATAGCACCCTGTACAAATTGCGACTTAATTATCTACGATGTGTGGCACTCACTCGCTTCTCTCTGCCTGTCTCAATAACAGAAACATGGCGTGATCTGTATTGGGAAAATCTTATAATAAATTGTATTTAGTTGTTATATTATTGTGATTATTATTATTATTATTTCGTATGGCATATGACATATTAAGAAAAGAAAAATAGTACTAGGCACGTCAAATTATAAAAAAAAACAATAAAAATATATATATGATAGGTCACACGCAAGGTGCTCGTCACAGGTATATATCCAAGTCATCAAGCCAGGCAGCAGCCGATGCAGTGGCCGTGATAGAGTCACTTTCGCCACCATGATATCGTCGTATACTGCATTCGTGGACTATGTGTTGTACGGTTTGATGAGGAGCACTACAGTCACACTCAGGATTCGGTCTCATTTATAGAGAAATTCCCCATATCTGGCATGTTTAGTACGTACTCTATTAATAGCACACCAGGTACGGTGAGAGAATCCGAAACCAGCGGGCTGTTGAGTAGGATTCATGCCCCTCCATCTTGCGGGTGGTGAGAGAAGCCAGGTATGTTCCCACTTTTCATTGCAATTAAACTTTAAACTTGTCAGCAAGTAGTTGTTCACCTGTTTTTACTGGTGGCTTCCTAGATTTTCGCCTAAGCCTTTTTAAAGTTTGCTATGTCAGCATGGATAGGGAGCATCCATGCTGACATCCATGTGATTAATTAGTTTTAAAGAATATTTATAAGAATGATTATTTGCGTGTTCAAACAGTGTTGTTAAAACTCATCTCTCTGTATTAAGATCTACAGATAATTGGGGCAACTGATAATTCATATAATAAAAGATAGTATTCATTCTGATACATTATTTCTATTAATATTTTACATAGTAGTTGTTTCATAATTATTATATTCAATTTACACGGAATAAGAATGTTGAGGAGAATTCGCGACACGTCAAGCCATGGCAACTGGAGATATGCCGAAAGAATTGCAAAGTTGGAGACGGCTGTTTATAGGTAACTTCAGTTTGCGTTGGTAGCAATGACGTGAAGTTAGCGATGTGGGGACATCACAGGGATGTTGAATCATGAGGCGTGGATGAATCTTTGCCATCTTCGTTACTCCATAGATGGCATTAGTATAATTCCTTATTTTTAGATGAATTGTTACACATTATTCAAATATATAGAACTTTCAAAAATTACATTGATACGGGAACTCAATAAGAATTCATAATTGGTGAACGTTGCGCAAGCGATTAAAGTGATCACGTAAACCAGTCGATGACAGGTCGTAAGCCCCGTAGGTGCCTTGAGTTCCTGGTTCTTCTATAATATTCCAACTTCGTCTCTATTGAGATGTTAAAAGTTTATCAATAAAAATAAATATGTCATTGAAACAAGTACAAATGCATCCTCATAGATTTCCTTAACAAAGCATAAATGCTTATACTATAGACGAACGAAATCGGTCGTGGCAGTTTTAGAACCCGCGGCCACTGGATTACTAACACAGCACGCTACCCGCTACGCCATCTCTTATCACATTATGGTGTTTTAATTTCCTTTTGCTTTCATTACATTTTAGCAAAAAAATATTATGTTTCATTTAAAGATTATAACCAATGTCGTTAATCAAACAAAAATAAACATTACGTATGTTAAATATTTTTTAGTGCAAAATCTTGTTCATAAAATTATGTCTTGTTAAATAAAATTGCTATTCAATTTTACAAGCGTGTCAGTGAATTGTAATTTGTTAAACGGGTTCATTAAAATGTTTTACACATATAAAATTCATTGAACATATTAATGAAATTCCAATAAATTTTATGAACGTACGAAATTTATAGGAATATTTAAATGAACATTATATAAATATTATAATTTTGGTGACCAAGTTTCGAGTAGGTAGGTACTATTAAGTTTTACATTCTGATCAAATACCTGTGTATATT
The DNA here is from genome assembly GCA_963576475.1 of Molanna angustata. Lineage (NCBI taxonomy): Eukaryota > Metazoa > Arthropoda > Insecta > Trichoptera > Molannidae > Molanna > Molanna angustata. The sequence goes on along the minus strand of OY754974.1, from coordinate 22,059,432 downwards.
CGACTCAGACTGAAGACTTAAAAGTGAATACTCCAAATTGCAACAGTCAATGGCGATTGTACATACTACTCCCTATTCAGTAACTATTGTAAATAAAATAGGAACATACTAAAATTGTAGATTTTAGATTTACGGTCTTATTTCAGCGTTATAAAATATCAACTTGGACTAAATGGAATAGGAACGTACCTATTTAGGCCGAAACGTTCTTAAAAAGTAACTGAATTAGACGTATTTTGAATAATTATGAAAATGATGAAAATTTCATAATTACTCGTAAAATTCTTCATTATATTGTTTTATATAATGAATAATTTTATGTTGGCGGCAATGTATTCGTTTTTTCATATAAAAATAAAATTAATACAAGTGTACATCGTGATCCCAAAATAAACAGTAAAATAACGAATTATTTTCAAAAATCACTTTTATTCACTCGTTATAATTAAAACGTCAATTTTTGACGCAAAAACCATAAAGTGTATCAATTAACCATAACATGCATGTCTTTCTTTATAAAAAATCATTAATTTTATTTAACTTTTAATAATAGACTCGATAATGATAAGTTCGAGACGTATCTCGGAGTTTATTACAAGGCCGGATGCTGTTTTAATAAAGCAGGGATTACACCGCGAGCAGTTGCACCAACACTGAGCTATAAACGGTATAAATATATAAGGTGTATATAAAATATAGGTGTGACAGAGCACTTGTGATGGTTGTGTGAAATATTCGTTTAAAACTGTATGAAAAGCTGTTATAATTGCTACTTTAGTTGCAAAGTAATCCATCTCACAGCTCGCCATACAGCACGAACACTTTGATCCGGACTCATAAACGGCAAAATATTTGATGCTTGTTAACATTATACTGTATAAAAAGGCGCTATTATAAAAATAATAAAATCGAGCTGTGATGAAGAAACTTGGTCTCCACTTGAGGCAGTAATTTGTCTTTCGCTACTGTAACCACCATACGTTCTTCATATTGGTACATATATACGTGTTAATTTGCTTTTTGCAAAACTAAAATTAAATGTACGATAACCCCTTTATATCCTAATTAAAATAAACACAATCCTATGATAATCTAAGACATATTAATCAATTTATGTTTACATAATACGTACATGTTTATACTTGAGGCTTCACCTTGGATGGGTCGATTGGAAGAGATTGCCTTAAAGCAATGAGCCTGTTTCTACACTTATTTTTACATATAATTAATAAATAAAGGAGTTTATTTTTACATTAAACAGTCGACAGGATAATAAAACATATTAAAGTATACGGTTTACACAGGTCAAAAGAATTGGTTTAACTTCATGAATGGATCAGTTGATATGCTTGATAATAAGCTAAAACGATCTTCCTGTTAGGAATCCAAAATTTTGTGATAATTAATCGTAATTTGATTTGTGTAAACCCTACAAACGAAAACCAAACATAACATAATATTTGTTTGAATTATTTCATAATTTAAATATTTTGATATCTGATCATATTCAGATATAAATATTTTTAATCATATTAATCAGCATGTTTTCATGAGTTAAATAATTTTAAATAAATAAATAACATCTTCACTTATCAACAATTTTGAAATAGTAGATTTAATGAATGGTATATCAACAATTCATATCAATTATTATGTAAATATCAGGTTTCGTAAAAACTTAATAAATAAATTTGTTTATGTTGCTTCTATAATGTAAGATCTATATTATAAATAATATTTAGCAATGATTCAGGCACGTTATTCTAAAGTGATATCGATCAGAATGAGAAAATAAGGTTTAAATGTATATATTCATACATACATTCTATCACGCCATGTCCCTCGCGGGAAGGCAGAGAGAACCGAACGTTACATTTTTTTTATCCTGGCACGCATCCATCGCCTCGTCTACCTCGTCAGGCGTTCCTCATTCATTCTCCTCATGTGGCCGAACCATCTCGATGTGTGCACTTTCATTCTATCAATTACATCTTTCTTCGTGTTACATTCTTTCCTTATGTCCTCATTTCTCTCCCTGTCATACATCGTTGTATTACAGATTTTTTTATCGATCTCAATTCAACTGTATTAATTATGCTTTCGCGCGACTTCTGCCATGTTCAGGTTTCACTTGCACTACGATAGCGTTATAATCGTTTTACTAATTAAAGGTATAATTTGCCCTATACAATACATAAAAAACACATATTGAACTAAAACATATATAAATATGTACCTCAGATAATTTAAAATAGGTGTAATACACACATACACATCCACACACTCACAATCTTTCTAGATATCTCTTTCACCCACACATATTGTTACTCTTGTCTCATGAGCGCATCCACACTAATTCACATTTTTTTATTGTCTTATTTTGATATTAGGTATAGTACGTAAGAGGTACATGTTATATTTGAATTTTTACTAATTTACTTTTAATAATTGTATGCATGTACTGTGTGCTGTCCTTCGTTAAAATCTAAAGTAATAAAGCAATCAATATGTTAGTGTGTGTGTGTGTGTGTGTATGTGTATGTGTGTGTGTGTGTGTGTGTGTTTGTCTCACGCCTTTTGAAAAACCAAGAGCATCTAAAAATCTAATTTATGTGCGAACGTGTACCAGTATACCTGATGCAGTGTCACGCTAAAAATAATGCGATTAAAATGCTGAATTTAAAAGATATTTCAATAATTATTTTTTTCATACAAAATTTTCCAAGTCATATCTGTCAAAAAAGTGTACATTTTGCACGCAAATATCTGTTAGTTTAAAAGTTAGAAGTACGTATTCAAGTATAACTTAGCTTTTAAGTGAAAAACATGGTGAATATTTTGTCTAATTATAATGTTTTACTTATTTTTAAAGTAAGCGTTTTGTACAAATGTACATATAACCCCGCCATTTTAATATCTTTTCATACTGGTGGAAAAGATGAAGGTATAGGGAGTTACCTTGCCTCGATATTTATTGTGCTGGTTCTGAATAATCTTTTCACCACATTCACAGCGTAGTATGAAAACTTTGACACTTCACTAGTAATTCACAAGTTAATTAATTTCAGCGGATTTTGAAGATATAATTTTAAGAGCGGTGCGGTGCGGTGTGTTAGTCAAGATGACAGTTGATAGAATGAGAAAATTTATATGCAACAATACTTTTTTGCATATAGCTGGCAGGTATGTAGGTAGGTTGTTTTTAGGCCGAGGTAAACTAGGATAGGATAGGAAAGGTGTGTGTGTGTGTATATGCGTGTGTACCCAACTTTGCGTAACCATAACTCCCGGCCTTGGAGTATTACTCCAACAAAAAATTCAAAAAACATATGACTCACCAGATGGTAAAAGAAGAATACAAATTTAAACAATAGAGTGAAAAATTCAAATAAATGTAAACTAACTTAAAAAATAAAAAGAAATATTAAATTAAAAACATTTTGATTATTGGGAAGGTAACGGACATAATCGAATAGCTGGTCTTAAATATGTACCATTCCGGGTTCGAACTTTTACAACTCGAATGACGTTGTCTTTTCCCGGATATATTTCCTTGACTATGCCAAGTGGCCAAGATAATTTAGGGAGATTTTCCTCTCTAATAATAACTATTTGGCCAGGTGTAATGGGTTTTGTGTACGTATTCCACTTTTCACGCATTTGTAAAGAGGAGAGATATTCTACATGCCATCGTTTCCAAAATGACTGTACTAATTTATCGATCAACTCATATCGTTGAATGCGGGTTATTGAAATATCATCAACGTTGTAAGCGCGTATGTAATTTAGCGGAGTTAAATTTAAAAAATGCGCAGGGGTTAATGCGGCAGGATCTAAAGGATCATTGCTTAATACACAAAGCGGTCTAGAGTTCAATAAAGCCTCTATTTGAATCAATACGGTATTCATTTCCTCGTAAGTTAATACTTGTGAGCCTATGACTTTAAATAAATGTGTTTTAATACACTTAATATTGCTTTCCCATATACCACCCATATGAGGAGAATACGGAGGATTTATTCGAAATTCTATTTTTCTAGGCGTCAATTCATGAAGTATTGCTTTATTATATTCATCGGAACAAACAAACTTATATAATTCATTTAAAATTTTACGAGCTCCAACAAAATTTCTTCCACCGTCATTTACAATGAGAGTGACAGGTCCTCTTCTGGCTATAAAACGTTTAAATGCAGCTAAGAACATTTCAGATGAGAGATCTGAAACTAATTCTATATGTAAAGCTTTTGTTGCTAGGCAAACAAATAAACAAACATATGCCTTTTGCTTTTTAACGCCTCTTCTCTTTGCCAGAGTTACAAACACTGGACCCATGTAATCTACTCCACATTTTGCGAAACATTTTATTTCATTTACTCGAAAATCGGGTAAATTGCCCATTAACGGGAAGGTTCCTTTTGGTTTGTTTTTAAAACAAATGTTGCAAGAATGAACAATCTTACGAACCAAACTACGACCAGATAAAATCCAGTACTTCTGTCGTAATAATGCTAACAATAATGCAGGGCCTGTATGATAATGTAAATAATGATAATATTCAATAAGTAACTGAACAATACGATCTTTAGAAGGCAATAAAATTGGATGTTTCGTTTCATACATTGATGATGAATTTTGAATTCGACCACCAACTCTAAGGATATTATTATTTAAAAATGGTAAAAGTTTGCGTAATACAGGACTACTCAATTTATTCTGTTCAAGAGAATGTATATCTTGAGAAAAATGGTTGTTCTGAATGCATTTAATTACATGATTTTCAGCAGTTTCTAAGTCTGAGACCGTAATCATTCCAGACGTATTAAGTTTTCTTGTAAAACGAAGAACGTAAACAAGTATGTTTAATAATTTACTCCATTTAGAGATCCTGTTAGCGATTAAATAAATAAAGTGAGGCTCAGATTGAGTCTTAATTTGTATGAGAGCAACAGTTTTAGATTCAGGTATACTCTGATAGGCATTTTCCTTTTTAAAATTAGTCACAGGCCATTGACTCTGTGGCAATGAGATCCAGGCTGGACCATTAAACCAATAAGAGGTTTTCAAAAATTCATTAGGAGTAACGGAGCGGGATACAATATCGCTTGGATTTTCAGTTCCAGGAACATGAAACCAATTTTCTTCAGAAATAATTTCTTGAATAATTGCGGTGCGATTGGCAACGAAGGTTTGCCATCTATGCGGTGAGGAATGTATCCATGAAAGTACAATAGTTGAATCAGAAAATGCAAACATTTTGTCAATCTTACATCTAATCTCAATAGTTGAGAGAACAGATTTCATTAATAATGCAAGAAGGTGTGCGGCACATAACTCTAAACGTGCTAAAGATACCTTTTTAAGTGGGGATACTTTTGACTTGGCACATAGTAGTGATACATTTGAGGCGTTAGATTCAAGTGATCCAATGCGGATATATATAACCGCCCCGTAGGCACGTTCACTAGCATCTGAGAAACCAAGCAAATTGATGAATGAATCATTTACTATACCTATATGTCTTGGTATATTTATATTTGATAAGTTTTCGAGTTCACTCTGAAATTTCAACCAAATCTTATTTATATCCTCAGGAACCCGTTCATCCCAAGACAATTCTCTTTTCCAACACTCTTGCACTAGAAGTTTCAAACCGATGATAACTGGAGCAAGGAGACCTAGAGGATCATATAATGATGCCATATTAGAAAGAATTAATCTTTTCGTACTTACTAACGTATCTAAAGAGAGAGGTTTGATTTTAAAAGTGAAACAATCAGAGGTGGGACTCCAAGACAAACCTATAATTTTGGTTTTATCGTCAAAATCTGAATTAAAAGTAATGTGTTGGTTAACACGTAGATTATCTGGAATGTGCTTTAAAAATTGTACAGAGTTGGAAATCCACTTATTTAGACAGAAACCTCCAGAGGAAAATAAGTGAACTAAATGAGAATAAATTTGTAAAGCTTCCTCAGGTGAATTGACTGAATAAAGAAAATCATCCATATAAAAATATTTCATAGCAAGTTGTGTGGTTTCAGGCAGTTTATCGCCTTCATCTGTTAAGAGTTTGCGAATGACTTTCATTGCTAAATAAGGGAAACATTTAAGCCCAAAAGAAACGCGTTGAAATTCATAAATGTCAATAGGATCTGAGTTATTAAATCTAAAAAGTATCCTTTGAAAACGTTTATGATCTGGATTCATTTTCAATTGAAAATACATTTTTTCTATGTCAGCAGAAATAACTACCGAGTACAGGCGTAGATTTATAAGTAAATCAAAAATATTTGTTTGCAAATTAGGTCCACAATGCAATATATCATTGAGACTTTTTCCAGAGGAAGTTTTGCAACTGGCGTCTAAAACTATTCTAATTTTAGTAGTATCTTTATCAGGCCGATAAACAGCTCTATGTGGTATATAATAAACACAATCTGAAGTTTGTGTATCTGTAACTTTTTTCAAAAAACCTTTGTCAATGTATTCTTGAATAGTGGCATTATAACCATATTGTAAATCTAAATTTGATTGCAACTTCTTTTCCAATGAAAGCAACCTATGTTTAGCGTTTTTTATTGAATGACCCAAAACTGTGGGACTTTCACGACAGTATATCTACCCTCGTTGTCTCGCAAGACTGTTTTCTCAAAAATTTGTTCACAAAGTTGCTCGTCAGGACTTAAATACTGACGTGATGGTACAGATTCTAGTTTCCAAAAGTTTTGAATCATTTCATCTAACTTATTTTTTGAATTAGAATCATCAATTGCGTGTAACGTGCGTTGAAATTGACATGATGAGAAGTTATCTATTTGCGTTTCGCCCATGATCAAATAACCAAGAGTAGTCTGTAAGGCGATCATACGAGTTTCTTTATGCGTTAATTTCCCAGGTAAAAGTAAATGCGGGAATAAACCAGCTCCGATTATGCAATCGATACTAGCAGGAAGATTAAAATTATTATCAGCTAGCGGCAAATTCTTAAAACAATCTGTCATTTCTAAGGCTGACGTAGGCAAATCATTAGTAATAGTTTCGACAACCGAAGCCTTAATATCGTAAAAGAATCTTGTATCATATCTTGAATAAATTGTAAATATAGCATATCCTAATATTGGTTTTACAGCAGACCCAATACCGTACACAAAAGCATTTTCGTACGTAATGTTTATATTAATTTTTTTACATATCTTTTCCGTTATAAAATTTGCATTTGATCCTGTATCTATTAATGTGCGGATGGTTTTTTTTTTAATTCCATTAATATATACTATAGCGGTTGGTATTACATGATAACAGTTTACATTATTGATCAACAAACAATTGTCGATTTGACATTTAGGTTCATATGGTTGATCCAAATGTCGTCGACCGATATTATTCACCGAAGTGCTCGTATTGCGGTCAGAATTGACGAATGAGGTAATATTATCATCGTTTTTAACAATATCAGCTGCGCTAGGAACCTGTTTTGAATGATAATTATCTTTATTTTGATTATCTTCATCATCACATGTTGGTGAAGAAGGAAAATGAATCAATGAATGATGCCTTTTATTACAATAAAAGCAATTTTTTTCCGATTTACAATTTTTTGTTAAATGAGTACCAAAACAATTTTTACATAGTGATCTTTTGTTGATTATTTTGAATCTTGTGAATACATCCAACTGTAAGAATTTTTTACATGAATACAATGGATGTTTATTACATTCACACAAAAAACATTTTGTGATATCCATTGGCGTATTATTTTTAACAAATGTATGTGAATTATTATTATTTTTTCGTCGATCATTTGGTGCACTTTTGTGGAATATAACCTGCGTTCTAGAGAGAATTTTGCTTTGATCTCTCAGAAAAGATTGTAATAATTTTAAGTTTGGAATTTTTTCATTTCTAATATGTTGCTCAAATAAATTTAACGTCTCTCTATCTAACTTAAGAAGAGCAATGTGCGTTATGATGAAATCAGTTAAATCAGAAATATCTAATAATTTTAAAGCTTCAAATGAAGAGCAAAAATTTTCTATGAAATAATCCAAATTCTTTGAACTTGATTGTGTTAAGGGTTTAAAATTGATTATTTTTTCTAAATAATGCGTAGCTAAAATTCGTGAATCCTGGAATCGATCAACAAGCCTATCCCATATAATATCATAATTAGATGCGACAGGAAGTATCCCAGAAATAACACTTAAAGCGGTACCTGTCAATTTTGACACTAAATATTGTATTTTTTCACCATTCGACAAATTAATATTGTCGTGTATTAAATCTTTGAAATTTTGATAAAATAATGGCCATTTCGTTGGATCACCATTAAAACTAACAAGTTCCAATATTGGCAATTTGTGTGTTCTTTGAGAGTCTTTTTCAAATGATTTAATAATTGGAGGAACATAGTCAACTTTAGTTTTTAAAGATTGTTCAATATGCTTGATGTTACAGTATAATTCGTCAAGGGTTTCAATAGATTGAAAAGACGGAACATATTCTGGATTTACAGCTATTTTTCCCAAATTTAATTCTTCTACAACTTGACAAAATTCAGAACGAATTTTATCTATCGATTGTATGCGGATAAGAAAATTAGTTTTTTCTTCAGCGGTATTTAATGATTTTGACAAGTCATAAGCTTTCTGAATAATTGCAAATAAACTTAGCCGTTTAGCTTCCAATATTTTTAAAGAAGCCATTATTGATTAAACAACAATAAAATTAATGAAACAAGAATTTGATTAAGTACTTAGGTACTACAATCAATGCGGGTATGTATGAAATATGTAATGTAAATAACGTATGTATAATGTTAATTTTGTATAAAAATGTATAAATTTGATAAGTAATGCGTGAAAATTCAAGATATGCGGGACAGAGGAACAAGGAATGCGGGAAAATACAAGATATACGGGACGAAGGACCAAGGAATATGGTGGAAAAGATGAAGGTATAGGGAGTTACCTTGCCTCGATATTTATTGTGCTGGTTCTGAATAATCTTTTCACCACATTCACAGCGTAGTATGAAAACTTTGACACTTCACTAGTAATTCACAAGTTAATTAATTTCAGCGGATTTTGAAGATATAATTTTAAGAGCGGTGCGGTGCGGTGTGTTAGTCAAGATGACAGTTGATAGAATGAGAAAATTTATATGCAACAATACTTTTTTGCATATAGCTGGCAGGTATGTAGGTAGGTTGTTTTTAGGCCGAGGTAAACTAGGATAGGATAGGAAAGGTGTGTGTGTGTGTATATGCGTGTGTACCCAACTTTGCGTAACCACATACGATATTTAATTTTCCGACCGAATGAATATGTTCTTTAAAATAATATACCTTTGAAATAAATGTGATTATGAAATAATAAAATGAAACACAAGACATTACAGCAAGTTTTGAGACATATATTGTAAAAGTCTGTTAATTATTAGTAAAGATATAGGCGTAATAAAATTGCATAATTTGTTTAAAATATTTGATTTTTCTGACAATTTTCATTTTTATGGCATCGAACAAACCAATGTAGGTACTTACATATTCAAAAAATGTCTCCATAACATTTGATATTTTTCACATGTTGGAACATGGTTACTATGGTAAGGGACACATTCTGATATTCAAATAAAATTTGTTATAAATCGAATTCGAATTAATTTAGAACATCATTGTAGGTAGGTACCTACATACCTAATACTACTTAAAAACCAAGAATATACTGATTTTATATAGGAAAATTATTAAACTATTTTAGGTTAACTACAATACACATTCAATATACCTACAAACTATTTCCTATAGTGAAATTCTTCTTTTTTCTATGTAGACTTTTTCTACAAACTATTTCTTGGGGTTTAAATCTTCTTCCTCTTCTTTTGTGAAGTCATTTGGGACAGTTCATAAATATGTAAACTATTTCCTATAGTCTAATTTTTCTTTTTCTTAATTTATGTAGACCTTGGGTGAGTTTTTATACAAACTATTTTTTATAGTCTTATTCGTCTTCTTCTTCTTTTATGCAGACCTTTTGGTTAGTTTTTAAACAAACTATTTTTAAACAAACTATCCTTTAGTCTAATTCTTCGTTTTCTTATTTTATGTAGATGTTGGGTGAATTTTATATAAAATATTTCCTATAGTTCAATTCATCTTCTTCTTCTTTTATGAAGACATTTTGATCAGTTTTTTATATAATACATTTCCTAATGTGTAATTCTTCTATTTCATCTTCTATGTAGACCATTGGGTCAGTTTTTATTAAAAACTATTTGTTATAGTTTTATACTTCTACTTCTTTTTTTATTTAGTCTTTTGGATTAGTTTTATGTCTAATAGTCTATTGTAATGAAATATTATAAACAACATGCATACTTGATGAAAATACATAAAAACGAATGGGATGTGACCAACACTAGAATCTTCTCATTACTTTTGTTCAATCAAATTTACACCATTTATTATATCATCATATATTGCTTAATTTCCAATAACTACACATTTCATTTTGATGACAATATATAAAAAATCGGGGTTGTGGCCATTGCTGGATCTTCACAACGTTTATATTCATATTAAAAACTATTTAACATAGCTTAAGTCTTCTTCTTCTGTAATGTAGACTTATGTGTCAGTTTTAAGTCTATCAGTTTTATTGTGCAAAACTATAATAAACTATATGCACACTTGACGAAAAATATAAAAACGAATGGGATGGGACCAACACTAGAATATTTTCAGTACTTTTGTTTAATCAATTTTTAAACCATTTCCCATCATCCGAAATTACTAAATATTTAAAACACATTATTTGCGTTCGATGACAATATATAAAAATAGGGGTTGTGGCCAAATCCAAACTCTTTACGACGTTGTCTTTTTATAATAAGACATATTTAAAATCATTTCCCATAGTCCATGCGTGCAGAAATTGTATGTGCTTATATATAAAAGCAAATGGATTGTGGCCATCACTTTAAGATTTTACACCGCTTAAACTCAATTAAATTTCAAACTACTTTTCATACTACGGTTAAAAAAAATTATGTGTGACAATATTATGTAGGTATATAAACGATTGCTTATTCCTTCACTAATTTACATTCTTGGCCAACGGCGGGACATAAAAGCTAGTCTAAAGTAATAAAGCAATCAAAATGTTAGTGTATGTGTGTGTGTGTGTGTATGTGTGTGTGTGTGTTTGTCTCACGCCTTCTGAAAAACCAAGAGCATCTAAAAATCTAATTTATGTGCGAACGTGTACCAGTATACCTGATGCAGTGTCACGCTAAAAATAATGCGATAAAAATGCTGAATTTTAAAAATATTTCAATAATTATTTTTTTCTTACAAAATTTTCCAAGTCGTATCTGTCAAAAAAGTGTACATTTTGCACGCAAATATCTGTTAGTTTAAAAGTTAGAAGTACGTATTTACACGAAAAAAATTTACTTTCAAGTATAACTTAGCGTTTAAGTGAAAAACATGGTGTATATTTTGTATAATTATAATGATTAACTCATTTTTAAAGTAAGCGTTTTGTACATAAACGCCGCCATTTTAATATCTTTTCATACAATATTTCATTTTCCTACCGAATGAATATGTTCTTGAAAATAACAAACCTTTGAAATAAATGAAATTATGAAATAATAAAATGAAACACAAGACATTACAGCAAGTTTTAAGACGTATATTGTAAAAGTCTGTTAATTATTAGTAAAGATATAGGCATAATAAAATTGCATAATTTGTATATAATATTTGATATTTCGGACAATTTTCATTTTTATGGCATCGAACAAACCAATGTAGGTACCTACATATTATTCAAAAAATGTCTACAAACCATTTGATATTTTTTACATGTTCTATTGGTTACTATGGTTACGGACACATTCTGATATTCAAATAAAATCGAATTCGAATTAATTTAGAACATCATTGTAGGTAGGTACCTACATACCTAATACTACTTAAAAACCAACAAAATACTAATTTCGTATAGGAAAATTATTAAACTATCTTAGGTTAACTACAATACACATGCCATTCAATCTACAAACTATTTCCTATAGTGAAATTCTTCTTTTATTTAAGTAGACCTTTGGGTGATTTTTTATACAAACTATTTCTTGGAGTTTAATTCTTCTTCCTCTTCTTTTGTGAAGTCATTTGGGACAGTTCATAAATAAACTATTTCCTATAGTCCAATTTTTCTTTTTCTTAATTTATGTAGACCTTGGGTGAGTTTTTATACAAACTATTTCCTAAAGTCTAATTCATCTTCTATTGTCTAATTCTTTTTCTTCTTATTTTATGTAGACCTCTGGGCCAGTTTTGATACCAACTATTTCTTTTAACGTACTTAATTCTTCTTTTTTCTAATTTTATGTAGACCTTTGTTGAATTTTGTATAAACTAACTTCCTATAGTCTAATTTTTCCTCTTTTATGTAGGCCAAGGGAGAGTTTTCATACAAACTTTTCCTTTAGTCTAATTCTTCTTCGTCTTCTTTTATGTTGACCTTTGCGTTAGTTTTTATACAATCTATTTCCTGACAAATAATTATTCTTCTAATATGTAGACCTTTGGGTCAGTTTTTATATGAACTACTTTTATAGTCTAATTCTTCTTTTTCTTATTTTTTGTAGATCTTTTGGTTAGTTTTTATGCAAAATTTTTCCTTTAGTCTAATTCTTCGTTTTCTTATTTAATGTAGACGTTGGGTGAATTTTATATAAAATATTTCCTATAGTTCAATTCATCTTCTTCTTCTTTTATGAAGACCATTTGGTCAGTTTTTTATATAATGCATTTAGTATTGTGTAATTCTTCTATTACATCTTTTATGTAGACCATTGGGTCAGTTTTTATTACAAACTATTTGTTATAGTCTTATACTTATTCTTTTTTTTCATTTAGTCTTTTGGGTTTGTTTTAAGTCTTATAGTCTATTGTATAGAAATATTATAAACAACATGCACACTTGACGAAAATACATAAAACGAATGGGATGTGACCATCACTAGAATCTTCTCAATACTTTTTTTCAATCGAAATTTACACCATTTATTATATCATCATATATTGCTTAATTTTCAATAACTACATATTTGATTTTGATGACAATATAATAAAAAATCGGGGTTGAGGCCATTACTGGACTCGTCACAACGTTTATATTCAAATTAAAAACTATTTAAGTCTTCTTCTGTAATGTAGATCAGTTTTCTTGTGCAAAAATATAATAATCTATAGGTATGCACACTTGACGAAAAATATAAAAAACGAATGGGATGTGACCAACACTAGAATCTTTTCAGTACTTTTGTTTATTTAATTTTTAAGCCATTTCCCATCATCCAAAATTACTAAATATTTAAAACACATTTGCGTTCGATGACAATATATAAAAATAGGGGTTGTGGCCAAATCCAAACTCTTTACAACGTTGTCTCTTTATAATCAGTCATATTTAAAACCATTTACCATAGTCCATGCGTGCAGAAATTGTATGTACCTACTTATATATAAAAACAAATGGGTTGTGGCCATCACTTGAACATTTTACATCGCTTAAACTCAATTAAATTTCAAACTACTTTTCATACTACGAATTAGCAAATATTTTTTGTGACAATATTATATAAACGATTGCTTATTCCTTCACTAATTTACATTCTTGGCCAACGGCGGGACATAAAAGCTAGTATAAAATAAAATAAAAAAATATATATTCGTTCCGTCTAAAATTTCATAGAGTTGAACTCAAACACGAATTAATAAATTTGGTACATTAGTATCGCAAATATCTACCTGGAAAATATATTGACCCATTAACTTCCTAATGGGATTTTAAGTATAAGGGAGTGTATCAGTTACTATTTAATGTTAGTTTAAACGTCTCATGAGTAATTCATCACTAAATATCATAATATTTAACATATCAATTCATGGACTTGAAATATTTCCTATGTATATAATTACAAGATACAGCCAGGCACGCTTTATATTAAATTGAACGTATTCAGCAAAAATAAATTGTAATATCTATATTAAACGTGTAAAAGCATTATTTATTTATGTGCATAATATCGAAGACTTTAATTAACCAGTGTCTGTTTAACAGAGGTCTGGAGAGCAATTATTTTTCATACTAGTTGCATGTATCACATGAGATTTAAATTTAGATGGCGTTAGTTTGAAGAAAACGAATCAAACAATAAAACCTTTAGCCAAATTATTGAATATGTTAAAAAAAAGGTAAGTATGTTAGGATAAAATAGTGTGGAGGTTTGTCCTTTTTTCCTACCCCGAATATGTAAACAACTTTATGATATATTCATACATGTAGATATTTTAAACATATATGTATATGTTAACAGTTTGATGGTATGTATGTATATATGAAGATTGAGTATCACACAATTGAGAGTCCGCGTAGATATATTGTTTTATCTCATACAAATTGTATCCAACGATGTCGTCACTATTTTATTATATAATTGTTAAAAAAATTAAAGATGTAGGTAGGGTCTCGAGCGAGACCGAGACACCGATTGTCCTGGATACAGTGATCATTATTATTATAGAAATATAAATTATCAAGCTGGGGTGTTTTGACGTATTTAGATATATAAAAAAATGGAAAAATAGGCATTTAAACACATAACTTTTCCCAATTTTTTTTTATTTAAAAAAAATGTGAATTCCTGACGTTTGAGATATCCTTTTTTATAAACATTTTCAGCGTTCAAGCTTTTATTGTTTTCGAGATTGATGGAAAAAAACAATAAAAAAATTCAAAAGTTGATAACTTAAGTTGAACAAATTGTAACATTATGAGTATAAAATTTTTGTACGCCTATAATCTTCTATATACATATTCTGAAATTTTGGGTTTAATGCATCAAGCGAATTAAATGTTATAAGGGGGTGGACGGGGGTGGACACATAAATTCTGAATTCGTTTTTGTATATAGAACATACCTAATATATATGCTGCAAAGCCTGTAGGCTGGTGATTTTAGCATGCAAAAAGTCCACTACGCCATTCTAAATGTTCCTTCCTAGTACCCGCGCCTGGGCTTAAAATTGTCGATATGTTCAGAGAAATTAATTCTCTTGAACGAATCCATAGTTGGAAAATATATTTTGCAGTTTATAAAAGGGTACAACAGGGGTATGTACTTCCACCGAAGCTGTTCATCTTATGTATTTGTTATTGAGTAAGGTAATTGAAAAATTCAGATATTGGACTGATGGTCAGCAAACTGAATACCTACTGATGATGAGGTCTTATCGAGAGATATTGAGCAGGATCTTAAATGTTTACTGTTTGAAGTACGTTAAATACTGGGATGAGAATGAATACCTTTATCAAGGATTTTTTAATATAGATGAAATTAAACTATAATTATGAAGTTGGTAAATATATCAACTAGGAAGTATGTATACATAAGTTGAAAGACCGGACTTGAAACCATATAAAGATATGAGGTATGTTATGTCGAATATAATGTTTTATGTATGACAAAATACATATAGGTATCTTTATATGTATCGCAACAAATTGTGGTTTATATATGTTATCAACTCAGCCCTTAATAATAAGTGCAGAAAGTGGATAAAGTTAACAATTTTACAACTTGTTTCCCATCGATATAGAATCTTAGAAACTTAGAATCGTTTGATACTTGTGCATTCAATATTTTTCAAACAATTACTTTATATTATATTGAAATTATTATCAAGTAATCCAGATTTTCAAAAAAGTATGTTTAGGTTATATTATGAGAAATCAAACAGGCAATAAAAGCAGTACAAAAACATTTTCTATTTATGAACTTCTTGACAATATTAAAATTGATACCTTAGTGTCAACCACGTTTGAGTATTTTTATGTCAACTAGTTTCGGAGATGTCACCGCTCCTTTGTATACTATAAGTCTGTCCGGACGAAGGAGCGGTTACGTCTCCGAAACTATGTGTCATAAAAATACTCAAACGTGGTTGACACTAAGATATTTATTTATTTTAATTGTATTAGTTAAAATGTGCCACAAGGAAATAGCTGCAACGTATATGGATATCATATTATCTTATATTGATTCAAATGTTTGTAATAAACAACAAAGTATATAACAAAAATTATAGACAAATTGAGTACAACAATCTCAATAAGTTTCCGAATTTCTAAAGGATATAATTCACCCATACAAATACAACAATGATTTTGTTATCAATTGAAATCCTAATATTGAGTGTTTTTGGTTCACTATCGCCACATGTTCTGCTAATAAGGTGGATAAAAGTCTTTCGAAAAACTATGAAATAACAGAAAAACGAAAATAATCTCTTGCGCATATTTTCATCTTATTTAAAATATTTTACAAAATCTTTCATTCTAATCCTTTCGATAGCTCAGTTTTTTACTAACCTTCTTCTAAAAATGGAGGACGTTATCAATTCCACGTGATTTTTTTTCTTATATTCAGCTTTTTTTTCTTTTTTCAACGTTTTACCACGTTGTCCTATTTTCAATAGAAAATGGCGTATCTTCCGATTGGTCTCATTTCAATTTGGTCATGATCTGACCATAATATATATTATATGAGAAAATCGTTACTTCAATTTTCAACTCTTCTTCTTCTTCTTTTAAGCCCCTTTCCATTTCTCTCTATTTTCACTTAAGCGATAGTAATTCTTTAGAACATTTTACCATTTTAAAAATTCCTTTTTTAATAGGAAGGAAGAGCTTCAGAGGAGATCACACATACAAGTTTCATCGAGTTCTGATGATGGAACTCATGAGAAATAATTATCATGCTCTTCAATTTGTAAAGTCGTCTGTAATTGTAATTGAATTCGATGATTCATTTTTTATTAGAAAAGGATTACTTTTAACTAAGTAAAGAGATTTGATGATGGGAATCACAAGAAATCACGAAACTAATCAATTTGTGAAGGATTTACTTATTATTGTAAAGGTAAATTGTATGAAATATAAAATAACCACATACATACATACATTCTATCACGCCATGTCCCTCTTCGGTTCTCTCTCTTCTGGGTCACAATCCTAGAATTGGTCTGCACCAAACACTCGATCTTTCCACTTAACTCTATCATCCGCCAGTCTCTTCATCTCTTCACCGATTATCTGGTCTATATAGTTGTTTCTGGGGCGACCTCTACAGTTACCCCTATCAATCATTCCTTCGACGATGGTAAAAAGCAGGCCTGGGTGACGGATGTTGTGGCCTAGTTGTTCCAAGTTGTTCTCTGTTGGGCAATTCTTTTCATAATTTGCCTTGTCTCTCCAACCCTACTTAGTACCTCGTCGTTGCTGATGTGTTCTGACCAGTGAACTTTAGCCATGCGTCTGTAGCACCACATCTCAAACGCAGACAGACGTCCCGTTTCGCGTTGGCTGATGGTCCATGATTCACAGCCATATAGCAGTACACTCCAGACAAGAGTCTTGATCAAATTTTTCCTAATTTTGATGGAAATATTAGGGGATTCAAAAATTGTTGATCTTTTGTTAAAGGCGACTCTTCGGTTAGGCTGAGAGAATCGAACTCCACTTTTTTTTCTATCTTGACACACATTCATTTTCGGTCGGTTTTTTATATTTTTTTTATTTTACATTTACGGCTTGAAAGCCTATTTAAAAAACAACAACTGTGATTAAAATACAATGATTACTATTTATATGAAAGAATATATTTTTTTAATGCTTTCACCATTTCGACGAAACAAAGTATACGTGTATTATGATTCAGCCACAAATCCGATTATCGAAAATCCACCGCTTCACCGCAGACACATTTCTTTACAACAATGAAATGTTTTATTTGTTTCACTGTAATACTTTGTGATGTGTTGAAATTCATGCTTGTCGAAATACCATTGGTTTTCAAAAACTATTCGAAATTTCAACAAAAAAATTGAGATATTTCATTTGCTTTTACAGTTTCTTGTGATAATACAGAAGAATTAATAAATCAGGGGGCAAGTCCGGTCAAACGGCGGTATGAAAACCTTCGATCTAGGTATTTGATTTTAATTTTTTTCATACAGATATATAGCTTTCTACTCATCGGGATCGGTTGACTACCTTCATCGCTGTCAAGTTGTGTTTGTTTACTTCTGAGTTTATTTTGCTTATTTTGTGTCTTTTATCGTATGAAATCTTTTATTTTTTGCTTTAAGTGATTTGTTGCCGTATCCTGTTTGTGGTGATGTATTTTTTTGTGTATTTCGGGTGTTATTTTTAGGTTTTAAAGTGTTTTGAATGTTTTTTCTCGTGCCTGAAAAATAACATTTTATTTTTTTTGTTTTTTTTTTTGTGTACTTTATATATATCATTGTGCAGGGAATTTTCCCGTGATTCCAATAATATATAACTTATGTACTTTATTACTATTTTTTACTATTTTATCGTGATTTCAATTTATTTTTTTGACATTTCGGTGTGCGTTGCTCGCGTGTTTTATTTTACGTCACTGACTCTAGTGTCATTGAATGTAGAATTAAATTGTGCACAGAAAAGTTCGCGGAAGATAGTGTCTGCCAACTGCCGTTGATCAGATATTAACGTCTTTCTGCGCTCCCCATACTGGCGCTTACGCCCTTTCGGCGTTGAAAAGCATAAATTCATAGATACAGGCCGCCCGTCAAAGAGACGCCCCTCACCCCCTTGACTTATCCCGTTCCCGCACCGCATTACAATCATTTGTATTTTTATATTATAATATTATATTCATAGTTTTTACTCTCTACTAATATTAAGTCTTGAGAGATATTTTGATATATTTATATGTACCTAATTGTTTTCTTTCACTCCTTTTTATTTGTTCTAGTAATTATAGCAAGTACTGCTTTCTGGTACCTATTCTGTATATATCTTCGTACCTATCTATACCTATATTATTTTGTTTTGGTATAAACCTTTGTACATTATACTTTACGGCGCTTGCCGATTATTATTATTTTTAATTATTTGTATTATTATCTATTCTTTTTTCTCTTACATAGTATTTTACTCCATCCTTTATAAAAAAATATTTTTTTATTTACTCTTCATATCGTTCCCTTGTCTCCTAGCATCTAACCGTCGTTTATTTATTTATTATACTCCTACCTGTCCCATTCACTTGTAAGACTGCAATATCTGCAATTTTCGTGGGCTAGGTTTGGTCGTACAGTCCTTTGTTATTCTGTTAGGGCAGCTCTGTTGCTTATCTTCCAGTGGCTTACCTTTCCTGCTGTCCAATCCATGACCCTTCACATCGATGGAGGAATCTGATTATAGGATGACAAAAAGGGAACGAAAGCGGAAGAGGCAGAAAGAACTCTTGAGTCTGCCTGCAATCGCCAATGACTCTCCTCCCAGTTCAAGAACCAGAACTTTTAGTCCTTCTGTCGTCCCTTCCTCCCTTGCCTCCATAAAACCTCCTCCCCTGCCCTTGTCATCTGCAGTCCCTGCCCCGACCACTGAATCCGAGAATATGAGTTCAGACTCTGATACAGAAGATGAGCGAGAAAATGATTATTTGCCATCTTCTAAAATAGAAGCAGCCTACGTATGCCTGAGTAATATTCAAGACATTGTGGAAAAACACTCAAAAATTTCGAAGTCGCATCTCATTCGTGTTGGTCGTGAAGCTCAGCGCCTATTATCATTTATTGGTGATCTGTCGACTGAGTTGGCGGAAGCAAGGGGCGTCATATCTTGCCTGAAAACAACAATTTCCAGCCGAGATGAAAAAATCTTGCATCTGTGTGAAAAGATTGATACCACTGAGACACAGATTGCACCGGTAATGAATAAAATTGCCGATAAACTCAACGACCGCCCGACCTCCCTGTATGCCACGCAAGTGACAGGTCCACCACCCTTATCCAAGGGAGGATTTCCTGCACTCCCTGCAAAACCTGCCGTCTGCATTTTTCCCACAAACGATGAAGTCAAGTCATCGATGGAAACCAGGAAAATCCTGAATGCAGCCATTAAGCCTTCCGACGTAGGTGCTCGCGTCACAAGTGTACGTACCATAAGAGGTCACGGCGTTGTTGTTAACACGGCCACCACGGAAGACTCCATCAAGTTGCTGAATGCCCCGGCAATAAAAGCATCAACGACCTTGACCGCACGACTCGCTACCAAGAGACAACCTCGTGTGAGGTTTAGTCATGTGCCACGGGACCTGTCTAATGACGAATTTTTAGAGATAGTTGCAGAGAATACAAAAGAGCATGCCATTAAAACTGCAGTATTCAGTCATCTAACAGGACCTACAGTTGGCCCGACTTGCGATAGAGTCTTTTCAGTACCTGCTGCCGTTCGCCATAGCCTCATCAATTTAGGAAAGGTGTATGTGGACTGGAATGTCTGTCGTGTTACAGATTTTCTTCCAGTCAGTATTTGTGGCCGTCGAATGTACGGCCATGGTTCAAAAACTTGCAAAGAACCCGTCAGATGCTCACATTGTGCTTCAACGGAACACGTTTACGTGTCATGTCCGAATAGAGCCAATCAACCCACATGCGCTGTTTGTAAGTTGTTTAACAAACCAGCAGTACACCGATCAGGCACTAATGACTGTCCAGCTTATCAAGCAACAGTCAGCAGAGCTTTACTCAATATTGACTATGGCGTGTAATGCTTCTGTAAAATTTGGTCAGCTTAATCTTGGCCGTGGACAATCGGCTTCAGCCGAACTCAGTCAGTCTGCTCATCGCATGAACATTGATGTTTGTCTTATCCAAGAGCCGTACTCTCGAGATGGAATTGTGCCATCATTTGGTCCGGGTGTTCGAGTTGCTATGGCTTCGAGCTGTACCTCAACGAACCCTCCGATGAGCTGTATAGCTATTTACAATCCCAACATTAACTTCATATGCCTGGATCACTTATCTTCTAGTCACTTGGTTGTAGTCCAGATTTCTTCTCCAAGTGATTCGTTTTATATTATTTCGATATATTTTCAGTTTAGTGAATCTGAATTTCGTTTTCTGGATCAACTGGATATTATATTGGGTCAACTCGGCAACGCATCATTAATTATTGGAGGTGATTTTAATGCCGAATCTATTCTATGGTGTAACACTACCACTTTCGGGTCCAGAAAATTCACCAGAGGTGTAAGCTGCGAAGATTTTATCTCTCGCCATAATTTGAGTGTGTTGAACAATCCTTTCAGTCCACCTACCTTCTCCAACCACATGGGTACAAGTCATATAGATGTCACTTTAGCTACACCTCAGATTAACCACAGAATATGGAATTGGTCTGTTGACGAGGATGCCTCGTGTAGTGACCATAACCTTATCACGTTTCAGATTATTTCCAATGTACCCCCAATTCCTTTAGCGAAACCTTTGCTTAGAAGATTCCGGACAAGGTGTGACAGATGGCGTTGGTTAGACTTTGACCGCTACTTTGAATGCTCGCTGGATCGTTTATCTTGTAGATCTTGTACTACTGCGGAAATGGCCTCATCTTTTACGCAGAGTATAATTTATTGTGCCGAGAAGGCGATCGGCAGATCTTCTTCTAGTCATATGTCTCCTAATGAATGGTGGCATCCTGGCTTAGATATCCTTAAACGAACTTCGACTCGAGCTCACCGCGCATTGAGAGCGGCCCGTCGTCGAGGAAGTTCAAATGACTTTGTAACTGTACTTCAATGTGAGTATAGACGCTCAAATAATATCTACAAACGCGAGATTTCTCGTGCCAAAAGTCTGATGCATGGCGCCGTTTGGTATCTGAGGTTTCAACCACAGATCCTTGGGGTGCTGTGTTTAGATATGCATCAATGAAAAAATATCCAAATACGTCAGTCTCGTGTATCCGTGATCCACGAACTGGAATTATCACAATAGACTCTGACTCGACGACAAGCACGCTACTTGACATACTTATTTCTTCTGATGACATTTCATCTGATACTCCTCTTCATTCACAAATACGCAATAACCAATCCGATATCCCGCAAACTCCCATATCGACCTTCGCCAATTTCGATGAGCTCGATTTTATAATCAAGAATCTTCACCAAAACAAATCTCCTGGCATTGACCGCATTGACGCAGCTCTCGTACAAAGGTGCTGGCACATAGCTCGCCACGAGATTATCTTATTGTACAACAATTGCTTGCGAGAAGGCTACTTTCCGGATTGTTGGAAAACAGGTTTAATGACTGTTATTCCCAAGCGTAGTGACCTGGATCCTTCTGACCCAAAATCATATAGACCGATTACTTTACTACCTATTTTGGGTAAGGTCTTAGAAAAGCTTATATGTCGACGCTTAGAAGATCATCTTTCCAGTACCCACCCACTGTCCGATCGTCAGTTCGGTTTTCGCGCTGGGAAATCAACGGTTGATGCTATCTTGGCTATATCTGATATTGTTAGAAGCTCTGATATTAAATATGTTATCTCTATATCTTTTCGCGCTAGGTTGGGAATTGGATTTTAATGTTAATTTATTTATTTACAGAAGGGTGCTCCGGTCTAGAAAGGCACTAGGTGATAACCTGTCGCCTGTTCCCCAAATCCAACGCGAAATGATGTCGCGTGTGTACTCGATCCTGCCGTGCGTAACTCGGTAATTAGTTGCAAGCTAATTAAAGAACGTTACACAGCAGAATGAGGTACCCACGCCACACCATAAAACATTTATAAATTTATCATATGAAATATAAATTAATTGATATTACAGACAGGTATTAAAATAGTTTGAATTTGACTTACGTGTTTATTTGATAGTTTGACTCTAATTATAATTCAAGATTGGTATATACTTCAATAATTGACTATAAAATAATTTAAATAAAATAGATCGATGAATGCGCGGAATCGAAATGTGAGTCGAGCAGAGTGACGATCTACCGCTGGCCTTGGTTAAACTGAACGACGGGAACGCGATGTGCAGGATCTTAAATAGCCGGCTGACGTCCCCCTACTCCTTGAAGTGGGTGGTCAACTCGGCTGGTTGCACCCGCTACATCACCCCCCTGCCAGCTGGATAGCGCCACCCTGGTCCGTTCCTCAGCATTTCCTCTGATTGTCTGTAACAATGACATATGTTTTTTTTTTTAAATACAAAGAAATTTTATATTGGTTACCTGAAATGGCATTACATATATATATATATAGCAGTTTATTTTACTAATAAAAATTTAGAGGTCATATATTTATCATGTTCTTATTTCTATACTTATACATTTCTAAAAAAAAATATTGTTTATATTAACTTGTTCAATGTACTTTTTTATATGTACTGTAATTTGAACAAGAAGATAAAATTACAATTAAATTTACATTTCTATACAGCATTTTCTTAGTATACAGCATTTTCTTATTATACAGCATTTTCTTATTTTGATTTGGTCAAGTTGGAATTTTATAAGATTTTATATTCAAATATTAGTTGCATATTGACCAAATTTTTCATCTATATTGAATACATATTACAATTACACAAAAATTAAAAATAGAAATTATTCAGGTTATAAAAATGATTAAAAATTACTCAGCTTAGAAATATTTGTAGCTGGTGAATCGCTCCGGGAAATATACTCGTCTTCCGGCTCTAGTGGTTGTATGTGGTTGCCGTTCTGGGGTGGCATCTGGAGTGTCATCTGAAGTGTCATCTGAAGTGTCATCTGGCGTAGTGGCTTGGTGCGTCTGTGGCGTGGACGTCCATCTCTGTTCTGTAGAGGTGGTGTGTCTACTGCTTGGTTCTACGCCGTAGTCTGTGTTCTCGTTCAGGAAGAATGCTGGTTTGAGTCTGTCCAATGATACTTGTTTGTATTGTTTCAAAGGTGTTACAGTGTGGCGATGAATTTTCGAAGTTTGGCATTCGATGCAGTTGTTCACAACATTTTTTACTGTTTTGTCAATGTTGGGCCAAATATATTTATGTTTTAATAACTTTGATGTTGTTTTTACTCCGGGGTGACTTAATTTATGTACTGATAGTATTACTTCTTCTCGCATTGTGATTGGTACATATGGTCGTAACGTGTTGGTTGAGATGTCACACCATAACATTTTGTTAGTGTTAGGTATTGAGATTTTCTTTAGTGATAGAGATGAATTTTCCTGCATTTTCTTGAGCTCTTTGTCTGTGAGTTGTTCTCTTGCCATTTTAATATAGTCGATGTTTGATGTTATTTCTATCTCTTCGATTCTTGATAGAGTATCTGCGACTATGTTTTCTTCGCCTGATATGTGTTTGATGCGCGTGGTGAATTGACTTATATAATCCAGCTGTCTTTCTTGTCTAGGAGAGTTGAGCTTGATTTTATTAAAGGCGAAAATTAACGGTTTGTGGTCGGTGATTATTACAAAGTTTCTTCCTTCTATTTGTGGTCTGAAATATTTAATCGCCTCGTAGATGGCGGTGAGTTCTCGGTCATACGTACTGTACTTTTCTTGTGCGCTATTAAATTTTCTGGAGAAAAATGATATAGGTTGCCAGCTGTTATCCGTTTTTTGTTGAAGTGCTGCGCCCATGGCGTGATCTGATGCGTCGACCATTATTGCTATCTCTGCCGAGGAGTTTATGTGTACGAGTAGTGCGGCTTGTGTCAAATCTTGCTTACATTTGTCGAACGCTTTTTTTAATTCAGTTGTCCATTGTAGTTTTCTTTTATCATTTTTGGTGTACCCTTTTAATTGGTCGAATAATATTTTTTGCGTTTCGGCTGCGTTTGGCAAAAATTTTCTATAAAAATTTAGCATGCCCATGAAACGTCGGAGTCCTTTTGCGTCCTTTGGGGGTTCAATTTTTATTATTGCTTCCACTTTTTCTGGTATTGGTGTACTTCCGTTTTTGTTGATTCGGTAACCCAAAAAGTGTACTTCTTCTACGCCGAATTTGCATTTATCCTGGTTGATAATTAATCCGTTTTCGGATAATCTTTCGAAAAGTTTGTCGAGATGCTTCTCATGCTCGTTTATGTTTCTGGAGGCGACCAGAATGTCATCAATGTACGTGAAGACGTATTCTAGGTCCCTTGTTATGTTATGTAGATGTCGTTGAAATGTTTGTGCGGCGTTGGACAGTCCTGGTGGCATTTTCGTGAATTCATACAGTCCAAATGGTGTTAGTAGGGCGGTTTTTTGGATGTCTTCTTCTTCCATGTTTATTTGGTTATATGCTCTTGAGAGGTCTATTTTAGTGAATATTTTTGCATCGTGTAGTTTATGTGAGAAGTCTTGAAGTTGTGGAATCGGGTACTTGTCCGGTTTTGTTATTGAATTTAGGCGTCGGTAATCTCCACACATTCTATAATTTCCATCTGGCTTTTTTACCATATGCAAAGGGCTTGACCAATTGCTTTTCGAAGGGCGACATATTCCCTGTTCGATCATATATGCGAATTCCTTTTTTGCTATTTCTAATTGTAATGGGTTGAGCCTTCTCATTTTGGTTGTGACGGGTGGTCCTCTGGTTTGAATGTGATGAGTAATATTTGTTTTTGATCCTTTTTGTGCCATATCTGCTCTTGTTAAACTTGGGTATTTTCGTATAATTTTTTGGAATTTTGATGTTGACTGTACTGTTGCTATGTCTATAACACTTGTTCTATAGACGGTTCCTTTGCTTGTCAACCCTGTTTTTTTATCAATGAGTAATTTTCTTTTTAAGTCCACCAATATATCATAATTGGTTAAGAAATCTGCCCCTATGATCGGCTTGGTTACGTCGGCGACTATAAATTTCCATTTGTGATTCCGGCGTAATCCGAGATTTAAGTTGATAATTCGGTGTCCATATGAAGGTATTATTGTTCCATTTGCTGCGTAAATAGGAGTGATGATACTGTCTGTAGCGATGGTTGCCTTGTCGTTTTTTAGGTATCTTGGTATGATGCTTATTTCGGCTCCTGTGTCGATAAGGTATTGCACGCCCGTGATTATATCTGGTAGAAAGAGACGATGCTTCATTTGCGACGGTGTTGTCTCACACACCTGTCGCATTTTTAGTTTTCCGGATGGTTATAGGTGCAAGGCTGTCGACAGTATTTTGCTTGACTTCCATATTTTTGATGTGGTATACATATATCCAGCGGCTTGACGTTATCGTTATTATTATTACGCGTTTGCTGGTAGTTGTTATTATTATTATTATTTGACATTTGTTGGAAGTTATTGTTATTATAATTGTATTTAAAATTGCGTTTGTTTTGCCGATTATAATTATTATTATTATTATATTTTTGATATCTATTTGGGCTTGTGGATCTTGATCAATGGTCGCGTTGATTATTTCTGTAGAATGGTCTTGATTGCCTCTGTTGAATTTCAAGTCCCATTATTTTGTCGGTTAGCATTTGTATTTGTTGCTGCATTGTACAAAGTAGGTTTACTGTGCTTTGGTTGCTTGTTGCTGAGTTGCTCAATGAAGAAGTTGATGGTAGGTTTACTGCTTGAACGTCAGTTCTACTGTTGACTTCCATTATTCTGTCTGCTGTTGTGGCTAGTACTGTGACGTCATCTGTATTAATGGCTGAAATTATTTCTTGTATACGATGAGGTAGTCGTTCTATCCATAATCTTGTAATTAACGTGTTGTTATTTAATGTTGGTCCAGCTAGGCTTTTCATCCTTCGCAATAGTTCTGATGGTGTCTTGTCTCCTAATTGTATTCCATGGAGTAATTGCGTGAGTCTTCTCTCTTCAGACTCTTGTAGACGGTTCAGAAGTGTGAGTTTGAGGTTTTTGTATTTATCCATACTTGGCGGAAATTGTATGACGTCAGCGACGCATGACATGGTTTCTGGATCTAATGCGGCTAATACATGATTATATTTGGATTCATCCTTAGTTATTCTTGCGTTTGAAAATTGGGCTTCTATGGTGAAAAACCATAATTGTATCTGATGTCTCCATACGCTTGGCAATTTGATGTTTGTTGAATAAATTTCGGTTGCTTGGTCTTGTGACGATTGTTCTGTATTTTCTTTGTCCATGATGTTCATTTTATCGTATAACATTTGATGTGAGTTATATTCTTCAAGTTGTATTACAGTTTATAAATATAAATAAAAATAAAAAAAAATATTATAACTATTTTTTTTAAGAAAATAAAAAATAAAAATATTTTTATAGTTGTTTTAAACTAAAATATAATTTTTTGTGTTTTATTTATTATGATATTATCAGTATATTATGATTGAAGTTGCTTTGTTTTAATTGTATGAATTGTAAATTGTAAATATTTTTAGAGTTTATTTTTGTTCGATGCTTATAAGGTCTCTTGTTTGTGGACGTTCCTATACGTATATATGTTTGTTGTTATTGTGATTAGGTAACTATATTTAAAAAAAATTTAAAAAAATAATTTATTTTTTATTTAATATATTCAGCGTAAAGTATTTAAATGCTTTGTTTTTAAATAGGATATAATTTTTCATTAAATTTAAATGTATATTTGATTTAATAATTTAAAATGAATAAATGTTTAAACGTTTTTAATCTGAAATAAAAGTACAAGTTATGTATATATTATCAATGAGATATATTATATTACGTTTCGCTGGCTAACAAATGTTGGTGGCGAATAGTCCTAGATTCATGCGTGATTCGTCGCGGTGTTAGATTTTGGTATTTCGTTTTTACGCCTACGTACCCGGTATTGTCTCGGTGTACAATGTCGCGGAGTGGAATATATTTTTCGATGATGTTTACTTGATATTTCTATAGATTATTAAATTATGTTATGATTTCGTATTTAATATTCGTTTTTTTATACTTTTGTTAATATGACTGCGTTCGTACTTTATTATTATTCGATATAATATTTCTATTTTATTTTAAAATAAATATTTTTGTTACATTTACATTTATTATCTTTCTTATTTTTTGTTTCAAATGTGCACGGCACTGTACGCTCAATGGAATATGATTATTGTATGTACTTCGAATATATTTAATGTTTCGTTTCGAGCTTCGATTTCGTGATTTTTTTCGTGGAGAATATTTTTATTATTATTACCTCGGTTACATATTTTAAATTTACACTATAGGATTCTACCTATTTCATAAGTAGGTATCAGATAATGTATTCCGATTGATGTTCGGGAAGATATTATTATTGTAATTTTTTACAGGATATTTTTTTTGGATATATTTTTACTACCGCAAAATAATATTAAAAATAATATTTTTGGTTAATTTTGTTACATGTTTTTATTATCGCGATAAAAATGTGCGAGTCATGGTAAACAAGTTTTTTTGTGACATTTTTTAGACAATAATTTTATTTTACATTCCGTGTAACATTTATGCGTTATTTTTAAGCAATAATACTAAAATTTATTTACCTACGTATTTACTTTACAGGTTAATAATTTGTCTTGTAGGTATT
Source organism: Molanna angustata (assembly GCA_963576475.1). Taxonomy (NCBI): domain Eukaryota; kingdom Metazoa; phylum Arthropoda; class Insecta; order Trichoptera; family Molannidae; genus Molanna; species Molanna angustata. Next base: position 22,031,031 of record OY754974.1, on the reverse strand, counting down.
TAAAAATAAGGATTTGACGTGAATTTTTAGATAGATATTTTATTTTTATTTCTGTAATGATTTTATGTTACTGCAAATGAATTTACTTTGGCTTTTTTAAATAATAAAATGTGGTTTTTACTTATCTTTTTATGCGTGCTGTTTTTGCGCATAATACATGCTTCTTTAGGTTCTTTATTTTTATATTTTTATCTTTTTTAAATCTCCTTTAGTTTTTTTTGGTATTCCTTCCGTTATTTTACCTCCGTTTGGTAGTTTTTTTTGGTCCGTTTTAGCGTAGTATTAGCTCATGAAAAAAAAATAAATACACATTATTATATATTTTTACAATTAACATAGGGAAATATTTTTCAATTTTTGGTAGGTATTTATTTAGCATATATTTATTCAATACCAGTTTCGATATTTTAGTTTTGAATACGACAATATAACTAATTATAATACTTATAATTACGTTATAAATGTGTTTTTTTTAATGGTTTATAACAATTAGGGATAACATACTATTACTGCGTATGTTTACTGCGTAGGGTTCAGTCTAACCAGGTCCAATAACCGAAATAATTATTATTCAATAAAACTTTAATCTCTGTCGTATGAGTTTAGAATGTGCAAAGTGACTAGATAATTGTTATTGAACGAATATTATAATTTGTTCCTGATAACAGATTATCGTTTGTTACACAAAAAAAAATTATTATCACAAATTAAAAATCGACAAAATTGCAACAGAGCTGGGGCTTTACCAGTTTTACACACTATCTTACAAATATTATCTTTACACAACAAATATACCTGTTCTGCACGCTCGGTGGTCACCAGTTTTCGCGCTAGGTTGGGAATTGGATTTTAATGTTAATTTATTTATTTACAGAAGGGTGCTCCGGTCTAGAAAGGCACTAGGTGATAACCTGTCGCCTGTTCCCCAAATCCAACGCGAAATGATGTCGCGTGTGTACTCGATCCTGCCGTGCGTAACTCGGTAATTAGTTGCAAGCTAATTAAAGAACGTTACACAGCAGAATGAGGTACCCACGCCACACCATAAAACATTTATAAATTTATCATATGAAATATAAATTAATTGATATTACAGACAGGTATTAAAATAGTTTGAATTTGACTTACGTGTTTATTTGATAGTTTGACTCTAATTATAATTCAAGATTGGTATATACTTCAATAATTGACTATAAAATAATTTAAATAAAATAGATCGATGAATGCGCGGAATCGAAATGTGAGTCGAGCAGAGTGACGATCTACCGCTGGCCTTGGTTAAACTGAACGACGGGAACGCGATGTGCAGGATCTTAAATAGCCGGCTGACGTCCCCCTACTCCTTGAAGTGGGTGGTCAACTCGGCTGGTTGCACCCGCTACAATCTCTTGATATTGCGGGAGCATTCGACAATGCCTGGTGGCCTCTAATTTTAAAAAAACTTCGAGACCGTAAGGTTCCTAGCAACATATATAAATTAGTGAAGAGCTATTTTACTAATAGACATGTGGCCATGCCCGGGGGACAAGATTTGCACTGGCGACCAATTAGCATCGGGTTCCCTCAGGGTTCTGTTCTGGGTCCACTGTTATGGAACATCTTGTTCGACGAACTTCTATCACTTTCAACGCCTACGGGCTGCAGTATTTTGGCATATGCCGATGATGCTACAATCCTTATTCAAGGTAACACCCGAGCACTTATTGAGCGCGCAGCTACTCAGTTACTTTCTTCTGTTGCAGATTGGGGTATAAGTCATAGACTCAATTTCGCACCTAAGAAGACGTATGGGTTAGTGTTAAAAGGCATAATGAAAAGTCCTCCCTCCATCAAATTTATCAATACGCGTGTAATATTTAAGGATAGGGTCAAAGTTTTGGGTGTTACACTAGATAGAGGCCTAACTTTCCAATACCATGTTCGTGCTGTATCCGATAGTGCAAAAATAGCGTTCCAAAAGATTTCACGTCTTGCTCGAGCTAGTTGGGGCCTTAAATTTCCAGTAGCAAGACTGTTTTACAACGCTACCTTTCTGAGTATTATGTGTTATGCCGCTCCTTGTTGGGCTCATCGTTGTGAAACCCAATACATTAGACGTCTGCTGCTTTCTGGACAGCGCTTCGCTCTAATAGCTTTAGCAAAGGCTTACAGAACCTGCGCTACCGACACACTTTCTATTCTCACAGGTATGGCTCCCCTTGATCTGGAAACACAGCGACGAGCTTCAATTCACAACCTGTATAGAGGTCGAAGCTCAATTTTGGGTGGTGTTTCTCTCCCACCTGTAAATTTACCCACAGTTCGTGGAGAGATTAAGAACTTGGCCCGGAGTTCTCTTTTAGATGCTTGGCAACGTCGCTGGTCTTCTTCTTCCGTGGGCAGACTGACATTTTTATTTCTTCCTGATGTGAGGACTCGAATTTTTTCCTCGTGGATTGTTCCCGATTATTGGACCACGCAATTCCTTACTGGACACGGCAGTTTCAAAAGTTATCTCTTTCGTTTTCATTTATCCGATTCGTCCTCATGTCAGCTTTGTGATAACCCTGAACAGACTTCTGAGCATATCCTATGGGAATGCACTAACTTCTCCTTGTCAACATTACGACGAGAACTCTACGACGATGTCCGAGGGAATTTCTTTGGACCCATTGGACATGCGGACCTTGTAGCCACGAAGAGCAACTTTAGGGCTTTCAAGACTTTCTGTCTTAAATTCGGTGCACTATTATCTTCACTATCACTGAGCAGTGAGCCAGTTGTTTCAACATGATTAGCTCTCTTTGGCACATTAAGTGCAGTGTCTGCAAGGTTTTAGAGTTCTCCGGACTCTTCGTATGTTCTTTATGTGTTCTTTCAGAGTTTTGCAAGGGGCCGTTATTAGTCCCCATAAGCAGAACGGGTGGTGGTGGGGGAAGAACATACAGAATATTCTTGCTACATAGATTTGTAACGTGGGTCACCACCATAATAAGGGTTACCATGAAGAATTGAAATCGTGCCAATTTTTTTTAATTACAATATTAATTTATACTATCTTGTCGTGTCTCTGTTAAAGGCAGACAGAAAGATTAGTATCCATACTTTTCATTCTGCATTAATCAGATTTATTTTTATATCAAAAAAATTATCGAAATAAAAAGCATAATAGAAGCATAAAAGCATTCATTCAATTGGACAGTCTACAGCGTGCTCCCTTGAAAAAGAGAACATTTCAACAGTAGCTACCTACTTTTATTTGAATTTTGTTATATTCACATGCCACTGAAATATTTTTGAAAATTGGGGTCATAAAAGATAGGTACATTGTTTTTGGAATTCACGCGCTAGTCCAAAAATAAACAGTTAGATGCAGTGGCGGCTCCCCCAAAGGGGCTCTCGGGCTGAGCCCTCCCAAAAATTTTGTTCGATAGATTCCAAAAATATTTGCTAAATTAATTCTGGAAATTCATTATTTGTTTTAAAAATAAATGTATTTCCACCTTACGGTTGTAATAGTAAAATACTGCAATAGTTCGTTTCATACAGCGAGATTCTATGAAAAATTTTGTTCCGCGGGCACAATGTACTTGCGCCCGAAGAACTGTATGTAAACTCATATAATTGATTCCAATGCCGTAGTACAATATGATGCGAAATGTATGGAGCTCTCGGGCACGTTCCTATATATGTTCATGAATTTACCGGAATATATCTCTTTCCAGTAAGTTGTAGATGAATTAGTGTATTTATGAACACAACTAATATTAGCGTCTGCGCACTTCGCAATAAGCGGTCAGCTGGAGTGCTGAAGGCCGTTGATGACAGCGCGCCATTTTGCATGTTGTGTTGTGGTTGTGTTTGCAGAGTGATGAAATACGGTTAATTTAATATTTTTAATGATAATTTTTGACAATAGTACACGGTGAATAGTATGCATAATTTAATTTCGCGTCACTTAAATTACGATGATCGTGTGAATGTGAAAAAATAAGGGCTTCCCGGCCAATCATCTCATTATCTCAAATTAGTTATTGTAAATCACGTAAATATATTCGAAGTTTTATGATGAATTTGTAATAAAAAACGTCATGGCTTTGCAGGTGTAGTGAAACGAATGCGTATTGCGGGCGCAGTGAAATGTTGTTGTCCGTGTTTACTTTTTGACAATAATTCTGATGTAGGTATTTAATTCTGACTCTGACAAAAACAACTAAATCCAACATGTATGATATATGATCCACCCGACCCCCCTTTCTTTCAGGTATTGTAATTGCAGTTTAACAGGAGAATAATGATATACACTGATCATGCATATGCATGAAAATGATATTTTTTCACCTCTGTCGAAATTTCACAAGTGTACTGAATATTTTCTCCTTTTAAATACACATTTCCTTTCAAGAAAAAAATTGAGCCCCTCTAATATTTTAGGTCGCCAGCCGCCACTGTTTAGATGTGATACTTTTACACATAATCAGAATTAGCTATCGATTCTTTTATAATATTAAAATAAACGTTCATATTACACATCGTTTATGGATAAGTTTGTATTGACATTTTACAGTTTTTTTAGTATTCTTTTCAAAATATTGTCTTATGACAGTTTAAAAATGTTTTACAAGTGACATAAAAACTCGGCGAATATATTTGGTAATTGATATCTCAATAAATAATCACAAATAATGTCCTTGTTTGTTGTTAATAACCGATTAAAATGTCCAAAATACAATTTTCACAATTAATTCGTATTTTAATACCCTGTCACAAGTATCAAACGAGCTATGCGCACGAGTTGCATTTTATTATTTTGGCAAGCGATTTATTGCGTATATTTCTTGATAAATTTATCATGATACGGGTCTTATAGGTATTTGCGTAAAATTTAATACCAATTTAAAATTAAATAATCCAAGATGTTGAATAAAATATCTAGATAAAAATAAAAAAAATATCTTGATAATTATCATGATATATTGAATTAAATGCTGGCTTCTATTTTGCAATTTGTGTGTAAGTATGATAGATTTTCATCATTATCAATGGCGCTAGAGTCCATTGTGAGCCTTGGTATCCTCCAGAATTTTTCGCCATTTAGATCGGTCCATCGTCTGCGCTCTCCAGTTTGCAAAGCCAATCCTCTTTAAATCTTTCTGTATGCCGTCCATCCACATCAGCTTGGGTCTCCCCAGACCTCGTCTCCCCTCCGGTCGAACATATTCTTTGGGGTTCGGCCTTCCTCCATTCGCTGAACGTGTATTTAGGCAGGTATTTAATGCCGAAATTATTTTGAAATGGTTCCAAATAGGTACATAAATGTATAAAAGTTGTTTTTCGTATTTTTTTTAATACTACCGTCCGTTGATTTCTAAATATTATATAATTTATTTCAAGGATTCGTGTTGTCAAGTTGCCTGTGTATTTATCGATATTTCAAAATCTATGTACTTATTATTGATTATACTTTGAATGCATTATGACATTATGTTACACGCGATAATTCTATTTTTGGAATAAATTAATATATATTTTTTATCAATAAAATAAAATTCAATAATTGATTAAACATTTTGTATCCAGAAATAAAACTGAATGGAATAATCGCAGTCTTGATAAAAAAAAAATAATATATAAACCGATTATCTGTAGATAATCAAATCAACGGACTTTACCTCGATATATTATTGAATGAAATCGTTTGAAAAGTAATTTTTAAGAATATTTACTCTGTAAAAAACATTCGTGACCTTGCTTTTTGTGTAGTCAAGCACAATACTGAACAGAGACGTCTGCTTACACCGAAAGAAACAAATGAAAAAATTAAGATCAAAAACAGAATTCCTTCCAAACTAGAAAAAAAAATAATAATTAAATAGTTGGCTGGTTAGCTTTTTTAGAGTGGTTGAAATGAAGATCCAACGTTCCATTGCAGGAATAACCTCCAGAGACTGCATCAGAAATGAGACGATCAATGTGGTGTCGAGGACATAACAAGAAGGAGACGTAGCAGAAGACTTCTGAAAAGACCACGCCGAACGCGTGGACGACAGTAGAGTTGTTAAGATTGTAAAAACGAAAGTACCCAATAACAGAAGACTGCCCCGAAGACCTGCGAAAAGGGGGGACAGTTGAACCTCCTCCTCCCAGCAGGGGCGTGCCAAGAACCTTCGGGCTAGGCAAACCCTGAAAGAAAATTGGGAAATGTCGATAATATAATGTTTTTTTTAACATCGTTGTTCCTTTGAGTGGCCATGAAAATATTATTATAAAATCACTCGCCAAAATAATATTTACATTTCTGGCCCTGTCAAGCATCGTATCTACAAACTGTTCAATTTTCTAACCTTGTAGTATGGTTTCAATAAAACACAAAAAATATTAGGTCTTGAATTTCTTAACATACCTAATATTCATAGGCAAGCCAAGATTTTCGGCTTCTATAAGCAATCCCGCTACTGCGGCTCACAGGATAGTCAAACTTCACAAGCATGACCTAATACACGATGAAGAAGATATTTTTTTTAATTGAAAGAAAATTCAGATTATCAATAAGCCAGCGTTCATAATGTTAATATAACAAGATAAAATTATGAAAATAATTCTTGTTCATATTTAAAAATCGTATTATGCAATAGTTTTTTTGTGTTTTTGCCTAATTTAAATGTTCGCAGTCAAAACAAATATACTAAAATACATACATACCATCACGTCATGTCCCTAACGGGGTAGCAAGAGAGAGCCAAGCCTCACACGACCTACTCATAAGTATAGCGTATTCGTTCTCATTTTTCTATCGAAATCCAATTAATTTAAGACTAAAAAACAACAATCAACTGTCTGAAATTTGTATGATCAATACAATGATTGCATACAATTTATGGACTTAATCAATATTTTACAGGGGTGGGTAAACTTTTGGGACAACGGGCCAGATTTAGAAGTTTAAAATGAACAGCGGTAGAAATTAAATACTACCTTCCCTTTGCTTTAGTGAGGAACTTCAGCTCCAATTGTATTTTTATTATTTTTATTCCTTTTCGTACAATCCATAATACAAAAAAGATTGCGGTGCGAATTTTTCTTTTATTTTCCATCGGTTATTTCCAATAAATAAAAATCCACGCATCAAGAAATTATCAGTTATTATTATTTATTTCGATAAATTAAATTAAATAAAGTCCTTGAAAATGTCAGTTTTCTTCAGTCAGTCAGTCCGTGAAAATGTAAGTTTATTTCAATGTACGAAAAAAAATATAGTCTACGCGACGCGAAATTATCTAATCATCTTTTTTTTATTGCAGTGCATGTAAATAAAATGGCTATGTTATAAGTTTTTTTTTAAATATTTTTTTCTTATTTTTTACGCATACCTATTACTTACGGGCCGCAGTTTGGCCAAGGCTGATATTGTCTATGCAGATACTTTCATAAGAATCCTTGGTACAGTCTTTTAGTGGATAAACTAAGGTAATTGTAGATTATTGGCTTATGATAATTAATTCTGAGAAAATAAAAGAAACTTAAAACAAATATCAATATGTAATTTTAATAAATTACACTATTAAATACTAATTCGTTTCATGGAATTTAATATTGAATATGGAACATAATTGTTCTACATACCTATGATATATTTACATTATTTTCAAACTGTCGATTTGTTCAAGAGAACTTGGTTCTCTTAACATATGGACAAAGTTTCAAGCCAGAATACGCGAGATTTGTATGTAGGGTATATATTTTTCACGGCTTTTCCAACTTTGAATTCAAAAAACACCAACTTAGAGGCTTCGCAGAAAAATAAGCCGAAACACCCTAACTAGATAATTTAATTTTCTATAAAAAATATTAGCATTGTAGTAGTACATCTCAAATTTATTTGAACAATTTTTATGAAAATTGAATTTAGTGACGACATCGCTTCATACAATTTTTATGACAGTCGCCTATGCACAATATCTAAGAAGACTTAAGGGGAGACTGGTACTCCCGAGTGAATAGTTGCATTAGCGATTCCTAATCTACTCAGCCAATACCAACACTATCGTTTTGAAACTAAAGACAAGTATAACTCATAGTTCTGTCTACAAGTTTACAGTTCCAGAATCATAATATTTTAAAATTCTCTCGATAAAAAAAAAATCCGAAATTTCCCCCGAAATTTGCAGGATTCCTACGTTATCCGTTTAATTTATTAGATGTAAATCTATAATTCAGCTAAAATATTGTTAAGTATGATGTCAACACATTGACAGTTTTATATTTTTTAATTTATGTCCTGGTTTTTGAAAAAAAGGTATTATTCATATTGCGACTTACGTCGTTCCAGTTCGCGCTAGTCTAGTCGTACAAAATGTATGGCGGGACGAACCCCGCTGCTTCTACTTCAGTATGAGTGTAACATTTGAACGGGAAGGGTGTGTTACTCGTTTACGCGTCAATTATTACTACTCTCGCGCAAAACATGGCAAAAAATAAAAAGATACCTAAGCTTACCACGAGTCGGAAGAAATCCGCTAAACATATGAATGACATCATGAGGTATGTACCTACTTTTTTGCAATTGTCATACCTAGATAATGAGTATAACAATTATTGAAAGTAGTAATTATTTATTATTATTAGTGAGTATTATAGGTATTTCATATTGAAATTTAATATTATATTTTTATTTACTTATTTTTCTTTTTGTACATATTATAAAAAAATAAATTGCACACTAGAGGGCTTATTGCCATTACGCAATTTCTTCCAACCAATCATAGGTGTTTAGTATTATAGTATTCATTGATATTTAGTATTATTGTATAATATTATAGGCCGACCGCCGTGGCACAGTTGGTAGGCCGTTCGGTTTCTGTGTGGGCATCCTGGGTTCGATTCCCAGCAGAGGAGAAATTTATTTCTCATGCAAATATTGCTTCTCTGGACTGGAAACACTGGTTAGTTGGAAGAAATTGCCATACGGTAATAAACTCACCACTTGCGCAGGATGCAAGGAAGTGTTCATTATTATTTTTTATTTTTATAGGAAATAATAATAATAAACACTTCCTTGCACCCTGCGTATGTAGCGAGTTTATTGCCATATGGCAATTTCTTTCAACTAACCAGTGTTTCCAGCCAGGAGAAGCAATATTAGCGTGAGAAATTAATTTAAATACATTTCTCCTCTGCTGGGGATCGAACCCAGTACGCTCGCACCAAATGGTCAGCCAACTGTTCCAAGGGAAGTATTTATTGAGTATTATTTTTTATTCTAGTACGAGATCTTATTTATTTATATGCAGATTCTAGGTATTATGTATTATTGGTATTTATTATTATGAGTATATATGTAAATATTTAAAAAAAAAAACATTCTTGTTGCAGAAGACGACGTCGATCATTAGTTGATTCTCAAAAGGATTGTGATATTATGTCGTGTAATTTTGAAAGACCTGCCGCGAACACACGAAGAAAGGCATAAAACAGAAAGAATTACTATTTTGCAGAGAGATTCCAGTCAATGGTTGGAGTTGAGAAGAAGGCTTATTACAGCTTCTAATTTTTCCAAAATAGTAAAAAGAAGAGCAGCAACTAGCGTAAAAAACTTGGTAAAAAATATTCTTTATAAGAAAGATATCAGCCATGTACCGTCAATAAGACACGGAATACAAAATGAAAGAATTGCAATAGAGCAGTTGGAACAGCAACTATGTTGCAAAATAGAACCTTGTGACCTTTTTATTGACGGGGAAAATCCTTTTCTCGGAGCAACACCCGATGGCCTGATTGGAGCAGATAAAATAGTGGAGATCAAGTGTCCTATTTCCGCTTACAAATCATCATTGGAAGAGGCAATAAAAAGTAAAAAAGTAAATTTTTGGATGAACACACGATCTGGTCTCGCAGTCAACAAAAATCATCCATGGTATATTCAGGTACAAGGTCAACTACACGTTACTGGAAGAAAAATATGTATATTTGCCGTTTGGTCTGGGGTCGGCAAAGATTTAAAAGTGGAATTAATTGAAAAAGATGACGCATATATTAATTTTTATATGAAGTGTTTGTTACCGGAAATTTGTGACCCCAGACATACTAGAAATATGCCCATTAGGGAATTAGAATAAATCATTTGTATTTTATTTTGTATAATTGTATTGCATCCAGGGGGGCAAGTCTGGTCAAACAGTGGAAAAAACCCTCATGATCACCCATATCATGGATTTAATTATCTTATGAATAATTATATATCAATAAGACAATTATATCCATGATATGGGTAATCATGAGGGTTTTGAATCCACCGTTTGACAAGACTTGCTCTCTTGACTTGGTTCTCGTTTATCCTGTGTAATTTGTGAAGAAATAAATATAGAAATATCTATTTTATGATCGTAGAATAACCATGGGAATTTTTAAACTAGTGCTGACCCAGAACAGACTGTCAACATTCTTCATTCATTCATGTGACGTTTATTATATTGTATTTAATTTTATTATTAGGTCTAATTTATTGAAATTTTTATAAATTTCATTTACGATTATTATTATTTTATGTGATGTTATAATATTGAATAAAGTTTTATTATTAGATAACTACGTAATTTTCTAAGGTGTTTGTATTGATCTATATACATATTGTACATACATACCTATCTACATGTTTATCAATTTCATTTCACGAAGATTGTAATTTTCAAAGGTGTTTGTATGGATCTAATTTATTGAAATGTTTATAAATTTCATTTACGATTATTATTATTTTATGTGATGTTATAATATTGAATAAAGTTTTATTATTAGATAACTACGTAATTTTCTAAGGTGTTTGTATTGATCTATATACATATTGTACATACATACCTATCTACATGTTTATCAATTTCATTTCACGAAGATTGTAATTTTCAAAGGTGTTTGTATGGATCTAATTTATTGAAATGTTTATAAATTTCATTTACGATTATTATTATTTTATGTGATGTTATAATATTGAATAAAGTTTTATTATTAGATAACTACGTAATTTTCTAAGGTGTTTGTATTGATCTATATACATATTGTACATACATACCTATCTACATGTTTATCAATTTCATTTCACGAAGATTGTAATTTTCAAATGTATGGATCTAATTTATTGAAATGTTTATAAATTTCATTTCACGATGACTATAATATTATGTGATGTCATGAATTTTATAATCAAAACCTACGTAATTTTGTAAGGTGTTTGTGTTGATCTATTTATTGAAATTTTAATTAATTTCATTTCACGATGATTATAATTTTATGTGATGTCATGAATTTTATAATCAAAACCTACGTTATTTTGTAAGGTGTTTGTGTTGATCTATTTATTGAAACGTTTATTAATTTCATTTCACGATGATTATAATTTTATGTAATGTTATAATAATATTTAAATATTGATCGGCATCCAGCGGCTCCCAAGATTCACATATAGACAAAATACTGTATTTCAAAAATATTTATAATATATTAATTTGTCCCTTTTACAGCAAAAGTTTGCCGATCTAAGATTTATAACTATATATATAATGATTAATTACTTTGGAGTGAATGACCAGAAATATCACCTATTTATAAGATATTAGTAAGTATATAATATCTCGAAAAAAAAACCTGTGAATAAATAATTATAAAACAAGATCAATACAAAACAGAGGAAAAATATCGTGTTATTGTCAATAGAAAAATAGAAATAATGCAACAGGTTGGTATGTACCAAATATAGGTACCTAGGTAGGTACTTTGGTGAACGTACATACTCACGCTACGAAATGTACCTACGTAGTGGCGAGCGCGTGAGTCGGTTAGGAACACAGTTAGGAACGGGCACTGTTACAGCGGCATGCGCGGGGAAGTGGGGTACAACTGGGTACAACTCGCTAAAAATCTCCAGTGCATGTGCGGTCTTAATAGTTTGATACTTAATCTCCATACCACCATGCTGTTTTCATATTCTGGGTAGGAAAAAAAGACTGACCTCCATACTATCCTATCTTGACATACATACCTACATGTGTTGTAGGTATAGAAAACAAAATATCTTAAAATTTTCAATAATTTGGATTTTTGGGTTTATAGTTAGGTAGGTACTTATTCTTCAACTATACATACTATCGCTATCGACAGTTGGATCTCATGTGTAACATGCAACTAGTATTAGGTACTTTGTATCACCCAAATTAAGTGTTTTTTTATTAATACACATATTTCAGTCTAAAAGAGCTTTGCAAGGCGAAACCATCTTATTCTGACGAATAATAAAAATCGTAGAAATATTAATCTCGTTGTACATATTCACGATGGAAATTCTTCGTATAGTTTTGATAAAATTTTAATTTCAATACTTTTTTTTGCCAGAAAATAATTCTGTTATCTTTATTCAGCTGAAATTTGACAGTCAATTACATTTTTTATTGTAAAGAAGGACCATGGCGTTGTTTACAATTCATTTTACAACCATATTTATGGATTCATTCAGTGACTTAAATATTTTTTCCTAATAATAATAATAATAATGTATTTGTATTGTTATTACTTTTTATTACCTCATACAAAACAAATACAAAATACCTACACCTTATTCATTCATAACACCCTTTTCTTAGAATATCATTTTGATGCTTACCTGGAAGGTATACTCTGTTAACGGTCGAGTAGGTTAAGTAAAAAACAACATTTTTGTTCATTGCAATTCCCTAATCGAGTACCTGGTCGTCTACAAATCGCACTCACAAATAAGTAATTGCAAAAGATTAATTTTGTTTCTTATATTTCAGATTCTGATGAAAAGGTGAGTGTATAACTTTTTGCTATGGTTCCCTCGATTGTTTGTTTATGTCGTTGTTGTTTTACGCATAGGATACCAGGGGTGTAACTCGAGGTGTCGGAATATGTTGAAGAAGGGGCTATTGACAGTTTATTATTATTACAGGTGTGAAAGTGTCTTGTCTTGATGTTGGGTAAAGCCGTTTAAAGATTTATGCAAAGCGAATTTTTTGTTTGCAAACCAAATTACCTGCATAATTATACTCCGCAAGGCCCCTAGGCTACGAGGCATCGTCATGGAGGCCTTTGTCGGAAGACGAGATGAATAATCATTTAACACGGATTGAATGAAATTAAATCATATCTTAAGAAATTAAACGTGTTTTTTTCATTATACGGCAATGCAGTTTAATCATGTTCGTTTAATAAAGTGCAATCCATTGACCATAATTTGAGATATTTGATTCTAGTGACAATTATCATTATTGCAACATTTCATTATGATTAAAGAATTGATCAGCAATTAAATAAGGTGTGTGTTTACTTTTTACTCCGCATTGCGAAAATAAAGATTTAGAAGCCAGGATCATTCTCGGTGTTTTAAACGGAATCCTGTTACATAAATCTTTATTATTTATTCAGCGTGGAAAGATATGGTTGAAAAAATTTCAGCTTATTATTTAAAAGACATTTTGCTCAAAATGATTACATATTACACTAGCACAGTTATATATTCATTTCAGTCCCTTTGATATTGCCAATGCTACCCTTTCTATGAATGAAGATCTTAATTTTATCTCTTCCTGGTCATCAGAGCATGGTCTCCTTATTAAACCTTAAATCTCAAGCGATTATTATTGGTAGTCCTCGTCTGCTGTCCTCCCTTAACAATTTGCAACTCCCATCTCTGTACCTATATCAATAATCAATGTATTCCTTATACCAAGGTCGTGAAAGACCTTGGGGTCTACATTGATAATAGCTCATCTTGGCATGAACAGATCTCACATGTCAGCAAATCCACTTACTTTGCCATACACTCACTTAATAAACTCAAGAATTTCCTTCCACTTCACTGTAAAATTACCTTAGCTCAATCACTTCTCCTACCGTTGCTTGACTATGCTGATGTTAGCTACTTGGATGCAAACGAGGAACATCTCAACAAACTTGAACGCCTTCAAAATGTTTGCATCCGTTTTATCTTTGGACTAAAAAAAATCGATCATATTTCTCATCACCGTAATCTTCTTCATTGGCCCAAGATACGACAACGACGTAATATACATATCTTGTCATTACTATACAATGTCCTTTTTAATCCAAGTTTACCTTAGTATCTCAAAGAAAAATTCACTTATCTTTTAAGCCATAGACGTCCACTTCGAGCTGCTAATCGTGCTTAACTATCTATCCCTATTCATAGTTCTGAATTTTTTAGCTCTTCATTTGAAGTAGGCACATTCAGCTAGACTATGGAATAGCCTAAGTCCTGATATTACGTCGTCTTTCTCACTAAACATCTTCAAGAAAAGGCTAATACAAAAGTATATATCTGACAACACCTGATTACATCTTCCTCTCCTCTTCCTTTCCTTATCCCTTAGTCTTCCTATCATTGCTATGATTTGTTCTTATATGCTTTCTTATTTGTTTTTGTGTTTTTTTTATTACTTTTCTTCTGCTATCTTTATTTTTTTTATAATTTGATTAACTTATTGCCATAGTACACATTGATTTGTATATTTAACATTTACTCTGGTTGGTTGGAAGAAATTGCCATTAGGCAATAAGCCCGCCAGTGTACTAATTAGTTGTACAAGAAGATCCAATAAATAAATAAATAAATAAAATAAGCACTGCTTAGTGGAATAGTTCTTATCTACTGGATGTTGGTACTGATAGATTGTATTCTTTTTGTCAGTGTCAACATATACTAAATTGTCTATTTTCATATTTTTTGTTGTACTATTTTTCACTATTGTATTGTATTTTTTTGTATGGTTATTGTGGATTTTGAATAAATAAATAAATAAAATAGTCAGTCACTCATCGATGGGCTCAGAAAACCTGTTTTATTTGCAGAATGTGGGAAGATCGAATTGAAATTGGAAAATATATTGTGCACATAAGAAAATATATTGTGCACATAAGAAAATATATTGTGCACATAAGAAAATATATTGTGCACATAAGAAAAACACAAAAAAAAATATAATTGGTAAGGGGATTGAACGAATAGATATCTTTTTAAATTAAAAGATTTGACCGAGTGCTGATGAACTGTTTGCAATAAAATGTTATTTTCTACCTAAAATTCACTCAGCAGTATATCTGAGAGGACCTTAGAATTGGTCCATAATAATATACATACGAGTATGTAATGTAGTTGTTGTCACATTGTAGTTTGGTCGGAAGTTAAAACAACATTACTGTGGTTTACAAATCAAAATTAATCGTCAGGAAAATGCATGATGGTCGTTGTCTAAAGCAATTTACAGTTGCAATGTTCCCTCACGGTAGGGTACTTCGGAGACAAATAATAATTTTGTATAATGCACCCCTTTTCCGGTATTATCAAGTAGAACAGACTGAGAGAGTCAATAAAAATCTCATTGTAGGGGCGTACATTTGAATATTTACAAATTCACAGTAAAATGTGTAATTTTCATTGCTAGATTGGCCAAAAATATAGGAATCCGCATTTTAAATTACAAAAAATGTCAAACTAATTCTATTCAAATTTACATTGAACGATTACTTTAATTTTTTTAACAAAAATGAATATGTCCTTTTAAACAAGTACATATACATCTTCCTACGTTCCCTAAAATAAGCATAAATGCTTGTGCTATAGGTGAACGAAATCGGTCTAGGCAGGATTCGAACTCGCGACCACTAGATTACTAACCCAGCGCGCTAACCGCTCTGCCATCGACCCATAATTTTGGTTTTTAGATGGGCTTTTTCAAGAACATATTAGGGTATCTTATTTCCATTAAATAATTTTTCTTCCTGTAGCTCCTGCCCCCCTAGACAACGTGTCATTTAGCTCAAGAAAGAAAAAAGAAAAGATAACTCAATGTATGGAAGTGACAGTTGTCACGTGACTGGAAACTGTTACTTCCATACATTGAGTTATCTTTTCTTGAGCTAAATGACACGTTGTCTGGGGGGGTTGGTGTTATTGTAGTAGGTATAATTGTTTAATCACAATTTAAAAATACTCCATGTTGAAATATTTTTGTAGATTTATATTGTTTTTGAGAGTCCCGTAAGAGTCGAGCAATCGAAAATACAACAGGCAACAATAACATCTCACATAGTTAAGTAATGAGGTTTCACCACCCATTCTGAATGTTGTACCTACCTATCTTTTATTTAGTATACTCGAATGTGTTGTGCTTCAATTTATAAGGTAATTTACACCCGCATACCTGTCGCTGGTTACCCCACATTGTGGGATATGCCGTGATGGTATAAAATATGAATGGTACCAATTATTATATAAAACCAATTATAACTTATATAAATAAGTAGCTTTGAACACACGTAGAATAAATAAAACATCATTTTGTGGTGCTTAGTGTCTGGATTATTGAATTATTACCACTGGAAGTCTAATAATTGCATTTTAAATAATAAAATAATACTTTGTTTAAGACTACATATTTTACTATTTTAAACTTCTAAGTGATGTTGGGAAAGCTACGTAAACGAGTGGGTTGTGGCCAACGCTAAACTCCTCACTAACAAGTCACTATAGAGTATTCAAAGTTTCTATAGAAAGTTTTCGGCAATTTTATGAAATGAGTGAGTTTAATTCTTTTATTATTTAAATATATTATTATGAAAAATTGATATTTATTAATAACATTTTATGAACGTGATGTGCCCTTTTAGCAATTTGAAAATAAAAATAACAAATTATTTCGAGTTTCCTGAGCATGGGAGTCACTTTGAAATATTTGACAGTTAAAAAAAGTACACAGCACACACACACAGATACATTGTGATGAAACTTTCAGAATGCAATCCCAGCATGATACTAGTTGATAATCTGCAATAAAAATTACTTTAAAAATTGCGAATTCATAAATCCCCTTGGGGTAGTGAGGAGTAAAAACAATGTTATTTTTCAACCCCTTCTTCATAAGGATTCATATTTTTTTCGTGCAACTCTCCAATAATATCTAAAAATTTAAGTCCTGGCAGCACCGTCCACCGTGGTTGACATTTGTCATTTGACAGATATTATACGCGTTCGTTCTGTCATTTGATTAATTTAAATAATTAATCAGCATAATATTATATTATAACTTTTTATTTTATGTAGCTTCACGGGCAACTAACAAGTACAATGTCAAATAATTATTTTACACGCACCAGTAACAAGCTGCCACATTCTGGAGACTTACGATCTGCTTATGATATTAATCGTCTCACAGAGCCAGACTTAAAACATGGAAATATAAAATACATGGATTTTTACGTATTCTTTTACTATATACATACTATCAACAGTTGGGTGTAATGTGTTATTGAACCGTCTACAAGAATCGGAAGAAAAAAGACTCACACATAGGGTTGCCAGATGGAAATTTGAAAAAGGAGGACAAATAGCACAAAAAAGGAGGATTTTCCTTAAAAAGGAGGACAATGACAAAAAAACGCCATACCTACAGACGCATATCGAAGAATTTTCATCGTCTCATAATTACTTTATTTCTTGATTTTTGTATATCTTCAATGCAGTCGCTATATAACTTGTATAATATAGTTTAGTCACTACTTAAACTATTAACAATGAAACAAGATTTTTTATAATAAATTCACTTCATTTTAAACATCATGTTTCACCAAAACATATTTTTTTTTGTAATAAGTTCTTGGTGCTCTTTTATGAAATATGTATAAAAATCTTTAGTACCTAGACATGTTTTTTAAATTATATTGGATAACAATCAACGTAAAAGGAGGACATACGGTAGGTAAGGGAGGACAATTTGTCGAAAAGGAGGACATGTCCTCCTTTAGGATACCATCTGGCAACCCTACTCACACATCTACTACACGGGATGCAATTGGGAGATAACACGCCATCGGAACTATTAAGAAAAATGAAAAATCTCGCAGGACCAACATTAAACAACGACGCACTCATCAAAAGACTTTGGATAGAGAGACTTCCGCATAGAATTCAAGAAATCATCACAGCAATTAATACTGACGACATCATGATAATCGCAACTACAGCAGACAGAATTATGGAGGTGAACAATAGAGCTGAAATACAATCGATAAATTTACCATCTACATCTTCAATGAATAACCATGCACATAACGATCCAAACACAGTTCAACTTCTTATTGGAATGCAGCAGCAAATTCAAATTTTGACTGACAAAATATTAGGACTAGAACTTCAGCAAAGGCAATCAAGACCATTTTATAATAATCAAGAAAGAGAACGTTCCAGATCAAGATCGTCTAGTAGAAACCGTTATAATAATTATAATAATAATTCTTATCAGAACCGACAAAACAATAATCGAAATTATAAAAATAAAAATAATAATAATAAAAATTATATGCCTAATAATAATAATAACAAGAAGGAAGATATATGCATACCACATCAAAAATTTGGAATTAACGCAAGATATTGTCAACTACCCTGCACTTTCAATCTTCCGGAAAACTAAAACTGCGACAGGTGTGCGAGACAATACCGTCGCAAATGAAACATCGTCTCTTCATGCCAGATATAGCCACCGGCGTCAAATACCTAATCGATACTGGTGCTGAGATCAGTATAATACCGAGATATCACAAAAGTGACAAAGCAACGATCTCTACAGACAGCATCATCACTCCAATATACGCCGCAAACGGAACAGTGATACCAACATACGGTCATAAAGTTATAAATTTAAATCTCGGGCTTCGCAGAAATCATAAATGGAAGTTTGTAATAGCCGATGTAACAAAGCCAATTATCGGAGCGGACTTCCTTACAAATTATGATATTTTAGTTGATTTAAAAAGAAAACTGTTAATAGATAAAACAACAGGTATAACAACAAGAGGATTCATGTACAAGACATCAGTCATAGACATAGCAACGGTGCAAGCAACATTAAAATTTAAAACAATTTTACAAAAATATCCGAATCTGACGAGAGCAAACATGACACCAAATTAATCGAAACACAACGTAACACACCACATTCAAACAAGAGGACCGCCTGTCACATCAAAAGTGAGAAGATTAAACCCGATGCAAGTAGAGATAGCAAAAAAAGAGTTTGCATACATGGTCGAGCAAGGCATATGCAGACCCTCAAAGAGCAATTGGTCAAACCCACTTCACATGGTTAAGAAACCAGATGGAAACTACAGAATGTGTGGAGACTACAGACGACTGAATTCAATTACCAAGCCGGACAAGTATCCGATACCACAACTTCAGGACTTTTCACATAAGCTCCACGGATCAACAATATTCAGCAAAATAGATTTGGCTAGAGCTTATAATCAAGTTAAGATGGAGGAAGAAGACAGACCACCAGAGGAACCAGACACCTATGGACAGAGACTACAAACAATGATGTCAAAAATTCGCCCCATTCCAATCTCAAATCATAGCAGATTAAAAACATTCGTGCACAAGCAGATGAACCATACAAAATACGTCTTTCTAAGAAACGACGCAGTGAGACGCCCTCTTCAGAAACCTTATGATGGACCTTACTTAGTGCAAGAGAGGGATGATAAAACAGCCACTATAAATATCAAGGGAAAAAGTAGAAAAATTTCATTAGATCGTCTAAAACCAGCCTTCTTCCTAAATGAGAGTATGGACCCCTGCGATGAGATGAACAACAGACAAGCCACTTCCCCAGAGCAGAGAAGGATGTCTATTCCGCAGAATAACAACGCCACTACGTCAGAAGCCACTTCATCACAGCAATCACACACAACCACCAGAGCTGGAAGAAGAGTGTACTTCCCTGAAAGATTCACAAGCTACAGATTTTTTTAAGTTAAGTAACTTATATTTTTTTTCTTTTCATATATCTATGAAAATATTTATAATCTATGTAAAATATGTAACACAAAGTGCATTCGTTATAATATAATATAACTGTTTTATTCAATTTGTAGCACCTCACAGTAAAGTGCATTGAATAAAATAATATAATTAATTAAAATCTTGTGTATAATTTAATATGTAAAAATAAGCACTTACAAGCTCATAAGCAATGAGTAATTATTTAAAATCTTGTGAATAATTTAATATGTAAAAATAAGCACTCACAAACTCATAAGTAATGAGTAATTATTTAAGTCTTGTGTATAATTTAATGTGTAAAAAAAAGCACGTACAAACTCATAAGTAATGAGTAATTATTTAAAATTTTGTGTATAATGTAATATGTAAAACTAAGTACTTATAAACTCAGAAGTAAAGAGTAATTAATTTAAATTTTATGTACCTATATGTAAACCAACTCAGAAGTAATGACTAGTTAATTTATTTATTTTTTGATACCAAGGAATGTAATTATAAAGAATTAAAATTGTATTGGAGAACTCATACAGCATGAAAGTATGCTATATTTTTTTCCATTATTATGTCAACATAACAAAGAAACATTTTTATCTAATACCAAAGAAATATTTTTTACCTCATGCCAAAAATAAAAAAAACTTAATTTTTCCTCATGTCGAATCAACAAATGTTTTAAATTTTTTTTCCATTGTTACAGAATGCTGTAAGGACTATTGGGGAAGCAAGGATATCGTCGAATCGACTGGAAAGGGGGTGATATGGCGCGCGCTAGTGTCTGAATCCGGACGATTCAGCCCTATATAAAGTCGCCTCAGATCGGGAGCGGCCATTCGATCTACCCAGTACCAGTTATCGCGGTCGCGCTGTCCTTGCGACCTCATAGTTTTCAATCCGCGTAATCATCGTATATTATTCTAATTTAAAATATAAATATTTATTAAGTCAACTATTTTCAATGTATTAGAGTCACTTATCCAAATAAATTCATGTAAGTAATTGCACCATTATCTTTTGATTTCTGTCATATAATTACCTGTGTTTTACTATAATATTTAATATCTATATGTACGTAGTGCTGTGTTAGGTAAGTACCTACACAGTCATTACAATACCTTCGCTTGGGGATAGGCAAACAGATTGAAATACCTAAAGCCTATATAGACCGGCATAGCCTATCCTGGGTGACCACCAACAGGTTCATCTAACTTGATCGGCAGCACAACCCAGTCCTCGGTAACCAAGATCAGGTAACTTGGTATCCCGAGGGCCCAAAGCCAAACAGGTGAACGAGAGTTCACCTAAACAGGTAAACATGTAAGGAATGCAATCCCGAACGGGATCCCGAAATACCGAGATCCCGCAGACATTTTGCGGGACTAATCTCGGTCGAAAATTTTACGGGATCCCGCTGGACTGGCGAGATTACAGAGAAGCGTAGTTCATACGTGTTACTCTTTGTTGATTCGTTGAGGAAACGGATTTCAGAGCGGCGAACTAACTTGACAGCGGTTTTATTATATACTTACATGATCCATATAAGTACGAAGAAGACAGAAGTCAATTTATTAATGTTGATGACACATGTAGTCTACCTTCAAAAAGTTTAATATGCAAGACAGTCAAAACTATAGTCGAAAGGCTAGAGTACACGGACACGGGTAACAACGCAGAAGCCACTGCTCCTGCTGACGCTGATGATCCTTAGGATGACGACACTCCTCTCGCTAATCTGGAGACATACGCAGCAGCAGCACCAATGTCACTTCAAGACGAACTCAAACTTACTTTGATTAGTATGAAGAGTTCGAGATCAACAGCCCAACAATCTAGATCTGGCAATATGAGCAACATTGAGGTTTTGATCAAGAAGAAAATGAATTATTTCGAGTCCAGTGGAAAGGTACATACCTTCAATTCACTTACAATGCGCAAATGACTATTGTGCCAACCAGCGTGGAATCTGAACGAGCTTTTTCAGCTGCTGGCTACCTTGTGTCCAATATCAGAAGCCGTTTAGCAGACGACACAATACTTTAACTTTTTTACGAAGCTATTTCCAAAATAATGTTTAAACTTATGATGCTTATTGTACAAGAATATTGTTTATGGTGTGAACGTTATTATTTAAATTTAATTTGAAATATAAATTTATGTCTCATTTTATTCTTTGCTAATTTATGTCTAACTAAAGGTAAGTATGTTAATAAACCATTTAAAATGTCCCAAAGAACTTGTTTGATTAGGTATAAATTTAAAACTCTAAAAAAAAGGTTGGTAGATCGAGGTATTAATTAGGTCTTTATTATACGATTGATAAGATATCTAAGTCCACCCTGCTGGATCCCGCAAATACCTGGATCCAGCGGTACTAAGATTGTTCAGTCCCGCAAATACCTGGATTGACATCGTCCTGCGGGATTGCATTCCCTAGTTACATGCAACTAATTATACTATGAATTTCAAAGTAATAATGATGATTCATAAAATCAATTAGTAAGGTATCAATATGTTCCTTACAACTCATTATGAGACAAATTAGAAAGGATTAACTAATTTTGTAAAAAAATAGTTAAAATAATTAAGAAAATATTTATTGTTTCTTGGGAAATAAACAAAAGAACATATTGTCATTAAAAACAATAAGAATGCAATAAAATTTCAATGAAAAAGTAAAATGAATCACCTAGTCAGTTGAAAAATGTAGTCAAAATAAAAAGTTTCCATTCTTTTGGCCACTACTGAATATCACGTGTTTGTGTCACCGACACAGTAACAACATAGTTCTCTATAAATAAGGGGGTTTGCTATCTCCATGGCTCTTCAATCTATATGTTGAATGTTGCATCAGAACTTTTATGGAGGATAGCAAGGGTCAGAAATTTATTATTTATTTATTTATATTCACATACACGGCCTCTAAAAATATGGTAAAAATAAAACATAAAACTCGTATTAAACAACACAACAATTAAAAAGAAAAACAACACAATAATTCATTAAAATACAAAATCTATCACACAAATCGAAATATTCATAATATGTCCCATTCCGATTCGTCTAAATTTATCCGTCTGAATTTTAGTAGGTATATGAGAAATGTCAAAACGTTGACAATTCCGTAAGTATAGTATTTGAAGGATGTAAAAAGAACGTACTGAGAATGGATGCCAGCAAATCGAAGTTCAAATGGTGTTTCAAAAGAGTGAAAGCAGAACAGCGTACCAAATAAAATTAGAGAACAAATGGCTCAAGCAAGTAGACGAATATGTCTATTTGGGAAGCAACGGAACACCGGAATGGACGGATTGATAAGGAGATCGAAAGAAGAGTTATGGCAGGAAACAGAGGGAATGGAGCACTTAGACCAGTTATGAATGACCGCAACATATCAAAGGATGCTAAAGTTGCCATTGATAACGCTATCTTAGTGCCAACCTTGATGTATGCAAGTGAAACCTGGACATGGCAGAAGTCACATGAAAGCAGAATAAATGCAGTTTAAATGAGATCACTAAGATGAATCTGTAATAGAATTTAAGATGAAGATAGATGTCATTAATAGAATGAAAATGATGAATTCATTTCATTCATTAATTGGCCACATGGGGAGAATGAATGAGGAATGCCTGACGAAAAAAATATACAGTGCGCATAGGAATGAAATGAGAAATCAGTGCCGCCCAAGAAAGGGATGGCATGACCATGTGAATGGTATTTTGAAAGACGAAAAGGTTAGAAGCGTGAAGAACAGATAAACATGTATAAGAAGATGTATGAATGTTGACGAGGCGATGATTGTGTGTCAAGATATGTGGCATTCAGTTTTCTCTGTCTACCATGTGAGGATCATGGCATTATGGTATGTATAAGAATCACATACATTAGGTATGAGAAATTTTATAAATATAATAAATTAGACAAATGATTTACTACAAAGAAGACAAATATTGAAAATAATATTTCTATATTGCCCTCATTCAGTATAACAAAAGCTGTTTTTCATTCAAATTTTGCTTATGAATGAAAGCATTTCTTTATAAACATTATTCTATTTGTATTTTACAAATATATATATTTAAAGTCACTCAAATTTAATGATTTATTATACACAGACTAATCTCCTGAGCTCGCAGTGCACAGTGACATAGATCTGTAAATGTGTGGGTGCGAGAGAGACTGCTCAATAGAGTCTGGTCAATCAAAGAACACTTTTAATATACAATACTAAACATAATATAGGAAAAAAAATTCACTTGATCTCTGAAGTGCTGCTTTAACTAATACCATGAAATATTTCTTTAGCTTTTGTGCATAATTTTAAGACAATTAACCAAAAATTCTAAAAGAAATTTTTCAAAAGCATACTTTGTGAAATATAAATTATATATAGTAATATGAAAGTTTTCTATGCATGACATGTTATGGCTGGTCTGGAAAAATATAGTTGTTTGTACTCATGATGAACATACACAATATTATGATTTCAAAAATCAATATAAGTCTATACAAGTTGTTCTAAATTCAAACTTTAGATGGGAAATTAGTAATTGATGAATATTATTTGTTATGTTATTTTTTTATAAACAAAATTTCTTTATGTTACATTGAGAATACATGAATGTAATTCAATATAAATAATGTCCTTTTTATATATTTTTTAAAACAACATAGTAAAACATCAAGTTTCCCAAGTAGAATAACTGCCGTTGAAACGAGGTCTCTCAGACAAATGTGTAATAAGACGATGTGTGATTAAATAAAAAAAAATAAGCACAAGAACAGAATGTATGTTGGAAAAGGACGCCACATGCAAGATAAAAATATAATATATGTCCTGAAGTGGTTCGGCCACATAGAAAGAACAGATGAAGAACGGTTGACAAAAAAATTATACATGGCTAAAAGATGCGGAATAAGAGATAGAGTTCGGTCGAGAAAGATTCATTTAAATCCCATGAATGGAATCTGAAGTGTAGATAGTAGGAGAGTGTGCATGAGGCAATGTTTGGATTAAGTGAAGCGAGAAAAGTATATCAGGATAGGAAAGTATGGCGCTCGGTTCTCTCTGCCTACCTTAATATGAACAAGGCATGATAGTATGTATGTAAAAAAACACAAAATATTTATTTGTAACTAGTATATTCCTAGAAAATAAACTCTCATGACGTCCGGTTTCTAAAAAAAACTGATAAAATAAACATTTTCCTAATATTCATATAAGATATTATGAAAAATGATGTAAAAGAGTAAAATTAAATAATAATTTAACATAAACAGAGAAAATTTCACAATAATAATGTTAATATATTACCTTTAGTCAGTATATATTATTATAAGGTCTTTGGTATATACCTAGTCAAAGATGTTCCATACTCAAATTTTGTATGGAAAATTTTCAGCGATTTTATAAAATGAGTTTGTTTATTTATTTTTTTATTTTATTATGAAAAGTTGATATTTCTTTAATGCCATTTTATGAAAGTGATGAGCCTTTTTACCTATTTGAAAATAAAAATTTCAAATTTTAAGTTTCCCGAGCTTGGGGTCACTTTGAAATATTTGACAGTTAAAAAAATTGAGAAGCACTATTCATATATCGTTCAAAATCTAATGGGATCTAAGTGAGCATAAGATATACAAATTTGCAAAATTTGAATAGAATCGAATGAGTACTTTAGTCTATAATCGATAAAGTAAAATGAACACGCCGTACATAGCACATAGCACACACACACAGATACATTGTGATGAAACTTTCAGAATACAATCTCAGCATGATACTAGTTGATAATCTGCAAAAAAAAAAATACCCTTAAAAATTGCGAAATCATAACTCCCCACTATATCACCTTGTGTTAGTGAGGAGTAAAAAGTCTAAGGATCGTACTAAGGGAGTTGTTTGAGAAAAATATAAGAAAAAGTTGAGGTTTTGTAAGAAGTATTCTCGCAGTACGCGATCATACATTTTTCTTAAATAAATCCCGTAATACGACCCTACATATTACAAAGAAATATCACAAATTAATTAAATATTTATAATTGCAAGTGACTTCTCACTATATATGGGAACATAATATCTCAAGGCGGTTTGTATCACTAACAGTTAGTGAGTATTACCTGAGTTGGGATTGACACACCATTGTTGAGGTGTAAAAAAAAACTTCCGAGATCTTTGTGATATCTTTATTGGCTTTGGCAGACAATAAAATAATGAACTGCTCTTTATTAGACGGGGACAAAAAAAGCGCATTCTTGACACTACACAGAAAACAGACTCCTTGGTGGTAAATTATTTGCTTGCACATATTTTTTTATCCTTGTTATAAAATACATTTAAGCCGGTTGCAGACCAAAAGCAACTTGCTTTAATATTGCGTACACGACATAATATCGTGTATTCGAATAAATATAAGAAACACCAACAGAACATAGGAATACACATAGAACATAATATAGACAGTTAGAATCATCATAGTAGTTCTAATGCTCCAATAACAGGTGTTTACAACATATATGTAGGTAGGTATTGAATATATATCGTTTAATTGAATATTTATTTATTTATATAAACGCCCTAAATGGGCTTTTACATATATAATTACAAATTATTAAAACATATGTTTATAAACCACGAAGCATAATACATACATAGGTACATAATTATAAATAGGTACCTATATATAAAAACAAAAAAATATCAAGAAAAAAAATATATGAAATATAAATTTACAAAATATATAAGTAGTGGAGTACAATAAAAATAAAATTAAAGAAAAACAAGCAAAAGTTTAAGTTTAAGCAGAAACAAAAATAAAAAATTAAAAGAAAAAAAAGAAAAAGAACCCAGAATTTATACAATCTTTAAAAGTCTCTCTTTATATTCATATATCGAACAGCAAAAGACATCAACAGAGCCAAACTCATTACCAAGTCTATGTAATCTCAGAATAGGCGAGTGAATATAATAATTATTACTAGATTTTATGATAAAAAATAGTGAAGCCTGTGTTTGTCGTGTACGGGTAATCGGAACATTAAATGAAATGAGACACGTTAAATCAAGGACGTCCAACCAGCCATTTAAAATCTTATATAAAATCATCAAATCACTGATTGTCCTTCAACTTGATAGTGTTTTTAAGTTAAGTGTACACATTAAAGAATTATAATTTATTTGTTCAAAGGGAATCGATAATTTAAAATTGACAAATCTTAAGAATTTTCGCTGAACTTTTTCTAATTTATACTGGTGAGATTTATAAAAAGGAGACCAAATAACTGAATTATATTCTAAGGTGCTTCTAACTAATGCAACATACAACATTTTGAACGAGCTTAGTGAATTGAAATCCCTTGCCGTTCTCAATATAAAACCTAAGAATTTCATAGCTTTATTTACTATTTCATTTATATGAGGGATAAAGGTAAGAGGACACCAAGATCTACAACCTGTGATACCTTTTTAATATTAATTTTATCAATGCTATATTGATAAGAAATAGGAGATTTATTTCTATTAAAAGTCATGTAATGACACTTGTTAAATATATATTATTAATACAAACATTTATAGAAAGTAAATCTTAATTGATTTAATTAGCCTTTAGAAAATAATCTAAATAAGTAACTATAACACACAGAGTGTAGTGTATTGTTAAAACACGCTTCAGAGAACCAATTAAACATCTCATAATGATTGTTGACTTGATGGTATCAAACGCTTGAAGGTACTGAGGCTGTTTGAGAATATGTCGAAGTTCTCAATTTTTGTGTATAAAGAATTATAGGAGCGCATCATTCTACTCAGTGGACTGAAATGGCCTACATTGTTGTAGTATCTATTTAAACGAAATACTTCCGGGTTTCTTAGCGTAACATTGGCATGGATTTTCTCTATAATATTGGTATCGACCATACTATTTAGTATCTTGTAAAGAAATATGAGCTCTGATGTTGCTCTTCTATCTTTTCAATTCTTTTCTTTTTTTTCTTTTCAATTGCTTATCTAATAAATACATATGTATTATACGGGAAAAATATGATTTTATGGGTAGTCTTCTATTGTTTGGTATTTCCATCTTAACAGGCTATAGTAGGCTATATAGTATATTATGAAAACAATTTCCCCAGAACCCTCAAAAGATGCGCCTTTGAAATAAATAACAGATTGTATTAACATCTTTATTCTATTGCACGAGTTTTTTTTTTAATTTGAATTTGTTTAATACTTTTCTTGTAAAATTAGTTTTAGTAAAACCATTTTTTATTTTTTCATTGAAAGTAACTAAAGAACTACAAGGCCCATTTTAGAAGATTTTTACTTCAATCGAAAGAGAATATGAAAATCTACTGGCTGAGTTTTTTTTATTTTTATAACATTTTAATTAATATTCTTGCTATTTAAAAAAAATCTCTAAATTTTACCTTTTTTTGCGAAAAAAATGTTGTACAATATTTTTTTGTGTTTCATACATTAGAAGGTAATCTAACGTGCATTTTAGTATAAATCCATATACAAGGGCCCAGGGTATACAAGGGCTTTAACAATTTTGGAAAATTTATTGTCGTCCATGCGTATGACGTGGTCTCTCCATAAGTGTCTTAATAAAGCTATCTTGTTATGTCCTCGACACCCCATATAGAAATTGTATTTGAAAACCAATGTTAATTTTTATTAAAAACAAAATTACTGATTTTCTATCGTTTTCCGGTTTCAATATTTTAAATTTAATAAGGCTGTTTATTTTGTATTGCATTTATGTAAGTACTTATTAATCCAGGACGTGCCTTGAACCTTCGGACTAGGCAAACCCCGAAAGAAAATTAAGAAATGTCGAATATAATCTGTTTTTTAGCATCATCGTTCATTCCAGTGGCCATGAAATATGTTTTTTTAAATACATACCAAAAAAATATTTACTTTTGTGGCCCAGTAAAGCACCGTATCTACATACGGTTCAATTTTTAATCTTGTAGTATATGGTTGCAACAAAAAAAATATTATTTCTTGAATTTAACGTAATATTCATAGGCATGCCAAGATTTTCGGCTTCTATAAGCAATTCCGCTTCTGTTAAATATTAATATGATGGCGTTTATTCATTGAAGCATAACATCACGGCATATTCCACAATATGCGGTAACCAGCGAAAGGTGTGCGAGTGTGCATTATCTTATAAAAGATAGCAGGACACATGTGCGTATTTACTAACATCAATCTTGTCTCACCTAAAAAATTCATTCACCTAAAAACTACATTCGGAATGGGTGGTGAACCTCATTGCTGAACTCGAATACTCAAATACCCTAAAACGATGATAACAGAAATAAGTGGAAGCACTATTCCAGCCCGGTGCCTCAAAGCCGATGATGGTG
Organism: Molanna angustata; assembly: GCA_963576475.1. NCBI lineage: Eukaryota > Metazoa > Arthropoda > Insecta > Trichoptera > Molannidae > Molanna > Molanna angustata. The sequence goes on along the minus strand of OY754974.1, from coordinate 22,001,816 downwards.
TAGGTAACAACATTATTGTTCAATATCTCTTAAAAGAATGGTGTAGTCAAAGAGCACAGTTTATGTTTTGAAGCAGAGCAGGTAGGTAATATACAACGATTGAATGGACACTAAAAATTGAAGATTGGAAATAAAAACACTTGGAAGTTGACTGTTAAATTTTGGGTTGTGAAGAACTGGCAACGGGAGAGGCATTGACGCCTTCAAGTACGTATTCTTCGTGGATTGTAATATTATTGTGGCGGAGAAAACAAAAAATATATATATGTATGTACATAGGTACCCTGACCACTGCATGCCACTGAATGTCAAATTGTTTTAACTCATTTTAAAAAAAATATTTTATTTTATTTATTATTAATACACAAAACAGATATAACATATAGAAACTGATAATAATAACGCCCCACTAGGCAAAAGCCTGTTCTGGGACTCGAATATTTTTATTATTGCATATGCGCAAACATTGGATTTTTTTTCCCAGTCGGGAGTCAAAGGTATTTTTTAACAGATTTTTAATTATCTCAATAGAGACGAAGTTGGAATATTTACTGTAGGAGAACCGGGAAATCAAGGCACCTACAGGGCTTACGATCCACGATGTTGTTCGTAATTTCACACATAGATGGTTGTAGTAAAAATTCCTTATTTTCAAGCGAAAAGAATTTCAGTATTACAATATATAGAACTTTCAAAATTGAATTGATAGGGATCTCATTAAAAAGGCATAATTGGTGAACGTTGCGCAAGCCCATAAAGTGATCACGTAAACCAGCCGATGACAGGTCGTAAGCCCTGTAGGTGCCTTGATTTCCCGGTTCTCCTACAGTAAATATTCCAACTTCGTCTCTATTGAGATAATTAAAAATCTGTTCTGGGACTGTTATTTTACACAGTTGGGTATTGTACAAACTATTGAAAAGATTAAATATAAATAGTATTGACAGAAATTAAAAATGTGAATATGACATGTGCCGGGTCAGACAGAAGTCACGGGCGGATAACCACCTCCGCATAGTGCCTACCTGATATCTTTATCCAGTTTATTTATTATTTATTCATAGAACTCAATTTTCCAGTACGTGAGAGCATTATGAAAATTTCAACAGGGGGGGGCAAGTCGGGTCAAACAGTGAAATCAAAACCCTCATAATTACCCATATCATGGGTAATTATGAGAATTATCTATTATAGAACTACATATGATAATTATATCCATAATATGGTTAATCATGAGGGTTTTTTATTTCACCGTTTGACCAGATTGGCCCCACAGATTAAATAGTAGGTATATATGTATAATTAGTGAAAAATTCATCAACTCCGAGCTAATGCATTTTATTTTGTTTGGCAACAACTAGGTATACTTAAATATGAATTATGACAGCTATACGGAGACAAACACAACCATCGCAACGAAAATTAAAAGTAAGAACTCTCTTCATGATACCTGTCGAGAAATTGAGTAAAAAAACACGCTTGAAATTCGTGAAATTTTAATCCTCCACTATTCTATAGTAGTGTAGACAAAAAAATATTTAAAAAAGAAACAATTTTTACTATCACTTTTTGATTTTTTAAACGGAATTCTGTTTTTAAAATCAATATAATTTTCTTGGTGTCGATAGCCCGCCAATAACCAAAAAGAGATTTTAACAGCATCAACATTTCCAGTCTGTTGTCTTTGTCTTATTATATAAAAATCTCGTGTCACTATGGTCGTTCACACTAATCTCTGACACCGCCCAACTGATTTCAATGAAATTTTCTAAATTTGTATCGATGGTTAATCATTAAAATTTATAATGATTGTTTTTGACCAGATAGGTGGCGCTGTTAATGATATCTAAAAATAAAAATATTTTTATAACAATTTTTTTACATTTTATTTTTAGATTTCTCACCCAAAAATATATATAACCACAAATTTTGACTACCCTACACCTCCCCAAGAATTTTTAATGGAAAAAAAGGATCGTAAATATTTTTTAAGTTGTGTTATAGTTCAATAGATTGCGGTATATTGCGTTTGCTATAGAGGACGAAAAAAAATGTAAAATACATATATTGATGTCTATATAAAATGCGATCTACATAGAAGGCGGTCATGACAGAACAATACATAAAATGAGGTCTATATAAATACGATTTGTGACAGGACAACGTCTCCCCGGATCCTCTAGTATAATATATATATTTTTTCAAATAAAATGGTAAAAATATTTAGAACCACTGTTTCATCACATATTTCACTGATGAATTATTGCAACCTGTTGTGCAAGGCGATTGGGCAATCGATGACTTCCAGGTAAGTCACTCTATTGTTCTCAATAGCCGCATGCCCATTGCCTATTGCCTATAGCAGATATCTCGCTTCTTAGTATGTTGGTGGTAAACTATATCAAGCTAAGCCGCGCACCACAGCAATTTATCTTAGAAATTTTATGCATAGCATATTTTATAAAATGACTGGATAGCGTAATCCTTTTGTGTTTTGACGCGTTTGCATAACAAAGATTTTATAATAATGCGAGTTTATTGCCGTATGGCAATTTCTTCCAACTTATCCGTGTTTCCAGCCCAGAGAAGCAATATTTGCGTGAGAAATGAATTTAAATAAATTTCTCCTTTGCTGGGAATCGAACCCAGGACGCTCCTACAGAAACCGAACGGCTTACCAACTGTGCCACAGCGTTCGGCACACAAGCCGTTTGGTAAGACGTATAATATAAGTAGTTGGTAAGACGTATAATAAACTAAGATATTATAAAACTCCATAAGATAATTATATCCCTGATATGGGTAATCATGAGGGTTTTGATTTCACCGCTTGGCCAGACTTGCCCCACCTGGCCTAGTGATGTGGTAAAAAATATAATGAATTTGAGATGACGAAGAAAATATAGAAACAAAGATGTCAGCAATGTATCAAGAAACCAAGGTCGTCAAAGAAAAGGATGGCTCGATAATATGAAAGCTTAAACAACAGGAAAATATTTTACGAGTCGATGCATCATGGGCCTCTTCCATTTTGATTCCACTCATCTCACTGAATCAAGTTTCTTCTAGACAACTTGAGGATGCCATTAGATCATCTATTAAGGGTCTGCCCAAGCCCTTCTGTTCATGGCCTCCAATGAAGTATGCAAATATGCGAAAAGGGACACTAGGATGCGACGGAACCTAGGGTGCGGGACACTTGGGTGTGAGCCCACTTGGTTGCGAGTCCTCTTGGTTGCGAGTTATCTTGGTCGCGACGATAACCTGGGTGCGAGCCCACTTGTTTGAATATTAATAAAGAAAAATATACCATAACTTTTTAATTATGTTCTGTATATATTCTTGTAGGAAAATAATAAGCATACCCCGATTTTTGACATTTATCTTAAATTTCTAAAAAACTATAAGGTATAGAGCATTATATTTTTTTTATAAATTAAAGAAGATTAAAATATCTGGAAAAATACTATATACCGTTGCATTAATGCATCAGGTTAAGTTAATAAACCAAAAAAAAATTATTTCGCAATGGCGCTGAATGAAAAATAAATGTTTTCATGGTTTATTAACTAAACCTGAAGCATTAATGCAACGTCACATCATATTTTTCTAGATATTTTGATCTTCTTTTATTTAAAAAAAATATGTTGAACTACGCCTCATATTTTATTAAAAAATATAAGATAAACGTTGAAAATCGGGGTATGCCATTATTTTTCTACAAGAGTTTATACAAAAGGTAAATATATATTTTTCTTTATTAATACCCACACTATCTAAATTATTTTTTTCAAAACGATTTGATAAGAAATAATGATGGTACATCAAATTGAAAAATAGGTACGTTGGCAGCAGTCCCCCCCTTAAGCATTTTCCCCATGGAGGGGGGTGGATTGCATATATGTATACCAACTTAACAAAAAGACACAAATTTGCGCTCAGCGCACTGGTTCATGTTGTTTTCCGATAACTATAGTTACTATTCTTAATTATAATTTTACAGGAAAGTTGAAAAAACAATCGACGTCCTTAAAAACTATGCTAAAAGATATTATATATAGTAAATTTTAATAATATGTATTTACATTTACTTATTAAAATATACCTATACTGTTCATATTTATTTGACTAACCTATTCTGACCAAAAGTTTGGCTAGATTATGTCAGTTAGGTTTGTATGTAGCAATTATTGCGATTCGCGTGAGCGAGTTGCATTAACCATATATTGTTTTATAGCGCCATCTATCAGTTATCAGAATAGAATAAATCGCGACCAAGTAGGCTCGCACCCAAGTGTCCGTTGCGATCAAGTGGATTCGCAATCAAGGGGATTCGTACCCGTCCTTTGCACCCAAATGTCTCGCATCCAAGTGGCGGCAGCCAAATATCCTGGACCGGGCAAAGTATGTGTGTATATTAATAGATTTTAGAGGAATCATGTGATACTTGGTTATGTATCTCATTTTGATTGATACAATAAAAATGTGAATGAGATTTTGTCTTCAATACTTAATAACAGGTGTCTGATATCAAGTTATTATCTACATTATATCGTGTAGTATTTTTTGATTAATTGATATTAATTTATAATAAAAATAATAATTAGTATTTTAAGGCGCCGTTTAGTGATACAAGATCACTCCAAGGGCGCTATGACTTATTTGTTGACTGTACTAAACAAGGCATTGTCTTAAGCAGTCTACCGAATGTATCAATGCTTTGAGCTCCACGTATGTCAAGGGGCAATTTATTCCACTTTAAAGGCCCGTTCATACTGAAACCGCGATCATAGTAAGCCACCTTATTGGCTCTCTCCAATTATTATAAAGAGTTGGTGCTCTGTGATCCAGATGATCTCAATGTAAGATGTCTTCCTGATGGAACATTCTTTTGACACAGTTCTTGAATGTAGTGCGGGGCCAAGTCGTACAGAGCCAAATAATATTAATCAAACACACCAAGAAATTTAAAATCATTGAAGTTTCCTACTCCGATGACAATATAAATAAAATCATTAGTCAGTATAGAATATCTATTTTCAACTAGTTATCAAAAATCATGAAACTTCTGAGAAAATTTAAATTTACAGTTCTTCCCATAAAAATCATTCAGTCATTTTCCTATTAAAGAAAAAACGAGAGATCTGAATGCCACACTAATTTTTTTTTGTCAACATTTCACGCTTTACTCACATACATATATCTATGTAATATGTTTTGTATTAATATTAAATCTTAAATTTTCATCCAAGAATCCATTTTCAACATTCTATTTATCAAACGATCTGAAACGATCAAATGCTTTGTTAGTCATTCTTTTATTATATTCCAACTTCTTCTCTATTGAGATGTTAAAAAAATATCATTTGATTCTCGACGGGGAAAAAAATCAAATGTTTGCGTATATGCAAAAAATATTAGATTTTCATACACATTGGTAGGATTAGGTAAACAAGCCAAAAATGAAATAATATTTCTAGCTCAGTTCAGGGGTGACATCTGTGTGAGAACACTGTCACCTCATGTATAAGGAATGTTGCTTTGATTGTTTACAAAAATTCAATTTCCCAATAGATGGCGTTACAAAAAGTGTTTCTTCGTTAATAAAATGACTTATTTTCAAACTATCTGTTACTCATTATTAAAATATACATATAGAATTTTTATAATTGCTTTGATAAGGGAACTCAATAAAAAGGCATAATTGGTGAACGGTCACGTCACGTAAGCCCTGTAAGTGTCTTGAGTTCTTGGTTCTTCTATAATATTCCAACCTCGTTTCTATTGAGATGTAAAAAAAATGTCATTTGACTACCGACAAGGACAAAGGAGTGGGTTGTTGCCAACTCTAAACTCCTCATCAACAAGTTATTCTATAAAGTATACAAATTTTGTACGGAAAAATATTTTATTATAAAAACTTGATAATTCTTCAATGCCATTTTATGAAAGTGATGTGCCTTTTTACCTTTCATATTTTAAATTTCCTGAGCTTGGGGTTACATTAAAATATTTGATAGTTAAAAAAAACTGAGAAGCACTATTTGTAGACTCGTTGAATTCTGCTCTCTCTAGGGTTCGACCAGCTGATGATATCTATCTAATTGGATATATCAACATCGATATTCTGAATTACTCATCTCCCAACCAAATTGCTTACTTAGAACTTATGGCTTACTATGGTCTTGTATCATATATTAATACACCAACGCGTGTGACTAACTCCTCTAGCTCTTGTATTGACCACATAATGATGAGAACAAATAAACATGTAATATCGATGGTGTATCAGACAGCAATAACTGATCACTACAGTACAATAATTGCCTTTTCTGGCAAAAAATCTTCGATAAAAAAGATCAATAGAGTTGTTGAGAAAATAAATATTCCTGAACTCGAACAAAGTATAAGGAATGAAAAATGGAATGAGATACTTTCATCGAATGAAGTAAACCATGCAACGAATAACTTTATCAGGACTCTATCCTATCATATAAACAAAGCAACCGAAGTGAAAATCGTATCGAAAAATAGCCACATTAAAATTAAGCCATGGATTACAGATGGATTACTATTCTGTATCAGAAAGAGAGATAAACTCCATAGAGAAATGTTAAGGTTAAACAATCCCCAAACCACTACATTCTACAAACGGTACCGTAACATCTGTAACTCCTTGATTAAAAAAACAAAAGAAAATTACTATCGATCAAAAAATATTGAAGCTAACTTTGACAAAAAAGAAACATGGAAAGTCATTAAGGAAATTACTAGCCCACATACTGCTAATCAGTCCCCCACTACGCTAAAAATAGATGGAAGACCTATAGACTTCGATAACCAACCTGAGAAGATATTGGAACACATAAACACTTACTACAATAATGTTGGAAAGAAACTTGCTGACAAAATACTAAATCAAATAAATTGCTCCGAAGCTGAACTGATACAGAAAATACATAATTTACCTTCACTAACAAATGCACAATTGATATTTGAGCCAACCTGTGAGTTTGAAATAATTAACATAATAAAAAGTCTTAAATCAAATAGTGCACCAGGCATTGATGGTATTCCTTCACATGTTATTAAAAATAACTATCAATGTATTGCTAAACCGTTGGTCCACATTACAAATCTTAGCCTAAAAACTGGTATATTTCCAGATGCCCTCAAAAACTCTAATTATATAATAATTCCCATCCATAAACATGGAGCTACGGATGAAATTCAGAATTATCGCCCCATTTCACTTTTAAGCACTGTCTCAAAGATATTCGAAAAGGTTGTAAAAACTAGACTGGTCAACTTCTTAGATAAAAATCAACTGCTATCCAATAACCAATTCGGATTTCGCAAAAATATGAGTACAGAAACTGCTCTATTACACTTAACAAAATCAATTTACAATTCTGTAGACAAAGGGAAAAAATGTTTGACAGTATTCCTTGACCTATCAAAAGCTTTTGACACAGTCTCACATTCCATTTTATTGGGTAGGCTTTCTCAGATTGGAATTAAATCCAACTCTCTGAAATGGTTTACCACATACTTAAAAAATAGAACACAGACTACTAAACTCAAAAATCATCATTCATCCTCTCTAGATATTAACTATGGAGTTCCACAGGGCAGTGTTTTGGGTCCTATCCTATTCCTCATTTACATAAATCAATTATGCGATATGGAAATTGAGGGAAGGATTATTTCATTTGCTGATGACACTTCATTGATTTTTCACGCAGATACTTGGGATAATGTCTTTACTATCGCGCAAAGGGAGGTTCTCAAAGTAAAAACTTGGCTAGAGTATAACCTTTTGACCCTTAACGTGACAAAGACCAAATATCTTACCTTTGGCATAAAAAATAGACCTCTACTATCGGCCAATCATACATTAACTATTCATGACTGCCATAATGGTGTACCTTGTCACTGTTTACCTCTGGAGAGAGCAGATTCTATCAAATGTTTAGGAGTAACCATAGACTCATCACTTAGATGGGATAAACATATAGAACATGTCACTAAAAGAACACGTCAGTTAGTATATATCTTCAGGAGTATAAGAAATATTGTCGACCATCAAACTATCAAAACTATTTACTACGCACTCTGTCAATCCATCATTACTTACGGCATTCTTATTTGGGGCAACTGCGCAAATTCGATATTAGATTCTGTCTATAAGAGTCAAAAACTTGTGATCAAAATTATTTTGTCCCGCCCTATAAGATTCCGTACTCGAAACCTTTTTGAAAACTTCAAAGTCTTAACTCTACATCAACTCTACACTAAATGCCTTATTTGCTACTTCACATTTAAAGACACCGATAAAACACGAACACAACAAACAAGATTTACACGTACGTCATCTCCCTTAAATTACCATATCCCTCATCCAAACACTAGCCTTGCTTAGCGACACTATTCATATCAAGCTCCCAGTGTTTACAATACCATCCCAGATTATATTAAAAATATCAATCACTACCAAAGGTTCAAAAGGGAAATAACCTTATGGATCATTGAATCAAATCCACCACAATAACATTTTTCTCATTTATTATGACTTGCTTTTTGTTTACTGTATGTGTGATGTGTGTGTGTATGTTTATGGTCCAGTATATTACGTGAGTATGGAGAGTGCCTGTGGATGTATGCTAGGTGTATGAACAATTGTGCTGAATCCACTTTAAAATAATGTTGTTTAACTTACAAAACCAAAGACTGCATCCAATATAACACAGGGATTATCCCTAGCATATTGGAGAGCAATTCGCTAATTGACAGCAAAGTGCAAGAGAGTGTCAATGGTTTGGATGTGTATGTGCACCTTTCCATTGTCTCTGTCTGAAATATGTATAGCATTTAATCTTTTTTTTATATATGTACCTTTATTACTGTTGTCAAACCTCTGTATGTAAAATGTCATGTTTATTATAAATAAAAAAAATAAATAAAAATATTCAGATATCCTTCAAAATCTAATGGGTCTAAGCGAGTATTAGACATACAAATTTTCAAAATTTAAAAGGAATGAGTAGGTATTTTATTCTATAATCGATAAAGTAAAATAAACACGCCGTACATAGCACATAGTACCTACACATCACACATACACAGATACATGAACAATTTGAAAAGAATCGAATGAGTACTTTAGTCTATAACCGATAAAGTAAAATAAACATGCCGTACACAGCATACAGCATGCAGCACACACACAGATAAATTATGATGAAACTTTCAGAATACAATCTCAGCATGATAATCTGCAATAAAAATAGCCTTAAAAATTGCGAAATCATAACTTCCCACTATATCCCCTTGGGTTAGTGAGGAGTAAAAATCCAATGTTTGCGTGCAACCTTTAAATATTTGATTTACATTTTTTTATATTTCATAGACTTATGTAAGTGTTTTGTTCAATGAAATCACATTTGTTTTAGTAAACTCGAAGTTTTACTTTGCGATATCATCATATTGTGTTATTTCATAGCAAATTAACAAAAAAATCAAAAATCTCTTTCTGATAAGATGTGTATCATGCTGAAGTAAATGCATTGTTATTTTGTATTTCTGATAAAAGATGGTCTGATTAAGGTGATAAAGTGCAATCAAGTTATAAAGTCTACTAAAAACATTTGTATGGGTCATATAGAATTGCATAAATAAACATTTAAAAGAAATTATAAATTGTATTACAATATTTTCTCATAATATAATCTAATTGGATTAGATTTAATTTATATTCTGGTTAGATAATAACAATACAAAATACATAAAAAAAAAATTTCACTCTCCACTACTATGGAATTGTGGAGTCGTGATTTCATAATTATTAGCCGCATATTTTTTACATTAATTTCTCAACGGCTATCATGTAGAGAGTACACAATATGAGTTTTGTCGTGATGTGTTTTGTATGTATGGCGTACGCCGCATCCTTTTTATGTCCTCTCTACAGCCCAAACTATAAGTCCGACCGACTTCATATTTATTAAGGTACTGCCTCCCTGACCAGCCAGGATAGCCTAGGATGTACACCGATTTTTCAAACCTAGCCTACAAAAGTTTGGTACAGTTAGGTTGGTTAGGTTTGTTTGTAGTTAATTGCGACTGGCGTGAGCCAGTTGCATTATGTATTAGAAAAGTAACTAAAATATTAAAATAAAATAACTTAATTGGTGAGAATACTAGATTAACTGTCTGTCCTGGCTGGTCAGGGAGGCAGTACCTTTATTAATATATATTATATCATATGTGTTAAATGCATAGACCTAAAGCTGCATAGTTTCCCATAGACAATCATCAATTTCTTCTGTTTTTTGTCCTCTCTACAGCTTAATCTATTATTATGACTTTGAAATTTTAAGAAATAATTAAAGGGTATCCCTTTACAAAACAATCAGCATTAGAACAGCTGTGACATACGGGTGTGAGGTGTGGACAGTGACAAAAAAGGCCCGTGAATGATGGCGAAGCCTGGAAAGTGCGCTACAACAATGAGTTGCACAACATCTACAAGGCACCCAGAATATCTGTACATGCCAGACTGAACAGGCTAAGATGGGCCGGAGGGATGCTGCCGAACTGCTCGAGACAACGGATTGGAAGGCCGAGGCGGGAGACAGGAGAGGTTGGAGGTGAAGACTCATGGAGGCCAAGGCTCGATATGGGCTGTAGAGCCATCATAGAAGAAGAAGAATTAAAGGCAATCGGGCACATGATACGATATAATATTATGTAGCATATATTTGGGGTAATCTTGAAATTCAAAGAAATAATTAAATGCAATATGCCTGTTGCCGCCAATGTGATATCTATGCCTATAACCATACTATTTATTTATATTTTATACCTATCAAATCATTTTAATACACATCATTTTTTAAACTACTATACCTTATGTTGCCGCCAATGTGATACAAGCAAGGCGCGAAAGTTATCACGTGACCTCCATGTGTAGTAGGCAGCAGTCAAAATTACTCCTATAATTCAACCACAGCGTGCACACCAAACGTATCGTCAAACCAATTTTTTTAACTATATATTTTTTACTTTTTCATATTTTTAAAATAACTATTTATATCTATGAATCAAATGGCCTGGTAGAATTTAAGATGGTGTCTTGCTCTACAATAATATAATATATTTTGTTTATTTAGTGTAATTTGTGGTATTCAAATAACGTTTGTATGTAAATAAAAGTTCAAGATACCCAATTAAAATAGATAAAATAATTTATGTATTAAGCTATGTAAAAGGTATATATGTTAATGTTATGTAAAAGGGAAGCAGAATTCTTGGGTACTATAACAAAAATAATATGAGGTGTGAAAGTAATATTGTAAAATTTCTAGAAAGATATTAACATCAAAATGATAGTGAAAATGTTCGTATTTGCGTCAGGATAACAATTGAAACTTCCCCCTCCACCGCGACACCAATCATTTGTATAAATATACGATGTCCGTATTTGAAAGTGACACTTCTTCTCAAGCCTTACTACTGTACCAAGACATCTGCTTCTCTACAAGAAACAACACTGAATACAAAACAAGTTGAAACTATCACGCTGTCTTCTTCTTCATCTTCTGAACCTTCTTGGACATCCGTCTGCTTGGCGTTCCAGAGAACATTGAGCACAAACAATGTCACTTCATATGATATAATATTATGTAGCATATATTTGGGGAAATTTGGAAATTTAAAGAAATAATTAAAGTCAATCGGGCACTTCATATGATATAACATATAACTATTTTGTGTAATTTTGAAAAACATCAAACTTTTATTTTAGCGTTAAGAAATCTTGATGAAAATAGTGGATTGATAATAATTTTAATATTTACTTACCCAGGTATATGTAGGTTGGACATGTGGTAGTGTGATGACTATCAGCCATACGAAGTTCAATCCTTTTTCATTGATCAGTCAGCAGCGGTAGTATGAAGTCATTTTACTAATGCATGTTTGTTTATAAAACTAAAAAAAAACAGCGTTCAAATTTTCAATCACAAATTACCGTATTAATTTGAGGACATTTGGTGACAAACACTCGAGTTATTTTTGTTATTCATTATTATTATTTTTACTATTCACATCTAGGTATGTATTGTACCTATATATTTGACACCAGTTCAAAACACACCTCAAAATGTTATTAATAAAGAGAAGTATTTTATTTATCAATGAAAAAAAAATGCTTGTGTAAATGCGATGTTAAGATATAATAATTATTTTTAGTATTACGTATGCTATTGATAAAGTAGGTAGGTATATATGTACATAAGCAATATGTACCTATGTAAAAATAATTGTATATAAGTCGATAATAATCTGAACTTTTTTTTAATAGAAATAAATTGACAAGAATATGAAATACTTTTTTTTTTATTTATTTTGTACATATAAAAGATATACAATAATATTTTCCCGCCAAACTGTATTAACAGTAAGTTGTTTGGAAGGGCAGGCATACCGTCACATACCGTCTATTATAATTATTGCTATTACTCCATTTCGTTAACAACATGCTAAACTATTTATTTATTTAATATTGCTTCTCGGGAAACTAACAGGTACTATGTCAAATATTAATTTAACACGCACCCAATAACAAGTTGCCTTATTCTGGAGACTTAAGATATTAATCGTCTCACTGATTCTGACTGAAAACACAATTAAAAACTGTGTCTCCACCGGGAATCGAACCCGGGACCTTTGGCTCCGCAGTCAGATATCTAACCAACTGAGCCACGATGGCCGACAACTATGGTTAACATAAAGTCTGACTAAGCGCGAAAAAATGGTTAAAGTCAAATGGTACTAAATTACTTATACATACTTATACATATTTTTATATCTACATATTTTTTTTTAAATCGAGATTTTTTTTTATTTATAAAAAAAAATTACAAAAATGTTAATCTATAATATCTTGTTTAAAATAGTGTAGAATAGACTCATATAAGCTTTAGAAAGCTTTATGATGTACGTTAAGCTTTAAATCACATAACAAGCGTTCCATCATATTAACAAAAACTACCAGTGCTGGTATAATATTTTTTAGACTAATTTTTTGAGTATTTAATATTTTGATTAATTTGTCATTAATTTTAATTCATAACCTTTTTGTGTAGATTATAAACATCATATATTATATACAATCAAACAAAATTTAGTCAATTTTTAGTACCTATCAAACAAAAAAGATACAATAAAAAACCAATAATATATCCACATTTAAATTTGTAAAATAAACAACAGGTTTTAATAAAAATGTAATGATAAAAAAACTATTTTAAAAATAAGTAATAATAACTTTACCTCGAATAATATTTCCTTGCACTCAGCAACTGACGACAACTTTTTCTTTTTCTTTCAACTAACCAGTATTTGCAATCCTGAGAAGAGTCATTTGCAGATTTCAAAATAAATTTGTATTACTTTTTTATATATCTTATATAAACGAGGATAATATAGCATTTAAAAAATATGGCAGTGCTTTAAATGAGCATTTAATTAAAACAAAAGTTTGAACAGAATAGAATTAACAAAAAACAATAACCAGCCTTGAATGAGAAATAGTTCATTCGTCAAAATACTATCAAAGAAATAGTATATTTAAATACAAAGGAAAATATAATTGGCTTTTTAATCTATAACCTATTTTTAATCTTTAAATTGTACTTGTCAACGAATCCAAGGATTGAATTGTTTTTTTAGCTTAAATACATACATACATGTTTTCACTTTTTATTTTATTACATTATTTTTACATGTATATTATTGTCATTTGTTTATTGCTTCATTTGATATATTCATTTATTATTTTTTTATATAATTCTGTTTTTTTTAATATACCTAATCTGTTTTTGTATGTATAATCATGTTTAAATTCTGTTTTATTTGTATGCGTAAAAAGTCTATTAAGCCGTAAATTGTAATTAAATAAAATAAATTTGTAAATAATTAGTGTCATAACAATAGAAATATTTTTTCCGACTCTTCGGGACGTTGTAAATAGAGCAATGACCCTAGTGACGTCCCCCTTTTACGACAATTTATTGCGATTGATCTGTTGCGATGAGTACATGATTTATTATGTTATACAAATGTCTTATGATCATGACACACTGAAGTAACGGACCATTTATTAAGATTTATTTCTAAGCTTCGGGCCGAGACAAAAGGAGGTGAATCTTTTCTGTAGCTTACATAATGTAATACCCAATGAAAGCGTTTTAATTCGGTACTTACCTACCCACCCGGTGTTTTGTGACATGTTATTTGAGCCACACGTAGTCAAATAGTAGGTATACATACTGAATCACTTAAGACGTTTTCAATTAATATCGTGGATTTAACACGTGAATACTGTGATTATAATATTATGATAATTATTATTATGAAAAATGAACGAGACCATCAACAGAGGAATCATTAATTATACGAGAAGAACATTGAACGAATATGAACGATTGGAATCGTAAGTACAAGTTCCTACCTAGATGTGAACTCGATATGTGAAAAGTAGGTACGTAAAATTTTACACAAAATTTTACACAAAATTTTACACAAAATTTTATAACAAAAAAAAATAAATTCTCTTGTCAGTGTACGTGTTTTATACCTCGCGTTGTTTATTCACTATCATGTATCAATGTAATCGCTAATCTATTTATACCAACAAGGTGAAATTTAAAGATTCTGTTTTCATTATTTTGTTGTAAAATATACCTAATGAGTAAACAAATCAATAGAAGATTGTCAAAAATCACAAAGTTTTCCCTTCTTTGGGCTGGAAGCTCTGGTTAGTTGAAATAAATTAAAGTTTGATAATAAACTTGCCAGAAATCAAGACTGCGAAAAAGTGGAATATTTGTATTTTTGATAGAAAATTGTAAGTTTGATTGATGTTATTATTAGCTAATGTCCAATACTACCTAAATGGATTATTATTTTGTGTTAATTCATTTTTAACCTATAGAAATATCGTTTTTTAAAATTATTATAGCTTATATATATGTACCTACATAATAATATAATCTTTGAACGTAGAAGTCTCAATTTTGGAAAAAGAGAGTTATAAAGATACGAGTCATGAAATTGACCTGTTAATTTCAATATTAACTATCTGTATAATTTATGTAAATTGTACACTGACTATAAGATGGTTTTAAAAAAAAACTTGTAATCCTTTTTTCCAACCTAAACAATAAATAACGTAAAAACTATTATTCATTAAGATTGAAATTAATGCAGACAAACTATTTGTTGAGTGAAAATATTTTCACAACAATAGGTATTTATGACAATTTATTGGAGACAATTAACATAAATTAAAATACGATATCGTTAAATTGAAGCACATCACACACAATACTTTAACATTTTGCGTTCTTGCATAACACAACAACTTAACAACGGTAGTCGTACTTTATGGTGTAATTCCTATTTATTATTGAGGCATTAAACTGAATCACAACAGGTAAAAAAATATCACTTTTATTCACCGATAAAATCTGAATAGATGCCATTAAGTTTATTGAGATTTTGTCAAACGTGAGCTCTTCCCGTCACTTTGCGTGGAGGAAAACTGGTTCTTGTAGCAAGTTTTCGTAGCTACGACCACCAACCACCCCCAAACTGCTGATAGGATGGTACAGAGAGACTAACTCACCCTCATTTTTGACAATTTCCCGCGTACAGTTACGTACAGGAGAAAACTTATCTTTTAAATTCTTTCAACCGAAATATTGAAAGGTAAAGGTACACTGAGATGAAAATATTTTTCTGAAAAATAGGTACTTATTTTAGATTAATGTTTTGTTCATTCAAAAGTAAAAATATTCGACTCAGTATAAAAAAAACTGAACACTGCATTTTTTCTCTTTACGTACAATTATCGCATCATTTATACGAAGGAATTATGAATAAGTTTCATTTTCATTTAATTTGTTTGGATTAGTCGAAGAAAAATGATTAATCTAGATTTTTCTAAAAATCTGACTTCTGAGCAATAAATCCCGGGTACTATGCCAGGCAAAGTAAATATTATTTTGTTTGAAATAATCGTAAGACGATATTCGTTAAAAAGTTCACTAGAAACTGATCAATCGCTCTGTCGCAATAAAGTCTTTGTTCTATAGCAAAAAAAACGCCTTGGATTATCAAATTAGTGGATATTTTTTAAGAACAATGATTATATTTAAAATTGAACATTATGCAATATGCAAAACGAAATTGGCTTATTTGTTTAAAAAATTATAAAATAAATAAAAAAAAATATAATTGTGCACTGCAATAAACACCGTAATTAAATTTGAAAAACTAGTAATTTTCAAACTGATAAAATGATATATCAACTTAAGCACTGTTGCTATTTTGTTATACCTATCTATCATCATATGACTATTCTCTTCCTGTTCACTAATATCAAAGAATATATATAATATTCTCTCTCTAATAACTTAATCGATCTTAAATCAATGGCATCATTTGACATAGCATCCTATTAGATTCATGAAAAAAAAAATTGAATATTGAATTAAATAAATGATCTGGTTTCATCTGACTGTGTGTCAAGGTAGAAAATGTATAAACTTTTGTAGGTGAATGACTCAACTGCGATAGCGGAGTCTAGTTGCTTGCTACCTGGCCATATAGTTACTACATACCTACCAGTGTATATGTGCATACCTATTAATACATTTTATATATTTCGTGCATATGACATTTTTAAAATTTAGGTACATACCCTGTTACCTATTTATTTATTTATGGTTACAAGCCGTCACAATTACAAAAATACATTAAATATGACAATTAACCACATAAGGACCAGAATATTATTTATTTATTTATACAATATACGGTATAAGCCATTTACTTGTTACAATAGGTACTAATAATAAATTACAAATAGAGATAAAAATATTGAAACAAATAAAAATATAGACAAAGATAAAAATGTAGAAACACAAAAATATAGATTCAAATAAAAACGTTGATTCACATAAAAATAGACAGAAAAGAATTACAGAATTAATTAATTAGACACCTTACAAACAGTAAAAAATAAAATAGGTAAACACTAATAATGCTGCAAATATTATAACAAAATTTAAACCATCTGAAAAAAAAACTTTAAAATGAGCCCAACTAACATGAATAAAAGAAATGTTTACACAAAGAAATAAATTTATCAATAATACAAAATTATGTATATGAATTGTGGCAGACCACATCTCGAAATTTCTTTCGAGCGCGCGCCTAGCGACGGCAAGTATATTTGTTTGTCGCTAGGCCGAGTTTATCGCCAGCGATGTCAGACAAGTAACAATACTCCTCAACTGGGTATGACAGTTCAATGAAACAAGTTTAGAAAGTTCGAGGACATTGAACTTGCTACCCCCAGCGCAGCACTATTTAAGGGAGTCTACATCTGTACACATCGTCACTTTCTGTCACTTCTATTCGTCACTTCACGCCGCCGCGCCGGCCGTCACGACCATGCGACCACTGGTCGCTTCTCGACCACGCCGTCTCGCCGACACTTCATCTCTCGACCGCCGGTCATTTCTCGACCCGCGAGCACGATGGTTCTTCCCCATACGAATAATGAGACACTTCGACACACTCGCTCGTTATACCTACTCATCGTGAGAAAGTTTCTTTGTAAGTTATTTTATCAATTGTAAATTTACCTTTAAGTAAATTATTAATTGTGATCAATATACTCATTGTAAACTTGTCTTATTCTTTCTTCTTCTCTCTAAACCACTGTCCTTGTGTTCTTATTTCAAATCATATCGAATCACTTTGATTTGATAGTACATAAATTACTTAATTGGGATAAGCAAACTCTCTTTATTGGTAAACCCTCTAGTTACCACCTATATTTAATAGTAACCCCTCTGGTTATTAACTACGCTTGATTGGAGAGAATTAAAAGGATCTAGGAGAGGATTAAAAGGGAAGATTAACAATATTACAATATTATTACATGAAACCTATTATATATTTGGAACATATTTAATTAAATATATAGTAGGTATCTAACGTTTACGTGCGTAAACACACGACGCAGTTTAACGTTATTTTTCACTGCATTATCAGATACATTTTTTTAAATTTTAAAACGTATTCGTAAACGTTTCTGTTAAATGATGAAACCTATCCATGTCAAATCAAGATGGATTGCTCTTTTCAAGTGCAAAAAATAATACTATGACAACTAATTCGTGTTAGTCGTCTGTTTTGAAATATATCTACTCTTTTGAAGATACTGGATTTTACAAAGAATGCTTAAAAAAAGTTTTAATGCGGGATTACTCTGATCATACAGTGAATCGGGTCAAGCGTTACAGTTAATATTATTCTACACAAAAAGAACTTTCCAACGATGTATCATTCATTTTGATTGGTGCCGGTAGCAGGTTCCATACATTTGTGGCTGTCATCCTTGAAACATTATTTCTCTTAGAGTCGGATATGAAAATTGATCTGGAATAAAATCCAATAACTGGCGAATAGAATGATCATATTCGGCCTTCGTAGCTCAGTTGGTTGGATATCTGATTTCTTAGCCAAAGATCCCGGGTTCGATTTCCGGTGGACACACAAATTTTAACTGTATAAGTCTGGATCTGTGAAACGATAAATATCATAAGTCTTCAGAACTTTCAACTTGTTATTGGGTGCGTGTTAAATTAATATTTGACACGGTACCTATCTGTTATTTGCCCGAGAAGCTACACAAAAATAAAATGAATATAAGAAAATATTACAATGAATTTGATTTGTTAAAACTAAACCAGAAAACATGAACGGTAAGGGCAACAGAGCCATGAAAATATAAATTTAACACTCGCCCAAAACAAGTTTCCACATTCTGAAGACTTATGATATTTATCGTCTCACAGATCCATACTGAAAATGAAATTATAAACTGTGTCTCCACCGTGAATCTAACCCTGGATCCTTTTCATAGGAGTCGGATACCCAACTGAGCCACGAAGTTCGAAGTTAAAATATATTGAAAATATGACAATAATTATACAAGAGACAATATAATGTTGTTTATAATATTCTCACGAATTAACACAACAAGGACTGCTTATTTGTCCATAGCAAATACAATGAATGGTTGTGTATGAATCTACTCATTTATTGTAACAAAACACTTAGCAAAAATATTTATCTGACAACACCTGATTACATCTTCCTCTCCTCTTCCTTTCCTTATCCTTTAGTTTTCCTATCATTGCTATGAAGTGTTGTTATATGCTATGTTCTTTTTTCTTTACTTTTCAAGATTAATGCATTAATCAACTGTCGTTTCTTTTAAATACAAGTACAATGATTTTTCAATGTTTGAACATATTTCTATAATACAGTGAAATATTTTTCATTTCCCTTGCTATGTATATCCCAACTTTGTTGACTGTTGAGGTCAGCTCTCCTCGTCCTCAAATTATAGGTTCGTCTGTCCTGTATTATGTCACCTAGGCCATGTCTCTGCAGTTGGTTTCTTTTTTGCACGATCCAGGAATTTTTTGATTTTCCTCTAGATCTAAGTCGAGGAAGACCCATGGAATTTGCTTGGTTTACCATGTGATATGGCGGTCTGCTTTCAACGTACCCGTACCATCTCAACTGTCTTTCCTCTATCTTACTATGTATATCAGTAACGCCCAGGCTTCTACGAATTTGTGAACTTTTTATTTTGTCCCGTAAGGACACTCTAGCTGCCTGTTTCAGCATACGCATTTCAGCAGTTTCCAACTGCCTAAAGTAGGGGTAGTACATTGTCTAGCATTCGGTGCCATAGAGGAGTGATGGTCGGACGATCGTCTAGTACACTTTTCCTTTCAACTTTGCTGGCATTTTTGGATCACATAGGACTCCCGACATTGATCTAAACCTCATCTATCCCAAACTTTTTCTGTGGTTAACATGATAACGCAGTGATATCTGTATTCCAAATACTCAAGCTTCCAATACATTTCCTTGTATGTTTCAGGTGTGATCCTATAATTTTGTTTTTCTCATTCGTTGTAAATTGTATGTAAAACTTTAAAAATTACTTTATATGATGCCCTATTATTATGTACCGTAGTCTACATTTACTTGTTTTTTTTTTCATTGTTTTTAATATCATTATACTCTACTGTACTGTTGGATATCCAAAATAAATAAATAAAATAAAAGTATTGTCCTTGATCAAGTCAATGTAAGTATCGATGTTCTTAATAAATTGTTTGGAGGGAAAAGTAAACAGGGCGAAATTCTTATTTATCCATTTCAGTCTTTGCAAATATCCTAGAGATTTCTTACACTCACACCAGTTCAGCTTGGATTAGCTAGCTGCCTTCCCAAAATAAGATAATATTCAATTTCCTATCATTTATTAAAAGTGTATATCAGACCAGGCAAAAGTTTGAAGGGGAAAAAATAAAAATCTCCTTGAAAGTTTTTTTAGCGAAAATAACTCAATTGGTACTATTTACAAACCGTGAAATATTCACGAAAGTAAAATCAATTCTTTATTTATAAAATTATTAAAAAATCTTGTAAATCGTGTATTGAATGATATTTTTCGTTATACAAAGTTTACCCGTAAGTTGACAACTGATAGAGCATTCTGGGACTTTTATAATTGCCTCTTTGCATATAAAACACAGGAAAATTGTTAAGGAATTTTTTTAAATTTCTTGAGAATCAAAGAATTTATTATTTCTGTCGCTTTCTCGTATTCGAAATCTCCGCACTACTATTGCCGACACCCAGATTTTGCCTATCAATATTATGATGTTCGATAGAACTATATTCGTTTGTTTTTTTAACAATGCTCATTTTATTTTGTGGTATAGGTATGTTGGTATGTCTACGTGTAGATAATTGTTCTTGGGTATGTAAGAATCTCTGGGTGATGTTTACCCATTCCTAGAATGGGGACCTTGGGGTAAAATTGGGGGGGGGGGGGGGGGGAGATTCGCGATGGGGGTTAGGGTGAATGGGCAAATCGGAACTTTTAACGGAACATGTGCGGAGACGGAAAAGTTCCAAGTGTCCCGATGATTTCACTGGTGGAAATGAATTTTTACGAAATTAAATAAAGATTTCATAAATCATCGTACTTTATAAAACTATACTTTGACAGTAAATATTTTTGCTTTGTTGTCAGTTGTTGTAATTTATTACTCGAAATATTTTGTTGATAGTCCTTACAATTAAATGTAAGAAAATTTCAGTATTATATTATATCTTATTTAGATCAAATAGAATGGAGAAGCCTTTTATACAACTTTACATTAGATCCCATCAAACTTCTTGAGCTTTTTCCCCGTGGAGGGGGGCGGAATGCACATGTACCAACCAAGAAAAAAAGACAAATTTGCGATCTGCAGACTCACGTGAAGGGGTCAAGTTGATTTCCGATAACTATACCTATATTTAGGGTTTCACATTACAGCGCATTATCACTTCATATATTGAAACCAAGGCACAGTAAAAATTAGAAATTCAATTGAATATATATTTAATTGTTTTAACTAAGAGCTTATTAATTAATTCTCCATTCTTTCATTTCTCTAAACTTTCAAATGGCTTCCAATTAATGGAAAATTGAGTTTCTTATTTATGTTTAGAGATTATGAAAGTATTTTGTTATACGATTGAAGAAAAAAACCAAGGCAGGTACTCACATTTATTCTGTGAAGAGTTTTGTGGTGACCAGGGGCGCAAATCTGGTCAACAGGCGGAATCAAAACCATCGATGTTTACCTATATCATGAATATAATTATCACATGGAGTTCTATAACTTATACTTCTTCTTCGATGGCGCTACAGCCCAAATCGAGCCTTGGCCTCCGTTAACTTTCGTCTCCATCCCATCCTGTCCTCTGCTAGCACTTTCAAGCTCCTCTCCTGGAGAAGCTGGGCCGCATTCTTTCTGACCTCGTCTTCCCACCGCAGCCTTGGTATCCTAACCTTCTTCTCCCACCCGGGTGTCCAGTCATGATTCGTTTCGGCATCGTTCGTTAAAATCGTTAACATTCGTATTGTAACATCTTAAGATATTATAGAACTCCATAAGATAATTATATCATGGAAGGTTTTCATTCCGCCGGTTGACCAAACTTGCCCTCTAGAACTCACTAGTTTCGAATGTAACAGAAAAAATGCACTCATATAACTTAATTAATAGAAGTTTTATTTTTGTATTTTAATAAATTAAAAATATAGTAAATTATTTTTATAAAAAACGTACTCTAAGGCTGAGTTGTTTCAACAAAAGTATAGTTAAAATACTTTGATTTCATAAAATTGTTCAAAATTGTGCCGTTTGACGGTATAAGATTTCAATGAGACAACCAAAATATTGCACAATTTTATGAAATCAAAGTATTTTAACTATACTTTTACTTTAATTTTATTTTACTTTACTTTGTTCCAGAAACACAACCAGGGTCGTATTACGGGAGTTATTTTTGCCCAGTAAGCAGTATTCTAGCAGTACGGGACCTTACCTTTTTCTTGCATTTTTCTCAAATAACTCTTGTAATACGACCCTAAATCGAAGTGAGCTAAAAATTAATTTTATTTTTATAGAAAACATGTTACTTGAAATTTGATAGATTTTTATAGAAAATATGTTATTTGAAACCGGCGAAATCTAAACCCTCGTGATTGCGAAATCTAAACCCTATCATATGGACTTTTATGACATCTAAAGATATTATAGAACTCCATATAATAATTATATCCATGATATGGGTAATCGTGAGGTTTTTGATTTCGCCGGTTGGACCAGACTTGCCCCCCCTGATTGTTGCCTTTATATGTTAGACGAGATTGGTGTGTGTGTGGAAACACGCGTGTCGTGTTTACTTTCAAAAGGTGAAGCATTATGAGATATGTCGTGATGGTGTGAGAGAGACTATATGTTTATTGTTTATTGTCTTTTTAATCGTGGAGTTAGGAAGGTATTGAAAAACGAAATACTTTTATAGTTAGTTAATAAATTAAATATTTTTCCACAGGTGAGACAGTCAAACGTTGATTCCGCCGTTGAACAATCAAGTTTTCAGGAGTTGTGTGACTTTGCTTTCAGAATTGAGGGATGAGTCCTACTACCCCTACGACTCCCCTCCCCTAAAGACCTCCAACCCTGACTCCAACACCACCATAGTTCTGCCCACCGATGATAGCGCTAGTTACAAAGAATGTGCTCAGCTAAAAGTTGAACACTTCCTACATTCCGCGATCCCGTCTCATTCCCCCAAAGCTAGATTCCGATTCAGGATTGCTACATTGCTAATGCACTAACAACTTTACTGTACTTTCCTCACTGCAAAAATGGGGCTTTGTTTCGTTAAACTAACGAAAACTGTTATTTGTAATGACCGATAAATATCAAACTAATAACACGTAGGTATCATCATTATGCGATTTTTTTTATTTTAAAACTATCAATATTTTTTCTCAAACGTGAATTTTGTCTCTGCAAAATCATTCACTAATAACTGGTCAATATTGTATCTACTCCAACCCATGCAACCCTTTTAGTTTCTTTTCTTTTTTCTTTCTAGATTTGATGTTATCCTGCATTAATTTACAACTTGTGATATGGATTGCTAGCTATCCTGATTTGATGTTATCCTGCATTAATTTACAACTTGTGATATGGATTGCCAGCTGTCCTTGCATTTTTGCAAGGCTTGCTTTCCTGGGGAACATTATTTATGTGTAATAGTAATAATGAAAATATACTATTTTACCAAATATACTTATGGCTTTCCTTCACTTAGATTAGTTGGAAAGAGTTTAATTTATGGCAATAAATAATACCTTTAAGCACTTGTAATAAAATAATTACTTCTATATCAAATAGTTGGATCTATTGAACATCTAAAAAATGAAGAAATAAAAAATGTTACCTACATTTTATCAAGCGTTCATATCTAATGGTTTTCAAAGTATATTTTTGTATCACAGGAGAACGCTTCATATTGAACACTCGATTTATAACTAGATATTTATTTGAGTCTCCGCTATTCATTTCGAGAAAGTAATAATTTTATTGTTCATGATATTATTTCAATTATTCGATGTTTACAGTTGGAATATTTTGACAGTTCCCCAAATTTATTAGCTCAAGCGTTCCGTTTGTCACATTTTTCAAATATTTTTGTCAGAGTCGAGTCGAGTTGTCGCAAAAGTTGAACGACCCGATATCGCAATATTTATTTAGTGCGCGGAAACTTCTCACACAAATAATATCTTAACAGCAAGGATATATTTCAAAATTATCGCTGTCGAAAATATATGCTGACCCCGTGGAAATGGAGAAATGAAATTATATGGAGGAATGTATGAAAGGAAAGCTTCGGAGATTAAACTCATTTGAAGAAAAAAATGATGTACAAAAAAACTGAAAGAAAAACAACGATACGATAAGGGATTGTATTGTGAAGCGTTTTCGCAAGTTATGTTTTTATTATTATTGAGCGAAATACAAAAAAAAAACAAATCATGAAACTATGATAAAAATAACCTTCATCATTTGTAAACATTATATTTCTTTGAATAGGTTAAAGGAACCGACGTTACACTCCTTTCATCACATAAATTTATAGTTTCATTTATGTCGATGCTTAATATTGATAAGCAGCATCATCATCAGCAATGGCGCTACAGCCCGGTGTGGGTCTCCCTCTGCTTCTTCTTCCTTCAGGGCAGATGTCCAATAATTTCTTTGGGACCCGGCTATCCTCCATTCTACAAACGAGTCCGAGCCAAGGTAGACGTTGTATTTTGATGTATTGGACAACGTTTGGTTTGCCATACATTATTTAATATTGATGAGCAAAAGTCTTTTATTAATCATGGACTTGATCAAAACTGTTGACTGATTTGAATGTAACATTTTTTTATCCGTGTTTATTTTTTGAGAAAACAATCATATTATTGACAGAGGTTTAAGACAGACGCAATCCTCCATAATACACCGGTTGATAAGAGTAGTACTCAAAATAAAGCTCACTCCTGTTATATAGTAGAGAGAAAAACTAAAAATCTAAAAATCAATAAAGCATTAATGGAAAAGTGAACCACACAAGGGAGAACTCTTAGGGACAGTGCGACAAAAAATGTAACATTATACAGACCTATAAGACAAAGGACATTGTGCAATGGGATAGGAACAGAAGAGACCATGGGAATGGGATAGGAAAAGAAGAACACTGAAGAGACCATGTGGATAGAATGTTCCTTGCATGTTTGCCCTTAAAATACCGCTGGGATGTTGTCTCCCAGGAAGACTGACCAAAATATGGAAGGATATCTGGTCCCCTACTTCCCATGAAAACTGAATTATCCAACTACAGACGGATAACCTAATATAATAATATATGATAAATATGAATAAATGCGGAACTCTCCAGTACCTTGGTACCTCTGTGTGGAGTTTAATAACTCTTCATCATAATAAAATGTGTGTTAAATGTACCAAAACTTGGACATGTTTATCAGGTTTATTTATTACTTGTAACACTGATAGCGTTATCTATAGTCCATCCGATAATTTTTCGGAGGTACCTACTTACCTATTAGGATATATTGACACAATGTATACCTATGTGAAAAGTAATAACTAGTATATGAGCCGTTCAATCATCGATCATAGAAAAGATAAAATGGCATTCCTTGTGTTGAATTAACGCATTATCTTCATTATGGAACCGTGTACAATAAATATTGTGACCATATTTCAAAGATAACAATAGATTTGTTAAGTGAGAAATTCAACGAATAATTTATTTATGTAAATTCACATAAAATATAGAATATTAATAATGCAATAGTACAATTCAAAATACAAAAGAATAACAACAAAGCAATAGTGAAACAATAGTACAATTCATTACCCAATGTTAGACAACTCAAATTATCCTAGCATGGGCAAAATGCTTCAAGAGTACACTTAATTACAACCATGAATACAATTTACTAGTACCATCCAGTGGATAAGAACTATTCCACGAAGCAATGCTTGTTTCGGAATAGTTTTTCGGAATATTAAACATACATATTGTAATGACATCGTAAATACAATATGTATGTTTAATATTAGGTTACCCTGGTAATTTGGGTTTAAATTGGGTTACCCTGGCTAGCAAAAAAAAAAACAAAAGCGCGCACATTTTTACAATAATGAAAGAAATGAAAATCAATGCTTAGCTAACACAGTATATAAAAAATTCAATAATTCATCATTTTGAGCGAACTGCGTTTAAAATATAGGTTATAGTTATGTAAGGATAAGTTATATTATATCATTGCATTATTTTTAAAAATACATTTTCAATATGAAATCACTAAAAATCACGAAATAAGTGAATGAAATCACAATTTGAAATAATCTGCGAGTTAACAAATACTTTTATTTGTCTCTATTTGGTGCTAAAAATAAGGAAATAGATATCAATCCATCTTCATTATCACTTGAAATATTCTTTTTTCGTATTTATTGAGAATTTTTACCGAATAAAAAATATAAAATGTAACTAATAACTAGGAAATACTGTAATTGGCGATATAAATAAGAAAATTATTTACTGTATACCTATAAATGTTTGTAAACAGCTGTTGTATTTCTTAATAAAACAAAATAAAAAAATAAAAAATATCCATTCAACCTTTGTTGAGAATCCAAGAAGATAAAGACGTTTAATTGTATATATTTTAAAACCACTTGATTCTTTGGTAAATATGTTTAAAATTCAAACATATATGTACACAATTCAAACATAAACATACCAAATAATATGTCAACATTAAATTCTATAATTTTGACCTTTGCAATATAAATATTAAGATTTTTTTAATTTAATCATTCGTTTTTACCTGTCCATGATTTGCCACATGGTTTGTGGTCTTTTAAGGTTTTCTTATGAAGGCATTGAACTTTTATAAAGTAAATAAATAAATACAATTTATAAATGTTGGATTAAATAATAGGTACAACAAAGTGTTCGTTGTAAATTATTTATTCTCGATGATTGGATCATTTAATTCCTTACTAAACAATGCAGTTTTCAAAACTATCTTTTTATAATTTCTTGATCACTTTGTTTAATTTTTTTTAACATGTCCACGTAGGGGACGCCAGCTATTAGGATTTGGGTCCATTTTACTCTTCCGAAGAAGCGCACTACGTAGCGTTGGGAGGGGTTTGCAATCTAGAAAAGAGTTTATTAATTCGGATTCTAAAAAGACCCGGGTTGTACGAAGGCGGAAAGAATTCGGAAGATCGTACTAATTCTTGTCAACATTCTGACGAGAATTCTTGAAGGATGTTTGACGAAGTTTATTTTAACAAAGTTAAAAGTAAAAGTATAGTTATAATACTTTGATTCAATAAAATTGTTCAAAACTTTTGGTTGTTTTATTGAAATCTATAATACTTACTTTGTTTTTTGTATGACTACGGCATTTCCTGCACCTTTGGCTGCATCATCGAGTATTTTCCTTCTACACTCTTGGCTCCCGTTCGGCCAGCCACTTCACAGCCTCTTGAGACGCCCTATGGATGTCCACCCAGTCTCCTTCATACCTCCGTATCGGGCACTCTTCTACTAGATACTGGATAGTTTGACTTCTTGCTCCACAGTCACATTCCGGAGAATCCCTTTTTCCCCATTTCCACATTTGAAATCCATAATAATGCCATTGAACGATGTAATTTTGAACAATTTAATTTATTTATTTATTTGGGACAGAAACAGCGATCAAAAAAGAAAAATATACAAAACAGTAAAAAAATACATGCGCCAAAACTACTATCCACAAATTAAAAAATATAATCAACAACAGAATAAAATAGGTAAACAAGAAAAAAAAACACATAGAACAAAAAAGATGAAGAGCTCATCAAAATAATCAAAATGAAAGAAAAGTATTTTTACTACTGATACTTTTGTTGAAAAAAAACTAGCCTCGGTAGGATTTTGATTTGTCCTAAGATATTATATTGATATTTTTAAACAATAACTAATGGTGACACTAAAGTGTTTGTGTGAAAGTATTTCATAGGTTTATTCAAACTTGATTAATGACATCACATATCGATGTCTTTGCTTTAATTATAACACCTACTTTTCTAAAATCATTGTTCATATGTAATATTATTTAGGTCTATCGATATCCAGACACTACCCAATTATTAGGAACAGTTGTTGAGAGAAACCAAAAAGAACAATCAAATAAAAGTTTGTGTTATTAATATATTATGTTCAATCAGTGAGTTTTTTACTAAATGGCTGTTGTCTTTCACAAAGTCAATCGTTCTTATTGTGAGATTATTATCTATGTAGGTATATTTTGTCGGGATCCAATATTATTAAAAAAAATGTAGTTAAATCAATTGTTCATCATTATCAATTTTGTTTTTACTACAATATGCTCATCTTATACAACAAGAATTAAAAAATCTTCATCATTGCCCATATACGATAGGGGAAACAGTTTGTTCCCTTTTATGTGTTCAAGACAATATTCGAACTACTCCCGAAATATCTATCCGTGATATGTACCTACTTATTCAAAAAAGAATAGATAAAAAAACACCATTTTAAGGTCATAGCTAAAAAAATGAAGTTTTGGAATTAATTCGGATAAACCTACAAATTTTAACAATCGTACATTTGCCTAAACATAGAACAGATAATTAATCAATAGATTCACACAAACTCATATCTGAAGGCTCAAATTGTCCATATGTGATCCTAAAGCGCACTTTATTATTTATTAGAAGTGGGTCCAACACGCCCCTGCACCGCGACCATAGTTTGATCTATTGGGGTACAAGCCCCTCCGACTTGAAACGGAGTGTTCTTAGCGGCCGATTTCGAGACCAATCGGAGGCCCTGACGTGTGTGGTTGGATTCTCGGGGGCAGTGGTTGAACCCGATGGATGGTGGATATTTGTGTTTGTCCGATGTTGCGGCTGCGTCCGGTGGTGAACAGGGCCAATGGGCTCTATAGCGTCGCCGGCGTGGAAGTGGATCGCGATCTCCCTCGATGATCTATTGTGAAAACCTCGTCCGAGTAAAGCGCACTTTACTCGGACGATGCTTTCAACGAGTTTTTCAACGCGGTAAAAAAAATAGAACGTGTTCTATTTTTCAACGCGTTTTGTACCGTTTTTCGTGATACAGAAATCTGTAAAACTATTCGTTGCCGACGAGTCAACATGGCTGCCGTTTGTATTGCGTTTGACGTTCGCGGTATCTCTTGTTTATTTGGCATCTCTCGACCAGAGAGCAATGTTTTAAAACAAAAACAAAAAAGTGAGGGTTAAAAAAAATCAAATCGAATTCAAGTCAAATGACGGGTAGTCAAAATGCAAAGTCAAACGAAGAAAACGAGAGACAGATTGAACGAAACGCGGAACAAGCGAAAACTAAAATGTATTTTAGTTTTCGCTTCGCAATTTTTCACATAAATGGAATATTTATTTTTTTCGTAACTATAATAATAGGGGTCGCAAATAAAGGAGAAAATAATACTCGTGTTAAGCGATGGTAGGAGTAACCTGTATTTTGGATGTTTTAAGCGTTGAAAATCTCGTCCGTGTAATGTGCGCTTAAACTACGATTCCGATAGAGACAAATAGAAAATAGATATGACATTCAAAAAACAATTAAATGCATGCGTGTTTAATATGAATTAAATTGCATGTATTCTTTTACACAAATATGAAAAACTTAATGAAAGGCTGAGTTGTTTGTATTTTCACCTTATTTGATATCCTCATAATATAAAGATTTCTCTCGAGAGACTTGAAATGAATAAAAGTAGGTAGGTATCATTGATGGGTTGGTTATGTCTTTTCATGGTTAGAATTCATTATCTACGCAACATTTAATATAGTTAGTACAGTCGCTTATATGTCAAGTTATAGAATATAATGCGAGAATTCAGAATATATTCTGTACAAGAACATTCCTATTCAATGGTTTCGTATATTTTGATGCTGGGTAAGTACTTTCATTTTCAGGGGTCGTATACAATTAGATTTCCATATCATATTATTTTTCAAATCTTCGTTTCGACTAAAGTCTTCAACTACGCATAAAACAGTATTCAAAAACAGAACTCCGTTTAAAAATAAAAAAAATATTTATATATCACCGTGTTTTTTAAGTAAGTACCGTTTTGAAATTAAAAAAAGACGTGCAAGGATATCTCAAAAATTTTATGTTTACTTGAAAGCTTGTACTTTTCTACATAATTTCCGTCAATATTGAGGCACTTGTCATAACGTTGTATCATTTTTTGAAGACCCTCCTCATAGAAGTCTGCCGCCTGACTTGTTAACCACTGTATCACCTGTTTTGACTTCGTCATCGTCTCGAAGACGCTGACCGCCCAGGTATTTCTTCAAGTGCAGGAACAGATGGTAGTCACTGGGTGCCAGATCACGGCTGTACGGAGGATGATCTAGAGATTCCCATTGAAAAGATGTGTGTTTTCTATCACCTTATTGTCCACTTCCTGTACCAAACTTTCATTAACGACCGAAGGACGCCCACTCCGTTGTTCTTCATGTAAATTTGTGCGGCTATCCTTAAGTGCTCTTACCCACTTTCTTACCATTCCATCACTCATAATGCTTTCTCTGTAAACTGCACAGATCTCAAGATGAATATCGATCGCTTTTAGGCCTTTAGCACTAAGAAATCTTATAACAGCCCGTACTTCACAGTCGGCGGGACTCACGATTATCGGAGGCATCTAAAACACTCAGTACACAACGTAAACAAGGAAGAATCAGACTGTAATGGCGGCAGTGCGTAGACAACAGATGTAGGTACCCAGTGCGCATGCAAAGAATGCCAATTGCAGCACTGCGGCCGCGGTTTTGGCAAAACGGTACTTACTTAAAAAAACACGCTGATATATTACTATTGGATATATTTGATTATTGACGCGTTTCGCGCAAAAATAATGCTATTTAAGACTGAAACTAGATTAGAAATAGAATGTTAGAAATGTTTGATATTTCCGTATTATTGTTTATTTTTTTATTTCACATTATTTCTCGGGCAACTAACAGGTTCTATGTCAAATATTAACACACACCCAATAACAAGTTGCCACATTTTGGAAACTTACGATCCACTAAGATTTGGAAGGATCCACTATAAATATAGATGGGTCGATGGCAGAGCGGTTAGCGCATTGGGTTAGTAATTCAGTGGTCGCGAGTTCGAATCCAGCCTCGGCCGATTTCGTTCACCTATAGCACAAGCATTTATGCTTATTTTAGGGAACGTAGGAAGATGTATATGTACTTGTTTAACAAGGACATATTCATTTTAATTAAAAAAATATATTCCATGTTTTTTAACAAATTATTTTAGTAAGTAGGTACTTGAGATCAAAATAAATTTACA
Source organism: Molanna angustata (assembly GCA_963576475.1). Classification (NCBI taxonomy): domain Eukaryota; kingdom Metazoa; phylum Arthropoda; class Insecta; order Trichoptera; family Molannidae; genus Molanna; species Molanna angustata. The sequence continues at coordinate 21,970,340 of OY754974.1, read as the reverse complement.
ATCAAATAACTCATTAAAGTACTTACGATACACATGTTAAATCTATAAAATTGATTAAAAAAAATGTTGCCTATTAAAAAAAATAATGTTAAAAATGCTTAATGTTTGTCAATACCTGACTCACGTGGCAATTCCTTATTCAATAAGCATTCGCAAAGAAATATATTTTCTTTTGTGTGCACATGAAAATTCAACAAACGAAATTATTTTTATTTCTTTACCTGTCGTTTATTTTTTGCGTGTTTTTCTCTTTTTATTTTTCTCCATATACATATTATAGGTACCTACTCGTACACCTTAGATATAAAGGAGACAATCAAAATACCACAAATCATAGAGAGTTGCGTCATATTTGCGGGGAAGTTTGTATGAGTTGTGTAATAAGAGATATTTGTGAGTATTTTTTTATTTATATTTCTTTAATAGGTACTTAACATTTTTTTTTCGGAACAGGTAATGCATTTTTTCATGGATTGTTGTATAGGATCTACTTTTTAGAAATATATAAAAGGTTTTTAATTATCTCAATAGAGACGAAGTTGGAATATTTATTGTAGGAGAACCGGGAAATCAAGGCACCTACAGGGCTTACGACCTGTCATCGGCTGATTTACGTGATCACTTTATGCGCTTGCGCAACGTTCACCAATTATGCCTTTTTAATGAGATCCCTATCAATTCAATTTTGAAACTTCTATATATTGTAATACTGAAAATCTTTTCGCTTGAAAATAAGGAATTTTTACTGCAGCCATCTATGGGTGAAATTATGAACAACAACCTTATTATTTTTTATTTATTTTGTTGTAACGCCATCTATTGAGAGAATTGGTTTTTTGTAAATAATGAAAGCTACAATTCTTATATGTGAGGTGACAATGCATTTTTCGCATAGAAGTCGCCATACCGCAAAAAAATCCAATGTTTGCGCATATGCAATAATAAAAATATATTCGATTACTTACACATTGGTACAAGTAGGTAAATAAGACAAAAATGACCTTATAAGTCTGGCGCAATTCAGGGGTGACTTCTATGCGAAAAATGCATTGTTACCTCACATATAAGAATTGTAGCTTTCATTATTTACAAAAAACCAATTTTCTCAATAGATGGCGTTACAACAAAATAAATAAAAAATAATAAGGTTGTTGTTCATAATTTCACCCATAGATGGCTGCAGTAAAAATTCCTTATTTTCAAGCGAAAAGATTTTCAGTATTACAATATATAGAAGTTTCAAAATTGAATTGATAGGGATCTCATTAAAAAGGCATAATTGGTGAACGTTGCGCAAGCGCATAAAGTGATCACGTAAATCAGCCGATGACAGGTCGTAAGCCCTGTAGGTGCCTTGATTTCCCGGTTCTCCTACAATAAATATTCCAACTTCGTCTCTATTGAGATAATTAAAAACCTTTTATATATTTCTAAAAAGTAGATCCTATACAACAATCCATGAAAAAATGCATTACCTGTTCCGAAAAAAAAATGTTAAGTACCTATTAAAGAAATATAAATAAAAAAATACTCACAAATATCTCTTATTACACAACTCATACAAACTTCCCCGCAAATATGACGCAACTCTCTATGATTTGTGGTATTTTGATTGTCTCCTTTATATCTAAGGTGTACGAGTAGGTACCTATAATATGTATATGGAGAAAAATAAAAAGAGAAAAACACGCAAAAAATAAACGACAGGTAAAGAAATAAAAATAATTTCGTTTGTTGAATTTTCATGTGCACACAAAAGAAAATATATTTCTTTGCGAATGCTTATTGAATAAGGAATTGCCACGTGAGTCAGGTATTGACAAACATTAAGCATTTTTAACATTATTTTTTTTAATAGGCAACATTTTTTTTAATCAATTTTATAGATTTAACATGTGTATCGTAAGTACTTTAATGAGTTATTTGATTGTAAATTTATTTTGATCTCAAGTACCTACTTACTAAAATAATTTGTTAAAAAACATGGAATATATTTTTTTAATTAAAATGAATATGTCCTTGTTAAACAAGTACATATACATCTTCCTACGTTCCCTAAAATAAGCATAAATGCTTGTGCTATAGGTGAACGAAATCGGCCGAGGCTGGATTCGAACTCGCGACCACTGAATTACTAACCCAATGCGCTAACCGCTCTGCCATCGACCCATCTATATTTATAGTGGATCCTTCCAAATCTTAGTGGATCGTAAGAAAGCACAATAGGTTGTAAATTATGCATACCTACATGCTTGTAAATTAAGCATAAATACTTGAAAATTAAACATAAATACTTGTGATTTATGCATAAAAGATACATCCTTAAAAATTAATCATAAATGCTTGTAATATTATACATAAATGCTTGTAAATTAAGCATAAATGCTCGTATATAAAGCATATAATATGTTTGTAAATTAAACATACATAAATGGAGACCGAAATCGGTCGAGGCGAGATTTGAACCCTTTGCACTACTATTATTGAACACTGAACCGTCTACTTGTTTGTATATTTTTATTATAACTAAGTATAGTAAAATCTAATTAACTTTTTAATTAATTAATTTTATTTTACTTCTCATAGTTCAAAATTTGCATTCTGGCATGGAACAACTTGGAGTCATACTAAAAAAATTCGGACTATTTATAAGTTTTTTATTACATCCTTTTCTTTAACTTCACTTGTATGTCTACCTGTATTAGAATTTTGTAATGGATTTCTAATTAACTTCCATACCAATATAGGTCTGGAACTTTCAGGTATTGTGTATCCCCGATGACTATGCATGTTTCAGTGATCATTTGATATTTTGATCAAATTGAACATTGTTGTATTTCATACAAAGTCAACAGAGCTTTTTCCGGCTGAGCGTTCAAAAAGATTTGATTTTATTCGGTTTAATGCAATAATGATATTTTACTGTTTAATATAAAAAAAGTTAAAATACTATTTATATACATTATTAAACTGTCAACTAAATTAAAATTAAAGATAATGTAAGAAATTAAATTACTATTTTGAGAATAAAATTAGTACAGAATTTAACAACACAAAATATCTTCGTTGACAAAAGTTTTATATTTAGAATTTCAATTCTAATTTAAAAGGGGTGTCCTATTTTTTTTCACTTAGGTATTATTTTTTGTATTATTTCTACATAAAAAAGAATCACATAAGCCATAATATTATTTATTTTATTATTTATATTTCCTCTCCACTGTGAAACACTACAGGGTTTTAGTAGTTGAAATCGGTCGTAGTCATCATAATAAATAAGTGGAATAATTGTTTTCTTTTATATTTTCATAGTATACCTATATCATCAAAATTTAGGTACTTCTATGTATGTACCTATCTATGAAATTTCGGTAGTTAACTAAAAATAAAAACTGAATAGGTATCTTTAATTTTAAATTCAAAATATTTTTCAGACAACTTATTTTACATTCACGAATTTCCACACATTATATATTACGTACTAATTATATCACAAATTCAGACCTTCAACTCATTGAAAATTACGTTTACACCGTGTATCAAACTAATGGCTCAGGAATCAGATGTCTCAACTGAATCATGAAACCCCACCACCGACTTACATAGCATATTCTTAAAACATATATAATTTCCCATCCAATCTGATAGTTATACTCACAACTAATTTTTTGATATGGAACTATTCAACATACTTAATTACTAAAATTCTGGTTCAACTATGCAAACTTAGTTCATAGTAAGTACCTAGTGAAGTTTATCTTTTGGATAGTTCAAGCGCCGGAGTATTCGCAAACATTTCTACGAAATACCTAACATGAAATTTCATATTGTACACACCAAAGTATTTAGGTACAATTGTTTAGGTATGCAAAACTACTTAGACATTATGCTAAATTTTAAATTTTGTTGCGAAATCCGAATGAATGTCATGTTTTTGGATTGATTCATCATTAAATTAAACAAATATACTTATATTTGTTTAATTTAATTTAACAAAAAACACATATATTAAATATTAATAAGTATATTTAATATTTAATATATGTGTTTTTTTAATCATATAACATCTGCGGATTGTATAAGACTCCGTCAATTGAAACTACATGATGAAATAAATATTTTACAGAATATATTATAATGTGCGTAACTTATCAAATATTAAACAAGGTTTGACCGAAAATTTAAATAAACACAAAAATAAAATTACATGTTATTAAACACGTGTTTTTAAAAAAGCCTCGGGAGTTAAGAATAAGATTTAAAAAAACATTTAAAATGTTTTATCATAAAGGTATTTAAATTATTGATTATGTACATAGACCAATATCAAAAATGACTAAAGCGATATTGCATCTATTTAATTGTAGTTATAAAGTACTGTAAAAAAAGATTAATTAAATCTCAAAAAACATTTGTTATTCTATGCCTTTTTTCATCTAATTTGACCTTAGTTTGCTGTTGATGTTTTTCGTTGACATTGTTTCTTTTGTATTATTGAGGTTGAAAAATATTGAAATAAATTCTTTAAAAACGTATAAAATTCTTTTATAATACATGTTACACATCGTCAGAAATCGATGTTTTGTTATTTTTTCTATTCCAATGTATTTAAGTGTTAATTTTATGAGCATCTTTTGAATGTCGACGATAATTCCGTGTGATTATATCACTATTTATGTTTTTTAATGTTGCATCAATAAAAATCGATATTAAATTTATAATTACTTGTGAAATATTTTATAATAGAAATGCCGTGGATGTAATAAAAACGTACAAGGAAGAAGACGACGTGTTTTCGCTTTTTTGCGTTGATTATTCTGGTTAAAACTTTAATTGCTATTTTATTACAACTTAAATACATTCATATTTTATTTACTTGGCAGCATTGCTATTTCAAAGCTCGTTAATTTTATTGACTATTTAGTTTACAATAAATTATTGGTAATCATATGTCCATACATGTTGTAACCTGGTTTATAAATGTTTTTTATACTTACAGTTCCAAATAATGAAATTCTGCGCCATTTGTAATTATCTTATATTTTTTTATTTATTGAGAAGCCATTTATTTGTAAACAAAGTATTTTTTTAATTAAATATTTTTTTAAATACTGAAATTATTTGCGTATGTTTGCGTAGGTTGATTCACGTATTGCACGGGATCTGCATTGGCGAATCGGTTTCAATTTGGTTTCAATCAATTCATTTATGTACCTCATCAGCGTGTCTTATAATTTGAAATATGTTTGTCTATAATTGGCTTATTTAAATGTAATCTCTACTTTACTATGTATAAATACAAAGCTGTTGACAATAAATAAAATAAATAAAAATAGTTACCTTTGATTCAAATGATTCGATATATGTATAAAAAAATTTGGAAGACATATATATATATATATATATATATATACAAAATCAAAACAATATGGTATTTATTACAAAATATAAACAGGTATGTTCGTGAAAAAGACAGTAAATTGTAACTTCCACACAATGATTCTAATGATTAAATTCCATTATAAGCCATCACAAGTATACAAATTACGATGTATGTCGCTCGAACAATGATTTTTAAAATTATGTTTTAAATTAAATACATAAGTACCCGAGAAAAATCAATTCAATTTTTTTGTTAAAGTGTATAGGTAAATGAAGCGAAAAAGAAGCCTTTATATATTCGAATATATTTTTATTATTGCATATGCGCAAACATTGGATTTTTTTCCCTGTCGGGAGTCAAAGATATTTTTTAACAGATTTTTAATTATCTCAATAGAGACGAAGTTGGAATATTTATTGTAGGAGAACCGGGAAATCAAGGCACCTACAGGGCTTGCGACCTGTCATCGGCTGGTTGAAGTGATCACTTTATGCGCTTGCGCAACGTTCACCAATTATGCCTTTTTAATGAGATCCCTATCAATTCAATTTTGAAATATATAGAAGTTTCAAAATTGAATTGATAGGGATCTCATTAAAAAGGCATAATTGGTGAACGTTGCGCAAGCGCATAAAGTGATCACGTAAACCAGCCGATGACAGGTCGCAAGCCCTGTAGGTGCCTTGATTTCCCGGTTCTCCTACAATAAATATTCCAACTTCGTCTCTATTGAGATAATTAAAAATCTGTTAAAAAATATCTTTGACTCCCGACAGGGAAAAAAATCCAATGTTTGCGCATATGCAATAATAAAAATATATTCGAATATATAAAGGCTTCTTTTTCGCTTCATTTACCTATACACTTTAACAAAAAAATTGAATTGATTTTTCTCGGGTACTTATGTATTTAATTTAAAACATAATTTTAAAAATCATTGTTCGAGCGACATACATCGTAATTTGTATACTTGTGATGGCTTATAATGGAATTTAATCATTAGAATCATTGTGTGGAAGTTACAATTTACTGTCTTTTTCACGAACATACCTGTTTATATTTTGTAATAAATACCATATTGTTTTGATTTTGTATATATATATATATATATATGTCTTCCAAATTTTTTTATACATATATCGAATCATTTGAATCAAAGGTAACTATTTTTATTTATTTTATTTATTGTCAACAGCTTTGTATTTATACATAGTAAAGTAGAGATTACATTTAAATAAGCCAATTATAGACAAACATATTTCAAATTATAAGACACGCTGATGAGGTACATAAATGAATTGATTGAAACCAAATTGAAACCGATTCGCCAATGCAGATCCCGTGCAATACGTGAATCAACCTACGCAAACATACGCAAATAATTTCAGTATTTAAAAAAATATTTAATTAAAAAAATACTTTGTTTACAAATAAATGGCTTCTCAATAAATAAAAAAATATAAGATAATTACAAATGGCGCAGAATTTCATTATTTGGAACTGTAAGTATAAAAAACATTTATAAACCAGGTTACAACATGTATGGACATATGATTACCAATAATTTATTGTAAACTAAATAGTCAATAAAATTAACGAGCTTTGAAATAGCAATGCTGCCAAGTAAATAAAATATGAATGTATTTAAGTTGTAATAAAATAGCAATTAAAGTTTTAACCAGAATAATCAACGCAAAAAAGCGAAAACACGTCGTCTTCTTCCTTGTACGTTTTTATTACATCCACGGCATTTCTATTATAAAATATTTCACAAGTAATTATAAATTTAATATCGATTTTTATTGATGCAACATTAAAAAACATAAATAGTGATATAATCACACGGAATTATCGTCGACATTCAAAAGATGCTCATAAAATTAACACTTAAATACATTGGAATAGAAAAAATAACAAAACATCGATTTCTGACGATGTGTAACATGTATTATAAAAGAATTTTATACGTTTTTAAAGAATTTATTTCAATATTTTTCAACCTCAATAATACAAAAGAAACAATGTCAACGAAAAACATCAACAGCAAACTAAGGTCAAATTAGATGAAAAAAGGCATAGAATAACAAATGTTTTTTGAGATTTAATTAATCTTTTTTTACAGTACTTTATAACTACAATTAAATAGATGCAATATCGCTTTAGTCATTTTTGATATTGGTCTATGTACATAATCAATAATTTAAATACCTTTATGATAAAACATTTTAAATGTTTTTTTAAATCTTATTCTTAACTCCCGAGGCTTTTTTAAAAACACGTGTTTAATAACATGTAATTTTATTTTTGTGTTTATTTAAATTTTCGGTCAAACCTTGTTTAATATTTGATAAGTTACGCACATTATATTCTGTAAAATATTTATTTCATCATGTAGTTTCAATTGACGGAGTCTTATACAATCCGCAGATGTTATATGATTAAAAAAACACATATATTAAATATTAAATATACTTATTAATATTTAATATATGTGTTTTTTGTTAAATTAAATTAAACAAATATAAGTATATTTGTTTAATTTAATGATGAATCAATCCAAAAACATGACATTCATTCGGATTTCGCAACAAAATTTAAAATTTAGCATAATGTCTAAGTAGTTTTGCATACCTAAACAATTGTACCTAAATACTTTGGTGTGTACAATATGAAATTTCATGTTAGGTATTTCGTAGAAATGTTTGCGAATACTCCGGCGCTTGAACTATCCAAAAGATAAACTTCACTAGGTACTTACTATGAACTAAGTTTGCATAGTTGAACCAGAATTTTAGTAATTAAGTATGTTGAATAGTTCCATATCAAAAAATTAGTTGTGAGTATAACTATCAGATTGGATGGGAAATTATATATGTTTTAAGAATATGCTATGTAAGTCGGTGGTGGGGTTTCATGATTCAGTTGAGACATCTGATTCCTGAGCCATTAGTTTGATACACGGTGTAAACGTAATTTTCAATGAGTTGAAGGTCTGAATTTGTGATATAATTAGTACGTAATATATAATGTGTGGAAATTCGTGAATGTAAAATAAGTTGTCTGAAAAATATTTTGAATTTAAAATTAAAGATACCTATTCAGTTTTTATTTTTAGTTAACTACCGAAATTTCATAGATAGGTACATACATAGAAGTACCTAAATTTTGATGATATAGGTATACTATGAAAATATAAAAGAAAACAATTATTCCACTTATTTATTATGATGACTACGACCGATTTCAACTACTAAAACCCTGTAGTGTTTCACAGTGGAGAGGAAATATAAATAATAAAATAAATAATATTATGGCTTATGTGATTCTTTTTTATGTAGAAATAATACAAAAAATAATACCTAAGTGAAAAAAAATAGGACACCCCTTTTAAATTAGAATTGAAATTCTAAATATAAAACTTTTGTCAACGAAGATATTTTGTGTTGTTAAATTCTGTACTAATTTTATTCTCAAAATAGTAATTTAATTTCTTACATTATCTTTAATTTTAATTTAGTTGACAGTTTAATAATGTATATAAATAGTATTTTAACTTTTTTTATATTAAACAGTAAAATATCATTATTGCATTAAACCGAATAAAATCAAATCTTTTTGAACGCTCAGCCGGAAAAAGCTCTGTTGACTTTGTATGAAATACAACAATGTTCAATTTGATCAAAATATCAAATGATCACTGAAACATGCATAGTCATCGGGGATACACAATACCTAAAAGTTCCAGACCTATATTGGTATGGAAGTTAATTAGAAATCCATTACAAAATTCTAATACAGGTAGACATACAAGTGAAGTTAAAGAAAAGGATGTAATAAAAAACTTATAAATAGTCCGAATTTTTTTAGTATGACTCCAAGTTGTTCCATGCCAGAATGCAAATTTTGAACTATGAGAAGTAAAATAAAATTAATTAATTAAAAAGTTAATTAGATTTTACTATACTTAGTTATAATAAAAATATACAAACAAGTAGACGGTTCAGTGTTCAATAATAGTAGTGCAAAGGGTTCAAATCTCGCCTCGACCGATTTCGGTCTCCATTTATGTATGTTTAATTTACAAACATATTATATGCTTTATATACGAGCATTTATGCTTAATTTACAAGCATTTATGTATAATATTACAAGCATTTATGATTAATTTTTAAGGATGTATCTTTTATGCATAAATCACAAGTATTTATGTTTAATTTTCAAGTATTTATGCTTAATTTACAAGCATGTAGGTATGCATAATTTACAACCTATTGTGCTTTATTTAGAGAACGAATAAGGATGTTTAGTATTATCTTGTTTCAATGACATATTCATTGTTAAAAATTAAATTAAAAAGAAATAATTATAAAAGATTAGCAAACAAACAAATTGAAAATATACCTTAGATTGGAAACATACTTAGTTTTGAAGCCATGCTTTCTAGATATAATAATATTACGAGTATATATCAATTTTGCAGTATGCATGACCGGACGCTATAAAAATACACTTAATGGGTGTTTTGAACATAATTCAAAGAGAATATTTGGAATGGCGGCAGACTATTATTATATGACAATAATAAAATTATAAGTGTCAGTGGGTCAATTGATCTAAGTTATGAGTATTTGTCAGGCGATGTGCATTTGAATCGTTTTCTATGGATATCTATAGTAGATAAATAATTAGTGATGAGCAAATACAAGACTGGAACCGAGGTGGTCATACTTTTGTATTTACATGTCTTGATCGTGCAATTAACAAAAATCTATAATATATTTGGATGGATGGGTGGATGGCAGAGCGGTTAGCGCGCTGGGTTAGTAATCCAGTGGTCGCGAGTTCGAATCCTGCCTCGACCGATCTCGTTCACCTATAGGACAAGCATTTATGCTTAGTTTAGGGAACGTAGGAAGATGTATATGTACTTGTTTAACAAGGACATATTCATTTTATCTTAAAAAAAAAAAATTTACTTTTAAAATTCAGTAGGTACATAATAACAATGAAATATCTCATAAAAACACCAATTTAAAGGATAATTTTTATAATTGGTACATAGTAAATTGTTTACTTATTAATTGAAAATATTTTTTTTTTATAAGTAGGTACCTAACGTTGTAGAAGTTCATTTTTAAAAATAAAAACAAAACTTTCTTTTTCTTCTATTTTGAAATAAATTAAAAATAATTAATAACGTTTTCAAGGTTGCGCTCATCATCAGTAAATTAGTATTACTAACATAAAAACTAAAGAAAAAATAATATACTATTGTGGAAGAGGGGAGGCATCATGTAAATAGGATGGAGGCATCCAGGATCCCTTACAAAGCACGACATAGCCGACCCGAAGGAAGACGACCACCAGGCAGACCATCAAAGAGGTGGAAGGACAGCTGGGACTCAACCTCGCAGGAGAACAACGTCTCTGTAAATAACAGGCCCTTAGGCCTAACATAAGAAGAAGAAGAAGGAAGAGGGGAAGGTGGTGTGGAGGGAGGGCGCTGGTGATAGTGGGTTATGTTTTTAAAATGAGAGAATTTACTGCAGGGTATTGTATGTTCTAAGTTCAATTGCCACATTCTTACGATATTTATCGTCTCCCAGATCCAGACTGAAAACACAATTAAAAACCGTGTCTCCACCGGGTATAGAACCCGGGACCCTTGGATCAGCAGTCAGATACCTAACCAACTGAGCCACGAAGGCCGACGATTCTTTTAACAACTCAAACATTAAGTTCAATCTTTGGACTCCATAATTGTGTAGTGTTGGCAACAACCCACTTATTTTTATAACGTAGAGACGAAAACAAGACACATATATTTTTAGATTATTTTGTAAATAAATTATTTCATAAAATTTTGCAAGACCCTTGCGATAAGTCTTGCAAGAGTTTTCTCATCACTATAGATAACAATAAAACTTATTATACGTGAATTTCGAAAAAGGATGCTAAATTTTAAAATCTACTCCGTCTATAACTTTTATTGATTTCAAATAAAAATATCGATGATTCACTACATCTCAATAGAGACAGGACTGTTTGTATAGTGCATGATCGAGTCCCGGATTCGACATCCAGTAAGGGAGAATTTTATTTAAAATTATTTAACATGCCAAATTCTCTTGGCTGGAAACACTGGTTTGTTGAAAGAAATTGCCATTTGGCAATAAACTCACCAGTTGTATTGGTATAATGAAGTGTTAAGATATAAAACCTACAATTGGTACTATTTGGTGGTAGTTCTTGTGTTGTACGAAGAGCAGCCACTTCGGGGATCAAAAGGACTTCTCCTTTTCAGTTGCAATCCTAGGATTGGTCTGTAACAGCTATGGCTGCCTCTCTTCTACTCCACTCTGCCCTGTCCTTTGTCAGCCTCGTCATATCTACGTAGCTGTTACAGCTTATGTCGTCGATTACCTGGTCCATGTAGCTGTTTCTTGGACGGCCTCTATGGTTGCTACACTCCACAGGACTACATTACGTTCCCAATGGAGTGGGGTAGGAGACTCTCTTTCCTATTTTAGTAAACGTAAGTATGGTTGATATAATGGTTGATACATAATGATTCGTTCTTTATTTACATTCTTTATTCACATTTTTTTTAATTAACTATATATTCGATATTTTTCTATTTCTTTTTTATCGCCTTTTTGTTTGTCAAATATTATTTTTTGTTTTGCATATTATTATTGTTTTTTTATATTACTATTTTTTTGTAATATTGTGTAACTGCTTTATTTTTTGTGTATAAAGTGTAAAAGGCTTCTGGCCGTAGAAACAAATAAATAAATAAATAAATATAGTTTTATAATTCAGGTTATTTTCAATATTATTACGATCACGTATGACGATCATCGCTGATTGAAAATCCTGTAGCCGAATTTAAAATGTCACTTTATCGAGTCGGTGAGAGCCTCTTACTCAGAACATAATATCTGACAACTTCCTGAATAAAAATCGGTCTCTTCAAAACCGGTCGTATAAAATAGCTCACTTGTGGTCACAGCTCACAATGTTAATTTTGTGCCATAAAATTAACTCTAAAAATATAAATAATCAAATATCATTTTCGTGTGTCCCGTAAGAGCCGGGTAATCTCAAATACAGGAGGCAAAATAATATTTAGATGGGTGGTGGCAGAGCAGTTAGCGTGCTCGGTTTGTAATCCAAAGGTCGCGAGTTTGAATCCTGCCTCGACCGATTTCGTTCACCTATAGCACATGCATTGAATTGACTATTTGACTATTTGAAATGTTGATGATTTGATAAAAGTGTTGTAAGGTGAGGATAAGACCGTCTAATGGGCGAAACAAGCGCAAACATCTGGTCATTCTTTCCAGAAACAGACTATATTTTAATATCCCCGATAAAATACTAACAGAGCCTTTCACAATCTGTTTCGCATTGACATTGTTCATTCATACCATCACGGCATATCCCACAATGTGGGGTAACCAGAGAAAGGTGTGCGAGTGTGCATTGCCCTATAAAAGGGAGAACAAAACATCTATGTATACCCACACACCAGTCTCGTTTCACCAAAAAAGGCACTACTTTCAGAATGGGTGTTGAACCACATTGCTGAACTATGTGAGATGTTATTGTTGCCTGTTGTATTTTCGATTACCCGGCTCTTACGGGACACTCGAAAACAATGATTTAAAAGAATGGAAGCACTATTCTAAGCCGGTGCCTCACAGCTAATTGTATATTGTCAACAAATTATAATATAAAATTGACGAGTACCCGAGCTTGGGTCTACGGACGATAAACAACAATAAACAATAAACAATTTATGCTTAATTTAAGGAATGTATATGTAGGTACTTCTTACAAGGACATAATTTTCATTTTTTAAATAAAAAAAAACATGTATGGTTCTGCAATGAAGTACAATACCCATTCTGAATGAGTGTCTTTTTAGGTGCAACGAGACTGGTGTGTGGGTATAGGTACACACAAGTGTCATGCTTCCTTTTATATTATAATGCACTACCTACGTTCTTCTTTTTTATAATGTGTATAACTCGCCCAGCGAAAGATTGCGGCTGACATAACCTGTGCATAAACCAATTTTAGTGCAGAAAAATACTCTAATTTGTATTAACCAATAAAATTAGTTGGCTTTCGAAGTTGTGCAGAGAATTACGTGTCACTTTTTCCCTGACCTTTCCAACGCTTTATAAAACTGTCACCCGCAATCTCTTGTTTGTCGAGTCCTAGATGGGCGGTTAGCGCGCTGGGTTAGTAGGTAATGTAGTGGTCGCGAGTTCGAACCCTGTCTCGACCGAATTCGTTCACTTATAGCACAAGCATCACAGCTTAGTTTAGAGAATGTATGAGGATGTATAATATTATGTGCAAGGAAATATTCATTCATAAAAAATGTAATTCACACCCGCACACCTTTAGCTGGTTACCCCACATTGTGGCATATAATGAGATGCATGAATGAATGAATGTACATATTTAAATATCATGTTGCATGACTCTGAAAAATTCGATTCATTATATACTGTTAATTTAAACACCAATCGTGTGAGTAAACAGATGGAATTAAATCTCCGAAAAGGTAGTCTGGGTGTTGTGTGAAAGGGTTTGTTTATTTCTCGCATTTAATTATTGCTCCAAGATTGGTTTAGGATCTAAAAGGGGCGTGCTATAACCCACCTACAGAATTAAAATAGATTCACCCAATTCGAGAAAGGTGGAATGAATTATTTGTCGAATTGGACCATGGGGGTCAATGATTCCTTTGATCCCCTGTCCCATGTACAGGAAATACCATTGTATATTAACAATTATAAATATCGTGTATCACTAAATGTACCTATATGCGTAATGCACGAGAGGTCATGTTCATTAATATTCAAAAATATTTAATGAAAGACTAAATCCTTTCTCTGTCGCAAAGAGGAAGATTCTTTGTACCAATACAATCAGTAGATATATGTTATGAAACTACATACATGGAATAGGCATGATGACTAATTTTGAAAAACTATCTCACGATGTTTTTACGCATTCACTGTTTTTAAATATATATACATTTCTACATAAAATAAAGGTTTAGTAGCAAAAATCGCCATTTTAAAATCAAATTTGACATTTACGCCAAAAAAACGCTTGTAGTATCATGGCGGCTGCCGACCCTGACGGTGACGTCATGGTATCGTAAACTGCATATCACTACTATATGTAATATATGTGTTCTAAGACGATTTGTGTATTTATAATCAATTCAAAAGTGCATAAGTGTTGTGCGGTCCCTAAATGTACAAACACGACGAAAAAAACACCTACTGAGGTATTTGTTTTCGTCCCACGCGAAAAAAAAGAGAAATAAGTGATTAAATTTCGCACGGCGAGACACAAGTGAATTTTATTAAGTACGCGTTTACAATGAAGTACAGTATTTGTTCCCCCACTTTTAGCTCTCAATAATATAATATTTACCATTATTTAGGCAATAAGCATATAAAGAACTTCATTAATGTCCAAACGTCAAAATAGGCCATCATAAGTTTCCCGCGTATGTTTTTAGCTTATGAACACATAATGTAGAGAGAAGAAGGAGCATATTTTATCGATTTTCGAGATGTAAGTTGTATTTAAATTACAGATAAATAAAGTACTTATATGTACTTATTATTAAGTTTTTACGTTTCGAAATTCTGATGAACAAAAGTCTTTGTTCGACGCAAAGAAATATCCGACCATCAAAAGTTCCATTCTAGTTAAGAGTAGTTAAGACAGGCAGAAAAATAACTACTATGGCTGCTATTGCTAAAAATAACGATAGCAGATAAATATAGCTTGTTATGAACACAATACAAATAACGAGCGCTATGTAATAATTCGTATGCTGCTAAAATTGTAACGATGTTTTAAAACGCATGCTTCGCGTAATCGCCGTCGTTTCGCAAATCGCTTCATTGCATGAAAAAAATATAGCTTGCTAGTTTAGTTTGGCAGTGACCAGCATCATAACATGTCGAACGTTCGTCAGCTCACCATCGCGTGACAAAATTGTAGAATACTAAAACTAAATTAGTTTACCATACGTTGCGAGCGTTCATTATTTATTTATTTATTCAATAAAAACTAAGTTACATACAAAATACAATTAACATAGGCCCGATATTACAGTCGGCCCTCAACTCATTGAGTTTTCCAAACTCAAGATTAATGTTAAGGGGAGATTGAATCCATTTCCGTATTACAGTGCAATATGACATGTCAGTTACTAAATCTTCAATTATAGACATATTTCACTTTTTCTGTGGTTATTATCTGTCAAATTTAAATAACCTCAAATAATACGAAATACAAAACGGGACGCTACGACTTTAAATACCATTGTTTTATTATCCAACATGGTAAATTTAATTTTTTTCACCAAAATAATGCTTTTAAATGCCCGTGTTCGTTTCAATACGGCTGTCAGTTTGTTTTGTTGTGTGGCGCCACCTTCGATACAACACTGAAACTACACACGTTGCCTAACGCCTCTAGTGATAGAAACTGAAACTACACGAGTTGCCTAGCAAATGACAGTTGACTCACAGTTAAGTACTTAATCTGCCAGAAACGTTGAGTTAAATATTTGTCGTTTTAGTGACGTATTTGAGGGAAGATTAGGTCTAAACGGACACTGTAATACGCTATATTTTTGTAAAACTTGAGTTTAGCTCTTAAACTGACACTGTAATACCGGCCCATAGTGTCCCCCGATAGGTAGGCGAGTATCTAGGTAAATTGAAACTATTTGCTTTGATGAATACTTGTTCCATTTATATTTAATTTGTTTTAGTTTTAAGTATCTAATTAAAATATTAATATATCGATAACACCAAAATAAACATAGTCCAGACCGACAATTAATGCGTATATTGTATTGAAGACTATCAGAAGAATTGACGCGACCATACTATGACGTCGTGCGCTCTGATTGTTTTTTCTCATAAAATGGCGGACTAACACATTTTGTATTTTTATATTTATAATATTATTATTATTCACTCCTATAAATTAAAAAAAAAACATTTTTTAAATCTTTATAACCTATTTTATTTTATAAAATCATAATTTCAATGATTTTTTTCTTACAGTCATCACACCTATTACATATTTTAATATATTAATCATAATATGTATATGAATCATAACAGTTATCCCATATGTATATTAGATTCATCATAATACATTGTGTATTTCCATTTCAACCTCATGTAACACTGTACAACTCCCACAAACAATATAATTACATCATTTTATTTTATAATCAAGCAATGAAAGCCACCAAGTTATTTATTTCTGAAACGTTAAATATTCTCCACCACGTTACAATACTCGGTGCGTGTTATAACAGATGCGTCAACGATTCAATAGAGCGGATAGCGATATTATTTGGTTTATTGTCCCAAATAAACCAAATAAATCAATAAATAAAAATAGCATGTTAAAAATAAGCAGCATATTCCATATAGCTTGTTATGAAAAAAATAGCCATTTCGAACAACACAACAGTTGACAGTAACAAACACAATTGACAGTGACAATATGGTGACGTCATGCGCTCTGATTGGTGTTTCACATAAAATGGCGGACAAACATATTTTGTATTTTTATTTTAATAATATTAATATTATTCGCTCTTTTAAAATGAAAATAAATATATTTTTTCAAATCTTTATAACATATTTTATCTAATAAAATCATAATTTCAATGATTTTTTCTTACTGTCATCACGCCTATTACAGAGTCGTTTATATATTTATGTTAGATGTAATTTGAAATTGAATATAACTTTTAGTATGTATATTATTTATCTTTTGTTTTGTTGTTATCTATTTGTATTTAGTAGGCGGCCAGTCACAATTATTGCCAAATCACAATTGCTTCCAACTGACTAGTGGTATCAGTCCCCATAGACAACGTGTCATCGGTGTCATTTAGCTCCCATGGACAAGTGACAGTTGTCACGTGACTGTTCCTCTACCGGATGTCTTCTTACATATTGTGTATGGCAGTCGCCTATTCACAATATGTAAGAAGACTTAATAGTTTGATACTTAATCTCTAAACATACATACATACCATCATGCTGTTTTCATATTCCAGGTAGGAAAAAAGGACTGACCTCCATACTGTCTTATCTTGACATACATACCTACATGTGTTGTATAGAAAACAAAATATCTTAAAATATTCAATAATTTGGATTTATGGGTTTATAGTTTGGTACTTATTCTTCAACTATTCATACTATCGCTATCGACAGTTGGATCTCATGTGTTACATGCAACTAGGACTAAATAAATTTGTTTTGAATTAAGGATTCAAGGAGTGAAAGTAGTATGTTACATTGTATAAACATGTTTAGATGCATGCTAATGATTATTATCGTCGTGTAACAACGCAGAGGCGCAAGGCGCCAGATACTGCTGACGTTGTTAGGTGCATAATATAGGTTCCAATTGGCGGCAATGTGCTAAGTAGGTAGGTGAAGAATATATAAAACCATACACATCTTGTTTGTATTTAAGGTCATTTTGTCTGCAAACGATTGGTTTGTGTGGAATTTCTTAAATCAATGTGTAAAAATGAAAGTATATTTTCTTGTAATTGATTCCGAGGAATTTGGACATTAGTGTGTTCTGGAAATAGCAGCTGACTTCAACCTGTTTGCACCAACACGTATGAATTTTAATTATTGGTGCTAACTAAGGAAAAAAACATATAAAAGTGTTGATCGGCTCACATTCTTTCTTCTTAGTACTAACTAACTTAACCTGTCCGGGCATTCATAATAGGCTTTTCTACTCCAATAAGTTGCAGCAGCAATTGCACAGGTCATTTGCCACAACCAAGTCTTCCTCGTTACATCCCTGTACCATGATTCGGTAGACAAGAAGATGCGTATCATCTTGGACCTCCCCGCAATCACTAGATGTTATTCGTCTTATACCCCACCTGTAGAAGTTATTTTACACCTCGTGACACCTATATGGAGTCTATTCAGTGTCCATGTGCGGTAGGGCAGATGGTATCCCGGTCCCAAAGTCTCCGACAGCGTGTTACGATCTCCACTGTACTGTTCGATCCCGTGTTCATTCATCTTAGTCATAATTTTCAATTGGTTTTTGATAGTAAATTTATTCCTTTTTGAGATATTTGATACAATTCATTACGAATTGTGTAAACGATTAATTGATCCTAAGTGTTGTGGTTGTTAGTATGAGGTCCATAAATAGGTTATGTTTGTCCCAATTCGTCTTTTGGTAAAGTTTTCGAATTTAATAGTATTTACTTCAATGGTATCTATTCCACATTTTAGTAACACATTACATACATTTTATTTTGTTGAGGAGAGCTTTACAGATTTTATTTAAGAAATAATGAAATGTTTTCTACTTTTAAATTCACAAACGCGATTTGTAATCTTCATATTTTGGCACTGGGTAAACCACAGATAAAATAGTACTTAACATAATACAAAATCGTCTTGCTGGTATCACCCATAGATTTTCATTATAATATACTAGATGTAGTACTCTGTGCAAAGGTGAGTCATGGACTATCGCGCGTAAGACGTTTTGGTTGGCAACATATTTCAGATTTCCTTACATTTCAACACATCCTAGATTAATGTTCTCTAAATTATTAATGATTAAAATGTTTTTTAGAGAAATAAATCCGAAAACAATTCACATTTGTCGTTATTTTCTATAACGACAAATGTGAATCAAAACGTCAAAAATCCCCCCTGAAAAATGACTCACTTCGATTCATACAAAATTTGCTAACTACGACATCTAGTATATTATATGAAAACCTATGGTATCACCATGAACTCATTATCTGACTTACAGATCTGCATGGATACAAGTCATATGTACATATATAATAATGTATCAGGAAAAGAAAAAACAAAACAACTGACTCTTTCCATACAGGTATGTACCTACGTGTAAATGTTCACATGAATTTGGTACATATTCAAAAAGCATTAAGCCTACACACCTCTCTCCATAAATAATAAAGCCTCAATGTAAGGGCTTATAATAGTTCATTGTTAGTTATATTTACACGTTTGTAAACAGGTTGTAGGCTCTTCTAATTCACAATTATAAAGGCATTGACCTATTGAGATGCGTTTAAATTTCATTTAAGTGGTAATCCTTACTTACAGTTTAACACGAGAACGATATTGAATTCTTTGTCGTTGTGTTGGTATTTCGTAGGGACTATAATTCGTATGAGAGATAAGACAGAAGAACGTGGTTAATGGAATTTGTAAATGTGGCGAGATGATACGAATATGTAATGATATCAGTTCGAATAAATGGTCCAAGAATATTTGGAAACTTATTAGGTGATATACAAAGAAATAAAAAATGGTGATTTAATTTATTATAGCCACACGCTTGTCTTTGGAAACATTCATTTAATATACCTACCTACTAACTAAATGATAAATGAATTCTTCATTTATCATTTAGTTAGTAGGTAGCTTTAAAATTTAAACTCTTGGAAAGCTTTAAAATTTAAAGAGAGAAAAAAAACTTATAACTTGATCAATAATTAGATTCAAATGTAAAGGAATGATTTTACTTGGGCACTGATTGGGCAAAATAGTAATGAACGATTTATCACGGTATTGGAGAAAAAACTAAAAGAATTCATGGTTACTGATGAAAACAAAGAAACACGAAAAGATGGAGGTACGGATAAGTCCAGATAAAGTTCAGATACTGTTTAAGATCGTCATCAAAGATCAGTAGAGGATTAGTTTAAACATATTGAGTAATAAAAATTGAAACAGAACAAATATAGAAACGATTACAAGTCGAAATGGAAATGAATACAGAATATAAATTAAATGTTAGATTTTGAACGCAAAATGGAAAAGGAAATTCAATGAGTACAGAAACTTGAAAATAAACTGGACCGAAAAATATCCAATACTCCTTACACGATAGCTGTTGAGAAATTGACTATGGAAAAATATTGTGATGAGTTGTGAAATCAAAACTCTCCACAATCCATAGTTATGGAGAGTAAAACATCTTCTAAAGAATTCTCCTAGACGTAATTTATACCTCGGAGAAATTGTAAGTGTTCGTGGCGAGTCGAAAAACACATTTTATTACCGGCCATGCCGTAGCTGTTGAAATTATACCAATATACCATAATGTAGCATCTTGTGTATAATATTATAAACCATCGAATAATATTTGCTGGTAATGGCATTTTTAACGAGATATTAGAGGGCTGTCATAAAATTGATTTAAAAACCAATAAGAAACAATTTATTTCTTAATCGTAGACATAAAACATTCTCGGCTATAGGCAACGCTCAATAAATTAAACAATACACTTTCTACAACTCCTGATTACATACTCGATACAACGTGGGTTTAATGTAATTACATTTCAAGTATCGCCGAAAGATATATTATCTATCGATATGTATATTATCTATTACCCCCTAGATGTTGTTACATTGATTGCAACCATCATCATGTACTATATGTAAACAATTTCAAATTACACACTTGGAGTAATATTGAACACATATACATATTTATTTGCTTTAAAACAAGTGTAATTAATTAATTCGGTTCAATGGTTGAAAAAACAAAGGGTGCAGAAAAAAAAATTGATATAAATATACGTAATTATCTATATTTTTTTTTTACAGGTATCTATTCATCCTCGAGACCTATTAACCAAGATGCTTATGAAGGACGCTGCAGAATCTAAAAGAAATTATAATCGAAGAAATGCTTCACCGAGGGCTTTCAAAAACTCCTGGGAGAGGTAAGAATAACACGAGTTTATTTACGTTTTTATACTGTCGACCTTTGTGGCTCAGTTTGTTAGATATCTAGCTCTTGAACAAAGAGTCCCGGGTTCGATTCCCGGTGGAGATATGTACAGTTTTAAATTGTATTCAGTTTGCATCTGTGAGGCAATTAATATCGCAAGTTTCCAGAGTGTCAACTTGTTACTGGGTGTAGAATTGAAGGTATCAACTATCAAAAGTGTCTTTTAAAACTAAAAAAAAATGGCTCTTAATTATGATCGTCTCCAGTATCCTTGAAAAACCACAAAGAGAAAGGAAATTATGATAACAATATATGTAAACGTTTGTTATATATAACATCGTCGGCTTGAATCAAAAGCATGATCATAATTCAGAAACACGAAGATTACAATATACCAATAGAAACCATTGTGAATCCCATTTATATCTACCTACCACTTACATATTAAACTGTCCAAATCCAGAGACGGTATAAATGTTTTTATATCATACAAAATATGGTGTTCTAAAATGAGGGAAAACAATAATTTGTAAGCGACTTAAAACTTTCATGATACAAATATAAAAAAAATATTCCTACTGCGTAATACAATGTTGTGAACTGTGGAATATACTGAGGGAAAAATAAAAAAAATCTGGATTATAATTATGTATAAACTTTTGTGTTTGTCCGTGGGAAATTTCTACCTACAAATTTCTACCTATGATATACAAGTGTAGCTACATACATAGTTTCACAAGCAAGTAGATATAATGTAATAATAACACTATTTGATTTTTAAAAGAACATTTAAATATTATGTAGGTTTTATTTATGGATTTCAGGAAACCGGATGTGAATAAGTGGAATACAAAAAATAGTATTAAATTCTCAAATATCGAATTCTTAACTTTGTTGTACATTCT
Source organism: Molanna angustata (assembly GCA_963576475.1). Lineage (NCBI taxonomy): Eukaryota > Metazoa > Arthropoda > Insecta > Trichoptera > Molannidae > Molanna > Molanna angustata. Next base: position 21,948,212 of record OY754974.1, on the reverse strand, counting down.
AACAAAAAAAAGGAATTTTTTACTTAGTGTAAACCATATTCAAAGCATATGAAAATCTGCCTGAGGAGGGAATGCTTAGTTCCGAAACCAGTCGCAAGTTCAATTCAATATATAATATGGTTTATATAAAGTTTAAAATATAGTTAAAAATATTAATATTGATACATTTTGAATAAGAAACAGATCAAGATGGGCTAGACACGTTCAAAGTATGCCAGAAACACAGGTCTCCAAATCAACGGATTGACAAATCAAGTTGAGGTGGGAGGGTTGTGTTAGCTAGAACGCAGAACAGCTTCTAATAGCGGTCGTGGACAGCAAGCGTTGGAAGAGCATTATGAAGTAGGCCATGACTGAATTTGGGTTAAAGTGCCATAGAAGTAATTAGTAAAATATTTTTCCATTAAATCCGAGAAATTGAGACAATAATATTTTGGCACTTTGATATCTTTGTATAGTCCTGCATTGTCATTAGGCATGGTTCTATTTTGCGGTCACTCCATGACAAATCAGCCTGACCGCATACACAAGTTAACACTAGAGAGCACGTTGACTCGATTGTTTCCAGTGATCCATTTCGATGGTAACGTTTTCAGAAACCTCAATTTCCCCGCGGTTAAGCTTATTTTTTCGTTAAATTCTCAACCGTTGCCTATGATAGTTTTAATTTTTTTTAATATAATCTTATAATACCTTAGTGATGATAAATCGGTCGCGTCGTCTCAATCTGTTAAAACTCTTATAATTTTGAAATTTTATTTTTGGAATAATTCTTAAACGACATTCCTTTAGTGGTCTTCGATTCATTCCTTCTTTACTGTGATCACTCAGTTTATTGCAGTAGTGTAATTTTTTGCCTCGCTGTTGTTTTTTGTTAAAAAAAACCTTTTTAGGTATTGACCATTGTGAAAATTTAGTATTTTGAGAAATCTTAGTTGATTCAATACACCTCTTGATGTCAGTTTGTTAATGTTCCGTTAAAAATTCGGAACAAATCCTGTGGGAATGTTCCCATCAAATTGTGCAAATGCAAGACCGGAATGGTCTTGTACCCCCTATCATGGTCTTGCATTAACAGATGCTGTCTTTGATACTCGATCGAGTCTTGGTCTTGCATCTTTTACAAAAAATGCCATTTTAGAGTATGTATAACGTTGATATTACGTAGTTTATAGGCTACATACTTTTTGGCTACTTATAAATAAATAAGTTTTTAAAATTTTGGGAGACTGCAAGACTCTTCAATTGGATACTGGTGGTTCCATAATTTCTTTTGCTGAACTTCATCTTCATAATTTTGAAAATGAATCTTCTATTTGCGTTCATTGTTTGTTTCTTTCGTACCATGCCCCTATAATCGCTTATTTATGAGGCTCCATGCGCTACTCCACGAGCTATGCATTTTGTTATAAGTAGTTCATTTTACTTCCAACTTAGATACCATTAGTGGTGATCAAATAGTGAATTATATTCATTACAAGGATTATATTTGGTTATAATAATCATACAATGTAAACATCTTTTTTATCAATGTAGCGAGAACAAATTATTATGAGAAATTTCACAAGCACGTGTAAGTGAATCAACATAATGTAATACGGATAAGGTACCCACACTATATATTGGGCATTTACAAAAGACTTATTCAATTCAATACATACAATTTTATTATTAAATTGCACTGTTTATTAGGCATTGGCAGATATATTTTCACATAGTAAAGCAACAAAATTGGATTCATATAGTAATGAGCAATAGCAAGACCTAGAATAGGGTGGTCTTGGTCCTGTACCCCGGTCATGGTCTTGCATTTACATATGTGGCCATGGTATTGGTCTTACATATTCAATCGTGTCATGGTCTCGGCCTTGCATATTCAGTCTATTTTCAATTTTTACAAATAATATTTATTCTTTGGTAATATTCAGAAATTACTATGAAATATCTCTTTGCAGACGATCTTCAACAGTATATTCAATTTAATATGAATGAGTATGTTGATGCCATTAATATTAAATATGAACGAAGATCTCAGCTTTATCTCATCATGGTCCTACCAGAACGGTCTTCTTGTCAACCCGTCTAAATCTTAGGCTATTATCATTGGTAGTCCCCGATTGCTGTCTAAACTTTAAAATTCACCTCTCCCATCTCTTCAAATTAACAATCATCACATACCCTTCTCAAAAATGGTGAAAAATCTTGGTATTCTTTTTGATGAAGATCTTTCGTGGCATGGACAGATTTCTCATGTCAGTAAAACTCTGTTTTATAATATCCATTCTCTTAATAGATTGAAGAACTTTCTTCCAATACATTGTAAAATTACGCTAGCACAATCCTTACTTCTTTCATTGCTTGATTACGGTGATGTGTGTTATCTGGATGCCAATGAAGAATTATTAAATAAATTGGAACGATTACAGAATGTCTGAATACGGTTCATTTACAATCTTATAAAATATGATCATTTTTCGACTTGTAGAAATATTCTTCGTTGGCCAAAGATACGAGATCGTCGTAACATTCACATACTGTCATTACTTTATAAGACTATTTATGATCCCTATTCACCACAATATTTAAAAAATAACGTCGTTTTCTTGTCAAGTAACGGCCTATCCCTTCGATCTGCTGAACGTACTACACTAGCTATCCCCATTCACAATACAGAAGTTTTCAGCTCCTCTTTTCAAGTACAATCAGCTAGACTATGGAATGGCCTAAGTGATGAAGTAACGTCATCTCAATCCATTCAAATATTTAAAGGTAAACTAAAAAAACTTTATTTGTCAAATAGTTCCTGAATTCCTTCTATATCCTTCCGTAACCTCCTTTTCCTCATTACTATGATCAGTGTTATGTTTATTATTCTTTTTTTTTTAAACTCTCTTTTCATTTTTTTTCTCTTTGTATTTTTTTATATTTCTTACTCTTTTATGTTATTTTTTATCAATTTATTTCTCAATAAATTAGTATTGTACAAATTTAACTTAGAGACTTCACGTTGCTCGGGTTGGTTGGAAGAAATTGCCTTATGGCAATAAACCTGCCTTTGTACACATTTACATATATTATATAAATAAATAAATATAACAAAAAAACTCCAATTTATATATTTACAATAATATAATTAATTTACAATAATTTATAATTAAGCCTTTTGCATTAAGTCTTGCAAGACCAAAAGTATGGTCTTGGTCTTGCAGCGACACATACAGTCTTGCAATTCTCGCAAGACCAAGACTTTGATCAATAGGTTCATAGGAAATATGAAAATATAATTGATATAACAAAGAAGATGCTTCCGAACCCAATATTATCCAACTGTCGATTTGTTCAAGAGAAATTTGTTTTCTTAAATTATCGACAAAGTATCAAGCGAAGATACGCGAGATTGTATGCACGGTCTATATTTATTCCGGTTTTTCGAACTTTGAGGTCAAAACACACTAACTTAGAGGCTTCTCAGCATATATGTTCTTTATACGAATTAACTCAGAATTCGGAGTAGAACATTTAGTGTGTCTGTGTGTGTGTGTCCCCCTTATAACATTAGATCCGCTCAATTTACAGAGCTCAACATTTCAGAATATTTAGATGGTTATAGGCCTACAAAACTTTTATACTCAGAATTTTTGTTTCAGTCAGGGGTTATCAACTTTTGAATTTTTACTTTATGTTTCCCTATATCTTAAAAACCATAAAAGCTAGAACGCCGAAATTGCTATAAATATAGACAAATATAAAATCTCAAATAAATTTTTTCCAAAAATTACAGATATCTCAAACATTTCTACTGAGAAAAACATTTTTTCATGATAAATTTGTGTTAACTGCCTATATTTCCAAAGTTTTTAAAAATATCGAAAAAAACGAAATACTCCAACTACATAGATAATTTAATTTGCTATAAAAAAATTACCATTGTAGTTTTACATCTCAAATTTTTTAACAATTTTTATAAAAATTGAATTTAGTGACGACATCGCTTCATACAATTTGTATGGCAGTGGCCTATACATTATAATATCTAGAAAAGACTTAATAGTTTGGTTCTTAATCTCCAAACATACATACATACCATCATGCTGTTTTCATATTCTGGAAAAACAGAATATGAAAACAGCATGATATGAAAAATACATACATACCATCATGCTGTTTTCATATTCTGGAAAAACAGACTGACCTCCATACTATCCTACTCTGACATACATACCTACATGTTTTATATAGAAAACAAAATATCGTTTTTTTTTAATGAATATGTCCTTGTTAAACAAGTACATATACATCTTCCTACGTTCCCTAAAATAAGCAAATAAATGCTTGTGCTATAGGTGAACGAAATCGGTCGAGGCAGGATTCGAACTCGCGATCACTGGATTACTAACCCAGCGCGCCAACCGCTCTGCCATCGACCGATCTAAACATTTTATTTTGCATTCTTCAATTATGCATACTATCGCCATCGACAGTTGGATTTCATGTGTAACATGCAACTAGTGTTATTCAAAATGATGCCTAGATATATACTTAGTATGTATATACATAGTTTTATTTAGTTTATATGTTTTGTGAAATGTGACACTTCAAAACACGAGGTATTCTCTTTTGAAGTTGAGTTATACATAAATATTATGTACTTATCCTTACATAATTTGTACATATTGTGTATTTTGTATTGTTTTTTTTAATAAATATATTCCCAACGATAGAAGACTACTCGGGAGAACACCGAAGAGATGGAATGACAACTGGCTCTCTTCCTCCAAGAATAGTCAACCTTCACAAGCAGGTAAAATGATCAAACCCAAGATGAATAAGAAGAAAAAGAAATATATTATACAGTATTGAAGAATTGGATATAGCAAACACTTCATAAATAATATTAGGTAATATGAAATCATTTACCATACGATTGCAGCTGTAAAAAAGCATTCTGACATTCTATAAAATCAAAGACCTTATATTATAAGGTCATTGTATTAAATATATTTTACGGTGCAGTTCTCCAGAGCATTTGAAACGTTTCAGTAAATTAATTTACAAATAAGAAATAAATAATCTATGGACACCTACTCATCTCTATGTTTACTGTAGGTACACTTGTGATGTCAATATGAAATCGATTGAACTTATTGTTCGTGCTGCACAGAGGGAACAACATTTGATAATACCTACGCCGCACACATAAGAGAAATCAAAACTGTTTCTCATCAAAATTGGAAGGTAGATGGATCGGGAATGACAATATTGATATACTACTTAACTAAATTATATTATGTAAATTTAAGTACTTGTCCATAGTTTGTGTGATAGTTGATAGAAATGAATTGCCCAAGGGCCACACTAATGTTCCTCCGATGATGTCTTGTTTGGGACTGTGTGCTTTCTCAGAGGCGATAATAGAAATAATACATAACTCCGAAACACTGTCCATGTGTGAACTGACACAGTAATAAATAAAACAATATCCAGAAACCGGTCGTATGTTGTGTGGTTGTCACAATATCAATACTTAGCGGGAGGAGACTGCCCATGGAAATGTACAAAGAGTGTTTATTAAGCGTTTCTACCGCTGCGTTCAAAACGTTTGCACTGATATGAAAATAATAAAATAGAAAAAATATATATATATTGATAATAAAATACCTACTCAAATGTATGTTGTCAGTAGAATCTACCTCCTATGGACCCAAACTTCGACAATTTTTATTAGATCTGGTTGATCGAACCTAGTAAATTTTATTCCCGATATAATACAGGGACGTCACAAACATATTGAAGAGCATATTCGTTCACTAAATGCGTTCGTTCACGTTCTTCTGTCCACTGCTGGATATAGGTCTCATACAATTGTAGGTGGTAGACGCAGATTGCGCACCAAAAGACTCATAAGACACATGCGTATATTATGTAGGTACATTTGCATATATTTGCTGTGTCCCGCTATGCCAATAAAACATTGTATACTATATATTATGTAGGTACCTATGTATTTTTTGTATAATGTAAAATTGTTGTCGATATGTTTTAAATTTTAGTGTCTGTTATTTGTAAAAAAAAATATAGATATTTTTTCATTGCAAATAGAAACTTGTACTCGCCGAAGTGATCAGCATTAAATATAATATTTTTTTGCTACGGTAGAGATGTCATGTGTCGTGTTGATGGAATCCAAAGGTATAAAGACATAAATAAATTGGAGAGACGTAAAATCAACATTAAAGGTTGAGCGTTTGACGCCGAACGGCTCGCCGTTGGCGACAAGTGACTACAAAAGATCTCGACACCATTCTTGGAAATGGTCGATAGTTATATCTATATTATGGTAGATATTGTCTTCATTTGGGAAAGTGAATAGGTACCTACACACCATATTTGTTTAACTGTTTATAGTGTTGTTTTGACTATGTTTTGAGAACTTTTTTAAACTGGCTTAGGTTGTGGTATGTCGTGAAGTTGATCGCACAGGAAAAGCATAGCGGCATCAGAGAAAACAGCTTCAAAACTTACCTACCATGTAAGTTATTGTATTTTTAAAACAATCTCTAATAAATTATTAAAATCAAACAGAAGGAGGAATGAAATTAGCACGGTAAAACAATTTTCCTCAGTACTTACCGATTCTTAATGCGTGGATTTCGTACTGCAACCTCGCTCCATCGACACATAGGATAAAGTCGATAAAGTAATGTCTTTATACGAGTTTTTTTTCATTGAAAGTACAAATATATTTATAATGTGAATGTTTGTATTGTTCCAAAGACCAAGTCAAACTCACCAGGAAATAATTGTAATATGAGTTATCAGGAATCCAAAATATTATTTTTTATTGATAATTAAATAAGCAAAAAAAATCTCGTGAACTGATTTAAAATGTCATAAAAACATGGACAAGGACTAGATTAGTCTAAAAATGCTTCCCATTGATTATCGTGATATCTTAAGTATATTAAAAAAAAACATTATGCCTTTGTGGAGTCGTCCGACAACATTAAAGATATAGGTAAGAATCAAGGTGTATTTAGTGGCGAAACCTGGAAATATCTTTAGTGAATATCTATATGTTTCGCTTCTGATTTATGTCAAACATGGATTTTGTGATACAATTTCAACAGGTGACAGATTAGGGTTTAATGGCTGGGGCCTACCCTGAACGGTCCTCCGGAATTTACGGTCACAGGAAGCTGTAAAATGAGACACCTTATATTTATAATAAAGAAAAACGATCAATTTAAAACCCAACAAGCATTAAAAAGTAGGCATTTAAGATGTCACAATAAAAGCAAGAGGATTTAACGATCGCATTGAAAATTAATTGCGAAGAGTAATTAAAAAGGATTCTTTTTATTTAGATCCTACATTTTGACATGGTATTAGTTTAGTAAGCGCATTCATAAGGAGAAAAATAAGTACGTTAATTAATATATCACAATAAATGAATTTATGATATATTATAATAAATGACGTGATAGACATTTCATAAATTGTTATATTTCCGGTTTTTTACAAAGATTGTGTGCTTTTTTGTTTTCTCTTGTTTGTCAGGGTAACCAAAAATTAATCCAAATTGTCAGGATGAGCCAATATTAAGCTTAAGAGTACAAAATGAATGTAAAGCTATTCCGACACAAGCACTGCTTAGTGGAATAGTTCTTATCCACTGGATGTTGGTACTGGTAAATTGTCTTCATGTTGTAAGAACTGATTCTGTTCATGTTATAATTAAGTGTCCTCTCGGAGCATTTTATCAGTGCCAATATATTCTAAATTGTCTATGTTGCATAATTAATTGTACTATTGTAATTCTGTATTGTTTATGTGGATTTAAAATAAATAGATAAATAAATTATTAAGTCTAAAGGCAAAGCTTTTCTGACAAATTTTTTGGAGGTAATTATGAAATTACATATATTTATATTGTTTATTTTGATATAGGTACAGGCATTACTTCTACTACACACATGCATTTTCACTTGCGCGATCTGCAGTCGATTGTTGAATGAGTGAGCAACTGCCCACCAGAAGAGTCCTTCACCACAGACCAGAGGGTGTGAGGCGTAGGGGGAGATCCAAGCTGAGATGGATTGACTACGTCCAGGGGGACTTGGCCTCTTTGGGCGTGGTCAATTGGAGACAAGGAGCCGCTAACAGAACGGAATGGCGAAGACTTCTTTCGGAGGCCAGGTTCCACCTTCGGATGTGGAGCCGATTATGATGACCTGCAGTTGATTAGGTATCTAATCTTGTATTCTCACTTTTTATTTGGAATTTCTTCATCCTTACTTTAATGATACACGTTCTCTGCCATGTTGAAAACACGGAAAGTTAACAGAAAATACAAAAAAATAAAAATTTCCTTACAGGTACCAATTAAAAATAATCACGTAATGTTCATTGATTATGTAGAAGTAGACAGAGTTAATCTTGCGTCTTACAATGGTTCTTAACATAATAATATTTTCATTCCTTCATTTACATAATCAATATTATAGTATTTTTCTTATTAGTTTCCATAAAATTATTAATGCAGCCAAACTTTTGGTAGTGGACCTAAGCCACTCACATACCTATTTTCTTCTATCGGAATTGGGGTGTTTCCTAAAAAATTAGCTCTCTGGCACTTTGAAGTGCAGTGTCTGCAAGGTTTTAGAGTGCTCCAGACTCTTATGTTCTTTGTTTGTTCTTTCAGAGTTTTGCAAGGGGCCGTTATTCAACCCCATAAGCAGAACGGGTGGTGGTGGAGCAAGAACAGTGTACCTATATTTGACATAAATAAAATTTAAAATTAAAAAATAAATTATCACAAAAAAACACACACTAAGGAACAGGTATTAGGAAAAAAATACGGAAAATCTATCGAATATTTACAACACAATTTTTCGTATTCTATAATGAAAAAAATGTTTGTGTATCGAATAAAAATCAGTCTCAATAATTTAGTATCCAGGGGGCAGCATCCGTTACGACTTACCGACGACACGACATGGCGAAAAAAGTGCTATAAAATGTGACAAATATGTTTTCTAATAAAATGTTTCTCAAACTATTTGAATCACCCCATCATATAAGATAAATTGAAGTTCTAAGCTTTTTAGTTTGGTTTATTTTTCAGCAAACAACCATGGGGCAAGTCTGGTCAACCGGCGGAATCAAAACCATCCATGTTTACCCATATCATGGATATAATCATCATATAAAGTTCTTTAATATCTTAAGGTATTATAGAAAAATATAAAAAGGCACATCACTTTCATAAAATGGCTTTGAGAATTATCAAGTTTTCATCATGAAAATCAAAAATAACAAAACAAACTCCATCATTCCATTTCACTTTCCTGAACTTTTTTCATACGTTATTACGGTATTTTTTTGTCATACATATTCACTTCACAGAACCATTTGGCCATACCTTTGCCCATTACTACACCTTTATGTTTTGTTGAATATTTTATCATTATTTTTTCACATTGCTAGAAAAAGATTTTTTTATTTCATTCGTTATAATAATTAACAAAAAAAAACAAACAAGTTGCAAAGAATAAACAAATAAAATAATTATTTCAAAAATATTACCACATTTTTTTTAAATCAAATGAAATCTGTGAAAATGAAAGTGTAGATGGGTAATTTGTACTTATTAATCTTGTGCTGCTTCTAGCATAGGTTGGCGACCATCACACCAAACTCATCACGCATCCGGAATCCTGAACCACTGTCTGAGATTTTGAAGCTTTTTAATATGTATTATTCCAAATAAAGTTTGTACACCATCGTATCCCAGGGAAGGTATTCTCATTGAAGGCGTAGACGGTTGAGCGGCCTCAATATTGATGCCATCAACCATTATCGATCAATGGGAGATCGGTAGCCAATGCCACCGAATAGAGAGAAGGCAAGATATAGGTACATAGGCGGGCGCCATTCTCTACCGGAAAAATCACAATAATAGAAACTATCTCGTAAAATGTTCACATAAAACACAAATACACAGGAAAATAACCAAGGATAAATTATTATGTAATGTCGAATTCATGTTAAATAAAGTATGTGTTAATGTCTATTTTAACATTCAATAAAGTATGAAATATATTATATTCCTATTGAAGGATGCGACAGTAAAACATCTTTATGTACTTTTTTATTTTTACTGACAAACTTTTTAACATCTCAATAGAGACGAAGTTGGGATATTACATAGAATAACCAGGAACTCAAGGTACCTATAGAGCTTACGATCTGTCATCGGCTGGTTTACGTGATCACCTTATGCGCTTGCGCAACGTTCACCAATTATGCCTTCTTATTGAGTTCCCTTATCAATGTAATTTTTGAAAATTCTATATATTTGAATAATGCGTAACAATTCACCTGAAAATAAGGAATTATACTATTGCCATATATGAAGTAACTTAAATAATTCCTTATTTTCAGGTGAGTTGTAACACATTATTCAAATATATAGAACATTATTCAAATATATAGAATATATAGAACAAATATATAGAAATAACATTGATAAGGGAACTCAATTAAAAGGCACAGTTGGTGAACGTTGCGCAAGCGCATAAAGTGATCACGGAAACCAGACGATGACAGGTCGTAAGCCCTGTAGATGTCTCGAGTTCCTAGTTCTTCTATATATCCCAATATCTCAACTATATATAATAAACCAGCCAATGACAGGTCATAAGCCCTGTAGATGCCTCGAGTTCCTGGTTCTTCTGTATATCCCAACTATATGTATTATAATATCCCAACTTCGTCTCTATTGAGATGTTAAAAAGTTTGTCAATAAAAATATCATTTGACTATTTTTATTGACATATTTTTATTTTTATTTTCATATCATTTGAAAAAAAATTCAATGTTAGCGTATATATAATATATACCTATGCAATTAAAAAAATATTCGATCTTTATGTACGTTTACATTTTTATCGACCCAGTGCTTTTAAATAAATAACTCACATACCTTCACGGCTCAATTCCATAATGTAGGGTAACCAGCGGCAAGTGTGCGGGTGTGCATTACCGTACAAAAAAAGAAGTCGATGATACATAACCTTTTAATGCTTTGCCCGTAGTCACACAATATTTATTTGGAAGCCATTATATTAGATGCAAATAAACACTCGATGTACAGTGAATAGCAAATAAAACTGGGGTAGGTCTATTTCGTGTCGGGTCTCGGTAAATTTTGTGGATTGTAACCCGTCTTCAGATTTTTAATCATTTATATATTTATTTATTTAAGGGACAAATACAGTCTTATAAAATAAACAGAAAAAATACACTTTGAAATAAAAATGACACACATATTACTTTTGTCCACAATTGATGTACCTACATTAAATGATCATAGATGTATGTATGTATCTACAATACGACAAAAAAATATATACTTAAAATTATTACATATTCATATATTTCATAGATTTGTCCGTGACGGGAAAGAAAGGGAAGGAAAAAGGATGGGAGAAGGACCAAATTTGTAACTGCTGTGAAAAATAACAGAATCTGCTAAATAAAAACTTAAATTAAAATAAGAAGTACTTACACAAATTAAATAAAAAATATCCTCAGTAGGAATTTTTTTACCCAACTATATTTTGGTTACTTCGAAAATAAAGATTTCTTAAATGAAAAAAAAAAAATTAAAAATTTTGATTCAATATTTTTCATACGCTTTTCTTTCACTTCACGTGTCCGTAATGGATGCAATAGATTTTTAACAAACTTGCGTCCAGTTAGAGCTTTGAAACGTTTAGAATTCGTGTAATCCCGATGATACTGTTTTCATCTTGATTCATTTGATATATTGATAAAATTGAAATTTCATACAAAGTAAACTACTTCTTGCACATTAAACTAGGAGTATTTTTATGAATTTCTTTCAATAGTATCGCGAATTTCTTATTATTTAACTTTAACAGATTATTTAATTTTAACAGACAGATTATTATCTCAACAGAGACGAAGTTAGAATATTTACTGTAGGAGAACCGGGAAATCAAGGCACCTACAGGGCTTACGACCTGTCATCGGCTGATTTACGTGATCACTTTATGCGCTTGCGCAACGTTCACCAATTATGCCTTTTTAATGAGATCCCTATCAATTCAATTTTTGAAAGTTCTATATATTGCAATACTGAAATTCTCATCGCTCGAGGAAATAAGGATTTTTACTACAGCCATCTATGTGTGAAATTATGAACAACATTCTTATTATTTTTATTTATTTTTGTTGTAACGCCATCTATTGAGAGAATTGGTTTTTTTGTAAATAATGAAAGCAACAATTCTTATACCTGAGGTGACAATGCATTTTTCGCATAGAAGTCACCCCTGAATTGCGCCAGACTTATAAGGTCATTTTTTGTCTTATTTACCTACTTGTACCAATGTGTAAGTAATCGAATATTTTTATTATTGCATATGCGCAAACATTGGATTTTTTTTCCCTGTCAGGAGTCAAAGATATTTTTTGAAAGATTTTTTTTTTTAATATTCGATTATTATTCAATTACTTGTTCTCAGTATGACAATGAGTCTGCGATCGATCAAATAATGATATTACATATTTTGATTACAGCTAATATAAGTAAGAAGTATTTAATATAAGTAAATAATGAATTATTTACTCATACACATATAAAAAAAAAAGCGGTGATAGCCCAGCGGTAATGTCGTCGCCTCACATGCGTAAGGTCGACGGTCGTTCGAATCCGGGAGGGGCACGCACCTCTGGATTTTCAAAAAAAAATCTATGTACGGATTTATATCACTAGCTATATGTAGCCATGATTCAATTTGTCTGGTTCCCCTTTCTAAGGGTTACGAAGGTCAGATGGCAGTCGCTTCAATGTAATAACCAGACTCGCCAATTTTCTAGGATCATGGTCAAAGCGTACCCCGATGGCGATCACTTTGGCTAATCCATCTCTTCTGTCCTGTGCCGCCTGGAATATCTGTTCCACAGATCTGAAGCCCGTCCAATCCCTAAAATACGCAGCCAGGACATCTGTCTCCTTCCAGTTCCGACCTTCTTTCTATCTTGCCCTTCAGTATTAACTGAAGAAAATCGTGTTTTTCTCAAATCATTATACGACCTAGATATGCGACATAGCGGGCATTTATTATTGACAGGAGTTGCCTGGTGGTGCTGATTCGACTTCTGAGTTTAAAAAAATAACATTGCCGTTAGTATTTTTTTTGAATAGGTACTACATAAATAAACATGCAGTGGAAATTAAACTCGAGGTCTTTTTTTGCAACTTTTTTTGTTATAACACTGCAGATTAGTGATGGGCAAAATAAAACCATGACTACACGTGAGAATGAAAGACCTACACCCCTGGGTCTTGCATTTGTTCAAATTATTACCAATCAATCAAATACGAAAATGAAACAAAATATGTATGTATATAAATAATATATTACTATGCATACCAGGTAATATGTCATTTAACAAAAAAAAAGTTTTTTTTAAAACTATTATCTATTATCTATAAAAAAATATATAAACCATTTGACACAATAAAAATCAATTGAAACGTGAAAAAATATTACTGATTTCATTAGAATTTATAAATAAAATAATTATTATTATTATTAATATAATAAAAAAAAATATGAAAACGTATAGAAAATTATCGTCGTAAGTATGTATGTATCTATTAGTCAATTAAAGGAAGATATTACACACAAAAAGAATCTAAAAATTTACCAAAAAAATTGTGATAAGAGGGCGTACTACGTTAAATATAAATCGAATCGACTGAAAAAATCATATATTAAAACCGCCAAATCTTTTTTTTTTACAAAATAATTAATTTTTCTCCTTACTATATCATTGTCCCCTTCTCACCCCTCTGTTTTTTAATATTTTTTTTGTTTTATATGTTACAATAAATTTATGTATGTTTTATTTACATAATAATCGGTACGTGTAATAACACAATTCACTTCACCAAATGAATATGATTGGTTGGAAAATATTGCCATATTGCAATAAGCCCGCAATTGTGCACTTATTTTTCAATGTGTGCAAAATGTTGAAAATATATAAATGCACTATGAAGTTATACGAGAGAACTGTTCTTAAGATCGGAAATCCATATTTTTTATATTTTGCACTTTAGGAACTAACATGACTTGAAATTTAAAAACTATCACGATCGTTCAGTTTGATTTTATGCACTCTTAAAGAAAAAAAAAATTTCTACAACTTATAGTTACGGAGTAATTTAAAAAAATGTGGCAAAAATGGGTATTTATAATTTACATAATTTAGTGTGTATGCCCTCTTAAAAAATTAATACTTTATGTATCCAAATCAATTGTGTTTATTTGCTCTCTTAAAACAATCCGAAACAACAAGTAAAATGTAATACTTAATCGGAATAATATGTGTTAATTTTTTTTACTAAACATTTTTCATCACAATACCAATCAAAATCTAACGCTTCACGTGAACCAAATCCGTCGTCGGCCGAAGATTGCTTGGATGACGTCAGCCGAACTAGGCCGATCGTAACAAACGTAGAGTGCGAACACCGCTAGAGTCGATATCGTCCGATGACGGCCGACAATTATTACCGATCAGCCAACAAATACGAACTCATTCGGATTTCTTGAGAGTTTGCCGGTCATTAACGATATAGTACTTATACAAGTTTATAATAATCAAAAACTGAATTTTAATGGAATAATTACTTGGATTTATTGATAAGTTGTATTACGACTCGTACTCGTTCCGACATTGGCCGAGATCCGACATCGGTGAAATGTTCGGACGACTGTCTCGGACGTACATTTGCATACCTATGTACAATATGTACATACACTGCCACCGCACCGGGCAAGAAATCCGACTTTGTCGACTGATCGGTTATTTTTGTCGGCCGTCATCGGACGATATCGGCTATAAGAGGTGCTATCGGACAAGTTTGGCCGACGACATCGTCCAAGCATAATTCGGCCGATGACGATTTGTTGTACGGGAAGCGTTAAAATTCAACAGTTGAGAATCGTGAAAAGTTGAATGCGACGATCAAAAAAACATATGATTTCAATGAGTTCGTGAGAGCTTCTTTTTGTCATACAAAAATTTCATCATTGTTCACAAAGTTCAAAATTTAATTATAAAATTTGGTAATAATCATCATTATTGATTTATTCGATCAGTAATGATAATAATTATCACTACTCATTAGAAGATCATTTACATAATTCTCTCTTTCCAGTTGATGTCCTCTTGCATTCTTGAAGGCTGAAACAAGAAAAGAAAAACAATAAGTAGGTAATTACTATTAAATAAAAGAAGATATACCTATTTGACATGCTGTGTTGTATATAATTAAGAGAAACAAGACTAAAAGTAATTAAAAAAAAATGATTCCGAAAATGACAAGATATTGACAAAATTATGTTACACAATTATGCAGTAAACAGCGTGTATAATTCATCGATGGATCACTTTGTTTAATTGAATAATTTCAACTAGATAGTCCAACTGTCGATTTGTTCAAGAGAACTTTGTTCTATTAATCTATTAACATATCGACAATGTTTCAAGCCAGGATACGCGAGAATTCCAAGTTGATATTTTATAACGCTAAAATAAGGCCGTAAATCTAAAATCTACAATTTTAGTATGTTCCTATTTTTACAACAGTTACTGAATAGGGGGTATTTTACATTTAAATTTTCGCGTTTAATATCAACTTAGACAGCTCATCCGACATTGGTTAAAATGACCTGGGGTGTTTTTGTCCATAAAGAAATTTACTCACGGGAACATATTGATTGCTAAGTGGACTTCTTATCAACATTTGATCTCTAAAGTCTCATGGTTGAATCAGGTTGACAAAATATTACACTTACCGTCAATGGCCTGACTAGGAGAGTAGCCCAATCGATCGATCAAGTATCGACACACCAAGTAGCCAGTTCGATTTACCCCATGGGTGCAATGAACTCCGATCAATTTATCTGGATTAAAAAGAAAAATAATACAAATTAAATAATATAAATGAAGTAACGTGTTCAAAAAGAAGAAGAAGTAAGTGTGTTCAAAAAACAGATAAAAACTTATTTTTTTAAAAACTCATACAGTGATTAAGTGAAGTGATTATTATCTAGGTTGATTTTTATTTATTATTTTTTTTTCAGGTATAATTGTTAAGCGCCCTTGAGGTGAAAACAGAAAAATTATCCATTAATATTATTATTATTATTAACGTTAAGGAAGTGACGATTGTGTGCAATTATGGAGATATAATAATATATGACAAGTGGGTTTTTATGTATGCAACAACAATTCTAAATATCACAATACAAATTTTATCAAAATCAGGGGGGAAGTCTGGTCCAACCGACGAAATCAAAACCCTCAAGATTACCCATATCATGGATATAATTATTATATGGAGTTCTCTAATATCTTTAGATGTCATAGAACTATATGATATTTATATCCATGATATAATTATCATATCATTTTCAATCTACGACCAATTTCTAATATCTCTGCCAACAGAAGTCGCTCCATCGGCATAATCATCTAGATCTGAAATATTGTGTGTAGTTATCTAATGAGCGAGCATTACGGTATTTCGGGCGAGATGTTTATGTGCAGAGTCAATCAGGGAAGATGGTTATCAGTAATGACCGGTCAGGACAGGGAAATAATGATAATGAGACGATAAGCGGCCTTTATGGGCTAAATATTGGAACCAAGAGTCCCAATGACGAACCGGTAGCTTGAAATGACATCACATTATGAGGTAACAAATTGTACCTACTCAAATATCGATATCAGAGTGGAGGCTGGAAAATGGATTATGGAGAAAGGGGCACAACGAAGAAAATAAAAATGAATAAAAAGGCAAGTGGCAATAATAAATTAACAAGAATGCCCAAAAAGATAATTAATGCCAAGACCTAAGCTAGGCGTAGCGTTGGCAGAACCAAACTCAGGTAGATGGAAGAGTGTAGATATAATTGGCAACATAGACTGGAGGGGCACATCCTAGGGTTGGCGGAAATGGTGAAATTATTGGAGGTCAGCGCAACAAACACGATACACCTTTCATTGAAATGATAAATATAAACCGATGGTTATATTGTCAAATAACGAGTTAGACCAGGCGATTTATAAAAGAGAGACCATTTCAGATGTTTCAACTGAACTTCGATTTAAAATCTGAGGCATTTAAATTAAGTAAATTACATTTAACGTGATCTTCAATTATCATAAATGACCGTCCAATGTTATAAGATTACGCTCGATAGAACCGCCAAAAGTATAAGAACACACTGCAAGATAGACATGTACTTTCAGGGTTATAAAATACAATCAGTTAGAGATATTACAATGAGTTTAAATAAATAGGTCGTGGCAGAATTCGAACATGCGACCAATGGATTATTCAGCCGCTAATCGCTCTGCTACCACCCGTCTAATATAGCTGAGCATGGTTCTTTTGAGACTGAAAAGTTGATAAGGCAAAAACTGCTTTCTACAAACTTGCCCATATATCTCGGGTCGATTGGGGTCTGAAATTCCCCACAGCACGGGTATTTTACAATGCAGTCTTTCTTGGCATTGCATGTTATGCTTCAGGTTGTTGGTCACAATCTTGTAGTCTTCAATACATTCGCAGGAAATTGCTCTCTGGCCAAAGGTTCGCACTCTTGGCCCTATCCAAAGCCTATAGAACATGTGCAACGGATTCTCTCCCTATTCTTACGGGACTGGCTCCGTTGGATTTGGAAACTCAGAGGCGTGGCGCTTCTTACCATTTGATGAAACGACAGTCTTCTGAAATTGGTGAGATTCGCCTTCATCCCCCCGAAGGCCCTATTTCCCCTAGAAACATTAACCGCATCACCATGGAAGCCCTGCTGGACTCTTGGCAGGCTCGATGGAGCTCGTGCCCCGTGAGACGAACAACATTCTTGTTTTTCCCTGATGTGAGGACTAGACTTCGTCAATCTTGGGCCGTCCCAGATTTCTGGACATCTCAGTTTATTACAGGACATGGCAGCTTTAATAGCTAGCTACCTTCATAGATTCCACCTTGTAAACTCGTCCTCATGTCAGTTATGCCATCACCCTGACCAAACTTCAGAGCACATCCTCTGGGAATGCTCTCACCCAAATGTGTCCTACAACAGAACGGAGCTCCTCGCTGCAGTCCGTGGGCTTCTTCAAGGTCCCATTGGGCATGCGGATTTAGTGGTCTCTAAGAAGAACTTTACAGCCTTCAAATTGTTTTGCCATGGCTATAGTGCCCTTCTATCTGCTGAATAAAAAAAATGTAATTCCAGAGTGTCCTTGGTCAACTCTCTGATGCCCAGTTTTATAGTCACAGGCTTGAAGTACTCTCGCGACAATCCATGTCTGTGAATATTATCTTCACCGACGTTGATTGTTATTTTTTGCACAATTGTGCCGAGACCACGAGACTAGAGGAGCTTCTAGAGCTACTCTTCGCGCCATGCATTCTTTGTCATTCTTACAAGCGTTCTGTGAAGGGGCCGTTTCAGTCCCCATATGCGGGGCGGATGGAGGTGGGCGTAGCTTGAGACTGAAAAGTTGTTAATTTTTGGAAATGTATGAAAACTTATTGTCTCAAAATATTTAATTATTATTTTGTCACAGATAAGGTGTACATTAGTCAAGTAATTCTCTGTATTTTTTTAATTTCCTGACACCATACATACCAAGATCTTAAGTCGATTTAATCATTTATACAGAATAAAAAATGATTCACCATGCTACTAATAGTAGCATGAAAAATAAATCATATATTTGCCAAAATCAACAGTTAAATATAAATCAATAAAACAAAATAAATCTCACCATTATGTCTGTTTCTGCTTATAAAGTGATTGATAGTATCCATGAATCTGCAAAAAAGAGTAACAGATTTGTGAAAGAACACTAATTTATTATATTTAGTACATAAAGATAAATAACACAAGATGCTAAATGACTTTCCAATAACATTTTTCTTACTGAAATATCCGAATCCAATGAGAATTAAACTACATATGTACATTCAACACATTGAACTAAGCCCAAAATAAAAAAAAAAATAACATGAAAATTAAACATACATAATTTTTCATAAAAAAGTCGTGTGACGAGATATAAAAAATGTGGCGTTCGGTTCTCTCTGCCAACCCCATGAGTCAATTCGGACGACAAAATTTTCAAAATTGGAAGAGTGTGATAATTTTATCATAGATCCCATGGTTAGATTTGACCAATTTGAAATGGGACCAATCGGAAGACACCCACAGACAAGAATGTTCTATATGTGTTTTTGAGAGACGGAGGAAGAGAACTCTACATAAGCTAAGGTTGTCAACTAGAAGTGTAGTTGGGCAGGGTATGTCGGCCCAATCTTAGACTCCAGATGGATCAAACATGTGCTAGAATGGCGACCTAGAAAGGGCAGAAGAAGTGTTGGAAGAGCAAGGTGGTCCGACGATACAAGACGAATAGCTAAAGGCGGTTGGTTGGATTCGGTCTGCCCAGTATAGAGAGTTATGGAATCTTAGGGGAGACCTAAGTCCACTACTGGCCAGAGACGGCTGGTATGATATGATACGATGATGATAATAATAATAAAATATTTATTGAGACGAAAAAAAACTTTTCCGACTCAAAAGGACTATACTCAGCTATGTTGCAGGAAGACAAGCCCCCAGCAGCTGATTTTCAGCATGATCCTATTGCTTATGATCTGTGAAAAAAACGAAAACAACATTATTTCGTAGAGAACCACGAATCTATGCTATCAGCGCCCTTGCAATTATCCTTAATCATTAAACAACGTAATTAAAAAAAAAACATTTCACTCTTTCCATGGGTCCTTGGCTACGTTCACAATGAACGTCGAGTGTACTTAGTGACGCTCATAATGACCGGAAACAGATGTTCGAAAGACACTTTGTGGCGTTCAGATCGACCGTCGAGTGTGCACACCAAACGCTGGGTAAAATTATCGGGTGAAAAACGCTCTGACAGTTATAGTATCTGTTGACTTCTATTTTATCTGTGGAATGATGTCAGTTGACATTATTTATATGATGACAATATGCATTCACAAAGAGGTTAATTTATAAAAATATCATTCAACTATTTCCAATAAAAGATCAGAGATCATTATTTACACCACTGCCCAATTGTTGTCTTTCGATGAAAATATACCTTAAAAAGAGACATGTATGATAAATGACATTTGATATTTAAAACGCCCGATGCAGCGTTCAGATTGAAACGTCGCTGGAAAGCGTTCATTGAGATTGGTGTGAAAAACGCCATAATCTGCAACTTCAGGTACATTCGACGCCCGACGTCGAGGGTTGAATCTGAACACAGCCCTGAATATAATTTATCCATATTAAGAAGGACTTTCTTCTTTATTTTCTAACTGAAACTGTGATATTTATCTCCAGATACTGAATAAGTAAGGTTAGATTATGTGAGGTTTGGTTGAAGTATATTTTTCATATTGATTTACACGTATTCAATTTATAGATGTTGGTAGAACAAACGAAATTCAAAAAGCCGGTAGAAAGTGAAAAATGTCCATATAATGCACACAACATGGTGTAGTCGCTAATAAAATTGTCTGGGCATGCTTGTATTGAAACCCGGGTCAGAGGTTATGCTCGTTGTCCATGTAAAAAAGCGCCTACGCATGCATCCTTGTGGGACACCGCTGATGACAACTGACCGCATTCTTTTATACTGCCAAGGATAGATGTCACTACGTGATAAAGCCAATACGTGGCTTGTCCGTCATTTTAACCAAAATGGTATTAGTTTATATATGTACGAGATCCTAGCTTTCCATTTTTTTCCTATACCAATGCTATTAAAGCTGCTAAATTTATCACCTTCATATAGGTACTAATTTAAAGAAAATTGTAGTATATTAATTATTTTTAAGTAAAAAAAAATATAAATAACCAACACTTCCTAGAAATAATAGAAGAGATTCTTGTTAAAAAATATTCAAAGTATTCTAAAAAAAATTAAGTCTAAATAAAGCAACCAAATTTTGAACACATCGGTACATGACAGTTTTTATTAAGATCCGTATCAAAGAACGGGATGGATTTCTGAACAGGAGAGAATCGTTTGATTTAGCAGCAATGAAACGACTCAGAGATAAGTTTTGTTTTGAAATCTAAACCAATTATTAGTCAGGTAGGTAGTTGCCAGAAACGGAAGAGACGGAATGCACCGTGAAAGTGGTAGGTGCCCAACAAAAGTCGTATTTCATTTTGGTTATGAATAAATAACGCATAAAAGTTAAGACATATTTCCCAATGATACGAGATTATCTAAATGTATAATATTTTATATCAATGCACTCAATGATTTCTTGTGTGTGCACACACAATTTCACCCATTAAGGTTATAAATAAATTAATATTATATCAAGTAATATGATAAAAAAGAAATCAATTAAAGCTTGATAAATTCCAGGGATTTTTATTACTTTCCACGAGTGAAAGGATACTTGATAAATATTAAATGATCTATTATATTAATCTAATTGAATTTGACCACACAAAACAAAGAAAAACGACTCCAATAATCTATTTAAAATAGGTACTATTACAACTCCAATACCATGATACTGGGTCATAGGGTTCTTATTCGGTCGGAACACAATGAGGAAAATTGGAATCAATTACAAAACTCTTTGTAAGTATGCACGGTGTCGACGTTGCACAACAGAATAGAAAACGACACAAATCTTGCCTAATCCCAACAATAATATTTGAAATACATCCATAAATACTTCTACGAAACGAGTAAAATCCATAAATGGCTGGCGAATATGGTAAGTAACCTTTCCTTTTAAATTACGATCAAAATACATATCTTCCGAAAGCATGATATATGTATGCACGCCTCTTAATTCAGACGACATATTACCTATTTTCAACCTACGCAGACATGATACCAGTTCAGATCAATCATTCAATAATGTGAACTCACAGGTGACCTAGAACTTATCCATCAGAAGAAATGTCAATCGAATTATAGTAGGTAGGGTCAGAAAACAATGGAACGCTTTGACAAAACAAAGCGATTAATCTTGAACACGACTCCCTGGCGGAGATGCAATAAACGAAAATGAAAGCTTCGCCAATATTTTTTGAACATACCGATTTTGTAAGAAATATCAACCTCCACACAAAAAAGACCGACAATCTGGCAGTTATTTTCATCTGTTGCATCTTGGAAGTTCCATGAACGATTAATTGGTTAATTCTCCCTTCTCACTATGCAATAAAGAGTAGTTGTCCTTTTGACAAAAGTTTTGTATCTATTTAAGCATCTTTGTATCATCTACCGATGAAAGATATAATTTCGGCGCAGACTGCGATGTTCTCCGTTGGCGCCACCAACAAGGCGATAACATGATGAGACACGATCAAAAGATTTACGTTCCAGGTCGACGATATATCAGCGTGCGAAATGACGAAGAAACACGGACCATTGGATTCGTCCGTAGCAATGAGCGAAATGTCTTTAAAAACGAATGCAAAAAACTTAATTTTTAATGAGACCCATAAATCACCGTCTGCGTTCAACGAGGACTATTGGTAATAATCCATTATTTGCGAGTATCGTCTTCTTTTGCCATTGTCTTTCGCGGATCGAACGATCTGGTCCTGATTTACGAGCCGGTGCAAGTAGAAAATAATGCGAATTTCTAAAAATCGACATTAAACGTCGCGAGTAATAAATCACAAAATATGGTTGGGGACCTTGTGATGTTTCGCATCGGTGGTTTCATTTCAAACGATAGTAAAATTATATGCATACCTTTACTAGAATCTATTGAAATATCTAGACACGGGTACGAAACGTCTGGAATATTGGAAAAATATAATTTAGCAACCTGTAAACAACAAAGAAAGAACTTTCATTAAGGGAATATTCTTAAGAAATTCAGCTTAAAAATATGGCCGACCTTAAAGATACATAAAAGCATGATAATTTCATCAAGATTCCTGGCATATTATTAAAATCTACTCCGTGTGATATAAAATATTCGTATTTGGAAGATTAATTAAAATTTCTAACAAACAACATAAATCAAATAGATTCAGGTAAATAAACTGTCGAAGTTAAGGGCGATAATTCAATGAGCCCGAGAGCAGCTACCAAAATAATTAAGTGGAGCATTTAGTTAACATAATCAGCAATAAAAACAAACAAAAATACACCCAACTGGTTAGTGGATCGACAAAAAAATAGACCTCGCGTTGACTGGTGGGGATGATTCGTGTCTTCTTTTTTTACTCTCCACTAGTATGGAATAGTAGAGTTTTTGATTTCACAATTGTTAACATCAATTTGTCAACATGTATAAAATCAAATAAAATTCAAAAAAATAAATAAGTGCCATGTACGTAGAGGGTGCATACTATGAAGATTAGTATCATGTGTACAGACCAAACTAAAAATGAGTTCGATCGACTTAACTTTTTCAAATGCATTAATTTAATTTTAGATTATTTTGATATTGGATTGTGTGCAATTGGATTGTGTGCAATTGGATTGTGTCCTATTCGTAATTATTGATATATTGATTTTATATGTACCTATACAATTACGTATAAACCATTAGTAATATTATATTTAAAAATTAGTACCGACATCATTTTTTATTTACTTTGTAAAAATATAAAATGGTTAAGTAGAAATAATAAAAGTGTTACATTTTTTTATTTCAAATAAGGGTAATTATTTACAAGAGCTGTCCCTCGCCGATCGTAATAATTTTTATATCAATAGATAGATAAACGCGTATATATTACGGGAAAAATAATAACTTTTGGCGGTGAGGCTTTAAAAAATAAAAAAAAAAAAAAAATAAAATTGCGAAAAATCTATGAAAAAAAATCATAATTAATTATGACTCTACTCAAGCTTTCGAAATTCACCGCTAGAGTTGAAGAAGCAATAATTAAAAAAATACGATTATAACATATTTTATAAACACTCACATTTTCATTTCGTGAAAAATTTTTGACGCCATTTTGAATAAGGATTCCAATGAAATATATTTACACAAAAAAACACCTTACATTTTTCGCATGGTGTTGAATCTTTTAAAACACCATGCTCAATTAAAAAATCGAGGACTTGGTCGTGTCCATTCTGATGGCGTCGCGATCACTAATGTTACAAACTTCACACGGCATTATTTTTAACTGTAAATAATAAATAATATTTAAATCACAATTTCCACACAATCACACGCGTAAAAACGATACAGAAAACACACAGAATTAACATAAAATAAGTAATTACAATTATTCCGATTGAACGACGAAAATGGACGGCTTTCTAAAAATCTAGATATTTCCCTCCAATGAAAAGCTAAGAAATGTTCGTATTTTTCATTTAAAATGTTGCCATAATCGGAATTCTAAATTCATCAATAGAACGAGTAGGTACATATATTCACAATATAGAATATGTTATTTAAAAACATGATCATAAACTAACTTAACAGTAGCGAATTTACTGTAGAATCTATAAACCGGGTATTTCTATCAGAAACACATAATACTTTGATACAGTTTTGAAAAAATATTGTTAAAATAAGCGCATTCATAGAATAAAAAAATATTGTTACTATACGTTACAAACCTAATTAACCTTTTTTAACCTACTTTGATAATGAAAATATTATTTCAATACTTTTAATTAGGGTAAATTGAATGATAGTGGTATTTTTCTACAACACTAAGTGACTCAATCAATATTGCAACTCGCTCACGCGAGTCGCAATATTGTCTACATACTAACCTAACCAACCTATTTTAACCAAACATTTGATTTAAATAGGTTGGTTAGGTTAGTATGTAGACAATATTGCGACTCGCGTGAGCGAGTTGCATTATATACTGTATTATAAAATCAATAAAAATAATATAACGTGTGAACATCATTTCAACGTTTTTCAATTAGGGTAAATTTAATGATAGTGGTATTTCTCTACAACATTTATTGACTCAATCAGTAATGCAACTCGCTCACGCGAGTCGCAATATTGTCTACATACTAACCTAACCAACCTACTTTAACCAAACTATTGGTTAAAATAGGTTGGTTAGGTTAGTATGTAGACAATATTGCGACTCGCGTGAGCGAGTTGCATTACATACTATATTATAAAATCATTAAAAATAATAATATAACGTGTGAACATCATTTCAACGTTTTTTAATTAGGGTAAATTGAATGATAGTGGTATTTCTCTACAACATTTATTGACTCAATCAGTAATGCAACTCGCTCACGCGAGTCGCAATATTGTCTACATACTAACCTAACCAACCTATTTTAACCAAACATTTGATTAAAATAGGTTGGTTAGGTTAGTATGTAGACAATATTGCGACTCGCGTGAGTGAATTGCATTATATACTATATTATAAAATCATTAATAATAATATAACGTGTGAACATCATTTCAACGTTTTTCAATTACGGTAAATTGAATGAGAGTGGTATTTCTCTACAACATTTATTGACTCAATCAGTAATGCAACTCGCTCACGCGAGTCGCAATATTGTCTACATACTAACCTAACCAACCTATTTTAACCAAACATTTGATTAAAATAGGTTGGTTAGGTTAGTATGTAGACAATATTGCGACTCGCGTGAGCGAGTTGCATTACTGATTGAGTCAATAAATGTTGTAGAGAAATATCACTATCATTCAATTTGTTGCATTATATACTGTATTATAAAATCAATAAAAATAATAATATAACGTGTGAACATCAATTCAACGTTTTTCAATTAGGGTAAATTGAATGATAGTGGTATTTCTCTACAAAATTTATTGACTCAATCAGTAATGCAACTCGCTCACGCGAGTCGCAAAATTGTCTACATACTAACCTAACCAACCTATTTTAACCAAACTTTTGGTTCAAATAGGTTGGTTAGGTTAGTATGTAGACAATATTGCGACTCGCGTAAGCGAACTTGTTGCATTTTAACATGGTTAACAGGTGCGCAGAGCGCCAATTTGTGTTTATTTGCGTCTTTGGTATACGTGCAAATAGCCCCCTTCTCAGCGAAACGGCTCAAGATATTTTGTAGGTACCTACCTACTCATTTTCAAACGTGTTATTTTTTGTGTTGGCAATAATCACGAAAATATATCTTTGGAAAAATAAAATAGAATGACGTATGGTATCTATGCTTTTTATATTTCCTGGTGTTGTTCAGTTAGATAATGCGTGTTATTTTTTTTATATTGGTGCTTCATTTTTACTTAAAAATCATGTTTTGAATATAAGAATATCGTTATATGTATTAATATGTGATTACAATAATTTTAATGGAATATAATATATTCCACGGGTGTGAATGTGAAAATTGCAATTTTATCATTGTTCGTAATTTGTTTTCAAAGCGCTAGAGGTTTGGAGGCAGAATTGCCACCTATTGGTGACTTTCGAAAGTTTAAATTGTGTTAGAAAACTAACAAATCGTCATAGAAGTTCCATATATTTTTCGTAAGTTTATTTTATTTTTTTAATTTTTTTAAAGCTTCACCGCCAAAAGTTATTATTTTTCCCGTAATATATACGCGTTTATCTATCTATTGATATAAAAATTATTACGATCGGCGAGGGACAGCTCTTGTAAATAATTACCCAAATAAGTACCGTCCCAATAAAGTTAAAAACTTGTGCATGGGACAGGAGTAAAATACATAGATTCTTACATATTTATTCTTACATAGATTCTTTTTTAGGTATTTTCATTCTATTATAAATTTGTACGCCAACTTTTAATGCAGGATGTGGCCACTTGTAATTGGCTGACCAGTTTTGTAATAGCTTGATCTTATTTTATGGAACTATGATGTATAATAATTTGTTAGCTGTTAAGTGGTTCATTCCAATAAATAAATAAATAAATTTATATTCACATACTTATAGTCACATACACAAATATACGTACATCCACGAGACTTATCGAATATATTGTTAATAAAATATAACTTACAGCAAATACAGATGTTCAAAGATCATTTTTTACTGTGCATTAATTAAAAATATACTTGTTATTTTTTGATAATTTGGTGTTTTTTTTTAATGATTTCAGGTAGTTTATTAAAATATTATATATCCACATAATATATTTATTTATTAAAATCCTTTTTTTACATGTATAGTAATATAAGAAGTAGGTACAATATAACTTTATACAGAGTAAATAAAATGTATAGGTAATACTTTAATTAAGTTGAAGTTTGTCATAAGTGTATACATATTTTTATATATTTTAATTTGTGGATTAAGCTACTCTACTAGGCTATGCCTGTCCCAGAGTAGCGTTATATAAATCAGTTCTATATGGGTCTTATTATATTTTGTATATCACATATACATATAAAGTAGGTAGGTCATCATATTTATAAATTAGTAGGTACATTAACTTATCCATTCATTTCTTCCCTAAGATTAATTCAGGGATTGCCAACGTTTGAAATAAAATGAAAATTATATAGTGCAGTTTAGTGTTGGACACAACCCACTGTTTTTTTTCAACTAGGTGCATTGTCCCGCTCCCACTCGGACATTAAGATGTGTATTAAATATTGTTTGTCTCTATCTAACAAGGCAAGTGTGGCAATGAAGAACCAGAGTTATACCTATAAATAAGCACGGGGCGGATTGGGTTAGTTGGAAGCGGGTCCACCCCTTACACTTGAGAGGTAAGGGTCTATTTTGACCCACATAGCTAAGGTAATTCGCAGTATGCCAACGGCTGAAAAATATTTATTTTATTTAACATACTTTCATAATGCCATTTAAATTACCAATATGTAAAACAAATTATTTACAGAATATGTAACAATTCAATTCATATATAACAATTCAATCCATAGAACATGTAACAATTTCAATGTGTTCTTTAAGACTATAGACCTCTGTAATACATCAATTTTTAATTTCAAATCATCAGTAATTAAGTCCCTGAATGCCTCTGTGGCTTCTGGTGAGTAGTGTTTTTGCAAGCTCTCCTCTTTCTCTTTCCGTCCAATTCCAAATATCCTTTCCATTCTTTCCCCTATATTATAACAGAAAATTTATTATTTCTGAAAACTTAATTGGTCCACTTATGGAGTGTTATATTATTAATGTATAATTTGTTATATGACTGTATGTTAACAAAATAAAATAAAAATAAAATAATATTTGTAGAGCAAATAAAGAATTGCGTTATTTTTGATAAATTAAACTTTTTCAATGTTGGTGGAGACAGCATGTTTAAATAGAGCTTATCATATTGGAATAAAAAAAATGGTATAAGTATTTTTTGTTATGTCCAAAAAAAATAAATCACAAATAAGGAGAAAATCCCATATACAATATTCTTGGATATTACCTACATGTTAGTTAAGTATACCATACAATACCATCGCGCCATTTCCGTAGGTAGAGAGAACCGAATGCTAGACTCCTCTCTCTTGACATACATTTCTCTTTTCATTCACGTCCATGCATCGCATCTTACACGGTCTTCTCTTATTTTTACTTCTAACGTCTTCATCTTTCAAAATTCCATTTACGTATGTGGTCGTGCCAAATTTTCCTTGGCCGACCTCTACTTTTCGTTCCTCTTTTATCGTAGCTAAGTATACAACGACAAAAATAGGGTTAGGTTAGGTTGCCACGATCAAGAGCAAAATCAGAAAATAAGTAAAAAAAATAGGGTTCGATAAATAAAGATGCGGTGGAATAGAGACGAACAAACTATTTCAATTCCTACGAAATAGCACATTTTTTATGTTAATTTTATACAAAACTAAATATTATACTATAATAAGCAAACAGAAACCTCGAAGCAAATGTACTATTCAATCTTGTTTAAAAAGTCAACAATATTATGGTCACATCATGAGAATGTTGCGGTCGTAGAAACCACGTTACAAATTAATATGAGAAACATCTCAGACGACATGCTGAGTTCGATATCCATTAGTCATTTATGGAATTCCACATTTGTATAACTGCGGAACTGAGCGTTCATACAAACAGGGGAACACAATAAAATATATTTAATCCTAATATACCATCATATTCAACACAAAATAAAATTGTTTCATTCTTAATTAATGCTATATTAAATTTTGGCGTTATTTTAAAAATAATACACAAATTTTTATTAGTTATATATTTGTAGTGGATTAACTGAAGTGAAAAACCTACGAATACGAACCGATATCCTTTTTAGAAAACAAAAATATTATACTTTATTTTGAATAAACGATATTAAATAAAAATCATTCCAACGATACACCCCCCACACAATATTATAGAATGAGATTAATTTAAAAGTGCACTTCGTGGTCTAGTTGATGTGATTGCATTTATTGTTGTCATACGTTAAAAACAGGAAATTCCCTACAATTAAAGATTTGCTTTTGTAATATTTGTAAAAGTTATTATTTTAATTTATCTTATAAAATTTCCTATTATTAAGTTTTAAATATGTAATAAGAGGAACTTATGAGGTGATATGGCAACATTAGTCACTGACATAAAACGCAGTTTACAACAAAATTCCCGTTTCGATTCTCGGTGGAGACACAGTTTTTAACTGTGTTTTCAGTCTGGCTCTGTCCCCAGAATGTGGCAACTTGTTATTGGGTGCGCGTTAAATTGATATTTAATATAGTACCTACCTGTCAGTTGCCCAAAAAACAAAAATTCCAGCAATATTCGACAATCATCGATGAAAAAATAAAAAAAAATACGTATACCGCTTAACGAATCGAAATAAAACGATTTTGATATTCTTGTCAACTTAAAATAATACCTTTAATTATTTTAGTTACAGGCATTATTCCAAAATAGTTTATCTGAAATCAAAAAATGTAAGATATGCCGAAGAATGTATTAGTAAAAATGAGAAAATCGGTTATACTAAATCATAATAAAATGCCATTGGCGTTCATCAGATTAACCACTAAGCCAAGTGTTAATGTCCCAAAAGAGATCTTATCCAATTAAACGCAGTAATTTTTAATTCCTTGGGCGCCTCTTTGAAGACATATATCGCACGCATCGACCGAGGGAAAAATAAGACGATCCGCGGTGAGAAAAATAAGTATCAAAAATGAAATTCGCATCAAAACATGGGTCTGACACGCATGTGAATAAACTCAATTAAAATCACTTAACATTATTAAATGCAATTCAAATGGGGCCCTCGCTCGAGGCGCGGCCGCGGCCGCCCCTTTCACTCCTCTGGTGGAAGGATGAGACTGGATGGATGGTCAAAATCAAGGATCATGACGTTAACAAGACGAAACGTAACAAAACAATTTGATGACGCCCCGTGACGGTGTTGGGGCTAATGACATTCAAGGGACTTGTGTGTTCAATCATTTGTTCCGATTCAATGTGCCGAAATCGCAGGCAACAAATAATTTATCAAGAACTATGAAGGTGTGAGCAAGGTCGCATAGTTGTCGCATTTTAAATCGCGTGAAAAATTTCAATCATATATGTAAGGTATTTGTAATTTTGGCAATCGACAATGAGGTAGTTCACCTAAAAGATTGGAGAGATAGCTGGAGCTCGGCATCACAAGAGGGCTTGGTGGAGGGATACACTTTCAGAGAATAACACAAGAAGATGAAGATATTTGTCACAATATATCGATGCACAGGACGAAACGAAATCGAAAACGACGGGTGATTGAATACATAAAGAATGATTTAAAAACTATAATTTCTTTTGAGAAACAGATAATAAATGAAACTTTATAAATCAATATTGTATTCTCAGTCGAGAAATTAAATCCACCAATCAAAATATTTTTGTTGGGTCATGATTTTTAGAAAGAATTGTTCGTAGTGTCGTCTTTAGAAAGAAAGGCTCTAATAAACATTCTGCAGTACTAGTATATTGATCGTCCTAAATAAACACGAAATAAATATGGACGATTAGGAACTAAACTAAAATGGCGAACTCATCATTTACAAAGAAACATCAAGAGCGTCATAAAAAGTTGGGACCAGCATGCGAACCCTGAGGCACGCCAATCAATCAGTTTTGCGGGCAGCGGTTATCCTTTGGCGTGAAAACGAATACCAACACTATTTGCATAATAATTCATTTTATACTATGCCAAACCATCCAGGGCACGCACATGAGATGAGATGAAAGGTAAATAATGCTTTATTATGTGGTGACGAGTAACATAATTAATGACACTCAAACATTTATGTAAACAAAATAAGTTTAAGAAACTACATTGAGAAAAAAAACAATCGAAAACAAGAATTTCGCTGAAAAAAAATATCCTTCATTATTTAAATGGAATTCTGGTTTTAAGATCAAAATACACATGTTTTTTATTTTTGCTTAACGTTCTTAAATGCTGGCCATTTAGGGAAAAAATAATTCTCCATATACATTGCTAAAATCTATACGATAGTTCCAGGTTAACTTGTACAAATATGTTGAATACCACTAGAAGAATATCAGATAACAAGTTATCTTGACGAAAAAATCGAAAATGTAAAAAAAAACATCTATTTTTTATTTTTTTTATTTTTATTTTTAATATATTTTATAATACAAATCAATATATAAATTCACTAGTAATAATATTCTTACATATTTTTCCCTGCAGTACCTCATCAAAAAGATAACAATCTTGTGCTTGATGAGGGAAGCACTTATAACAAAATAAAAAATATCAATACAAAGCAAAGTCAACATAAAAGTAAAAGTAATTAAATCAAATCATACATGAACAAAAAAAAAATCAAATAAACATCATAAAAAGGTTGAAAATAAATGAAAAAGAAGAATACTCAAATGAGAAAACATATCAGAATACATATTCAAACCAAAAAAAAGAAAAACATGAAAGTAATTGAAAAATGAGTAATATAGAATTATAGACGATTCAA
The DNA here is from genome assembly GCA_963576475.1 of Molanna angustata. NCBI lineage: Eukaryota > Metazoa > Arthropoda > Insecta > Trichoptera > Molannidae > Molanna > Molanna angustata. The sequence goes on along the minus strand of OY754974.1, from coordinate 21,916,189 downwards.
ATATATCAAAACACATATTCAAAAATAAAAAAAGAAAATACTGGAAATTGAAACAAATCAAAACAACAAAATCGAAAACTACTATTTTAGAATGTTAAGTGCAATTTTAATTTATGTTTAAATTTTTTAAATTCTTTTATCTGCTTTAATTCATTTGGGAGGCAATTGAAAAATTTTATTCCCAAATAAATGTAGTTGTTTTGTAATTGTCCTGTATTACATTTGGGTATTTTAAAATCATTTTGGAATCGCAGAGACTTATTTGTCAAAATATACTATACTTGTCAAAAACATAACTAATTTGTTAATTGTTGAAAAAATGGTATTCATGAGGAAAAATGAGCTTGTCGTATGATATAGAGAAATGCGAACATCGTATTTGAAAAATTCCCTAAAGAATTATTGGTTAGCATGAAACATACTACGAACGTAGAATAGGAAAGGGTGGAGTCAAACAAATTGATTGGGCACATATCTCTTTTGCATTCCCAGTACGATTGAGAGTATATGATTTATGCCCCATTGTGTTTCCGTGAAAAATAATAAAAATGCACTTAATGGATCGCACAGCATCTGTCGATTTTGTATAAAAACAGCATTAAAATCTGATCTCTGTGGAAGCATCGCGTGCCTCCACGGGGGATGATAAAGCGGCGATGATAGATCGGTCGAGGTCACGAAATCAATTCCGTTCGGCAATAAAATTTATCTGCCGCGCACCAACGGATTCGATCAAAAACGGTTGAAAGTAAAACAATGCTGACAATACAATATCTACTATAATTCATGAAATACTACGATTTCCTAGACTTATTTCATTAGACAAATCATTTTTTTTAGTACCTACCTACGTATCGTGTCCATCTAAACGCTTTGCAAGATCAATCGCGCAGTGTCTAAAAAGGAACTGTATAGATACGTATGACAATTTTTAATATGACTGAGTTATGTTCTATATTTTTGTCATTGATGAATGTAACTGATTAAGGCAGAATTAGAACCCGGGTGCTAGGTGAATTACTAGTTCAGTAATCATTCTTTCAATTTAGTGTTAATTTTTACATTATATCGTAAAATCGTTTTTAGAACGAAGCATTTCTTTGTAATTAATACAATAATAATATTTTTGGCAAAAGATAATATTTGAAATAGGTAAATTTAGTGATTTCGTTGACAGATTTCTATTAATTATGTATAAAACAGATATTAGATGCTGAATAAAAGTCGCCAATATCATGGATCGGATCGCAATATTGAAATGGCAATGGGCAGGACACGTGGCCAGGCAGCCAAATTCAAGATGGACTCCCAAAGTCTTAAAGTGGAGACCATGGAAAACAAAAGGGACGGCCACAGAAGAGATGGGCCAACGATATTGTTGTGGTCGCAGGAAAGAAATGGATTGAAGCGGCACAGGATAGAGAAAAATGGAGACAGATGGAAGAGGCCTACATCCAGCAGTGGAGCGAAGGCTAGGAAGAAGAAGAAAAAGATGTATAAAACAAAAAAATTAAGTATATGAAATATATGAGGATATACATGTAGATACCTGTTTCATAAAGAGCATATTTATTTATTTATATACGGCTAGAAACATTTTATAATAAGACTTATGTATATAGTAGTTACAACAGTACAATTGTTACAATTGTACAAATATAAGAATAATCGATATTACTTATTGTACTATCTTTGGTTTAATTGTGTCACAAGAATCTCCTTTTAATCGCGGCAAATAATAAAGGGTAAACAGTGAAAGATATAATCATAAACCATGAAACACTTCAATAATTCACAATTTAAAACAAATTACTTTTAATACGCAACCTAATTGAGCCACCCAAGTATCGTGCACCGAGTGTATGTATACGCAAAGGAAGTGAATCATAATAATATACTTCACGGCGTTGATGAAGAAATTTAACACAGCAAAACACAGAATTATAACCTTTTTAAAACATAATGTATTATGGAATCGGGCTCGGTTCAGACGTAGTGAGAAATTTATAAAATCCACACAGGATCTGAATGAGGATTGGAGTAAAAATGTTACAAGTAAAAACGACGGAAAAAATGTATTTTAAAAAGCTTGAACGAGATTAAAATGTTGTAAGTGACGTGACATGATTGTAGAGATGAACTTTGAGATGATGGATTCATTTTGACATTGTGCCTTGTATGTTTAAGTCTTCAAGGTAGGGCAGGGCGTGCAATAAAAACCCAGTTAAGTGGTAGAGTGGATTTAATATCCAAATCACCATTATCGTGTAAGATTGCCGATGTAATAGTTGTAATTTTACTGTAAAGCCTTTTATTAGGATATCTTTGCCGTTTCGTTGGTACTCTTACATCTCGAACAGTGTTGGAGTTGAGCTTTCTGAGATTAAATTGTTCTTCGGAAAATATTTATACTAATGATTTTGCATGTATTTTTTATCCGTACCTACGACTATTTTATTAAAATAAAATAAAAAAATACGAGAATGGGCCATGAGAAGGACGTCACAAAAAAGTTTTAGCTGGGAGCATAAAACATTGGTAAAATGTATTTTCAACCTTCAAGTAAAAATAGCAATAAACGTTATCAGGATCATGAGTATATTTGGCTTCAAGTTAGTAATGAGCAAATGCCAGACCTAGACCAGGGTGGTCATGGTTTTGCATTTAAAGGTGCGGTATTGATCTTGGTTCTTGGTCTCGCGAAACCAATACCAACCATATAAGACTTGCAAGACATTACTCATCACAACTTTTAGTTTCACGAGTAACTTTTTCCTTCAGGTTTTTGATTATTTCGATTCTACGTATTCTGGTGGTGATGATTGCAAGTAAATCGATCAAGCTCATTCATTATACGCAAAGATTTTACATTGAAAAAATATATCTAATCCACGAATGGATCAAAAATAAAACATCAGTTCTAATATGATTCTTAAGTAATCCAAACGATTTCTCACAAATAAGGCCGCTCTGTATTCTACAATATTACTTCAAAATAAATTAGTGATGGATTCTTCAATACAAATCCGTACTTGACGATGTTATCAAATGATTTTATATGCGTTTAAAGCGTTTGCGGCACATTATCTACATACAACAGATCAATTGAATTAAGTGTTTGATTTTTCTCGTTTGGATTTAACGGAATTTCGGAGGTGGAATTTTAATAGACTAAAATAAAAAACCGAAACCAAAACGATATATCTTGGCCGATTTGGACGAACGAAATGAATATTATCGGGTGTCGATATCGACTATATTAACATTCTTTAGCTAATGTCAACATAGCAAAGGTTCTACCTATATATTATGTGCATAGTGCATAGGAGCTAACTGAGGGGAAAATATTTATTTTCATGAACCATATACATAATCAATTGAGCATTTTGTTTACAATTATATAACTTCTCTATGAAATTTATATTATTATATGATTTAAAATTAAGAATAAGAATATTCTTAATGGAATTGTGTTTATTATGAAGCGGATAAAATATTATGATATTGCTGTGATAAAATTAAAACTGGAAAGTATGAATGATCAGTCGTAACAATAACAATATGCAATAGAGTTGTCTTATAACAAAAACGACTATATATTTAACATTAATAATGATATTACATTGAAGTTCATAACTGTAATGATAAATAACTCACAAGAGTGTCCATTTCTGAGGAAGACATCATGGAACGAGCGTCATATTGGACGTTAACGATGTCCCGGTGGACGACCACAAAACCTAACGTGTGATGTTGCTTAATAAAACGTATTGATGAATAATTAGTTGGAGAATAAGTACGTACAATTACCTTATTGTTGAATTTGTACAAGCAATAGAAGCATATTAAAGAAAATAAATTGTATATTATGTACTATGCGGTTATGCTATGCGGTTATTGTTAGCTTCTTTACGAGGAAAGTTAATTTATATTAAAACTACTAATTCTTATTTATTTAAATAATTACTCGACTGCTGTTTTTTTTCTATTTACGTCTTGGAGCCTGTGTGATTTTTTACAGAAAGTTTCAACTCTACAAAAGATTATTTTTCACACAATTATTTCTTTTCTGGGTGTGAAACTCTGACAAGCAGGAAGAAATTGACATTTGTTATTGAATTCGCCACTTACACAGAGGGCCTTACATATTATATGCCAAAAAAGTGTATTTTACTTATATCACAGAGACAAACGTCATCATTATCAGTTTCTTCCATTCTTGTTTTTCGGAAGCCTTTGTTTTCCAGTTTCTGATTTGCAGAATGAATACATCAGCGTTGAGAGTCCATCCATCACATATATCCAGGATATCCAGGTCTTCTTCATACTTGTGGTGTGTTGTCGTCGTCCATTCTGATTATATAATAAAGTCATGGAACAATCTTCCAATGGATATAAGATGTGCCGAAAATATCAATGAATTCAAGAAGAAATTAAAAACTCATCTTTTCCGCAAGTCGTATCCAGATTGTCCTTCATCCGTTCAATAATATTATGTGTACTAAATATTATGCCAGTTTACTTTGAATCGACTATTTTTTATAATTAATTTCATCTGGATTATGTAACAAGATTAATTTGTGATTTCTAGGTATTTTTTTAAGTTTTATATTTCACCATTTTCAATGTGTTAGCTATAGGACTAATTTTAACTTAATTTTAACTGATTGTATTTTTTTAAGTTTTGTTTCACCATTTTCAATGTGTTAGCTATAGGACTAATTTTAAATTATTTTTTGCAAACTGAAAGCGCCCTTGAGGTGACCACGGTTGTCACTAAACGGCGCTTTATAAATTGTCCTTATTATTATATTATTATTATATGATCAGCATATTTCAGGTATCTTACCTTGATGTAACTGATCACAGCGGGCTCTGCTCTCCATTATGTCATAATATAGCTATATAAGACGAACTGCTGGATAGTAATTATTTTTTAACACATACTTTTCGGTTTGTAGGAAAAGAACTATCACCACCAAGGGTATTTGAAACATATTGATCTTTAAATTTGTTCTAAATATATGTATGTTCGAACATTGGTTTAAATTTTACTAAAATAAAAAAGGACATATGTAAACTAAAATAATCTAAAAAAAACAATGTTTATAATATGTATCTTACATATATCTTTTCTGTCATTTCATATGACCGGTTATATTTTTATAACTGCATGCCATTAATCATACATGTTAATTTTGAATTTGTTTTATTCAATATCTTTTGACAATGAATAATCCGAGAATAAAAAAAATGTTAATAATATCAAAATGATTTATGTGCGATGTATGCAGTAATAAAATAGCTGGAACTTCTTAAAAATAAATTGATTTAATTAAAATGTGACGCCAATTAAAACAAAATGCATTATTTATTATTAAAATCTTAGTAATTAATAGGTTTCTAGATTTTTTGGTGATTGAAAACAAAGAAAACAAGTACCTCAATTTCTTTGAGATGTACTAAAGAGGAGACGTACTATTGAGGAAATGCAAAGATGTTGAGTGATTCACTCAAGGATTTGAGCTTCGTACATGTACATACTTCTCCAATACTTAATATACATATTTCCCATCAAAAACAAAAACACTTCACAACTCTCCCCTCCCCCCACTAACCCAACCAACCCTCAACCGCCACCCCACTCGCTTCACAGACAGATTCACACAAATTCAACATGTTAGTCTCGACACGCCGGTCGATGGAAGGACAGCGCTTCAGAAACATGTCGCGAAGTGACTCAAAAAACAAGTGGTTTATAGCTAATTAATAATTCAAAAGTGGTTTATATTAACTACCACAAAATATCCGCCGAATCATTAAATGATAGCAAAGTATTTATTTATAACAGTTTTCGTCAAGATAATTTGATAGTTTAAAGAAAAGTAATTACCCAACTCAGATTTAATTTAAATGTTTTTAAGTATAATTTGGGTGTATTTTTTAGATTGTAAAGATAAAATAATAATATAAACCTGTTATATGTTATGTGCTTAGAGTAGATACATATAGTTGATAAAGTAAATAATTGAACAACAAACAGTGTAACGAAAATCATTAAGTTGTGAGTACAATATCAAACAGATATCAAAAACATTGTCATGCAAATTGTAGGAAAAATATCTCTGATAATTTCTAACTTTGTATAAAAGTCACTTTTTATCTCCGCTGTGCAATAGAAGAACTCTATGACGGGCATCGCCAGAATGGTGAATGGTAAACGTTGCGTAAGTGATCATGTAAACCAGCCAATGACATGTCGTGAGCCCTGTAAGTGCCTTGAGTTCCTGGTTCTCCTATAATGTTCCTGCATATTCATCAAAAAATACATTAATTTATATTTTTAATAAATAAAAATAAAAACACTTGTTTAGAATTAATTCCACTATATATTTAAGGACTACAACCTACGACCGGTTTCATGTTAAGCACATTTTCAAGTATCTACTTGAAAATGTTGAAAATGTGATGAATCGACATTATCCAACTGTCGATTTGTTCAGGAGAACTTTGTTCTCTTAACATATCGACAATGTTTCAAGCCAGAATACGCGAGAATTGCATGGAGAGGTCTACTTTTTTTACGGCTTTTCCAACTTTGAAGTCAAAAAACACCAACTTAGAGGCTTCGCAGCATATATGTTCCATAGACGGATTTACTCAGAATTCGGAGTAGAACATTTCGTGTGTCTGTGTGTGTGTGTGTGTCCCCCCCCTTATAACTTTTGATCCGCTCAATTTACAGAGCCCAAAATTTCAGAATATATACACAGTTATAGGCCTACAAAACTTTTTTACTCAAAATTTTGAATTTTTGTTTCAGTCAGGGGTTATCAACTTTTGAATTTTTATTTTATTTTTCCATATATCTCAGAAACCATAAAAGTTAGAACGCTGAAAATTGGTACAAACATAGACAAATACAAGATCTCAAATTAGTTTTTTCAAAAAAATTCCAGGGTTTCTCAAACATTTTTTATTAAGAAAAGTATTTTTTTTATCATAAATTTATGAGTTTAACTGCCTATTTTTCCAAAACTTTTACAATTATCGAAAAAAGCCGAAACACCCCAACTAGATAATTTAATTTTCTATAAAAAAATATTAGCATTGTAGTAGAAGATCTCATTTTTTTTTAACAATTATTTAAAAATTGAATTTAGTGACGACATAGCTTCAAAAAATTTTGTATGGCAGTCGACTATAAACAATATGTAAGAAGACTTAATAGTTTGATACTTCATCTTCAAACATACATACAAACCATCATGCTATTTTCATATTCTGGGTAGGAAAAAAGGACCTTCCTCCATACTATCCTATCTTGACATACATACCTACATATGTTGTATAGAAAACAAAATATCTGACAATATTCAATAATTTGTATTTATGGGTTTATAGTTTGGTACATATTCTTCAACTATACATACTATCGCTATCGACAGTTGGATCTCATGTGTTACATGCAACTAGTTAAGCCAAGATGCGTGTACGAAGGAAAATTTTGTATGGTGTAGTGGACGTTTTGCATGCTAATAACACCAACTAGAGGCCTCGCAGCATATATGTTCCCATACATGGATTTACTCAGAATTCGGAGTAGAACATTTTATGTGAGTTTTGTGTGTCTGTGTGTGTGGTGTGTGTGGGTGTGTGTGTCCGTCCCCCCCTTATAACTTTTGATCCGCTGAATTTACAGAGCCCAAATTTTCAGAATATATACAAAGTTATAAGCCTAAAAAACTTTTATACTCAGAATTGTGAATTTATGTTTCAATCAGGGGTTATCAACTTTTGAATTTTTATTTTATTTTTCCATATATCTCAGAAACCATAAAAGTTAGAACGCTGAAAATTGGTACAAACATAGACAAATACAAGATCTCAAATTAGTTTTTTCAAAAAAATTCCAGGGTTTCTCAAACATTTTTTAATAAGAAAAGTATTTTTTTTATCATAAATTTATGAGTTTAACTGCCTATTTTTCCAAAACTTTTACAATTATCGAAAAAAGCCGAAACACCCCAACTAGATAATTTAATTTTCTATAAAAAATATTAGCATTGTAGTAGAAGATCTCAATTTTTTTTAACAATTATTTAAAAATTGAATTTAGTGACGACATAGCTTCAAAAAATTTTGTATGGCAGTCGACTATAAACAATATGTAAGAAGACTTAATAGTTTGATACTTCATCTTCAAACATACATACAAACCATCATGCTATTTTCATATTCTGGGTAGGAAAAAAGGACCTTCCTCCATACTATCCTATCTTGACATACATACCTACATATGTTGTATAGAAAACAAAATATCTGACAATATTCAATAATTTGTATTTATGGGTTTATAGTTTGGTACATATTCTTCAACTATACATACTATCGCTATCGACAGTTGGATCTCATGTGTTACATGCAACTAGTTAAGCCAAGATGCGTGTACGAAGGAAAATTTTGTATGGTGTAGTGGACGTTTTGCATGCTAATAACACCAACTAGAGGCCTCGCAGCATATATGTTCCCATACATGGATTTACTCAGAATTCGGAGTAGAACATTTTATGTGAGTTTTGTGTGTCTGTGTGTGTGGTGTGTGTGGGTGTGTGTGTCCGTCCCCCCCTTATAACTTTTGATCCGCTGAATTTACAGAGCCCAAATTTTCAGAATATATACAAAGTTATAAGCCTACAAAACTTTTATACTCAGAATTGTGAATTTTTGTTTCAATCAGGGGTTATCAACTTTTGAATTTTTACTTTATTTTTCCATATATCTCAGAAACCATATAAGATAGAACGGTGAAAATTGGTATAAACATAGACAAATACAAAATCTCAAATAAGTTTTTTTTAAAAAATTCCAGGGATTTTCAAACGTTTTTTATTAAGAAAAATATTTTTTTTATGATAAATTTATGAGTTTAATTGCCTATATTTCCATTTTTTTTTAAGCCGAAACACCCCAACTAGATAATATAATTTTCTATAACTAGTTGCATGTAACACATGAGATCCAACTGTCGATAGCGATAGTATGTATAGTTGAAGAATAAGAATCAAACTATAAACCCATAAATCCAAATTATTGAAAATTTTAACACATGTTGGTATGTATGTCAAGATAGGACAGTATGGAGGTCAGTCCTGTTTTCCTACCCGGAATATGAAAACAGCATGATGGTTCTGTATGTATGTTTGGAGATTAAGTACCTATCAAACTATTAAGTTTTCTTACATATTGTGTATAGGCGATTGCCATACAAATTGTATGAAGCAATGTCGTCACTAAATTCAATTTTTATAAAAATTGTTAAAAAAAGTTTGAGATGTGCAAATACAATGTTGATATTTTTTATAGAAAATTAAATTATCTAGTTGGGGTGTTTCGTTTTTTTCGATATTTTTGAAAAATTTGGAAATATAGGCAGTTAAACTCATAAATTTATCATAAAAAAAATATTTTTCTTATTAAAAAATGTTTGAGAAACCCTGATATTTTTTTGAAAAAGCTGATTTTGTATTTGTCTATATTTGTACCAATTTTCAGCGTTCTACTTTTTATGGTTTCTGAGATATATGGAAAAAAAAGTAAAAATTCAAAAGTTGATAACCCCTGACTGAAACGAAAATTCAAAATTCTGAGTATAAAAGTTTTGTAGGCCTATAACTGTTTATATATTCTGAAATTTTGGGCTCTGTAAATTGAGCGGATCAAAAGTTATAAGGGGGGGACGGACACACACACACACACACACACAGACACACACAGACACACGAAATGTTCTACTCCGAATTCTGAGTAAATCCGTGTATTGAACATATATGCTGCGAAGCCTCTAAGTTGGTGTTTTTTGACTTCAAAGTTGGAAAAGCCGTGAAAAAAGTAGACCTCTGCATATAATTCTCGTGTATCCTGGCTTGAAACATTGCCGATATGTTAAGAGAACAAAGTTCTCCTGAACAAATCGACAGTTGGATTAACTAGTTGCATGTAACACATGAGATCCAACTGTCGACAGCGATAGTATGTATAGTTGAAGAATAAGTACCAAACCCATAAATACAAATTATTTATTATTTTATGATATTTAGTTTTCTATACAACACATGTACCTAGGTAGTCAAGATAGGATAGTATGGAGGAAGATCCTTTTTCCTACCCAGAATATGCAAATAGCATGATGGTATGTATGTATGTTTGGAGATGAAGTATCAAACTATTAAGTCTTCTTACATATTGTGTATAGGCGACTGCCATACAAAATGTATGAAGCGATGTCGTCACTAAATTCAATTTTTAAAAAAATTGTTAAAAAAAAATTGAGATCTTCTACTACAATGTTAATATTTTTTATAGAAAATTAAATTATCTAGTTGGGGTGTTTCGGCTTTTTTCGATAATTGTAAAAGTTTTGGAAATATAGGCAGTTAAACTCATAAATTTATCATAAAAAAAATATTTTTCTTAATAAAAAATGTTTGAGAAACCCTGGAATTTTTTTGAAAAAACTAATTTGAGATTTTGTATTTGTCTATGTTTGTACCAATTTTCAGCGTTCTAGCGTTTATGGTTTCTGAGATATATGGAAAAATAAAATAAAAATTCAAAAGTTGATAACCCCTGACTGAAACAAAAATTCAAAATTCCGAGTATAAAAGTTTTGTAGGCCTGTAACTGTTTATACATTCTGAAATTTTAGGCTCTGTAAATTGAGCGGATCAAAAGTTATAAGGGGGGACGGACACACACACACAGACACACACACAGACACACACACACACACACACACACACACACACACACACACACACACACACACACACACACACACACACACACACACACACACACACACACACACACACACACACACACACACACACACACACACACACACACACACACACACACACACACACACACACACACACACACACACACACACACACACACACACACACACACACACACACACACACACACACACACACACACACACACACACACACACACACACACACACACACACACACACACACACACACACACACACACACACACACACACACACACACACACACACACACACACACACACACACACACACACACACACACACACACACACACACACACACACACACACACACACACACACACACACACACACACACACACACACACACACACACACACACACACACACACACACACACACACACACACACACACACACACACACACATACACACGAAATGTTCTACTCCGAATTCTGAGTAAATCCGTGTATGGAACATATATGCTGCAAAGCCTCTAAGTTGGTGTTTTTTGACTTCAAAGTTGGAAAAGCCGTGAAAAAAGTAGACCTCTCCATACAATTCTCGCGTATTCTGGCTTGATACATTGTCGATATGTTAAGAGAACAAAGTTCTCCTGAACAAATCGACAGTTGGAAAAATATTAACATTGTATTCGTACATCTCAAATTTTTTTAACAATTTTTATAAAAATTGAATTAAGTGACGACATTGCTTCATACAATTTGTATGGCAATAGCTACACACAATAATCTAAGAAGACTTAATAGTTGATACTAATCTCCAAACATACATACATACCATCATGCTGTTTTCATATTCTGGGTAGGACTGACCTCCATTCTATCCTATCTTGAGATACATACCTAGGTACATGTGTTGTATAGAAAACCAAATATCTTAAAATATTAAATAATTTGTATTTATGGGTTTATAGTTTGGTACTTATTCTTCAACTGTAAATACTATCACTATCGACAGTTGGATCTCATGTGTTACATGCAACTAGTATACTAAGAATCATTTCACATCATTTTCATTCATTTAATTATTTAGTTATTTATTTGCTTTCTAGTTTGAATGCTATCTTTTTCTTTCTTTACTATAAGTGTAGTATTTTTTTTCTTTTTTCAATATTTCATGTATGTAGCATGAAATAGACGTGTGACTTAATTTCAATTTCAAACTTTAAAATAAAGCAATAGTGGACTATCAAACTTTGTGTTTTCTTTGCAGCCCTTTAACCATTGCACAGGAAAGGGAATGGAAGGATTATGAAGTATGTCACAAATATACGTATCTGTAAAACTGTTCATCTGTAAACATCTGATTTTAATTTCTTATCTTTTTTAATTCCTATTTTCTATATCGCTATATATTAATATTAATATCAAGATGCACGCCGAACATCACTATAAATACCTGGGTATACAATATTTTAATAAACTACATGCAATTATTAAAACAACAACAAAATATCATAACTCTAAAAATAAAATTAAATTTTTAAAATAACAAGTAGCGTTCAAGAAAAGGATGGCACGACCATGTAAACGATATTCTGAAAGATGGAAATGTGAGAAGCGTGAACAACAGACGAACATGTATAAAACGATGTATGAATGTTGATGAGGCGATGAATGTATGTCAAGATAGAAAAATGTGGCGTTCGGTTCTTTCTGCCTACCCCGTGAGGGACATGGCGTGATGGTATGTATGTATGTAAATAACAAGTATTTTTTTTTGTTAATTTTTAATTAATGCTCTATATCCCTAACAATAAAAAAAGAACTTTGAACTTCTATTTAGCTGGCAGTTAAATTTAATTTACAATGTATTAAATAATTCTCGTGTATGTACGTAAAATGTGTATGTAACTATAAGTATGTGAATATAAATATGTAAAATCTATGTTATTTACTCCTGTCCCAAACACAAGTTTTTAACTTATTTGAAAAAAAAAAATGTAATAATTTAATTTTTGTATTTATTCATGATATTTTATTATAACTAACAAAATAAAAAATATATACATAGAAATATTCGACATTTTTTTTTAAACTGCTTGTTATACTTTTATATCGATTTAACATGTCTACGTAGGGGACGCCAGCTATTAGGATTTGGGTCCATTTTACTCTTCCGAAGAAGCGCACTACGTAGCGTTGGGAGGGGTTTGCAATGTAGAAAAGAGTTTATTAATTCGGATTTTAAAAAGACCCGGGTTGTACGAAGATGGAAACACAGAATTCGGAAGATCGTTCCACAGTCGGTATATACTTGTACAAAAAATAAAAAGATAATGCAAACATAATCGCCATCTCTGACTTTCTGCAAAACAAAATTTTGAAAATTCACTCTACAACAGTTTCGCCATCTCCTACTTCTTATTCAACCAACATAAGCAATAGTTTTCTAAATTATTTCATTCTTTCTTTCTTTGCGTATGGCATCGGCATCTTATTTCATTGAAACAAGTGAACAAGAAATTATCAAACTCATCAATTACTCACCCAACAAACATTGTTCCTTAGATCCGATACCAACATGGCTCTTGAAAAAATGCTCTGTTATAATAGCACCCTATCTCTGCAAACTGTTCAATTTATCATTGAGCTCTGGTGTAGTACCAACAAGTCTTAAAAAAGCAATAGTAACCCCTATTCTAAAGAAGCCAAACCTTGACTCTGATGACATTAATAACTACAGACCCATATCCAACTTACCTTTTATCGCTAAATTACTAGAAAAAATTGTATGTACAAGACTAAATGACTTCATTGAGACAAACGGAATGTTTACCAAACTTCAATCTGCATACAGAAAATATCATTCAACTGAGACCGGACTTCTTCGAATATTATCTGATACGATTCTAGTAACCGAAACCGGAAAGCATGTTCTATTAGCATTTCTCTCAATGAGTGCTGCTTTTGATACGGTTGATCACACTCTCCTCACTGAAAGACTCAAATTAACTTACGGTATGCGAGAAAACACATATAAATGGTTTCAATCTTATCTCACAGGACGGCACCAAACTATCAAATTCAATAACCTAAAATCATCTCCGCTTCTGTAAAATTCGGAGTTCCCCAGGGTTCTGTGCTAGGTCCGTTACTATTTATCTTATACACAAAAGACATATTTCCAATCATTGATTCCCACGGACTACTTGCACACTGTTATGCGGACGATTGTCAGCTTTACTTTTACTGCACACCAGAAAATGCTCACCATCTAAAAACCTTAATTCGTAAATGTATCGAAGATATCGGTGTTTGGATGTTAGCAAACAAACTTAAGCTAAACCCAACAAAGACAGAACTACTCTGGACAGCAACGCGCAAACGAAGCCATTTAATAGACACTTCCCCACTAACTTTCGAAAATTCAGATATTCATCCCAAATCCTGTGTTAAACTTCTTGGAGTCAAAATAGATTCTAATCTAAGCTTTTCAAACCAAATTAACACAGTTACTTCTTCTGCTTTCTTTCAACTAAGACGTTTAAAGTCAATCCGAAGGAGTATCCCAATTGAAGCCATGAAATCTTTGGTAAACGCCTTTGTTGTCTCCCGTTTGGATTATTGTAACGGTATATATGCGAATTTACCAAAGAAAGAAATGAATAAAATTCATTCAGTTTTCAATGCTGCAGCTAGGCTCATCACTGGAGCCTCCAAATTTTCTCACATCTCACCATCTTCGCAATCTACATTGGCTTAAAGTCCCCGAAAGAATTGAATATAAGCTTTGTCTCATGATCTTTAAAGCACTTGGTTCCTACTAACCTCTCCGAACTGTGCATTCCGCTTTCAATAAATGACAGCCAAACATCACTTCGTTCTGCTTCTTCATGTATGGTTGGGAAATTGATTGAAATAAACAGGGTGCACGCAACGAATTTCGATGATCGTGCGTTTGTTGTAGCAGGACCAAATGCATGGAATAAGCTCCCACACATCCTCAGACAAACCGAAAATATATCTTCGTTCAGAAAAAACTCATAACGCACCTTTTTCGCAAATCTTACCAGAGCCAAAATGATACAACTTAATCAATGATGTTTCACAAAAACGGCGCTATATAAATTATCCAAATTTATTTATTATTTATTATAATATTATGATTACACTATCATTCTGGCCTTTTATTATTTTTAATCAAAATAGTTGCATGTGCCTTAACGTATCAAATATACATAAACAATCTAATTATTTGAAGACATGGTAGTAACTCTGACGTAGGACATGTATAGATGCAGGTTACGCAACTAACCTAAAATATGTCAAATTAAAAGACATGAAAACGCGGCGTAATATATTTCCCAATTAAATTGATTTAAATGTTAATTCTTGTATCTTTTGCTACCGATTCAGTTACCGCCAGCGTGGAAACACATGTTAAGAACTAAAGACCATTTTGTGTTGGCTATATTTTTCTTCTTCATGAAACACGCAATCGAGTACCTACCTATCAACCAACATCATTGACAGAAGAAGTAATGAAATACAAGTCAGAGTGGTGTAAGGCGGTGTCAGAAACACGCGCCTCTAGTACCTACATATCTATATAAACATGGAGGTTTCGGGTTACAGAACAGTAAAATTTGGTACAAGACTTTCTCTAACATAGACATGTATGTAAATACTCATTACAACGACTGTTAAGGTACATCAATAAAAATGTTAAGTAAAAAGGTCTATTTTAAGAATACGTATTAATACAAAAACACAATATTAATGACATTAAAAAATAAAAAATAGACATTATGGTATATTCTAATAAAAACTTGGTAAAACCTGACGAGGGAGCAACTAGATCCAAAACATGAAAACATAAAAGAGAGGTTGAATCATAGAAATAAGAAAATTTTATGACTTCTATGTAGTATTTTAAATTTATTTTAATGACAACAAATAAATATTATGCAAAATATTAATTAAACGCAACCAAAATCATTGTAACAGCCATTGTAAGACTACAAAGGCAAGACTCATTTTACAAAAAAGCAAAAATCTTGCAAAAGTACCCGCATACAGTCAAAATTATTTATGGATAAATAGATTTGATTGCAAAAAGGGATTTATATTGAAAGTTGTAATCCATATGAAATATATTTTTGAAACAACGAAGAATAAGAGTTATTGATTTATGGCCAATGAATATCTAGATATTTTTTTTTGTAAATACTGATATGGAGAAAAATGATTTAGAAGCAATAATGGCAAAATCGATGAGTACCACTGGAAAAGCATTTTTAATGATTTTATATTAACAAGTTATCAACAATCTCGAAAACTAGGTAAATATTGTCATCATAGAAACCATCATCACGGTTTATATGGCATTTTATTAAAGAAAACACCGATGGGAACAACGAGTACTCAAAGATTTATTTGAAACATTAAAAATAATCAAATACCATAGAATTTCCTGGCGATGTAAATTTTACGGTATTAATCTTTGAAATCAATAGTTTTATTTGTACGTGTGGGCGATTGACATACAACAACTGTACAATTTATTGAAATATACACATATTTTTATCGGAAATGCGTAAATTGACGCAAACATGTTATTTAAAGAATAAAAAAATACATTGCAGTGACGACAGGAACAATACAACAATTAAATACACGTTTTAATAGTTTGTTTTAAATTTTAGTAAAATAGTTATTTATATTCTACATATTGGCTGATCAATGGATCGAATTGCCTTTTACATAATACTTACAAACATAAAAATACACACATTGAAAAAAACAAGATAGAATAAAAAAAGTTAAACAATTAAACATTCAATAAAAGAAAAAACGTACATAATAAATAATATCACTTCGTACGAAACAACTTGAGCAACTCCACGCAATCTCCCAAATATAGAATAATTAGAATTATAAGATCAATCCGCTAAAAAAATATACTTACCCCTAAACTCATACAACATAATATAAATAATAATTTCAATTTAAATTGAATTTTACCCCAAAAACACACAAAATCAATAAAAAAAATTTGAAAAAACCATTAAATAGGTACTTACTGCTCAAAAGTTTTTTGATGCAAAAATTTAGCTAGCATAGGATTAGCAAATATATATATATACAATAACAATAAAACCAACGAGAAACACCAAACACACTTTTCTTAAAAAAATACAAATTGAATACTCTCTCGGACAGGAAGCACAATAAGTATCTCTGTTTATTTGATTTGAAAAGTTATTGGAATTTAATATGACTTCGAGAATTTTATCAGACGTTTCAAAAAATAGTGGGGAAGTATCTAATATATTTATGCTATTTCAGTCAGTATTCGCGACTAACATTTGACAAACTACCAATTTGCTGCCCGAATGACAAAATCAAATTGACTTGTCTCCATGCAGATTATTTCTCACCCGATCAGTGATCATATTGCCGCCAAAGAATGGCGTGAAATGTGTCCATCATAATTAATTAGCTATCGATGACTGAGTATTGATAGAACAAGGTCAGGATGAATAAATTATTTCTTGATTTGATTTAGGTACTTGCTTTAACAGAATCATGTGCAAACTGAATATTGATTATTAAATATGAGATCTAGTAGTAATACAGACATATCTATTAATACAGGTGCAGATATAATATTGACATACTGATAGTCCATAAAAGTAACACTATGAATCAAGATTTAAATCCAACGGAAAATTATTATTTTTCCTACTGCACAAGTATCAGCCTCTTTGCAATTTTGATAGATATTAAAAATAAGGAATCCATCGAAAAACAATAGGTGAGCAATAACTAATACCACCACAATAAACTGCTCGTTTTACCGGGGTCGCAGGTTCAATCCATAAGGTATAAGTTTTCATCCGTCACTAAGTCCTATTCTGATTCGTTTCAGAGAACAAAAACGTCTTAATCAACGGACGACCGTGGACAAAAGGATTCTATCCTTTTGACGTAACGAGTCCCATATAAATGCAGTTAACTTTTTGACATTTCTCACATACTAAAATTCAGACGGATAAATTTAGACGAATCAGAATAGGACATACTATATTCATAATGAGCATTCTTATTATAGCGTAAACGATAAATAATATATATGCAAATAAAACGATACGATTTTTTGAGGGTAGATCAATCACAGGAAAGACAGTTCATTTTCAAACGAAGGTTTTCGGCCCTGCATTATTGCGTACCCCTGAATTTAAACAATCGGCATTACGTATACTCAACACTAAGATCGGTATATGAAACAAAATAATTAATTAAAATAGGCATTAAAAATGTAGTAAGAAAGATTTAATAGTGGACGATTACGCAACTAGTCACACGAAATAATAAATTTTGGTTCACAGTTGTTGTTTGACTTGTAGTAACACAACTACATACATACTGATGCTATTGACTACAGTAGTCAAATACGTCCGAGCAATAATAACCTCATGCATATGCATTTTATAATCTGATCCAATGAGCATAAATGTTTTAAATAGTCATTTATCAACATTAATACGCATTAAAAACCTCGTTAGACGAAATTGGATGACCTCCATTACATATAAACATTTTTAATATCATAAATGAAAGATACCCATTCAAAAAGAGTGATTGGAGGGAAAGAAAGAACGTATATTACGTATACGAAGTGGATGAGAATTGAACGAGAGGTCGGAGTCGAAGAAAAGGATGGCTCGACAATATGAACGATATCCTGAAAGAAAGAAACGTTAGAAGCTTAAATAATAAAAGGACACGTATGAGGCGAGGCATAAAAGTAGGTAAGGCGATGTATATGTGCCAATATCAAAAAATGTGGCGTTCGGCTTTCTTTGTCTATCACTTTACAGACATAAAGGTATGGGTATGTATGTTTATAAAAATAGGCAATATGAACAGGAAATGTTTGACTACGAATGCCACAACCTCCTTTTTCCTCTTTTTGTCCTTTTTCTTTTTCTGAATTTTGAGTACCTACCTACTAATTTTTCCAACTGTCGATTTGTTCAAGAGAATTTAATAACACGTAACATGCAACTAGTAATAGTCATTGTTTTATACTGTGCAGCTTAAAAATAGTGTTATATTCGCAAACAAAATTGGTCCATGATATAATATTGTAGTCTACTAAATTTTTAAAAATATAAAGTAGGTACCTACTTTCTAAAACTTCTACATTATTCATATTATGATTCGTCTAAATTTATCCGTCTGAATTTTAGTATATGAGAAATGTCAAAAAGTTGACTGCATTTATACGGGACTCATTACTGTGCGGTTTAAATCCTTTTATCCACGGTCGCCCGTTGGTTACAGACGTTTTCTTACTCTGAAACGAATCAGAATAGGACATATTTTCGACACAACAGTCTTATCATCAATTGAATCAATATTCGTCCTTTGGCAATTATAAAAAATGCGGTATGAATTGGGGATGAAATAAAATTCTGATAATATATAAAAAAAAAACAACCCCTTATAATACAGGACTGTAAAAACTAGAACGAAGACGTGGAAAACAAATATACTTAGACTAAGTGATATCTTAAAATGTTCCACAAAAAAAATAGAATGCATACAATATTAAAACTACATCAATTAAAAAAGTTTTGGGTCAGGATACAACATGTTGTGTGTCTTTGTACCAGGGAGTCATAAGTTTTAAAGAAGTGGTATTGAACCGGACGAGTGAAAGAGCTCTTCAGAAGGTGTCGAGATGTTTCTGACAGCCGTTCCAAATCATCTGGACCCTCGTGGCGTGGCAGCTGGTCGATATGGACCACGATTCCGGTGGTCCGAAACATATAGGTATATGGCCTGCCGAGTATTTAGTATCATAATATGGGAGCTAAAATATATATTATATGAGCTAAATTTATTGATATTGCTTTCTTTCTTCAACCTACTACTTACTTAAAACCGAACGGTAGGTACCTATAAAAACACATAATATTATTATAAACATGCACATAAAATTAAACAGGTAGGAATAAACAAAAAAAAAACACCCAAATTCTTAAAATATTTGATATTTAAATTGATAGTTGACATTATCATCGAAAATTATTTTGATATATGTATTTGAAAGAAATTGAAAGAATTCGTGACTCAGATAAAGACATGATCCGATTTTGATTCGCGACAGCATCACACGGTTAGGTTTTCCAACTGTCGATTCGTTCATTAGAATTCAATTCTCTTAATGAATCGACATTATTAAGCCAAGATGCGTGTACGAAGGAAAATTTTGTATGGTGTAGTGGACTTTTTGCATGCTAATAACACCAACTAGAGGCCTCGCAGCATATATGTTCCGATACATTGAACATTTTATGTGGAGTTTTGTGTGTGTGTGTGTGTCTGTGTGTCTGTCTGTCCCCCCTTATAACTTTTGATCCGCTCAATTAACAGATCTCAAATTTTCAGAATATATAAACAGTTATAGGCCTACAAAACTTTTATACTCAGAATTGTGAATTTTTGTTTCAGTCAGGGGTTATCAACTTTTGAAATTTCGGTTAATTTTTCCATATATCTCAGAAACCATAAAAGCTAGAACGCTGAAAATTGGTATAAAGATAGACAAGTACAATATCTCAAATTGTTTTTTTTTTAAAAATTCCAGGATTTCTCGAACATTTTTTAATAAGAAAAATATTTTTTTTATGATAAATTTATGAGTTTAACTGCCTATATTTCCATTTTTTTTAAATACCGAAAAAAGCTGAAACACCCCAACTAGATATTTTAATTTTATATAAAAAATATTAGCACATCTCAAATTTTTTCTAACAATTTTTATAAAAATTGAATTTAGTGACGAAAATTTGTATGGTAGTAGCTTACACACAATATCTATGAAGACTAAATTGTTTGATACTAATCTCCAAACAAACATACATACCATCATGCAGTTTTCATATTCTGGGTAGGATCAAAGGACTGACCTCCATACTATCCTATCTTGACAGACATACCTAGGTACATGGTTGTATAGAAAATCAAATATCTTAAAATATTAAATAATTTGTATTTATGGGTTTATAGTTTGGTACTTATTCTTCAACTATACGTACTATCGCTATCGACAGTTGGATCTCATGTGTTACATGCAACTAGTTTAAAAAAATGTAAATAAGAAAATATTTGCTGTATATACTTTTAATAATTTTTTTAAGTAAATACTCGTAAGTGCTGATTTTAATTTTAATTGTGTGACGAACATTTATTATAGAAATGTTGAAAATATTTATAGTATTTTTTTAACATATTTGAGAAATTTGATTTCAAATTGGGGCGTTTAGCTTTATATGCCCCCTTAATAAAATGCTGAGTCTTGGATATGCATTTTTTCTTGTTGTTTATTGTGTTTTGGTTATTTGCATTTGTTTTTTTTTATCGAACTTTATTTACTTAGCAATTTTTGTTTTAAGGAACTCCACTGATCGTTAGTGATAAAATTAATAAATACATATATCTTTGTGAGATTTAGGAGATGTTGAGAAAAAGATTTTGAAAATATTGCCAGAAGGGCTCCGGATAACTTCAAGAATGGCCAGCGTGGATAGTAATCGTTCATCCACTCGATTTAGTGTCCACTATACAGAATTATTTTGATCCGTCCAAGAACATTACTTGTAGATAGACCGTCGTCAAGTGATTGAATAAAGCCGTCATCCTCAGTCATGAGGTCAAGGTGAAAAAAAAAGAATCAAGAAATTTCAACATCAAATACAATCTAGAATATACTTACTCAATGAATAACAAAACACTAAACATAGAAATCGTGATGCGAACAAGTGTACTTATATGAACATAAAAAATATGACCTGTGCGTTTAGATAGCATTATCTGGAGCAAGGAGTCGTAAAGGTTTCGTTTTGTCAAAGAATTTCCTTAATCGCGGTGTCACGCACATGTATGCGGCTCTTTCTCTTGATGACGATAGTGAAACCATTGACAGACAGAGAGAAGCGCAGCCTGGTGGTCCATGGAAGAGGTAATCAAGCCTGTAACTTATATGGACCCACGGCTGCTGCTTATCGGACCAAATTCGTGATGCTCGATAATTTATTGGGGAGTGAAGCTCTGACGGATATAGTCCACCAATTGGATGTAACTGGATAGCGTGACATTTAAACAGAAATATAAAAATTAATTATTCTTAATGAAGGTTTTAAGAACAATCATTTCAGTTTTAATAAAAATATTTAATACAGAATATCTACACGTATAATATTCTATGTTATAGAAATGTAAGCAAAATAATATGACTTGTGAAAACGAGTGAGTTGTTGCCAACAATATATAAACTACTAGCGGACCCGACAGACGTTGTCCTGCCCGAACTAACATATATTTAAATCATATGGATGTTATTATTCGCTGAGCAAACTTACATTTTCGCTGAGCAAAACACTTTGAGGTTAGATTGATTGTCATTTCGTATATAATTGCAATACAGCATATATGGTCTGGACACGGAAATGAACGAATTGAAATATGAATAATAACGAAACAGAGAACAGAAATTAAAATTCAATGCATATGTTTATAATTGAAATATGAATAATACCACAAAAGAGCGAAAATAACTTCAAAAAAATTTCAATAAAAAACAAACTATGGCGTAAATGATAGATTTCTTAGTGTTGTCAGATGGAAAAAACTAAACATTGCCCATTTGACATTAGCGCCACCTATTATAAATCATGTTTTTTATTTTCTTTTTATTATTTTAAAATTTAAAATTTCATTTTGTGAATCTAAACCATTCAGGAACTCACACAAACACACACAAAAAATTTCATAAAAATCGCTTCAGCCGTTTAGGAAGAGTTTAGTGACATCTGTCAATAATCAAAGATATTGCTAGTAACATTGATAGAAATAGAAAAACCATAGCAATATTTTTAGACTTAGCCAAAGCTTTTGACACGGTTTCTCATAAACTTTTATTAAAAAAGTTAGAAAACGTGGGAATTCATGGAACAGAATTAAAATTCTTCAAAGAATATATTGAAAAACGATCCCAGTTTGTACAAATTGGAACCACAACCAGTGACATAAAGCAAATAAATTATGGCGTTCCTCAAGGTAGTACCCTTGGACCACTTTTATTTTTAATTTACATAAATGATCTCTGTTTTCTTAAAATTGGAGGAAAAATTATTACTTTTGCAGATGACACTGCACTACTTTTCAATAGTGACACATGGGAAAAAGCGTACGTATTGGCAGAAAAGGGAGTCAATATAGTTAAATCATGGCTAGATAACAGTGTCTTATCTCTTAATATAAAAAAAACTAAATTTATGACCTTCAGTATTGACACACGAGGACAACCTTTGGATCAACATTCTATTACAGTTCACAATTGCTACAAAAATTTCTGTCAATGTACCCCCCTGGAAAAATGTAACGAGATCAAGTATCTAGGAGTTGTTGTTGACAATAACTTAAATTGGAAAAAGCATATTGAGGAATGTTCCATAAAAATTCGAAAACTAATCTATCTATTTTTACGTATTCGCAATGTTTTTAAAATAGATGACCTTAAGAGGCTATAGTAGGCTATACATTATATTTTGAAAATAATTTCCCTAATACCCTCAAAAGATACGTCTTTGAAATAAGAAACAGTTTGTATGTATACTTTAATCTATTGCATGATTTTTTTGAATTTTGAATTTGTTTAATACTTTTCTTGTAAAATTAGTTTTAGTAAAACCCTTTTTTATTTTTTTATTGTAAGTAACTAAAAAACTACAAGGCCTATGAAGTATATTTTTACTTTATTCGATAGAGAATATGAAAATCTACCGGCTGAATTTTTTATTATTATAATATTACAATAACTCTTCTTGCTATTTAAAAAAAACCTCTAAATTTCACCATTTTTGCACGGTAAAATGTTGTATATCACATATCAGGTGATATACAATATTTTCTCGTGTTTCATACATTAGAAGCTAATTTAGTGTGCATTTTTGCGTACATCCGTATATCCAGGGTATACTAGGGCCTTAAGTTCATCTATTATGCAGTTGCTCAATCTATACTATGTTATGGCATCATAGTTTGGGGAGGAACGTATAAAACCGCACTAAGTCCCATTGAAATAGCCCAGAAGAGTATCATTCGAGTTATTAATAAAAAACCTTTTAGATATCCGTCTAATTCATTATTTTTTGAATTTGAAGTTTTAGATATTCGTCAGCTATACCTCAAGAAATTAATCATTTACTCTCATAAGCTCAATATAACACAATATACTCGAGTTGAAAATTCCTACAATATTAGACACAGACTTTTACCCATCCCCAGAGCTCATACCACGTTTGCTCAAAAACATTTTGATTTTATTTTGCCTCGTATTTTAAACATATTTACAAAAGAATTGATTGGTTCTGAGATATATAATATAAAATCACTAAGTGCTATGAAAAATAAACTATCTTCTTGGATTCTCAACAAAGGTAGAATGAACATTGAAGATATATTTTTTAAAATTATGAAATGATTATAAAACCGTGATGTTATAGCTTATATTATAATTTGTATTTTTGATTTTTTTTATATGTTATAATTATATATTAGACATAAATGGGTTACATAAGTAAAGACTATGTCAGTTAAAATGAATTGTAAAGCTATTCCGACACAAGCACTGCTTAGTGGAATAGTTCTTATCCACTGGATGTTGGTACTGATAGATTGTATTCATTTTGTCAGTGCCAACATGTTATACTAAATTGTCAATTTTTAAAAAAATATTTTTTGTTCTATGTTTCACTGTCGTATTGTTGTAATTTTTTATGTATGGTTATTGTGGATTTAAATAAATAAATAAAAAATAAATAAATACACACGTACAAAAGAATTATATATATAAAGATTCACTTCATAAGTCAAATTACAATTTCCTTTCTTATTCAAAAGTTGATAATTAATAAACCCTATTGGTATTGCAAATAATCTTTAAAAAAAAATATTCTTAATTTTCCACTTAATTTTTTACAGCTCATATTAGAAATCGAATGATATTTATTATGGAACACTAATCAGCTTCGAGATAATGCACATGATATTTTTATTAAATAATACTTCTCGCACTATGTCAAATAATTTATTAACAAGCACCCAATAACAAGTAGGGACATTCTGGATATTTACGATATCAATCGTCTCAGAGATCCAGACTGAAAACACATTCAAAAACTGTGTTCCAACGGGAATCGAACCCGGTACCTTTGGATCAGCAGTCGGGTACTTGGCCAAATGAGCCACAAAAGCCGACAATATTGATCTATTGACTCAAAAATTTATAGCAAGCCATACGTCATGAAAGTATTTATTGTACATTGATGTCCAGAAACGTTATTGATGTAAAAATGTGCTCAAAAATTATTAAAACATAATTCCAAAGTAGTGGAGAGTAAAAAATACAAGATGTCGGTGTTGAGACAACGCATCGCGCAAAACAATGGAGGCGTAAAAATCAATTTCCAATATTATTATTCTGTTTCATAGTTTTATTATTGCGTTCGTACTCGCATTCTCTGAATTCCCGTCGATAGTAGGTCGACTACTGCATACGGCCGAGGCGCTCTGCTCCGGTCATAAAAACGTGTGTTTATGTTTTGTGACTTTAACGATTGCCACAACACCAATGTGTGTGACATTTGGGCAAAGAGGAGTATCGCGTTGCAGTTGCAACACATTGTCCGTCAATAATTTTCATTGCTATAACTATTATTTGACGTGCCGAATTGCGTCGACGCTTAAAACCGAGTACAAAATAAACACAAGACACGAAGAAAATATTTCTCAACACCGGACAATAAAGACATCAGAATCAATAGCTAAAGGGACACATCAATTTCAGAAGGTCATACGATAAAAACGAGAAAATAATTCGATAAAAAATATACTTATAATCACATTATATTTAGAGATCACTATGTCTTTAGTATACTCGTACATAGAAAATTAATAAAGAACTAGTGGGTCCCCGCAGACGTTGTTCTGCCACAGACCGCCTTCTATATAAATCGCATTTTATATAGACCTCACTTATGCAATGTATGTATTTTATATTTTTTTTTCGTACGTTTGATATATTCTCTAGATGCGTAATACAGACGACAACGGATTTGTTAACATAGCCATTTTTGAAAAAAAAATTATATAGGTCGATGTCAGACCTTGTAGCCACGAAGAGCAACTTTAGGGCTTTCAAGACTTTCTGTCTTAAATTCGGTGCACTATTATCTTCACTATCACTGAGCAGTGAGCCAGTTGTTTCAACATGATAAGCTCTCTTTGGCACATTAGGTGCAGTGTCTGCAAGGTTTTAGAGTTCTCCGGACTCTTCGTACGTTTTTTGTGTGTTTTTTGTGAGTTTTGCAAGGGGCCGTTATTAGTCCCCATAAGCAGAACGGGTGGTGGTGGAGGAAGAATATGTATAGCGCGCTGGGCTATTAATCCATCGCGAGTTCGAATCCTGCCTAGACCGATTTCGTTCACCTATAGCACAAGCATTTATGGTTAATTAGGGAATGTAGGAAGATGTATATGGACTTGTTTAACAAATACATATTCATTTATTGAAAAAAAAAACAACTAAAAAATTATTTACGACCCATTTTTCCTATAAGTCAAAATATGTGGTTATTTTTTTATAGGTACCTCGATAACATCGCCTCTAATTGGTTCCAACTATACAAATTTAGAAAATTTCATTGATATCGTTTAGGAGGTTAGCGTGTACGAACATCGTGACACGAGATTTTTATATATTAAGATTAATGGATGCGTTTAATACATTTTACATACATACATACCTTCACGCCGTATCCCTACATGGGGTAGGCAGAGAGGACCGAACGCCAGACACCTCTATCTTGACATACATGTTTTGCCTCATTTACATCCATGCATCGCGTCATACATGCTCTCCTATTATTCTGACTTCGTATATTACCATCTTTCAAAATCTCATTTATATGATCATGCCAACTCTTTCTCGGGCGGCCACGACCTCTCATTCCACTCTTTTCAGCCTTGTATACTTTCTTTGTCAGGCGCTCATTGTTCATTCTCTCCACATGTGCGAACCATCGTACCTAGTGTATTTACTTTCATTCTACTCACAATATCTCTTTCAATCTTGAATTCTCGTCTGATATCCACATTCCTTATCCTATCATAGATCGTTCTACCACACATTCGTCTTAGGGACCTCATTTCCACAGCGTTAATTTTACTTTCATGCGTCTTCTGCCATGTCCATGTCTCACTTGCATACATTAATATTGGTACGACTATTGCCTTGTGCATTTTGTTCATCTAAAATTAAGGGGTACGAGATGGGCACCCAGAAGACTACAGTGGAGATCTTTGACAAATAATACGATTATTGGAAGACCCTCTCAAAGATTATTTGACGTCATTTCAATAGCATTTATAATACATTTTTTTAATGCACATAATTTAATCTCATTTCAATAGCATTTATACATTGTGTTAATGCACATCATTTGATGTCATTTCAATAGCATTTATACATTATTTTAATGTACATCATTTTATCTCATTTCATTCATACCATCATGGAATATCCCATAATGTGGGGTAACCAGCGAAAGGTGTGCGGGTGTGCATTGTCTTATAAAAGGGAGAACAACACATCTATGTACACCCACACACCAGTCTCGTTTCACCAAAAAAGGCACTACATTCAGAATGGGTGGTGAACCTCATTGCTGAACTATGTGAGATGTTATTGTTGCCTGTTGTATTTTCGATTACCCGGCTCTTACGGGACACTCGAAAACAATGATTTAAAAGAATGGAAGCACTATTCTAAGCCGGTACCCCATTTCAATAGCATTTATACATTGTTTTAATGTACATCATTTAATCTCATTTCAATAGTATTTATACATTGTTTTAATGCACATCATTTGATCTCATTTCAATAGCATTTATACATTGTTTCAATGCACATCATTTGATCTCATTTCAATAGCATTTATACATTGTTTTAATGCACATCATTTGATCTCATTTCAATAGCATTTATACATTGTTTTAATGCACATCATTTAATCTCATTTCAATAGTATTTATACATTGTTTTAATGCACATCATTTGATCTCATTTCAATAGCATTTATACATTGTTTTAATGCACATCATTTGATCTCATTTCAATAGCATTTATACATTGTTTTAATGCACATCATTTGATCTCATTTCAATAGCATTTATACATTGTTTTAATGAACATCATTTAATCTCATTTCAATGGAATTTATAGTACTTTTATGTGACTTCTTTAATGCCCGAGGTATATTCGCATACATCAATGTCGGGACGACGATTACATCGATTTTTGGAAACAATAATGGATATTATGTATATCAGGCTGTTATCATCCAGGAATTCACTCAAAATGGAAAAAAGAGTACCCAATGGCTATTAAAGTAGTAACGCCAAAGTATTAATGAAAAAGCAAGTAATTTGTCAGTTTGTATTTTTTTTTATATTTTAACATTGTTTAAATTGTTGATTTACGCGATCGAGAAGAAGTTTATATTGTAAGCAGATATCTATGGTTATAAATATAAAAATGGAATGCGATGCGAGTTCTACGATAATTTACATTTTTACAGGACGATAGTTTCGCGGAAACTGATTCTTTAAAAATTGAGTTACGGGTGAAATTATGTTATTTCTTTTCATCAGATAACGACAGAAAACATTTTTTTGTGAAATAAAAATACAATAAGTAGGTAATGATTAAAGGGTGTAAGAGATATGAATTAATTTTTGTAATTAAAGAATCTAAAACGAAATAATAATTATTAATAATAATAATTCATATTCACACTTCCATACACCCTGTGGATGTAGCCTGTTTATTACAAAAATTATTTTTTTCCGACTTAAGCACTGTTCCGACTTATGCCCAGAGAAGCAGGAACTGAACGCGAATTTGAATCATGCCACGACCGATTTCATTCACCTTCAAGACCATTTATGTTTAATTAAGGGAATGTATACTTCTTTAAAAAAAATCTCACTTTGTTGGGGATCGAATCTAGGACACCGGAACAGAAGCCAAACGGTTTAGCACAATACCACGGCTCACGGCAAAGTTCAGTGGGGCTACTCATGACTCGATATAATACGTTATTATCTTGTCTCAATCTTAAAAATGTATAAATCAGTACTCAATCATAATCTAATCTTAATCCACATCTAATCATAAGATCAATGTTTAGTATGAAATTGTCATAAATTTTCGTATAAATTAACGAAATTAATAGATTAATTTAAATAAAAGATTTGTAAAGTCTGATTTTATGTCATTTTTTGATTTTCCTTTTTCTATATTTGTTTATGTCTTATCATAACCGCATTGTCATAGTACATATTGTATTGTATATAAACATCAACTCTGGATGGCTGGAAGAAATTGCCGTTTGGCAATAATTTTGTCGGCCTTCGTGGCTCAGTTGGTTAGGTATCTGACTGCTGATCCAAGGGTCCCGGGTTCGATTCTTGGTGGAGACACAGTTTTCAATTGTGTTTTCAGTCTGGATCTGTGAGACGATAAATATCGCAGGTCTCCAGAATGTGGCAACTTGTTATTGGGTGAGTGTTAAATATAAAGAAGCTGTACAAAAACAAAACAAACCCGCTAGTGTACAAATTATGTGTACAAGAAGAAACAAATAAATAAATAAATCTAATCTTAATAAACTTTATGGGAAGCCCTGCCGTATACATAAAATACACGATGTTTCGAGTTTTCATTGGTTGTTTACATAATGTGATTATGTGGGATGATTATTGGATATGTACTTCTGAATGAACAATAATGTAGTACTTACATTTGACATCGTTTGACCTGTTGACTTGAGAGTGTTGTGATCAATAGCATATATAATATCTCGTTACATTCATGAAGATTTAAGCGACGACGAAGTCGATAACATTAAACCATATATAACAGGGGTGGCCAACTTGATTAGATCCAAGATCTACTGTTTACTGAGGAAGCCCTGTGCGATCTACCAATTACATACTTCTTGAAATTTTAAATGAAACATCATAGTTCAGTACACAATTAAGTAGTAATTTTTGTTTTATTAAGAGGGAAAACCTAATACTGAAAATAATTCTTAGTAACTACTAATGTGTATAAGTGTGAGCACTGTGTCTGAGCATCTTCCGCTAGATTAGCAAAATCAGGTTTGTTATTGGAAATTGCCAAACTTAAAAAATCCAGTGTATGAACGTCTATCAAGCGAGAACGGTGTTTATTTTTTGTTTGTTTTAAAAAGGAAAATGCAGACTCACATAAATATGTATGTTGACCCAAAAAACGAATGCAATTGTTCAACACATTTCTTCAGATATGGATATTTCTCGTTGGAAACCAATGCCCAGAAATCTAGATCCATAAAGTAACGTGAACGTACCGTGATGGGTGCAGCAGTTGGTGATTACGTTGCGCAGTCTGTTCTACGTATTTATGTATGTTTATATTTTTTGCCTTGCCACGATCGACTGGAATAATAGTCGCGATCCCTGGCCACCCCTGATATATAATAATCATCGCATCGTAGAAGACCAAAAGAGATATTTGCAATCTAGTAGCGCACATTCGCAACAAATTATATAGTAAACAGTGAGGGCCATACTTACTATTTAAAATACGAGTTTAATCCAATGCTAAGTCAGTTTCGGCCATACAAAAAACTGGGTAAGTATCAGCTTAAACACAAATTGCAAATAGTAAGACCATGAAAGTATACCTACCAACATACTTATTTACAGAACCCTTTAAAAATTGTTACTCTATGATATAGATGACTCCTTCACATTATCAATATTGTGAACGAGTACCTACCTACGTCTAACTTACATTACATACCTATTGAAAAAATATGGACATATTGAAAATGTGAAGGCATAAAATTAAACTGGGAAAAGAAAACCAAATTGCATAAATCCCAAGAAGAATCGGTTTTGGTTGGGCAGATTTTGGAGAGCTCGACCACGTTCTCAAATGTAATACACCCATGAGTTCTCAAAAAGAGATAAAAAAGCATTCGAAGCCTGCGTCCTCCCGGTAATTAATTAGGGTTTGGAAACCATGACCCTGACTGTCGCCACCATACATAAATTGAAATGCACACAAATGTCTATGAAAATACAAATGCTGGGGATAAGTCTAAGTCTGGGGACAAAATACGGAATGATGAAATTAGACGCCGTACCAAGCTTCTTGACATTACAGACCATATAGCAAGTCTCAAATGGCAGTGAGCAGGTCACGTGGTAAGACAGGAAGTTGACATATTGGCACCACGAATTTCACAATGGAGACCTTGGGAAGACAAAAGAATAATAGGTCGACCCCAGAAAAGATTGGCTTAATATATATTTGTAGTCGAGAGAAAAAAGTGGTACATTACGCCACGGAAAGAGAAAGGTGGAAAACGTTGAAAGAGGCCAACATCTGACAGTGGAGAGATAGCTGATAACAAGAAGAAGAAGAATGCAAGTTATTTTATGTAGGTAGTTATTGATAGAGGGACAAAGAGAAGTTGACTGAAGGCAGATGACCTAGGCTGCGTACAATTAGAAAATGGACCGGAATTTATTGATTGGAGGATCTTTTTCGGGTAGCACAGTACAATGAGGTCTTCGCCACAGACCACAGTGAAAGCCAACGTAAGGGGGACCAGACTCGGCACAGGAAGAACAAGATTGAATGAAGTTTGAAGTCATGCGGAGTCTTATGGACCATCAAGCCTTCCCCATAAAAGTCTCAACGTTCTGGACACTGAAATAAGTCTATGTAAATCATTAAAAAAAAATGTGTTATATGATATATTTTATCAGTTCCATATACCTATTAACCTCGCAGATGTGTTAATGAACCAATATTTGCATTACTTACACCATTATTTGCATTGAGATGGGTGGTGGAAGAGCGGTTAGCGCGATGGGTTTGTAATCCAGTAGTCGCGAGTATGAATCTTGCCACGACCGATTTAGTTCACCTATAGCGTAAGCATTTATGCATAATTTAGGGAATGTATGAGGATGTAATTTTTTACTTGTTACAAGGGCATATATGGTGTTAATATGGAAGTTAAATGGGATGACAGAGTTGCGAATTCCAGGGAGCACCCTCAGCGGGAGTACTTAGATTCTAGAGGATGTGTACTAGAATATGGGCTGTAGAACCTCAGAGGAGCTGAAAAGGCAAAATGTGAGACTTTGCTGTTCTATACTCTTCGGGATTGAAACGAGAGAACAAAGACGAGTTGGTCTACATTTGTTGAACTTACAATAATTGCAATAAGACTATATCCCGACGCTTATGTGTTCAATAAGAGAATATATATTAAAGTAATACCTATGGGGCTTCACTTACTATTTGCAAATTTACTACAATCCATACAAACTATTGTACTCTATGGAATGATAGCTTGAGTCACAATTTTGGAGCCAAATTGCGATAATCTCAAGTTGACATACATGTGTTATAATCACGAAGATCGTAGGTACATAGTATGTTAGAAAGGTAAGTACATAGGTATGTTGAGTTATGTAGGCGATGTCTGTAATATTCCACATAACGTAGAGTTGTATGGAAGTCACGCGTCACACGTGTATAGTAGATATTATAGAGTCGGTAAACAATGTGTCGATAGGAGAACCGTTTGAGAAACGTATAATTTTGTTTACGAAATCAATTATTTACCGGCATCGGAATAAGATACCGCAGGTACTGATCAAATAACTCCAAGCGGAATAATTTAATAACACACACATATACTTGTACCAATCGATTTAACATAATATATACTGGACAAAGCTGGTGAAACACGACCAAATAAAATTTTGTCAGATTTGTTTCGTTAGGTAATAATATTCAATAGACAATATTTTGGAATATTTTGTTAAGCGTCGGGGGAAATTTATTATAATGTTTTTATTAATGGGAAATAATTATTATTGAATATGTTGTTAATTATTATTGAAATCGTTGACGGGACGATTTAGTGATATGGCTTTGACAGCCACACGATAGCTTTGACATCTATCTATACGACGATCTTTGACATTTAAAACAATATAATATCTTGCCACCTAATTATCACATATCAAATTCTTGAGATCGATTGATATAAATTTGTTTGCTGATAAAGGTGGAGCTATTTACTAAAAAACACTTTTTCGAACACGAGTGTCAAATACGAGATATTGAGACCACGTAAATTGATACGATCGAATTCGCTTAGAACCTACCATTGTAATGGAGACTAATGCGGTAGGTAGGTATGTTTTAGTCGTAATAGTAGATAATTTGAATGTACGCAGGCGACAGGTAGGTAAGTTCTAAACAAAAATTTGAAATTGGGTTCGGATTCGAGTTTCAAGAGTGAGGATAAGTTTAATAGACATACATATCAGAGAAACCAAAATTTCACTTATCGACGTACAATTTGAAGCACAGCTAAATTAATTTATTACATCAAAACGGCTGAATGCCTATATTTTCATTGTTAGTTACCTACCACATAAAAAACACGATGCATTTTATTTAAATTTGTAAGTAGATATGATAAAAACAAAATAGGCAGTTAAAATTAATAGAACACTCAATATGAAATCAGTGTTCATCTATAATAGTAAATTAATAGTTAGATATATGGTATTATATTCAAATACACTCACTGATTACATTCAATAGCCAGCAGCTAAAGAGAAATTTAAATATGTAGACGGTGTATGATATTATTTGTTTAGTACAACATTATCTATTGATCTATATCTGGAGTAATTCCAGTGTTCAGTGCTATATGGATGATACAAAAAACATAATTTTACTTGTAGGTATTGCCGGAGGCGTTACAAGAAGTTAGAACCGAAAATATAATTGTTCTTGTTGTCCAATGATCATTGTGTTATGCCTTTGAATTAATCCATATTATAAATATCAAAAAATGTTTTTGTTCTATTTTTATAACGATATTTTATGTTTTATGACATTTTGCATAATTCATTATTTTAGGCTGTAAACCAGTTGCTACTAGAGGATTCTTGAAGTGTTTTTGTCACAGAAATAGCAACCGTCGGAACGATTCTGTGAGTTTTCTCAATGAGCCAACAATGGCTTTCCCAAATGGGCAAGACCTTCCGGAATGACGGGTATGGTTGAAAACAAGATACATTATTCAGAATTGTTTAAAATATCATCATCATCATCATTGGCGCTACAGCCCTGTGTGGGCCCTGGCCTCCTCCAGAATCCTTCTCCAGCCGTTCCTGTCCTCCACCGCTCTCCTCCAGTTTGCTATTCCGATCGCTCTTATGTTGTCTTCTGTGACGT
This sequence comes from Molanna angustata, assembly GCA_963576475.1. Classification (NCBI taxonomy): domain Eukaryota; kingdom Metazoa; phylum Arthropoda; class Insecta; order Trichoptera; family Molannidae; genus Molanna; species Molanna angustata. The sequence continues at coordinate 21,881,943 of OY754974.1, read as the reverse complement.
CCAGCCATCTTAGCTTGGGCATGCCTCTACTTCTTTTGCCCTATGGATTGGTATTTGGAGCCTTTTTGGGGATACGATCATCATTCATCGGGCTGACATGTCCCAACCACTGCAGTCTACGTACTTTTATGACTTGTATAATGTTGGGTTCGTCATATAATGCCTGTAGTTCGTGATTATATCGCATCCTCCAAAGTCCATTATCATTTACTGGGCCAAAAATCTTTCTCAGGATTTTCCATTCAAATATCAAGAGTCTGTTTTCGTATCTTTTTGTTAAGACCCAGCATCCAGCTCCATGCACCACGACAGGTCTGAGAAGAGTTTTATAAATCAGATTTTTGTTTTTCTTGTTAGTATTTTGGACCTAATGTGCATTATTAGACCATAATAACACCTAATAATATAGGTAGCCATGTTTGCGAAATTCGCAAGAGTGGGCATTGGCAAATTATGTAACACTTTGATTTTATATTGGAAAACGAACTGAATTATTTCATATTTCCTGTTGTTTCCTGTTTCCTGTCCATTAATGTCCAATTTGCTAATATTCTTCGTGAGGTGTTGTTCATATATTCTTCCTATGTACCTAAACAATCTCATTTTCTTTCAATTTAATCTATAGATAAAATTCTTACCTTCTATACTGTCCTAAGGTTCTCATTTATTTTCCCTGGCATACAATGTCTTGCTACATATTCGATTAAAAAATAAACAACTTAAAAAATAAGAAAAATACTTACGACTTTACAACGTATGCATTGGGTACATGGTGTCCTTTGCATAAAATTTTCTTATGTTCGATTCCTTTCACAGTAACGTCCTGAAACAAAATAAAACATAAGTACCTTCATATGGACAATTATTTACAATATTAACGAACAACATTTTTTTTGCACAGTTAAAACGATCGTTAAGAATAATTATGGATAGAGAGTATTTTATTTCTTTTAAAAAGGCAAAAAATAGGTTTATTGATATAAGGCAACCTGTTTGAAATAACGTCAAGTTGAAAGCAAATGTGGTAAAATGGTATTTTTCAAAAAATATAAAAAAAATACAATTACAATAAATAGACCGATCACAGCAATGAAAGCAGGAAATTGCAGAGAACACAAATACTTTATTTATACCATTAGTTAACCCCTTACTGCATGGGTACCTATTCATATGTGTAATGTACAAAATTAATGGAGGCCTTAAAAATATATATTATTTTATTTATAAATTTTTGTATTCATACTATGTATACTGACGGGTTTTTTGCAAACGGTAATCTCTTCCAACTAACCATAGAAAATGTTAAATATACCATTTAATGTGCACTATGGCAATAAGGTATAACATGACACAAATAAAAAGAAAATAAAGATTACAGTAGAGAAAGGTAGAAAAAAAGATTGTATATAAAAAACCGTTCATATTGTTTCAGAAAAATATTTTTTGTTTCTGGCAGGATTCCAAAATAACAACCAAATGACAAAAATGATGTATTTTTTTAATGTAACAAGCATTTATTTGCTTATTTTAGGGAACGTAGGAAGATGTATATGTACTTGTTTAACAAGGACATATTCATTTTTTTATAAAAAAAAAAACAGTTAATGTGTGGCCATTTGCATTGTGGTGGTATATTATAATTTTTGAAGCAGTTTATTTTTGTGTTTTTGCGAAATGAAAAAATATTTATAAATATTATTTGGGGTAGGTAAATAATTAAAAAAATATTTTTGCCAATCCCAAATAAGGGTAGCACTATGCTATGATAAAACATATTTATGCAAGAAAATATTTTTTATTCAACATGTATGTAAGTGATTTATAAACAAATATTTTTTGAAAAACGATAATGATTATTTAATATGGCTTGCTATGCAGAATGTGATAGGAACATTATTATCGATACAGTGGTGGACTTACTGTACAACTACACAGTACAAAATTTAAATTTGATAATTCTAGTAGCGATAGCGTTGAAAAAGTTCATTAATTAGTGAAATTTGTATACCTTATAAGTATATCAAAAATCGATCAAAAACAAACTTCATAAAAATATTTACTCAAAACAAATATCAGTCCCTATATCTTAACGAAGAATGCGATGTTTTTGTTTTTATTAGTAAATCTTTTACATAAAATTTATGTTGGTGGTTACGAATTCAGAGAGAAAAAATAAAAATCCTGCATGGAAATTGAAAATCAACACCTCAAAATGATCGCAATATTCACTAAGTAACGATGTAATCTGAGGGAATCAATCTACGCGATTTTTCTCAATACGAATTTCAATTTATTATCGAACTTCGTGGCCCAGCTAGTTAGATTTCTGATTCTTGAGCCTAAGATCCCTATGTGTGATTCCTGGCGGAGACACATTTCTAATTGTGTTTTCAGTCTGGATTTGTGAGACGATCAATATCACAAGTCTCCAGAATATGGCAACTAATTACATAATATTAGTCACCCGAGAAACAATGCATTTATTTGCTTATTTTAGGGAACGTAGGAAGATGTATATGTACTTGTTTAACAAGGACATATTCATTTAAAAAAAATCATATCAATAGAGTAAAATGACCTGACTGATGACTCACTTATCATCACAACGGCTTATTGTGGAGAAGTGAAATTTGGCAAACAAATAGGATTAAAAACAAGGAACAATTTTTGGAAAATCCGCCCCTTAAGCATATCTCGGTAACTGGACGTGATATTATGATCACATGTGTTACATGCAACTAGCATACAAGAATAAAAATTGAATTATTCGTATTTAAATTCGTTCAATGTGAAGGATGGGCGATCATCGTTTGTGAACTGTTAACGTTAATAACGTTTTAATCGTGCAGGCAGCGCAGCGAGGCGAGGGGTTCTTGAAATAATACGGAGACATGACTTATGTGTCGGGAGATTGGCTAATAACAGTTCCGATACCATCATATTATATGAAATTTTATAAAGAAACATCAACTTGAAGTACGCACAGACTACACTCGCTTATATTGTTAAATAATGTTAATAGCTGGAAGCATCGTAAAGGTTTGGATAAACGGTGGGAGTTTTAAGTCTCCTCAATATGATCGTTGTCTTTGGCATCTAGCGAAGGTTGGTGAAATAAAATCAGAATATTTAGCACGTTTTATCTGTTGACTAAACAATTTATTTAAATAACTGTATCGCGTAATCGTAACCGAAATTAAATGAAAATATTGACAGAATTCCGATACTAACAATTTGTTTCGATTGTGTTACACATATTAACATTTTTTTGTAAAAATTCGACTTCAATTCCAGAATCGCGCTTGATGTTTATTCAAAGTTGATATGTTTTGTATTTACTAGTTGCATGTAACACATGAGATCCAACTGTCGATAGCGATAGTATGTATAGTTGAAGAATATGTACCAAACTATAAACCCATAGATACAAATTATTGAATATTTTTCAGATATTTTGTTTTCTATACAACATATGTAGGTATGTATGTCAAGATAGGATAGTATGGAGGAAGATCCTTTTTCCTACCCAGAATATGCAAATAGCATGATGGTATGTATGTATGTTTGGAGATGAAGTATCAAACTATTAAGTCTTCTTACATATTGTGTATAGGCGACTGCCATACAAAATGTATGAAGCGATGTCGTCACTAAATTCAATTTTTAAAAAAATTGTTAAAAAAAAATTGAGATCTTCTACTACAATGTTAATATTTTTTTTATAGAAAATTAAATTATCTAGTTGGGGTGTTTCGGCTTTTTTCGATAATTGTAAAAGTTTTGGAAATATAGGCAGTTAAACTCATAAATTTATCATAAAAAAAATATTTTTCTTAATAAAAAATGTTTGAGAAACCCTGAAATTTTTTTGAAAAAACTAATTTGAGATTTTGTATTTGTCTATGCTTGTACCAATTTTCAGCGTTCTAGCGTTTATGGTTTCTGAGATATATGGAAAAATAAAATAAAAATTCAAAAGTTGATAACCCCTGACTGAAACAAAAATTCAAAATTCCGAGTATAAAAGTTTTGTAGGCCTGTAACTGTTTATATATTCTGAAATTTTAGGCTCTGTAAATTGAGCGGATCAAAAGTTATAAGGGGGGGACGGACACACACACACACAGACACACACACAGACACACAGACACACACACACACACACAGACACACGAAATGTTCTACTCCGAATTCTGAGTAAATCCGTGTATGGAACATATATGCTGCGAAGCCTCTAAGTTGGTGTTTTTTGACTTCAAAGTTGGAAAAGCCGTGAAAAAAGTAGACCTCTCCATACAATTCTCGCGTATTCTGGCTTAATACATTGTCGATATGTTAAGAGAACAAAGTTCTCCTGAACAAATCGACAGTTGGATAACAAAAGTAAAAAAGTTCATGCAGACTGTTTATTTTTTTTTCGTTTTAAAACTGCTTTGTGTTTCAAAGTATTAAGTGATAACTCGACCATTGTAAATATAGGTTGCGCGGTCTCTACTACATATGTTTCGTTGATTTTAATGATATTATTCAGAATCTCTGGAGACCGAAGACGGAGTCGTATATTCGCATCTTAAGGAATTCATCCACACATGGACGGAATGTAGTATCTTCTTATCGGATATGATCATGTACAGGCCAAATACCGAAATTGCAGTATAATAAAATTATTGATATTGAGAACCAATACTGTAAGCCAGGGGTGGCGAACCTAGGGTACGCGTGCCCGAGGTGGCACGTTTGATAATTTGGATGGCACGCGAAGGATTTCTAAGAATTTTTTTTTTTAAAAATTAAGTTTTTACTAAATAATTCGTGAATTATTAATTTATTCCGTTTTATTATTCATCAAATGTTTCCCAAGATAAACGACAATCGTTTATTTATTTTATCGTGACAACTTCTAACAATTTGTATATTGGCAACACTGCCTTTGACGTTTGTTTTCATTTGAGGTTGTGTTAATTGTAATTTGTTGTTTATCGCCGTCGCAGGTGTCAGTGTATCAGTGAAGTATATGTACAATATACACCACATCACATATGTACAATATTCACAAGTGAAAAAGAACAATATCTCTTTGGAATAATGTTTTTCACCAAAAAATGATGTGATTAAATGAGCTGTGTTTTGTGTTTGTTCGAATTTTTGCTTAATGTGTATCATAAAGTGACAAAATATGAACCAGATATTAAGAAATTGTCATCGAATTTCATGTTTTCTTCTCATTGATAAATAACTAATGTGTACTTTTAGTGATTACGATTTTATTTTTAAGAAAATCTATTGTAATTTTTAAGCTTGTTAGTAAAATTCAGAAAAAAAAACTCTTTTTTTTTCTATTTTGTTTATTTTTTACTGCTTAGGCATGCCAGAAAATTGAGAAATAATATTTGAGGATTTTTGGCACGCGGACCCAAAAAGGTTCGCCTCCCCTGCAGTGTAAGCAAAACATATACCTAGAATGTACTGAAAGACAAAATATTACAAAGGAATTTCAAAACATAAATTCAATATTTATTCAACGGCCGATAAAATTGATTTAATTTTAACGATAGATAAAAAAATCAATTAAAACCTGCTTATCTCGATGATTTGATAAACTCATATGATACTTTAATTAAATTCACAGTGTTTTCTATTAATAGAGCATTTATTATAATTATTTTTGTTAGTATCTCTCACTCTTCGTGTAGAGCAATTAAATTCAACATATTTTACTACATTTATTTCCTGCTACACTCATGTCACTAAAATGTTTAAGTATATACTAAAAATAGATAAATGAAACACAGTAGAATCATCTTAAATTAAAAATATGTAATTTAGGTACCAGTAAGCATTATTATCATTCGAAGTAGGTATTTTTGACGAATTTCACAACAAAATTCATATAAACATTAATTACAAAAAAAACAGCGCATACTAGTCAAAAACTTAGCAAAATACATCAGAAAACCAACGTATCGTTCGATAAAACTAACTCAAATTCACACTATTACGCCATGGTCCTCACGGGGTTGGCGGAGACGATCCCCACATTATTCTATCATGACACGCATCTATCGCACCATCCACATTTCATACATTGTTTTATACAAATTCGTGTGTTGTTCAAGCTTCTTATATTTGTCACTTGAAGAAAGTCGTTCACTTTTCACATGATCGTTCCATCTTTTTCTTGTTTAAAGGCTGCAGGTGACGATCACACTTTCTTGACAGTTAACTTTTTATATTCGATTGTTTTTTCAAAATGAAATAAGACATAAATTAAGTAAGTGTGGCCAGTCTGAGCTTACGGATAATCGGGTTTCAACTGTCGCCATATCATGATGTGTTAATTATGCAGTCGATTTAAACTAGATCGTTTACGTGTCTCTTATGAAAAAAATACACTCTCGACAGTTTACTAAAAATCGTCAAGAATGTCGAACGCATTGATTTTGTGATAGCCGTTCCAAGGACTGGTTACTTAAAATGGTCAGCTAATTAATATTGAACAAAGATTGTACCAGATTGTGTGTAATGATTACATGATACTTTCACGAAAAGAAATCATTTTCGAGTAACTAACAGGTACCTCCTATGTCAAATATTAATTTGACATGCACCTAATAACAAGTTGCCACATTCTGGAGACTTGCTACAGTTTTTAAAATCGGCGCGTCTCTACCGGTTATTTTTTAACTAATTTTTTTTTTTTTATATTATTTGAAAAAATGGGCAACGTACAATAATATTTTTTTAAACAAATATAATAAATAAGAATAGCAACATAAGTAATTGTAACTTAATCAGCCCACCTTTGATTTCGTGGTGCATTGTACTCACTACTGGTAATAAAAAAAAAATATTATTCCTGTCTAACGTGGCTCCTGAAAAGAGTCCTGGACATACAGAATATGTCCACGGACCTGATCTTTTCCAAATTATTATACGTGGTAAGGCATCGGTACAATGGCGAATTTTGAGCGGCATTAGTGTTTTTTTGTCTAAAAAGAACGTTGAGGTGTGTGTTGTTCGTCTGTTTGGTATGTTGAAGTTAATAATTAAGGTCTGTACAGTCAATATTGAAGTTTATTATGTCATAAAGGTACATTAAGTCTGAGGTCCTTCGTCTTGTCTGTAAAGTCTGCAATTCATGTTTGTAGTTATTACCAAATTTGTACTTCATATGTTTCAAAAATATTTGTTGTATTCGTTCTATATTGTTAATATAAATATTATATTGTGGATTCTAATACTTATAATAACGATTTTGTTCACCTATTCGGGACGTTTTTCCTCACCTCATTTTTATAACATAAATATAAAATACATCGCAGAAGTAAACATTAATAATAATCTTGAACCTATATTTCCACTATTTTTAAAGGAACAATGTGGTAACTCCTCGTACCAGAGTTGTTTTCCCTATAAACTCTACGTATCCCAGACACCAGTGCAGTATATATATTTTTTTTTTTTTTAATAAAAAAAATGAATATGTCCTTGTTAAACAAGCACATATACATCTTCCTACGTTCCCTAAAATAAGCATAAATGCTTGTGCTATAGGTGAACGAAATCGGTCGAGGCAGGATTCGAACTCGCGACCACTGGATTACTAGCCCAGCGCGCTAACCGCTCTGCCATCGACCCATATAAATACAGAATAATATACAGAATAATTTAACTTCATATTCTCTTATTAATCAATATAAATGAGAGGGTAAACTTAGCATGTCGACACTAAAAATTTATAAATTACGTATTTAAAAATCCTTTTTAATTGAAAATTAATTTGTTATATTTTTATAAAATTTGTTGAGTTTCTAGGAAAAACAAAAAAAATTAAAAATAGATTCAAGATTATTGTTTTTTTTTAATAAATGTTTACTACTGCAATGTATTTTGAATTTATGTTAAAAAAATGAAATATTGACTAAATTAATTGTAAAGTATTTTTTTTTCTTGAGGGACTGAACAAGCTGCACTAAATTTGTGAAATATGTTTTAACTGTTACTGAAATATAAAAAAAAAAGTTGTTCTGTAATCTTCCCGGGTGAGCGCTGAGCAAATCACCAAGTTTCAATGAAATCAAATGGATGGTATAAGTGAGATTCATTGTAATCAGATGGATTGGATAAGAGCACAAAAAGGACTAACTAAGATACAAATGATACTGAAAAATTTGCAGTTTTCACCTATAGAAAGGGGTTGCGCACTGGTAAACGCAACCACTCCGAGGTGCCAGATTAACCTTTTTCATACCTATATTAAATAAGGAAGGAAATAACAAAATAACAGCCATTAAAAAAATATTGTTTTTTGACGTTGCTATCTCTTAGAGTGTCTTAGACCATTGTTCCGCAAAGCGTGTGCCGCGGCACACTGGTTTACAGTGGTCATCAATTGGTGTGCCATGGAAAAAAAGTCTAGGTGTTGTGAAGATAATTCACAGGGTTCAGATTTTGCTTCTGTGTTTAAAAAAGAAGAATGGTAAGTAAAACTTGAATATCTGGCGGACATATTCGCTCATTTAAGGGGGGGACTGCAGCCAACGTACCTATTTTTCAATTTGATATACCATCATTATTTCTTATCAAATCGTTTTGAAAAAAATAATTTAGATAGTTTGGGTATTAATAAAGAAAAATATATCTTTACTTTTTGATAACGTTCTGTATAAATTCTTGTAGAAAAATAATGGCACACCCCGATTTTCAACGTTTATCTTATATTTTTAATAAAATATAAGGCGTAGTTCAACATATTTTAGTTAATTAAAGAAGACAAAAATATCTAGAAAAATATGATGTGACGTTGCATTAATGCTTCAGGTTTAGTAAATGAACCTAAAAAACATTTATTTTCAATTCAGCGCCATTGCGAATTTAAAGTTTTTTTTGTTTATTAACTTAACCTGATGCATTAGTGCAACGTTACATCGTAATTTTCTAGATATTTTGATCTTCTCTAATTTACAAAAAATATAATGCTCTATACCTTATAGCTTTTTAGAAATTTAAGATAAATGTCAAAAATCGGGGTATACTTATTATTTTCCTACAAGAATATATACAGAACATAATCAAAAAGTTAAGGTATATTTTTCTTTATTAATATCCAAACTAACTAGGTTATTTTTTCAAAATGATTCGTTTTGTAGTAAATTGATGCAAATTCAAATTGAAAAAATAGGTACGTTGGCAGCAGTAACCCTCTTAAATGAGTTCCTGTTTTTTTTTTCGATTCTGCAGGGAACCTCATCATTTGAAATGTACCATAGGAGTGTTTTTAATTTGTATTTAATATCATAGTGTTTACGAGTTGTGAGTTGTTATTTATTTGTAAATAAAACCAAAATAAGAATAGGAAAACAAACTTACATGTGGAGAATAATACTTTGACGAATAAGTCAAGTCGATTATAAGTCCTATGTTTGGAACTGATTCTACTAACGTTTCGACGCTCCATCTGAGAAAAAGTTAAAAAGAAACAATTTTTATTAACACTAAAGAAAATTCTTAATTGTGATATATACATAGGTATATGCCTCTTCGATCATATGAAGGTTACTTGATATTCCCATTCACTAAACAGTTCTAGCTCAAACTAAGATTTCCTTTTAAAGTACAATCACCTAGAATAATAGTCGTTTCAATCCATACAAAAAAATGAGAAAACAATATTTATCAAATAATAATTGAATATTCCTTTTGCGTCCTTCAATTTCTTCGTTCCTTTCCTCATCGCAATGAAATAGTGGTAATTCGTTTGACTAGTTAAAAAATATTAATGTTCTCCATACTTTTACATGTTTTAATAATTTAGTGTAATACTCTGTACCATAATTTATTATTGTATCGAAAAAAAATTATATAGGTACTTTTTTTTACACTAGATGTATTAATTTTGTATTTTTTACGTCTAAATAAAAGTTACTACTACTATGCCTGCGTCTTAAGTTCGATTCGCAGCAGAGGAGAAATCAATTAAAAATATTTTATCACGCAATCCTTGCTTCTTTGGATAGGAAACACTGGTTATGATGGGAGAAATTGGTATTTGGAATTCGCCTTGTACAAGTTGCAATAAAGTGTAAATAATTAGGTTATAATTAGATGGGTCGATGGCAGAGCGGTTAGCGCGCTGGGCTAGTAATCCAGTGATCGCGAGTTCGAATCTTGCCTCGACCGATTTCCTTCACCTATAGCACAAGCATTTATTTGCTTATTTTAGGGAACGTAGGAAGATGTATATGTACTTGTTTAACAAGGACATATACATATTTTATAAAAAAAAGAAGAACGTTTTCATACATACAGCAATACGAAATAATGCACCAGACTAAATTTTATGATTGTATCACAACTATTATAAAAAGTATCTATAGATTAATATTTTATTAAATACTTACTCTTTATGCATTGGGCCAACATCGACAGACTGAAACAAAGAGAAAATAAACTAATTAGAACTTCGAAACATAAAGATTTTTTCGATAGGTACAAAGAGATTTTATAGGTTTATTTGCAAAGAAACAGCTAATAGGTACATGTATGTATTTAAAAATAAGTTTCGTTTTGTTTTAATGTTACTTAATACATAATAATATATATTTATTTGGATTTCATATTTTATTTCTATACTATGATTGGTTTGTTTTTGGCTTTTTGTTACAATAATTCCTTTTATTATTTATTTTTAATATTTATTTAGTTTTTTTTACTTTATATTTTATTTCTATACCTACCTACTTTCTTACTTATAATATTTATGTTATTTGTTATTTATTTTTTTAGGAAAACTAACAGCTATACATTACAATATCACATCTGGTGGTCAAGTCCCGTCAAATGATGGAATCAAAACCCTCATGATAACCTATGTCATAGATAAAATTATCATATGAAAATGATATCCATGATATAGGTTATCATGATGGTTTTGATTCCACCGCTTAACAGGACTTGCCCTTCTAATATAAACAGCCCAAATAGAAATCTCCGCTGATGATAGAGGAAATTGATGTTTTACATTTAAACATTGATTTTGTAAGCACAATTAGAGTTTGAATAGCGAACCACATATACGAACATGGGTAAAAAAATATGATTATGCAATGAAAAATATGTATCTTAATTGGCATTTGATTATGGAACGATATGAATGGGGGAAGCCCAGACCACACGCCATGTTTACGCCCAATCATTTGCCGTAATTGATTTGGGAAAAAAATATAGGTACTATCGAATCAGTCATCAAGAATCTGTGCATTATTTTTTGCTCCGAATTGCTTATACCGGAAAATAAAAATATTATAGAACAGCGAAAAATGCGCGACACACGAAGCAATTTATCAAAACAAAATTTCACGAAAAGTTGCAAGAATAAAATTAGTGAATTCAGCGTTTTACGATAGTAGTAGGTTGAAAAATTTAAGCGATTTTGAAGAAACCAGGAACACGTTGAACAGCATTTCAAGCAAACTGGATAGGTCATGTATTGCGACACGAGGATCTCCTACACACCATCTTGGAGGAATGTTGAGGGAACAATTGGCAGAGGGCGTCCCCGCCGGGAGTATCTAGAGCAGGTGTGCGAGGACATGAGGTGTACCTCCTACACAGAAGAGAGTCGCTGAAGATCGAGCGGAGTGGAAAAAGATATGCATCGCTTTGACGAAGAAGTAGGTACCTACTTGTCCGCCGTGAAAAATGTCGTGTCAATGTCTATTCATTATAAAACTGCTACGTTTAAATGTAAAGATTTTTAATTGTGTTTTCGGTCTGGATCTATGAGACGATAAATATCACAAGTATCCTGAATGTTGCAACATGTCATTATATTTATCATAGTATCAGTTAGTTATCCGAAAAGGAATACAAAATTTAAAAATAAGAAAAATAATGATAAAATTAAAAATTAAATATAATTTTTTTCATAATTTTAGTTAAAAATATGATATTTTTAAAAGATCAACAAAGCCACGAACATGTTGGATAACCTCATATTAACCAATTATTATAATTACCATTTTTTTATAACTTAAAAAAAAAAACACTATTAGGTCCCTACTTTATATTCAGAAAAGAGCGTTTGTTACTTAGAATAGCAGGGACAGTGATTTTGATATAATAATTTATAAAACTAAAAAACTATACTAACTATAAAAACTATTCAAATATTCTTATACAAGAATTATTTATTTTTATATGAGAATATTTTAATTTCAGAATAAGACTTTGAACCGGGTTCAATTGAACCAAATTTATTTTTATAAATAACACTGTTACGGTGCTAAAATATCAATTGTCAACATTTTTAAGGCTGTAATCTCTGAAAGCCACCACTACTCAAGTTCATAATATTATCCTATCGTTGATATCTGCTGTCGAACCATTTTACAGAAAAAAAACTGCCTTTATACTATGACTTAAGTTCGATTAAGTATAATTTTTGTATAGGCTACTACACAAAATGACACGAGGTAAGTCTAGAATCGCGGGCTCTTTCACTATATAAATTGTTATAATTTTTTGAACATTTCACAGGTTGCAATTAGTTCTATTGAGAAGTCCAAATCGTGTAAAGAAATAAATGTGATATGCGGGTAGGTGGCTTAGTGGTTGCGCTGGTGGAATGCCGATGACATAGTTTGACTTGTCAATAAGCGATAATTACTTACTCGGAAATATATTGAAAACGTGTGGGTTGTGGCCAACGCTAAACTCTCCACTACACAATGAAGCTTCCCTGATAATATTACACTCTAATATCAAAATGAAGTCAAATAACTTAACATTGCCAAACATAAAAAAATCTCTTGTTGTATAAATTTTTCATACAAAAATCTATTATTATGAATATAATTTTTCAAACAGCTCTGTTTTTCTTTTAACGTTGACCAACTTTGAATGCAGTTTTTTGAAGATTATTGGTATCATATAGGTACATAGTTTAAACAATATTAAAATATCTCAAATTTCCAGGTCATTTTGAGAGCATTTTTTTCAGTTTTAACAGATGAAATCATAGAGAAACATTGAGAAAAATGAACCGTTGTCTATGGAAAATAAATCAGCTCTAAGTTTATGTACTTCACGCATTATGGTATCAATATTAAGTTCATCGGCCTTCAATATTAAGTTTGATCTGTACAGAAGACACAATTTTTCATATTTTTGTACGGCAAACGGCATACAAACAAAAACATCACAACGAAACTCAAAGTATGCAATCTCTACACGATACCCATTGAGAAATTGATATAAAAAAATACTCTTAAAAATTGTGAAATCATGACTCTCCATTATTCTATAGTAGTGGAGAGTAAAAAATCTGTCGTAATTTATTTACGAGGATAAGGACTGACTTAAATTTGTCAAAGAATATCAGTCAAATATTCATATAGTTAAGGCATCGTGTCAATCAGCTTTTCTAGCTCCGAACAAATCAAATTAAAACGATATTATGTCTTACTTTGTGGCCATAATAATTAAATGCTGCAATTACTTCCTTTCGCGAATATGAACATATGATCACTTTCAAGGCATTCCATCTAATGTTTAGTTGCAAATTATTTTATGTAAAAAAATATACACAAATATAGTACGACAAAGTTGTTCTCAATCCGTGATTCGCGACTTTAAAAAAAAAGAGAAAATGGGACACCCGAAAACGATGAGAATAGAAAAGAGTGAAGGCACTATTCTTAGCCGGTGCCTCACAGCATATTCAATTAATAAATAAATTAATAAATTCTATTTATCTAAATTATGTTTTTGTATAGGACGATATAGGTATGTCATTGGGGTGTAGACCTGAGGTAACGAGGGAAAGTTAAAAAAGGGGCTATGCCCTTACATGGCAGGACAATTTACTGTACATGTTTATATATAAATAACTATACAATCCTTGAGAATCTAATAATATCTAATCGGACGTATCCGAAACCGGCGTTACGCTCTTTGAAAATCGATATAGATTAAATTTGAATAATATAAAAGGGCATTTTCAATTACGTAACCGTTATAGATACATAATAGGTCGTTCGGAGAGTCATACACTTAATACAAATTTTCTATACATAATTTAACAGCATTTGTTTGGTACCCTATTAAAAATGGAAAGTCGAAAGCGGCATTTTAGATATATTTTACTTTTTTAGTGTCGAAAAATTAAAAATGCTGTTCGAGCAAAAAAAAATTCTCGGTGGATGGAGAAGATGTATTGACAGAACGCCAGTGCCAGTGGTTTGCGAAATTTCGTTCCAGCAATTTTGTATGTTGTAGAAACTAGATGAAATACAACAATTAAGAGAAAGCGAATTTATCTAATTAGATCACTCCATACACTGGCACCATTCTGATCATATTGAATCTGCCAGTTCTTGTGTCATCTACAGCTGCTCTTTTATTTATTTATTGAATTCATGCACAGTAAATGTGTAATGGCCGGATTATTGCCATACGGCAATCCTTCTAAACAACCAAAACAAAGTGAGGCCATTAATAGTGCAGTGATAGGTACATAATGTTTATATAACAAAAATGAATTACAGAATCAATTTCAATTGGCGTTTAACTGTCTCCTAGGACGATGTACATATATAATGAATGTATGTGTTCTCGGGTGTTCGTGTCTGGTTTCAATAAAATAGCTTTCACTGATCACGTGCGAGACAGTTTCCTTCTCATGTTGACATCCACCGCATCCTGGAATTCCTGTTTTTTCAGGGAAACTATGCCGAAGCCAAATTCATAAGAGTATGGACTGGCAGATGGTGTCATCGCTGAGTATCTAGAACAGATGAATAGTTATCGGAAAACAACTTGAGTCAGTCAAGTTGGTTGAGCAGATCGCAAATTTGAGTCTTTTTGTTTTGTTGGTATATTTGCAAATCGCCCCCACTCAACGGCGAAAAGGCTCAAGGAGTTTGACGAAAACTATTCCAAGAAATGAACTGTATTTCCTATACAGAAATGAAGAGAATCGCTGAAGACCGAGCGGAGAAGAGAAAGAGATGGATGACTTTGTTGCCAACTAATCTTCAAGATTGAAACCGAAGAAGAGCATTACACATGACTTTCTGAATAATCCGATATATAGGTAGGTTATATAATAAATATTAATACGAGGAGGTAATCCATTTTAATGGTAAAATATAATGTGATGTGGGTCAAGATCGTGAGAGACAATGAAGTCATAAATCTGGATAGAGAAATGTACCTACTAGAGAAGGAGGACGGACACACACAATATCAAGTGATATTCAATTTGTACAACAAAACGATCCGCCGTCTTGTAATTATGAAAAATATCCATGAGGCGTGTTAATACACACTCTATTACATATATTTTACATACTTAATAAAATATGGATAAGTAATAATAACAGTTGTTTTTTCATTAACTACACTACAATACTTCCACATGTACAAGTTATTTATAAATTATAAAGTTTTTTCTTGAGCCTCGTATCAGCTATCTATTCACGACAAATTCGTACTTATATGTACATGGAGAAAAAAAGTTTTTATAAATCAAATTAAAAACAATTCCGTTCAAAAAAGGAATTCAGTTTTAAACAACAACTGATTAATCGAAAGATCTATTAAACAGGAGATCGTCGAAGATTCCGCAGTGATAATGTTCGTCTAATTTACCTCCTTAACAAAAAGTTTCATTATGAACCTTTTATGAAAATAAGGATCTACTACTACCTACCAAATGAACGTTTGTCACATTATTTACACATTGATTTTCTGTTAAGATCCATGGCAAAATGGTAACTCGTTTAACCTGTGTGCTGCCACCCAATGTTCGGTTTTAAGCAGAGGGGAAATTCATTAATGATAGTCTCTCAACCTAATACCTAACAGTTATACCTAATGTTTTTCACAAAGGTAAACTAGGCATCGATCTAAAAGTAATAATATCTAAAACACAAATAAATAAAAAAACAAACTAGATATTCTTTTATTTTGTTAAAATTAACCGCCAAAGCAACAATATACGCGATAATCCTTATTTACGGTTGCAACATATTTTTAAATACATTCATAATTTAGTACAAAGTGTCTATAAAAATCTCGTACGAGAAAAATGAATCGTTCAGTAAATTATTTTTTTAGAAGCGAATAAAAAAACCTCACATGCTCATTTGAGAAGCATTAAGACATAAACGAAATACGCAACACAATCTTTGGGCCAATGTGCCAAATATACGGAATTTAAGCAGATCGTGACCACAGTTGAAATACACCTACAAAATTTCAAGTCGGATGGTTTGCTTCAGCTGGTGGACGTTCAATAAGTAAATTTCCGAAGATTTTTACGTTCCGTCTGCCAATGAACGAAGCGGTTAAGACTTAAATGGGAACTCTCATAAATACATGGAACTGTCATGTTGGTGCAGCTATGGTAGTAACCGCGAAATTTCTAATTAAGAAACAAGAGGATCCCAGGAATAGGAGAAGCATTCCTCGTCAGGCTGATATTGTCTAATGAAGCCTGAACGTTTTCTGGCCGCCGCCGTTCACATTGTAGTACATAGTCATATTATGCTCATAAACGGATTGGACGCCGAAGCAGGAATGGAAGCAACATTGAAGCGAATATTTTAATAACTCCCTGTCGAGATATCGAAGAAATAAGAATTATTTTTAACTCATGAAATAGGAATTGTTAATTTTTTTTTTCACTCGTTTTTACGATAGTTGTACTTTTTGTTCAATATTTTCCTCTTGTTATATTTCCAAAAAAAAATACATTAAATATCAAAATAAATATAAGTCATGTGCACTAGACGAATAAGTGTGATGAATTAATTGTTTTTATTTACAAAATAACGAATATGTCCTTGTAACAAGAACCCCCACATTCTCTAAATTAAGCATAAATGGTTTTGTTATACGAGGTAGGTGATGGAAATCGGTTGAGGCGAAATTTCTCTATACTAGGCATAAATAGTTTTGTTATAGATAAACTAAATCGGTTGAGGCGAAATTTCTCTAAAGGGGGGGACTGCTGCCAACGTACCTATTTTTCAATTTGATATACCATCATGATTTCTTATCAAATCGTTTTGAAAAAAATAAGTTAGATAGTTTGGGTATTAGTAAAGAAAAATATGTCTTCACTTTTTGATAATGTTCTGTATAAATTCTTGTAGAAAAACAATGGCATACCCCGATTTTCAACGTTTATCTTATATTTTTAATAAAATATAAGGCGTAGTTCAACATATTTTTTTTTTAATTAAAGAAGACAAAAATATCTAGAAAAATATGATGTGACGTTGCATTAATGCTTCAGGTTTAATAAATAAACCTAAAAAACTTATTATTTTCCTACAAGAATATACACAGAACATAATTAAAAAGTTTTTCTTTATTAATATCCAAACTAACTAGGTTATTTTTTTCGAAATGATTCGTTTTGTAGTAATGATGCAAATTCAAATTGAAAAAATAGGTAGGATGGCAGCAGTCACCCTCTTAATTAAGCATAAATGATTCTGTTATAGGTGAACGAAATCGGGTTTCTAATAAAACAGCTTTGCCACTGAACAATCCATTAGAAATTCAGTGGACCAGGATTCAAATCCGGTCTTTACCCAAAGTTATCGGATTTCAAAAGCATCGTTTTCATTAAGATAATAATAATAATAATAAGGACAATTTATAAAGCGCCGTTTAGTGACAACCGTGGTCACCTCAAGGGCGCTTTCAGTTTGCAAAAAATAATTTAAAATTAGTCCTATAGCTAACACATTGAAAATGGTGAAACAAAACTTAAAAAAATACAATCAGTTAAAATTAAGTTAAAATTAGTCCTATAGCTAACACATTGAAAATGGTGAAATATAAATCTTAAAAAAATACCTAGAAATCACAAATTAATCTTGTTACATAATCCAGATGAAATTAATTATAAAAAATAGTCGATTCAAAGTAAACTGGCATAATATTTAGTACACATAATATTATTGAACGGATGAAGGACAATCTGGATACGACTTGCGGAAAAGATGAGTTTTTAATTTCTTCTTGAATTCATTGATATTTTCGGCACATCTTATATCCATTGGAAGATTGTTCCATGACTTTGGTCCAGAAACGCCAAAAGATCGATATAGGTATTTTGGCTTATTTGTGAGATTGGTTTCTACTAGTTTTTTATTGGATTGGGTCATTGATCTTAGCGTACTTTGTTTATTGTTAGGTGAAAATGGAACACAAAGTTCCGATATATATTCCGGTATAAGATGTTCCGATATAAGATGTTTTCATGAACTGAACAATTCGTAAAATAAATTAAGATTTCCGTTTCAATATCAGGTTAATCGTTAAACGCGCATTGGAGGAGTAGGTAGGTACTTTTGTTTGGATATTTTTTACATAATATATAATCTTAATATTGGTTCCCTTGATGTCTCAGTTATTCTCACGGTGGTGCGGTGAGAAAGTTCGGACTGTCGATAATTAAACTGACTCGACTGCGTAAATTCTCCGGGTGAGCTTAAAGAGTTGAACTAAAATGACAGCAAATTATCCTATTACGGTCACCCAACATGACCCTTAACGCGGGGTCTCTGCACGACCACATTTCCAGTTATTTATGAAATATTAAATTATTAGGATGATTTCTCGCTCACACCTCAGTGGGAAACAGCTGACTTAATATTGAGCTGTCTTAAAATTTGTTTCACAAAGGAAATATTTGGACGGTAAAAGACAACATATCTGAAAATGATGGAAATATCATGATGGAAAAAAAATGATGGAAATAACATTTTCAGACATGTTGTTTATAATAAAAGTTAAAATTGTTTATAATATCGCTACAATACACTGTTGTATAAAAAACATACATACCATCACGCCGTATCCCTACTTGGGGTAGGCAGAGAGGACCGAACGCCAGACACCTCTATCTTGACATACATGTTTTGCCTCATTTACATCCATGCATCGCGTCATACATGCTCTCCTATTATTCTGACTTCGTATATTACCATCTTTCAAAATCTCATTTATATGATCATGCCAACTCTTTCTCGGGCGGCCACGACCTCTCATTCCACTCTTTTCAGCCTTGTATACTTTCTTTGTCAGGTGCTCATCATTCATTCTCTCCACATGTCCGAACCATCGTAGTTTATTTACTTTCATTCTACTCACAATATCTCTTTCAATCTTGCATTCTCGTCTGATGTCCACATTCCTTATCCTATCATAGATCGTTCTACCACACATTCGTCATAGGGACCTCATATAAAAAACATATGGATAAAATACGCGTCGATTGTAGAGTCAACGGTGTTAGAAGGAAAAAAAATGAATTTTGTTTTTTATTTTACTGTTTCTGTTTTTTTAAGTTTGGATTATTCAAAAATTAATTGAAAATTCATTTGCTCTCTAAAGTTAATGTACAAAAAATTTAATAACGATCAAATTGTTGAATACTTGTTCTTTCGCAAAAATTTAATATCCAATTTGACTCTAAAAGAAGCAAAAAAAAGGAGAAGCTAGGGACTGTTGTGTAAATGAGAGCCATAGAATAATAATAAAACTATAGAATACTCATTCCCATACAATACCTCGCTGAAAAAATGAAGCGTTTTATTGGCCGGCTCGTGTCAATATATGTATGACTCTGCTGGTAGACATTGTTCGTATAGTACTACTCGTTATGACTGCGTAAATAATTTTGCAAGCAGTTAAAAAATTCCCTATTTGGAGAACGCATCACGCAGACGGCCAAATGATTACTGAATGCTCGTAGCAAAATATTGACCAAATTAGTCAACATAAAGCAGTCGCGCTTACTGCAGGCTAAAGAGTATTCTGTACTATTATTATTCTATAATAAGAGCATACATGGGTAGCAAAATTTCCAAAAAAATGTATTTCTCGAAACGAAATTTAAATTAGTAGACAATAAAAAATATCACACAAGAATAAAATCAAAATATAACAAAGATTCTACTGAAGGATAAATTGATTCAATCGACATCCTTTAATAAAACCCTTTGATATGAATAAATCACTAAAATTAAAGATGAGCCGAACGTTCATGTTATTGCACACGACGATACAATTTATTACCGAATAATCGTTTTAACACCGTGCTATATTAATGTTAAGGCCAGGAAAAGAAGTGTCGGGTGATGGTTAACAACAATAATAATTATTAACACGAGTGTTAAGCAATAGGCGCGCAGTTTGCATGTCAAAACTGTTAATAGGCCACTTTTTGTGTGAGTGCCGCCGTATTGAGCCTATAATTATGTGGCCATGATCGCACCAAATAATACCCTTAATGACAGGGGAACAAACGCCGATTAACAAAAGGGTTAACCAGAGTACACACTATACACTTTTTTAAATGAAGAATGAATTAAGAACGCCTTAAGAAGAAATAAACAAAGCTGACAGGAACGGAATAAGAGGTCGGGGACGTCCAAGAAAAGGATGGCACGACCACGTGAACGATATCCTTAAAGATGGAAATGTATGAGACGATGCATGAATGTGTGCCAAGATTGAAAAATATGGCGTGAGTTTCTCTCTGCCTACTCCGTGAGAGACATGGCATGATGGCATGCATGTATGTTAATAAGTGAGAACGTATCCTTATATATTTAATAATGAAAATATTCAATTATAATAAATATGAACACATATATACATTTAACAAAGAATTTACTTGACTTCCGACGACCATATATGCAACTGTTCATATTATGAAAATATTTCTCAATGATCTGTTAATGGTTGGTTTACACCATTAACAGATCCTGCAGATTTCAATAACTATTAGTCATGTTTCTTCCATCTGAAAAAATGAGGAAGACACTTATAAATGCATTTGTTGTGATTACTACAATGCTATAATATATGATGGTTTGCCCAAATGTCGAGTTTCATGATTTCTCATGATTCTCATCAATAAATCTCTTGGCTTAAATCAGATGGGACCACGCCAGAAGTAATCCCTTTCCAATAAAGAAGGAATCATCGAAATCGGATAGCGTGGTAAAAAGTTTTCGACGGACGACATCAAAATTCACGTCTAATTGATAACCTCATCTGTTTTTGGAAGTCTATTAAAAATAGGACATATTTTCCCACAGATCGGATAAGTCTCGTCAAATTAAGTTTAATTAAACCTTTTTCTGAAAGTCATGTCAAATATTACCATACGCGGATATAACATAGACATTATGACTAGAACACTCCGTGATGTGAAGTGCCCAACCACACCATTCCCTAGGAACATCGGTAAGAGCAGGTTACCACAATATCGAGTGTATGGACACATTTACTTACTTAGGTTCGGTCCTAACGAGTGGTAATGAAACTTGTGTTGAGATCAAGAAAAGACTTGCTACGGCTAATATGTGTTACTTTCTCCTTGAGGAGGCCAAAGCCGATCCTGGGCTGTGATGATGATGAAACCTTGATAATGCTGAGACACCTAGGTAAAAACGTGGAAAAATTGTGTCCTATTTTAATTCCTAATTTTGAAAAAAAAAATATAAATAATTCCTATAGTGTGAAAACCCTGGAGTATGTAGGTTTCATTAGACAGGTGATTTAGTGTCATCAAACGTAGCAATTATAGAATAATTAGAAAGAGGGGAAAAGGGCCCAATTGCAGAGACTTCCCTCTGCTCTAATAATATCGGAGAGAGAAGAATGGGTAATTGAAATCGAAAGGATCGATTAAATCCTTTAATCTGCGTCGAAAGATCATTCCTCTTAATCAGAGATAACAACAGGGACGGATTAGGAATTATACCTATACAATTTTTAAAGTACAGGTTGTCTACATTATCAAGTGTTGGATATAGTAGTAACTTCAAAAAGAGTTTCTTTAAGACCCCGATAATGACGAATAGTCACGGGGAAAATGTTCGTTGCAATAAAACAAATTTGTGGAAAAATATTTCTAAAATTTTTAATTGATATTTTCCATAATAATGTTTGAATTTAATATAATCAAATAAACATATTTAATAAATACACTGCAGCTCCACCTTTCAAAGACTTCATCAAATGGAGATAAAAAACTTTAAAAATGCATAATATTATATCATGTAAGTTGCTACTGATAACAATAAAGACAAAGAAATAAACAATTTTCTGTGCGGGCGTCCTGGGTTCGGTTCCCAGCAGAGGAAAAATTTATTTAAATTCATTTCTCTGGGCTGGAAACACTGGTTACTTGGAAGAAATTCCTATACGACATTAAAATTGCCACATGCGCAGGGTGCAAGGAAGTGTTCATTATTATTAAAGAAATGATGAAAAGAACTGAAGAAATTATAGAATGATGGCAGAGCAGTTTGAGAATGTGCTTGTTGAGTGACCATTAAGACCCGCGTTCGAAACCATTCTCAGCCAGTTAATTTTGGCTAAAAAATAGCTTAATTATAAGAACGAACGTATGTAGATGCATGTGCAATGTTTTTAAATACATTATTTATTATTTTTATATATTCCTTCGAGCAATGAAAGAAAGTATGGAAAATGTAAAGTTACACACAAGATAAATATAGATATGAATTAAAATATACCTAATTATTTCTAAAGTATAAGTTTATTCTAAAAATCAAAAAAAAATTGTAAAAAAATACAATTGTAAAAATTCTATACCATCCTAAATTCAACTCTGTAATGGGTGTACAGGAAAGAAAATCATATTAAAAAGGTTTTTAATTAAGTGGAATCAAAAGTAACGTGTTATTAAACCATATACAACTTATCCTAAAAACCAACGAATAGGTAGAGAATATTTTCATAATTGTACCTTATTGATTGAATCTCACAGTAATTTAGATTGCCATGGTAACAACATACTATAAAGAAACCAAGAAAATAAAGAATAGTTCCCATCAATATTAACTATTCCAATGAGTTTATATAATAATGATTAGAACATGAAATATTTAATGCTAATAACACCAACTAGAGGCCTCGCAGCATATATGTTCTCCTACATGGATTTACTCAGAATTCGGAGTAGAACATTTTATGTGAGTTTTGTGTGTGTGTGTGTCTGTGTGTGTGTGTGGTGTGTGGTGTGTGTGTGTGTGTGTGTGTGTGTGTGTGTGTGTGTGGGTGTGTGTGTGTGTGTCCCTTATAACTTTTGATCCGCTCAATTTACAGAGCCTATATTTTTAGAATATATAAACAGTTATAGGCCTACAAAACTTTTATACTCAGAATTGTGAATTTTTGTTTCAGTCAGGGGTTATTAACTTTTGAATTTTTGGTTTATTTTTCCATATATCTCAGAAACCATAAAAGCTAGAACGCTGAAAATTGGTATAAACATAGACAAATACAAAATCTCAAATTAGTTTTTTTTTAAAAAATTCCAGGGTTTCTCAAACATTTTTTATTAAGAAAAATATTTCTTTATGATAAATTTATGAGTTTAACTGCCTATATTTCCATTTTTTTTAAAATATCGAAAAAAGCCGAAACACCCCAACTAGATAATTTAATTTTCAATTTTTTTTTAACATTTCAATTTTTTTTTAACAATATTTATAAAAATTGAATTTAGTGACGACATCGCTTCATAGAATTTGTATGGCAGACGCCTACACACAATGTGTAAGAAGACTTAATAATTTGATACTTAATCTCCCAACATACATACATACCATCATGCTGTTTTCATATTCTGGGTAGGATCAAAGGACTGACCTCCATATTACCCTATCTTGACATATATACCTACATGTGTTGTATAGAAAACCAAATATCTTAAAATATTAAATAATTTGTATTTATGGGTGTATAGTTTGGTACTTATTCTTCAACTATATACTACTATCGCTATCGACAGTTGGATCTCATGTGTTACATGCAACTAGTAATGTAAAAAAAACTGTACATTATTAAATAAGGATATGAAAAATATGTTGATTAAAGCAACATCCATATTTAATTCAAAGACATTAAAATTTTTCATGCTTTGTAAAAAAATGCGATAAATACATACATACAAATAAAATCGGGCATAACGCAGAGTTTATGAACTCTGTTTTTTTTTAATTAAATTCTAGAAATCCGTCTAAAATTAGATACTACTAGGCGTAAATAAATATTAACATTGCAAAAAGAAATTTTTGTCCCAGTCTAATTGAGATATAATATGCAATAGGTAGGTAGACAAGGTATATTAACTGTCGTAAATTTCTCATATTGGCTCCACCAAACATCCATAGTAAACAAAATTTGTTATATTGGTTCCACCAAATATCTATAGTTAACAAAATTTCTCATATTGGCTCCTTCAAATATCCATAGTAAACTAAATTTGTCATATTGGTTCCACCAAATATCTATAGTTAACAAAATTTGTCACATTGGTTCCATCATGTACTCTTTATTTAAGAAAATCTGTCATATTGATTCCACTAAGTACCTACCCCTTATAAAGTCTGTCATATTGGTTTCGCATAGTATCCTTAGTAAACAAGATCTGTACATAATATTGGTTCCAACTAGTATAGTTATCGTAAAACAATTTAAACTAACAGCCTCCTTCCACAACGAAAAAGCTTAAGAAGTTTGGTGGAATCTATATCATTAGTAAATAAAATTTGTATGTCATATTGTTCCACCAATTACCTACCCCATGTTCAACTAAATCTGTTGTATCGGCTCCACTAGAAATCAATATATCATTGTACTTTTTAAATAGCTACAATACTATAATTTGTCGGTGGCGGGCGTGAGTGTGTCCATACGTATTCACCAGGTGAACTGCGGAGGTATTCGCACGCCTGTCGGCCGTTAAATAATTGAAATAAAAATATGGTCTTTGCCATCGTGGACCGAATCGACCCGATTTATTCTCTGTAATTACACCGTGTAAAGCTCTTTTGCTTTTGATACCCGAGAGTGGTGTGGAGATCCAAAACTGTGAAGGAAAACTGCGAAGAAGATTGGCGAGAATCGAAACCAACAACAATTAGTCTCAATGTAAATTAATTACGAGACGCACACACGCGAGTATCTCGAACATTCGAGTGTCGTAAATTTTATATATTCATAAATAATAATTACTTATTGAATGTCTGCGGAGGAATCGACGGCTCGGTAATGAGAGAGGAGTGTATAGTATACTGTAGTATGACAAAGGGTTCATGAGACGTCGTAATATAATAATATATAAAATAAAAATGGCAGAATAAAATGCTTATGTGTAATAAGATCCTCAAAACAGGTCATACAATAAATAACCTAATGGTGCGTTGTTATCATCAAATATTGTAATTTGATTTTCCAAGTACCCATAAACAGATTAATAAAAAGATCCTTCAATATTTTGTTGAGTAATTTATTTATCACTATGTCCCCGTTAACTAAGTTATATTGGCCCCTTTCACAACTCCCTCCTCTTGTTCCTCCAGCAGGACACCATTCCACAGAACGCTTTTATAGTCAGTAGTCATCTGTCTTGACGAAAAAGCAATCGTTTCCACAGAACGCTTCTATAGTCAGTAGTCATCTGTCTTGACGAAAAAGCAATCGTTTAAAAATTCACTCGTGGTTAAAACAAAGTGACACTTGTTTACTTCTTTTCATATTGACGATTCCTGTACTAATGCATTTTATGAAGCAAATCTCAATGAAATGCATTCTTGAAACAAAAATGAATAGCAAAAATCAATTATCTAGGACATTTTGATTAAGTAATGACAAAAGTATCTTCGTGGTCACAATACTAGGATTAGATTGCACCAAGCGCACCATAGCTCTACTCCAAGTATACCTCTGTTGTCCGCCAGCCTTTTCATCACTTGATAGCTGCTACACGAAGAGCAAATTTAAGGTTTTCAAGACTTTCTGTCTTAAATTCGGTGAACTCTTATCTTCACTATCAGTGAACGGTGAGTCAGATGTCACCACATGATAAGCTCTCTTTGGCACTTTGAGTGCAGTGTCTGCAAGGTTTGAGAGTTCTCCGGACTCTTCGTATGTTCTTTATGTGATTCGAGTTTTGCAAGGGACGTTATTAGTCCCGATAAACAGAAAGGTTGGAGGAAGAACAGCTGCTACAATGCACATTCTCTATAGTTTCTGCCCTTCTTTATTCCTTCGGCGATAGTAAAAAGCAGACCCGGATGCCTGATCGCTGTTGGGCAACCCTCTTTAGGAATTGTCTCGTTTCTCCGACTCTGCTCAGTAGGTACCATGTCGTTTGGAATGCGGTCTGACCAATAGATCCTAGCCATGCGCCTGTAGCACCATATTTCGAAGGCAGCCAGACAACCATATTCTAGTTTAGGTTTCGCACACTCCAGACAAGAGTTTAAGTTAAGTTCTTCTTAAAATGGACATCAAGATCGGGAAATTCAAGCATCATAGATTTTTTTATTAAAGGACACTTGCCAATTGAACTCTAATTATTATTTCTGTCTTTGAACGGCCATCTTGAGATATTCTGCTGCTCAGATTTACAAATTCTTAGATTTGTTTTATTGTGGTGTCACCGAGAATAACATTTACGGTAACTTCTTCTCCTCCAGCAACAATGCACTTGGAAAAATCATATTACTTACATATTGAATCTCTTCATGATACCCGTAGCGAATTAAATTAAAAAGTTAAATCATAATTCATCACTACAACATAGAATAGTAATTAACAAAAATATATATCTGCCAAACGCGGGTATCGACGTGAAAAAAATATAATGAAGTTGAAAAGTGAGCATAAATCTTTTAAGTTAAAAAGTAACAAGCCCCGAGGAAAACTTGCTACACGTTTTCCACAAATTATTATGTTGGTACGTCTGATGCAAAATGGTAACATTTATCAACAGAAAATATATCAAAACTAAATATCATGTTTACACGAATTCAACTAATAAGTCACAAAATTTTTTACATCGTCTAGTCGTCCCATTTCGGCCGAAGTCATTGGTTCTAAAACTCTCATACAAACATGATAATTCACGCCATGAAGCACCGACTTGGAATAGTGCTCTTATTTTTTTCTATTATTATTATTTTCGGGCGACTCGTAATTAACGCGTAATTGAAAATATACCAGGCAAAATAACGTCTCACATAGTTAAGAAACGGAGTTTACCAACCATATTGACTGTTGTCTTTTAAGGGGTGACGAGGTTGGTGTGTGGGGATACACGGATGTGTGGGTATACATCCGTCGCTGGTTTCCTCAAATTTCAGGATATATCGTGATGGTAAGTATGATAATTCAAATTGAAGAAATAATGAATAGTTAATATAATAAGGAAAAAATGGAAAAGGTATAAAATTTCAACATAATATATGGAAATAGTACGTTTTTATGTGATTTTCCCAGAAGTTCATATTCCTACTTTTTGAAAAATTAAGGTAGGCAGAGCTCGCCAAGCGAAAGAATGCGAGTGACTTCACCTGTAGGTATACAAAAAAAATTAGTATATGGATATATACTAATTTTTTGAATTAATATATGGATATATACTAATATGGATATATACTAATTTTTTGAATTTAATTTTTTGAATATTATGGATATATGCTAATTTTTTGGGTGCGAAATGACACCATCAGGGAAAGAACAAAATTGGTTGATGTCGTCCACCGCATTCTTACCCTGAAGTGGAGATGGGCGGGCCACGTGGCTAGATACCCCGAAGACCGATGGCCAAGAATAGTGTTGGCTTGGAGACCGAGAACGACAGTCAGAGGTGTTGGAAGACCGCCAATGAGATGGAGAGATGACATCAGCCGTTGTGCTGGTGCCAATTGGTTGCTCAGAGCACAGGATAGAGTGGCGTGGAAGGAGATGGAGGAGGCCTTCGTCCAGGAGTGGACGGGATTGGGCTGAGAAGAAGAAGAAGAGATGGATATAATATACTTACTCTCATTTTAATCAACCAATAAAATCTACGTTATAGCGTGTCACTTTTGCTTTGATCTTTAGCAATTGGTAAATAAGTGAATACCAATTACTGCGGTGTTATACTGGTCTGTAAGGTTGACTCCGTTTAGACCAATATACATTTAATTGATTCAATCATGCTATATAAAACTGTCACCCGCATTCTCTTACTTGTTGAGCTCTACACTCAGATATTTTATTTATTTTATCTATTTATTTATTTATTAGAAAACCAACAGTTTATTGTATTTTTACAATAAATTGTAGGTAATATTATATATCAAGGAAACGAATACCAGGTTTTCACTTACATAAGAAGTTATACATTATAAGCATATAAACACACATTATTTAAAAGAAAAAAGGGTAGAAGGAAAGGTGGTAGAAGAGGGACTAGAGGTTTGAGGAAAGGATGAAGTGGGCATATATTTTTTCTTGACATCAAAAATGCTCACGTGAATATCCTTGCATTTAAATGAGAAAAAGTCAAATTTTTAATAAAACATATCAAAATGATTAATGAAAGTATTCTAGTTTGAGCAAACTCTTCGAATCAATTCGTTCTTACCAATATTTGTTCGAAAAGGTGTAATCGAAATGTATCATATTGCCTTCTATCAAATAATTAAACACTGAAACAGACAAGCTCAAGGTCAGGGCATTAAAATATGTAGGTATGTATTATTTTATACAGAAACGTTCAATGAGCATTAGACAATCAAAAATTGCTGCAATTTATGATTGTGATATGAATCAATTGGTGATTACAAAAAAAAAACATATAAAAATACTTCGCGCTGCACAGATGTAGAGGCGACACACTCAAAAATATAATAATCTGGATGACAGCGCTAATAAAGCATCCGAAGCATAATAATGTTTTTAAACATAATTTTCAATAATCGCACGACCATATATGGGAGAGAGAGAAGTAACGGAATAGCGCAGGGAATCGGTAATGTTGTGATTTATAGAGTCTGGTCTCGGCGCCACTTGCTCGTGCTCATGACGATAGTGGGCGATGTATGTATGTATGGCAGCATAGTCGGCCTTTGAGCATACTCCGACACTAGATCAGATCTGTCTATTGTACCAACTCATAATGTCTACCTATCTTTCAAAAACTTCATTGCAATACTATTAATTACATCAGGTATATATCATGTGCCTAGATATTTTACAGAAACGATTTTTTTATAACAATTGAAGGTGAATATACGAACAAATAAGAAGAGCTCATGCGTGTGACTTCGTCTGTACGACAAAACAATTTCAGTACAGGGATATGCTCTGCATCGAATCAACCAATAAAATTAATTGACGTTAGAATTTGTGCAGCGTATTGCGTGTCACTTTTGCCCTGGGGGGTAATTGTGGTCCAACCGGCGAAATCAAAACCCTCACGATTACCCATATCATGGATATAATTATTATACTGAGTACTATAATATATTGAGATGTCATTGAACTCCATAATATTATGATAATTATATCCGTGATATATATCACTACGGTTTAGATTCGCCGGTCGGACCGCGTATTTACCTTTCCGTGTTGACTAGGAGGCAAGTACTGCCTCGAATTATGCACTAGTTTGTTGCGCTAATGCACTTAAAAACTCGTGTTGAATTCAAGGCACGTGTCCTCGTGTGCATTTGGAGGACACGTGCCTTGAATTCAACACAAGTTTTTAAGTAGTGCCTAATTCGAGGCAGTACTTGCCTCCTAGTCAACACGGAAAGGTAAATACGCGGTTGGACCAGACTTGCCCCCCTGATCTTTGCAACCATGCTGTATAAAACTGTCTGTTACTTGACCCCTATTTTGTTATTTGTGTAGCTGTACACATATTTTTCATCCTTCGGAACTAAGATGCTGACTGCACTCAATCACACAACAAATGGTTTGCATCAATGTCTTGGCCAGTTCGAAGACTTGTAAACATAAACTTCATCTTATTTAAACAATTCAGAATATCGTTTTGATTCAATATAAGGTATTTTAAAAGAAATGTTGAATTGCCTAACTGAAAAATATGCCATGTCATTCAGAAAAACATTATTCGCACTAATTATCTAAAATATGGCAACATCTTCTTCCTGGTCTTAAGAGTGAAGATGATGCCTTCACCGAATTACTCGACGAATGATTTGCTTCAATTCAGACCGGTTTTGGGCAGATCGAAAGTCTTCGGTAGTTGAAGTTCCTGCAGTGGATTTGACAGGGTCACTCTATCGAATCAATGAATACCATCTGGATCTTTAACTCTCCATGTTTCCCTATAAGACGAGCTTATCGAGATTAGAGGTAGGTGTTCAAACGTATTTGTTGATCTTCTTTAATATTCCACTTTCATATTTGCCTAAGGTATTCCATTTCCATTTCATACAACAAACTTGTTACAAAAACTACACACTTTAAAATTATGGGATAATTAAATTTTCGTATATCAGATTTTTCAAAAATCCTGATATACAAAACTCTTCTCAGACCTGTTGTTGTGTATGCCAAGTCTTAACAAAAAGAGACGAACTTGATATTTGAAAGTAAAATTCTGAGAAAGATTATTAGCCCCGTAAATGATAATGGACTATGGAGAATGCGAAATTATCATGAACTATAGGAATTGTATGACAAACACAACAACAAGTACAAGTATAAAAGTACATAGACTGCCATAGTTGGGAATGTCAACCGGATGATTGATGATCGTATCCCCAAAAATATTCCTAATCCAGAAGACAGAAGAAGTAGAGGCAGGTCCAAGGATGACACAGAAGACGACATAAGGGTGATCGGGATTATGATAATTAATTTTTATCAAAGCAAGGACAATCAGAGATCTTTTGTTGTATGTCACAAGAATTGAGCCAGAACTGTTATAATGTCCTCGGTTGAATGTTGGCTTTTAAGTTATCAATCGGTGTAATCTTTATTCAAAACCTCGAACATTGTGAAGACTATTGTGAATATTGCTTCCTTTCTGGAGCTCGTCTATCAGAGATCTTGCATTATGAGGTGTAAAACCTATCATTTTTATGGGTGATTTTAATCGTTTTGCTTACTTTTCTATAGAATACAAGAAGGTCATTGATTGCACGCAAACAAGCAAAACATGGAAGAAATTCTCGAAACCGATGATTTGTAAGGATAATCGAAGAAGCCTTAATGGAGTTTTAGAGAGTCATAAAGTCATCAGAGGTAGAGATTATTACCGTCAATAGCAAATATGTAGGTACCTATGTACATAGTGTAGATACAATATCTGCCTTATTAAAATAGTTTGCATTTACATAGTTTGCTAATGAGATCTCGAATCAAAATTAGTTTGTAGGTAAGTACTGTTGTAACCAATTACAAATATAGGTATCAGAAATGCGCTTTTCGTATCTATGAGGCAACCATAAGATTATTACATTATATGGCTGATGAGATGTTATAGAAGATTACCAATAAATGGTGTCATAAAGAGCTACTAACTAAATACCTACCAAATCTCAGTTTCCTGTACGATGATATTTGGAGTAGGCAACTACGTCACGAAATTCACAGTAATAAATTTTAAAACAACATTGTTAAAGATCTCGTTACCACAAGTCATAGAGCGAACCAGTGACGAGACGAGGTCAGTTTGTTGGATGACTATCCTAAAATAGCCGACGAATGATTTGAAAATGACAAAAAATATGTAAATTAAACTAATCAACTAAATGAAATATTCACTTCAACGACTGATGGCTGCTCGTATAGGCCTTCAATATAAATAAATAATAATTAATATGATGTAAACATTTAAAATATTTTAACATTTTATATGTTGGATAAAATACTGACCACTATTTTACAACAAATAGGCTAAATTATTCAGCAGTCCACCACGTGAATACCCATAGTGCAACTGGTATTCAGCATTGCCTTGGATGTTCACAAAACACTTAAGATTTAATGAGTATATAGGAAATATAGAATACAACAGTAAACAAAATACAGAAAAAAAGAAAAATCTAAATAGAAAAAAAACATAAGCTCTGCAGTGAGACTGTTGTACGGCTGATAAGATATGTAGGTAATCCTTTAAACGATTCCCTTTAATTCCTTATGCATATTAATATTTTTTTAAGGTGACAAAAGGAACACTGTAAATTGAAGGTAATGTAAACGGATCGAAGGAAAAAAATGGTGTGACAGTAAAAATCGGAACCGATCAAGAAAAGATTGAGACGATCACGTGAACGAAATATTGAAAGACGTAAAACTAAGAAACTTATATAAGAGACGGATATGAATGTGAACGAGGCTAATATTTTGTGTCAGGGTTAAAAGTCTGTTTGAAAAAATAATGGCGGATTTATTATAATTAAAAATGCAAAAAAATCAATATTTATATGAATAATAATAACCGAGAGTCGCCACCATAAATATTTAATTCAATATCGTATATTTTGATGGAAAACGATTACATAAAAGTAATTTTCATAAATTTATACGAAAAAATAATACGATAAAGAAAAAAAATGGCGAAAGAAAATTGATAAATGAATAGTGAGTGGGCGTTCAAAATCTAATAAGTACTTATACTTTATCAAAAAAATCAACGTCTATATTATAAAACGTGGGTGGGTTAGACTCATGGACTGCTTAAATTAAATTGTAAACTCCATAATAAATATAAAATTATACAATAATAATGATTGTAACCAATAATAATAACGATTATTGTTATTCCCGAAATTTGCTTTGTCAATAACAATAAAATGTTATACACTTTCAATAATAATTTCCCAACGAATATACAGTTATTACTAAAATATTTTAATGTTGACGCTTTAGTAATAAGTATAACCATAATTCCCATAAAACATTTTACAAATAAACCGTCGAAACTTTCGTAAAATCGATAATAAAAATTAACAGCTCGTGTATCTACCTAACGTTGATCCAATTCAAATTTTTAGTTAAAAAGACATAAGGAAACGGACGAGAATTTATATTCCAAAATTTTTTTTTACATATAAAAGTATTTCTTTATTACCTAATCGATAACTTATCTATATACACACATAATTGTATCTTAATTAAAGTTACAAATTCTAATTGTGGAAGAAAAAATAGAACTCATACAGACTTAAGTAAACGAAATAAAGAATTAAAGAAAAAAATAATGAATAAAGTAAAATAAGATGAACAGTGTAAATAAAATTTCTTAAATAATTTAAAAATATGATCTTTAGCGCCTTAATCTATAGCATATTTATATACACACATAGAGGTATCTTTATTAAAGCTTAAAATTCTAATTGTGGAGGAAAAAATAGAACTCATACAGACTTAAGTAAGCGAAATAAAGCATATTAAAGAAAAAAAAAACGAATAAGTAAACTAAGATGAACAGTATAAATAAAATATCTAAGTATTTCGTTATTTTGAAAAGATTTCTTTCAAAACGTAAGATTTGATTGAGGTGCAATATTTGATTTTATTGCTAAAAAATACTTATTATTTATTAATAGTAAGTACAATAATTAATACATATATGAAAGATACAAAAAATACACAGTGAAAAAATAACATATTACCCTTTACCATAATGCAGCTATGAGGTATGAGTTTGATAATAATGTCACCTGATTTCTGTTTGCTTGAGAATGAAAAAATATACAAAATAAATTCCCTAAACTAGGCATAAATGCTTATGCACGAAATCGGTCGTGGCAGGATTGGAACTTGTAACAAATTATTACAAACCCAGCAAGCTCTGCCGCCACCAATCTAAGCAATTCAGCAGCCATCAATAATTTAAGTAAAATGATTGTCTTTTCTTGTATTTTCCAATATATATTTTCACTAAGTAAATTAAAAAAATAAAGAAGTAGGTGTTAATATAAAATGCAATGAGAATATTCAAAGCGGTGATAAAATATTTCCAAGATTATCCAATTAAAGAATCCTGTCTCGATGTCAGTAAGGTTTCACATATAGACATTACCATATTACAATTATGTAGGTATGACACATGAAATTTCTAAGAAATGACACTATATAGGTACTGATTTAACAACGATTATTTGATAGGATACATAAATGGTAAAGAAAAGTACGCGGATTATAAATGACTCAATAAACGAGTAAAAAATCAGCGATATTTTGATTACTCATGTACTTAGTGTAAAATAATAAAAGGCTTCCACCTACAATTATTAACAACATGACTGTATCAAACACAAGATACGAAGTTTATAAATTTATTAACTGTTAATAACATTAACATCCCTAAAGCAAAATGACGACAAAACAGTTTATAAGAAAATATGAAAATTGTAGGTATGTCGTCATACACAAAACACATAAAAATAAAAATGTTCAACAATAATATCTAAATTCTGATAAATAAAACAGTTATGTTCTGATGTTAAGAAACCAGATATCATATTTCCTCTTTGGATGAGCGTAAATCTTCATACTACTGGATCATTTGAAATCTTGATACCGATTTTTATGCATTTCATTGCATTGCAATAGTATATTGAATTTAGTTAAAATATTGCACATTTTAATCTGAGACATCATATTCATACGCAAATGTGTACATGAACGTTAATAAACTACAGAGAAAATTATTAAATCACTTGCCATAGAAACGGATTCATCTTGACTTGATTTTCGTTGAAAATGTGTTGAAGAGTTTGAATAAACCGAGCTATTGACAAAATACTAGGAAAGGTACCTGGTGATATTTTCGATGATACGGAGAAGTGATTTACTTAATAATGTTAAGTAATTAAAAGTGATCAGATTCCACCAAATCTACGTCACACACGGAAAAGATGGTAAAATAAAACTTTTTTTGCAATGATATGTGTTTTTTAATAATACGAAGAAATGGGTAATTCACAGAAGGATATCTTCATCCAGCAGGGATTTAAAACAGGACGAAATATAATTAAATTTTGTATAGTTTCTCGGGAAAATGACGGGTGCTATCCAAAACAATGATTTAGCACACACCCTATAACAAGTTAGCATTTGGTGTGTGCATATCTTGAACCTGGCTTCCGGGTGCGCAAATTTGTCTTTTAGTTTCGTTGGTATACGTGAAAATCGCCCCCCTTCTCGGCGAAACGGCTCAGGATATTTGGCGAAAATTTACATACATACCATCACGCCATGTCCCTCACGGGGTAGGCAGAGAGAACCGAACGCCACATTTTTCTATCTTGACACACATTCATCGCCTCATCAACATTCATACATCGTCTTATACACGTTCGTCTGTTTTTTACGCTTCTTACATTTCCATCTTTCAGAATATCGTTGACATGGTCATGCCATCCTTTTATTGGGCGCCCCCGACCTCTTATTCCATTCCTGTCAGCTTTGTATATTTTCTTCGTCAGGCGTTCTTCATTCATTCTCTCCAAGTGGCCAAACCATTTCAATGTGTTAACTTTCATTCTGTTAATTACATCTTTCTTCATCTTACATTCTTTCCTTGTATCTTCATTTCGAACTCTGTCATACATCGTTCTGTTACAAAACTATAGGCAAAAGTTTTAGGTAGGTATTAATAATCTCACAAATCTGTGATCTTTGGCTCAGGAGTCAGATAGTGAATGAAATCGAATACATGTTTTGCTTCATTTACTTTTTCAAATCGCGTCATACGTCATGTTCTATTATTTTGATTTGGTATATAAAACTCATGGATTTTTACTATAATATACTACATAGAGTATTCAGTGCGGAAAGTGTCATGGAATATCGCGCGTTTGATGTTTTGGTTGGCAACATATTTTAGTTATCCATACCTACATTTTAACACATCCTAGATAACTGTTCTCTAAATCTTAATGAACAAAATATGTTTCTTTCGACAAAAAAATCAGAAAAAAATTCACATTAGTCGTTATTCTCTATAAAAAAACGATGTGGTCTGCCCACCAAAATGTCAAAAATCTTCCGGAAAAATGCCTCACATCGATTCATACAAAATTTGCTAACTACGACATCTAGTATATTATAATAAAAATCTATGATTTTACTATATACCTACAATAAAGTGATATTTTAACTTATACTGTTCTATCTATGAAATTCCCATTTAGGTATATGATCATTTGATTTGTAAAAAAAAATGTAAAACAAAGCGATTTGTGAATAAGAAAATTTACCAATAGACATAATTCGGAAAACGTTAATTCGTGAAACCTGCAACATAGAGAATATCGATAGATGAGGTATGAAAAGGAGATGACTCTTGTGCGACCATCTGGAAAAAAAAAGTGGCAGACTATATCCCCCAAACCGGAAGACCGCCAAAGAGGTGGGCTTCGTCGTCCCAGGAGACCTTAGTGCCATAAGCAGATCACTGGATCTAACACAAGAAGTATGTAGAAATATGAAAAAAAACATTATTTACAAAGTTTGTTAACATCTCAATAGAGACGAAGTTGGGATATTGTAGAAGAAACGGGAACTCGAGGCATCTAAAGGCTTACGACCTGTCATCGGCTCGTTTACAAGATCATTTTATGCGCTTGCGCAACGTTCACCAATCATGCCTTCTTATTGAGTTCCCTTATCAATGTGATTTTTGAAATATCTATATATTTGAATAGTGTCTAACAATTCACCTGAAAATAAGGAACT
This sequence comes from Molanna angustata, assembly GCA_963576475.1. Lineage (NCBI taxonomy): Eukaryota > Metazoa > Arthropoda > Insecta > Trichoptera > Molannidae > Molanna > Molanna angustata. The sequence continues at coordinate 21,845,388 of OY754974.1, read as the reverse complement.
ATACTATTGCCATCTATGAAGTAACGGAAAAGCCTTTTTTGACAATGAAAGCAACAGTCCTTAAAAACGGGAAAAAAATCCAAACTTGCGAATAATTGTAATTGAAAAAAAATATGTGAAAAAAAAATTTAAATGCGTAAACGGCACGGGTTTGACAATAAACAAGGTGCCTCAGTAGGTACCAATAAACGACAAGAAACAACAAAAAAACCTTTAAACGATCACAGCAATAAAATCCGTCACGTAGAATTGCCAAACAAACTAATATTATTTACTTAAATAATAGAATTATAATGTGGAGGTGTGGCTCGTGTCGTTTGTGATTTGAGCGAAAAAGTGGCGCCGGAGATAATTAGGCAATTATAGGTGAAGACGAGTGAACAGTGATCACTGGCACAAGCTGCCGCCCACGGAGTGTACTGTTTAGCACTGTACCTCCATCGCATCGTTCCCAGGCTGTTTGAGCATGCGCTATATTTGCATTGGACTTCAAACGGAAAATATTATGAAGGAGATTCGCTAGTGTCCTCTATCAGTTTCAATGCAGACTTCTGTCTCGTTCGAATACGAAATATTGTATTATATTACTTTTTTTATACCATACATACATACATACCATCACGTCATATCTCTTACGGGGTAAGCAGAGAGAAACGAGCGCCATACTCCTCTATATTTGCACACATTCCTAGCTTCCTTTACATCCATGTATTGTCTTATACATGATTGTCGATTATTCAAGCTTCTTATATTTCCTTCTTTCAAAATATCATTCACATGGTCATGCCATCCCTTTCTGGGGCGGCCCCTGTTATTCAATCCATCTCTTACACCCATGTATATTTTTTTTATACCACACTCTTAATTATTTACTAGAATTACTTAAGAAGTGTAATGCCATTTTTAAGTAATATTATAACACTTTATTACAACACCCAACGATAACTTTAAAATAATGCATACAGTTGCGATAGTTACGTCCTAACCTTACTAAAATATATTAGTGTAGAATATAATAATATTGTTTAGGAGATATTAATACGCAATTTTTACAAATAATAGTGGTTAATATATATTGCGAGTTCAAATGCTGCCACGACCGATTTCGTTCATCTATAGCACAAGCATTTATGGTTACTGTAAGGGAAGTATAATATATGATGATGTACTTGTTACAAAGACATAAGATTCATTCTTTAAAAAAAATACAATAAAATATTTATAGCGACAATCGCGAGCGAGTTGAATTATATATTGTGATATCATATTACTAAAATTTACATTTCATAGAAATATTATTTCGAAACACATTGGTCTTGTATGGGCAGGTGGTGTGACACGCCTTGATAGAGTTCGCAACGAATAGGTACGTCAGAGGATCCTTTAAGGTAGCCCCAATAGAGGAGAAATTTAAAGAGGGCAGACAGCGATGGTCTGCCTCTAGGAGGCCCGACCCCGGATGATCTGGGATAGAGGGGCAGGAAATGATGATGATGATGATGATTGGTCGTGTATGGGGAATAAAGGAGGGACAGTGCTAAGCAAGGTCTAGTGGAGTGGTTGTGGTGTGGAGTCTGCTAGGCAGGCGCCTCAACACAGGATAACTCTTTTTAAATCATTATCATTTTTTATTACCAGATGACTTTGTATTTTTCTATTATTATTATTGACACGCTCTCCGCCCGTTCTTTGTACGGAATCTTTAATTAATAAAAGGTTTGTTTGTTTATTTTATGTGCATTAAAAAGGTCACATTGCAATAAGACAATTTTTTTCCAATAAATAAACAACGTAAGCGACAACATTAATCTAAAAAAAAATCATTAAATAATATTTAACAATATTTTAGCTAAATTATAGTTTTACATCTAACAAATTCAACGGATTACGAGGGAATCCCGCAAATTTCAGGTGTACTTACTTTCGGAATTTATTTTAATCGTGAGTATTTTCAAATATTGATTCTAGACCTGTGGACAATACAATAGTTTATTCCTGTTTATAGTTTCAGGTTGACAATTTCAGTATTGACTGAGTAAATGAGGCTGATCAATCTGGGTCTTGAAAGCATTTATTTTATATTACTTCTCGGGCAACTAACAGGTACTTTGTCAAATATCAATTTAACACGCACCCAATAACAAGTTGCCACATTCTGTGGACTTATATTATTTAGTCGTCTCACAGATCCAGACTGAAAACACAATTGAAAACTGTGTCTCCACCTAGAACCGAACCCTGAACATTTGGATCAGCAGTCAGATACCAACCAACTGAACCACGAAGGCCAACAAAGCATGGTTATACAAATCACACAAATGTCAATATATATTATCCATAATTTTTTATGCAAAAATAAATATGTAGGTATTAAACATATGAAATTATACGGAAGAAATTAACGAATGTTATTGAAAAACTAATCAGCTCTAAGTCAATGTATTTTCCAATTATACTTCTTGAACATGTAATTTGGGGTGTGAATACAGATGAACCTTCTAGGTTTTAGAGTTCTCCGGACTCTTCTTAAGTTCCAAGGGGCCGTTAAGCAAAATGCATGGTGGTGAGGTAAGATCAGTACCTACTTCTTCTTTGTGTGTCGTGTCAGGGTGCCTAGACGTGTCATTTGGACAAGAAAAGAAACCTCAATGTATGGATGTGACAGTTGTCACGTGGCAATCTTCCATACTTCCATAAGACTTACATTGATTTATCTTATCTTGTGCTACAATGACATAAATGACACGTTAACTAGGAGGGCAGGTCCCCTTGACGTCAACGATCACACGAGAGAAAGCATCTCGGTCTTATATGTATCTACACAAACCCCAATATGTCATACTTTAACACTTAACCTTTGATACGAACTAGACATACGCGAAAATATACCATTTGACGTTATACGCATCGTCGGACCTTGGATGATCTGACGAGACGGATTTGTTTTTTGACCCCGGAAAAGATTTTCCCGTAAAATTTATAGAGTACGACGTTTCGCATTACGTAGATTCGCTTTACGACAACTCCAATTCGACATCATAATAAAGTCCACGATAGTAATAATTAAACCATTACACCTGAATACATCATGCAAGTTGATTGAATAAAATACATCTTCTTATCAGTTCCATCGGCCGTGGGATGTACATAATTGAAAGAACGACATCGTAGCATATTGGAAGATATCATATCACAGCGTACAAAAGAAAGGACAAAAGGTTAAATACATCAAAAAGATAATCTCTTTGTTGTGGTTGGTTCCAGAAGGAAGTTAAGATGGAATTTTAATTGTGCGATCGACATATACAATTGCAGATGCGATACTGCAGTAATTAATTATTTAATTTAATTTATCTTTTATCACACCACATTTATGATGACAAAAATAAGTAGATTACTGCTGCTCAACTAGGAAATCCTGTTCTAGGGCTAGCAGTTTACAGTTTTTATAGACAATTATATGCAATTATGAACCAGGTGATTGTTCCCGTTCCACACTAGATATGTACACAATCTCGACTTTCTGCAATCACAATCATTATCTCAACAAACATATGAGCTCACACAAAACAGATCAACCAGATCCCAATGTCCGCCATAATACCTGTCATAAATTCAATCTATGACGCGATTTTTATTTCAGAGCCATAGAAAGAGACTAGTTAACTATGTTGGTGTAATTAATATGAATCACATGGTTCCCAAATCAAATCAAATATTTTTATGTATGTGATGAGGTTAAATCACCGAGGATATCTGGAACAGGTGTGCCACGGCATGAATTGTTTGTTATATAGAGGGTTGAAGAGAATCTCTGAGACTGAGCTGAGTGGAGGAAGTAATGTTTTGCTTTGTGCCAGCCAATCACCAAGATCATATAGAAGAAGAACCAAATAGTAAAATCGTAATGAAATTTGATGTTCAACGATGGATAGATGTTTAGTGTAATAGATATGGAAAATGGAATGTGTTAAAATCAATATATTTAAGAATAAGTTTTTTAATAAATGAAAAAAATTTAATCAAGTTTTACACTACAAAAAATGAGCAACGAAAATAAAGCTAAGAAATAAATGAAAATAAATAGGTAGGTAGACATGCAACGATCAGATAATTGGACGAGTGATGTAAATTAATTGGATATGAAGACGTAGATATAGAGGGGCGGAAATGGGTATCGCACAACCAAAGCACGCGCCTAACAACGGATCGCGCTACAAAAGGTTATAAATTTTCTGAAGAAACACAAATCTTCTCGCGTGGTCCGAATATCTCGTTAAAACTCGTACACATCTGACGATAATTAACGTGTCAGTCAACGTGTACAGCGAAAATACTCAAGTACATTTTATATTACACATAATTAAAAAAACGCAGAAAAGGCATAAGCTCGAATAAGTGTACGGAGTTAATTAAAAAGTAAATAATATATTACAATGGATTGAAAAATCTATTAGGATTTAACATATTTTCAATTCAATAGAAAAACTGAATGTTCTATATGCACCTGGTTTTCAACAGCAAACTATATAAATATATATTCCAACTTCGTCTGCTTATAAAATAAATGTTCTCAAATACATATATTTAAAAAGTATAACAATGATTGAGGGAATCCGTGAAAATATTGATAGAATAAGAGACTATACTGATAAAGACTGTAAAGAAACTTTTTCGTAACAATTTAGACAAATAAAGTTGATTAAATAAGATATTAGAATTAGCTTGCACTGAACTATTGAAAGTAAATAAAGGTTGAATGAAAATTATGCAGTTATACGAGTTTATACTATTCCAATCCTCAATATCGGATTGATGAAATTGTACCATGAAGATGTATTGTATAAATGAAGAATTTAGCCGTGCCTGGTGCGGTACATGTCTGAAACGATACGTGTCTTCATATGCGAAAGGTTCTTTTCTCGTTAGAGGTAGGCAAAGTTTCTATATATCTCAGTTAGACTATTTCCGGACTTCTCGTGGTGGTGTTTTCCAAAAATGTAACTGTGTTACTCGGGTGAGAACATAAATATCATCCGGTAATGTCGACCGTTATTTATCCGTAATGCCCGGCGTTGTTGATTGGTGAGTGGTGACTACCAACATGTTAGCCATTACTCATTGTTCGGAAAAAATCTCGTTGGGGTAAAAACGTAATAAATATCCATAGTCCAAAGGGCGAGCATTTGAATACAGACGATTTTCTTAGTTTGGGGAAATTTTGCGAAGGAATGAAAGCGGGATGAAATGTAGACAAATTTACTTCAAAGAACATAAAAAAATTGTAAACGAGGGTAAGTACGTATGTTATTGAAAACTTTGTAAATATGTCACTTTATAATTGTAATCGTAGTAACATACGAGAATTTATAAAATAAATTTTTGGGTTGCTAATAGGTAGGTACAGATACGTTCCTAATAACAATTAAAAAATATATTGCAAAGATATTAAAAGTAGTTATAACTAAAAATACGAAGCGATGTTGAATCGATTGACACCGGAGCGGATCTCAAATGAGACAATGGTGACTGGGATTAAATTAAGATGGTGGCGGGGAAGGGAATTTGCAAAAATCGAATTATGGCATTGACACTATTGAATTGCAGAGCCTCAAATATATAATTCAATCAACTGTTATTAAGAAGCAGTGGCTTCGCATGACTTTTTCCACTTCACTAGCCCGAAGCCATGCGCGATTTTTTACTCAGCTACACAGCTACACCTAATATCATATAAATATATTTTTTTTTCAATGACGAATATTTGTGAAATACACTACCTACAATACAAAACGAAGGACATACCTACTTTTCGCAATCTTCTTATCCTTACTTACATAAATCGTATGTTTTGAATGCAGAAAAATAAACGTTCGGATAAAGTATATAAACTAGTTGCATGTAACACATGAAATCCAACTGTCGATAGCGATAGTATGTATAGTTGAAGAATATGTACCAAACTATAAACCCATAAATACAAATTATTGAATATTTTCAGATATTTTGTTTTCTATACAACATATGTAGGTATGTATGTCAAGATAGGATAGTATGGAGGAAGTTCCTTTTTTCCTACCCAGAATATGAAAATAGCATGATGGTATGTATGTTTGGAGATGAAGTATCAAACTATTAAGTCTTCTTTCATATTGTGTATAGGCGACTGCCATACAAAATGTATGAAGCGATGTCGTCACTAAATTCAATTTTTAAAAAAATTGTTAAAAAAAAATTGAGATCTTCTACTACAATGTTAATATTTTTTATAGAAAATTAAATTATCTAGTTGGGGTGTTTCGGCTTTTTTCGATAATTGTAAAAGTTTTGGAAATATAGGCAGTTAAACTCATAAATTTATCATAAAAAAATATTTTTCTTAATAAAAAATGTTTGAGAAACCCTGGAATTTTTTTGAATAAATTAATTTGAGATTTTGTATTTGTCTATATTGGTACCAATTTTCAGCGTTCTAGCTTTTATGGTTTCTGAGATATATGGAAAAATAAAGTAAAAATTCAAAAGTTGATAACCCCTGACTAAAAGAAAAATTTGAAATTCTGAGTATAAAAGTTTTGTAAGCCTATAACTGTTTATATATTCTGAAATTTTGGGCTCTGTAAATTGAGCGGATCAAAAGTTATAAGGGGGGGACGGACACACACACACACACACACAGACACACACACACACACAGACACACACACAGACACACGAAATGTTCTACTCCGAATTCTGAGTAAATCCGTGTATGGAACATATATGCTGCGAAGCCTCTAAGTTGGTGTTTTTTGACTTCAAAGTTGGAAAAGCCGTGAAAAAAGTAGACCTCTCCATACAATTCTCGCGTATTCTGGCTTGATACATTGTCGATATGTTAAGAGAACAAAGTTCTCCTGAACAAATCGACAGTTGGATAATATTTCTGACAAAGTACAAAATACGTACGTGGTGAGTCAAGTTGTAGGTGATAATTTAACGATTGTGATATACCGAAGGATATAATATTCCGACGCAGGTCACGCGATTTCGAGGGGGCACCAAGTATCGGACATCACACATACATAATGTATAAAATCGACTATCAAACACACCTAGCGCCACCACCATGCGATGGTGAAAGGTTATACGATTCACACCCCATCACCGATCATATATCATACTAATTAATGATGGCCAAATAATACAGCCACAGTAATTTCGATATCAGTAGCGTATCGGATACAACCAGGAACTGCATGATCTGTACAAGGATCCTACCATCTTGAATGAAATAAAAATCGGAAGACTCAGATGGGCTGGATACATCCAGAGAATGAGAGAAGAGGACGTCCCGAATTATGAATGGTGCACCTGGGGTACGAAGAAGAATTGAAAGGCCGAAGCTTCAATGGCTGGGCGAAGTAGTGAAGGATGCAAAGAATATTGACATCTATAACTGGAGTAATGCATCACAAGACCGACAGTCATGGAGACGGGCTCTGCAGGAGGGTAAGACCCGACCTGGGTTGTAAAGCCACAGAATTCCGAATTATAAGAATTATTAAATTATAGAGGTTAATAAGCCCAGTCATTCAGAAAACCAATTGTCTTGAGATTCGTAGCGACTTGTAATTCTTCTTCTTCATTTATGGCGTCATGACTGAGAATGACATTAACACTCAATCATTATAAGAATGGTATGCCTCCGTGTGGTATGGTCATGGGCATATAGATGGGCTTTGGTAATTTAAGAATCTGTTATGGACTTGGCAGTCACTGCTATTGGATCGAGGAGGGATATTTGGATCATCTACTCTTCACGCTTCCCATAATATGGTAACGTTGGATCTCATAGCAGCCCATGGTATAATTCGCTGCCAGCACCACTTCTCTAAGGATTTTTTTTTCTTTGACACTAGTATTACACACCATGAGGAAGGCCGAGAACATTGTTATTAGGTTACTTGATATTTAATAGAAAGACAATTGTATAGTTGCTGATCACATTTTGAAAACATCAAACGTTTGTTGTCTCATGAAACTATAAAAAAAATGTAACTACTGGGAAACTGGGCTCAGTAGTATAATGTCTAACCAACAAAACCATTGAGTTCTAATATATTATAATCACTACAAGAAAAGGTCGAACGATGAGGTGAAATAGGAAGGTTGTAGATATTTTAGGAAGACGGTTTGGTAGGCAGGTAGGTCATTTGATAAATGTATGATGAACACGCGATATCTTTGAATTTACACTACCTCAGTGACTTACTGGCCAATGGCCATATCCATAATTTCACGGCCACCCTTATGGCTATGATTATAGCAGATGTCACTGAATCATTCCACATATAATTTATTGAATAACTTAAATGTATTGATATACTTAAATCAAAATTTATCTTTTCTTCATTATCTGTGACATAAGTTATACAAATATACTAGGATAAAATAAATTTTCACGCAATGAGGAGATTTTTTATACGTATTTGTAACTTGTTAAAATAAGCAATAAATGAGAGTTCAACTGCGATGTGATTTTTTTGTTATTTTGTAAATAATGTAACTATAATGGCCAAATATACCAAACTTCTGTTAAATAATAGGATCATAGAGCAAATAGCAATAATTTTGCAGATATAAATTTTCGTTTCTTTTGTTTTCAAATGTCTTCTTTACATAGCTACGAGTGCTTGTACCTTTTTTTTTGTATTTCATGATTGCACATGTAGAATAATATGTATTTATTCATTTTTCACACCTTTAAAAAAAACGACTATTATGAAGATTACTGCTGCCCAACTAGGTAACCCTGTTCTTGGTCTAGCAGTTAACAATTTTACCAAGCCAAATAATTGAAATTTCGGTTTTACATAATTACAGTGTCATTTATGTATGACAGAGTCAGAAATGAGGACATAAGGAAAGAATTTTTCGCTACTCCCACCACCACCCGCTCTGCCTATGGGGACTGTAATCGGCCCCTTCACAGAACGCTAAGTGAACGACAAAAAAAAATGCATAGCACGAAAAGTAGCTCATGGAGCCCTCTAGATTAGCAATCTCGGCACCATAGTGCAAAAAGAAACAATCAACGAGTGCGAACAGAAAATTCACACCCGTGGACTGTCTATGACCTCAGATCCCCCTACATGCAGACCATCAGAGAAGTGACCAAGATCTCTGGAAATAATTAATTTAACGGGAATCTTCTAAAAGTAAGGCACCATATCTATGACAGAAAACCTTAAAAGCTTTATAATTTTTCTTCGAGATCACAAAATCCGCATGACCAATGGGACCTTGAAGAGGCCCACGGACAGCAACGAGGAGCTCCGATCTATATGAGGACACCATTGGGTGGCAACATTCCCAAAGGATATGTTCCGAAGTTTGGTCCGGGTATTGACAGAAATGACATGAAGCAGAGGAGGCAATGTTAAATCGGTGAAGATAACTTTTAAAGTTTCCGTGTCCTGTGAAAAATTGGGAAGTCCAAAAGTCTGGAACAACCCAGGGAGATTTAAGACGATACCTCACGTCGGGAAAAAAATAAGTAGGTAATTCTTCCCACTGAGCAGGCCGTCCAGCGAGTCTGCCAGATGTTCTGCAAATTTTCATTTACAGTCCTTTCAACAAAGCCGCGTGACACTCGACCCTCTGGAGGGAAGAGAGGAATATTTCCGATCATAGAAGAACAGCCCCGCGTAAGGTTGAAAACAGCCCCTCTACGCTGAAGTTCCAGATCAAGGGGAGTCATGCCTGTCAAAATTGGCAGTGCTTCAGTGGGACTCGTTCCATATGCTTTGGATAGAGCGATGAGAGCGAATCGTTGGCCTGAGAGCAAAATTCTACGTATATGTTGAAGCTCACAGGCGTGAGACCAACATCCTGCTGCATAGCAAGCAATGCCGAGGTAAACTGCCTTATAGAAAAGACAGGATACTTGAAACTGTAAACCCCAGTGTGCCTTGGCGATGTGTGAGATCTTTAAAAAAGCTGACTTAGCTTTGTCGACACACAATCGTGCATGGTTTTTAAAATTTGGTCCTCTTTCCAGAACAACTCCTAGGCAAGTGATTTGGTCCCGAAAACTTACATTTGTTCCTGAGAACTTAATAGACGGCTGTCTACGTAGTAAGCCTTTGAAAACCAAGCCATATGTCTTATTAGGAGCGAAGCAAAGTTTATTTTTTACACCCCAGTCGGAAACTAAGGAAAGAGCTTGAGTAGCTGAGTTCTCAATAAATCTACGGGAATTACACTGAAAAAATCTAAAGTTAGCAAAGTACCTTTTTGGCTCGGTTAAAGTCATATTGGTAGTTATTAACCAATATATGATTAAAAATAACAAAGTTGCACTTGGCTATTATCTAACAATTGAATACTGTTAACATGTAGTTGGTTACCAATAGCAATGTAAAAAGTCATATTGGTAGTTATTGACCTATACATGATTAAAAATAACAAAGTTGCACATGGTTATTATTTGCGAATATAATACTGTTAGAATGAAGTTGCTTACCAATAGCAATGTACTTGTTTAAATTTTACCGAGTAACAGGTACCTATACGGACATTTTGTATTTGGCATCTGTCAAATTTGACATTTTATACATAAAAATATTAATATTTCTCAAATTTGACACGATATATTAAAAAAAATATTATATAAAGTATAATTCTCGCCAAATATGATATGTCACATTAAAAAATGATTAAGTAAAGTATAATACTCGTCAAATTAGACATGTGACACTGAAAAATAATTGAATTAAGTTGAATTAAGATGAGATATTCGTCAAAGATTATCATTATTATTCACAAATATCTTGTGTTAATTTGCTAATATTTACATTTGAGATGTAATGTAAAGATGTTTATACTATTTTGATGTTAAAGCTGGATTACCATTTAGTATTTTCCGTTTTTCAAAAGAGAGAATGAATAATAAGCATCTCACAAAATGAGCTATACAAATACATATAAATCCAAAATCAATGGTATTATATGACCACATTAATTAATAATATCCTGAAAAAATTAACCTAGCATACAAATCTGAATAATAAGAGACCATAATGGGGCAATTAATGAATGTAAAGAATGTATTATGCCCAATTATGTCAAGATCATTGATTTGTCAAGATTGGTTTTGTGGTGTTTGGTTTTCTCTGCCCCAATATGGTTATTGTGTTTAGGTATGTATGTATTAGTTAATATAACTAATATAAATAACTTATAAATTCAATATTAGTTAATGTCAGTTTATAACATTCACTAATAATAAAATAAATATCTACATAAATATGTAACATTAACATACACCCATTTGAAAAGTGTGAGTCAATCGTGGATATTGGATTGTTGTTTAATATTCATGTTGATGCCATGCTGGGGAAAGCATACAGAATATTAGGCTTTATATGTAGACTAACTATAGCCTACCCATACTATGACCATACACAAATTAAATAAATAGATAATCATTGCACTATACTTTCAGCATCATTGAATATCATCTGCTCAACTGTCTGGTCACCTCACTATGATATTAACTAAAGAATATAAGGATTTCAATGGAAATTCAGTGTGACACAATCAATTAACTTATTCTTTGGAATGAACAGCCTGTGCAGGAGGAGAGAGTTGGCCGTTCTGTTTGTGTTGCTTAAAATCATAAACGGTTAACTTTATGTCCCAACGATATTAAACAAGTTATATTTTAACACAAATCCTAGAGTAACAAGAAGAAGGGTCAATATGTTATTAGTGTTATCAATATACATATTATTAATGTTAACAATGTAGTTTGTGTTAAAACCATAAGGGCTGAATAATCCTGATAGTGAACTATGATAGTAAAAAAAAAAAATTTATATTCAATGAACTTGTCTGCATACTATATATTTATCAAACCTCATTTAGACTGCAAATACATTTTCTCCATGTGAAAAAAAAATAAAACAAAGTAAATATACTTATATCAAAATACAGTAAGTATACTCTTGAGGGAATTACTTGAGAATTTTCATCGTGGATGGTTGCATATAGGTGTACAACCTAAGCAAAATACCCAAATTGACGCTCTACGCAGCCCATGTGATTTCTCAAGTTATTTGCTTATAACTGTAGGCAGTGTGATAATGTATTCATTTTCACCATACTATGCAAGTCTACTAGGACATGGCATACTATCCATAGTATGGTTGCAGATCTTTAGATAGGAACAACGCTTTTGTTATTAATACTTGCATGATAATATATTATATATAGCAGGGGTGGCCGACTAGATTAGATCCAAGATCTACTGTTTACTGAGGAAGCCCTGTGCGATCTACCAATTACATACTTCTTGAAATTTTAAATGAAACAGCATGGTTCAGTACACAATTAAGTAGTATTTTTTAAATTTTATTAAGAGGGAAAACATAAAACTGAAAATTATTCTTAGTAACTACTTGTATATTAGTGTGAGCACTGCGTCTGAGCATCTTCCGTTAGATTAGCAAAATCAGGATTGTAGTTGGAAATTGCTAACCTTAAAGAATCCAGTGTATGAGCGTCTGTCAAGCGAGAACGGTGTTTATTTTTAGTTTGCTTTGAGTAGGAAAATGCTGTCTCACATAAATATGTTGAACCAAAACACGAATGCAATATTGTTCAACACATTTCTTCAAACATGGATATTTCTCGTTGGAAACCAATGCCCAGAAATCTAGATCCATAAAGTAACGTGACAACGTGAACGTAACGTGATGGGTGCAGCAGTTGGTGATTACGTTGCGCAATCTGTTCTACGTATTTATGTATGTTTATATTTTTTGCCTTGCCACGATCGACTGGACTAATAGTCGCGATCGACAGATCGATCGCGATCAACCGGTTGGCCACCCCTGATATATAGTATTCTTTAATAAACTCAACATCTCTGCAATCTCTTCCAGCGCATTTAAGATAGCTGCTTCCTCTGGTTTCTAAATATTTTGATTGGCATGATGTGTCATTCGGAATATAAATAATATATGGAGTTTTCACTCAATTGTTATTTATAAAATGTTAAAAGACTATGGGTCGCCATAGAAAGTGCTTGAAACAGTCGGGGTTGGCTGTTTCAAACTGTTGCAGCACGGATGTTTGCAGTTCCAGTGCAAAATTCTTGTTTACAAAACACTAACCGCTTGAGCAGTCGTAGCCAAAATGAGCAGTCGGATTGCGGTCGAATTTCGCCGTGTAGCTAAATTCTTAGATTAGTTGGGACAGCAATACACAACTTCTTCAATCTGTCCACTACAATTGCTAGACTTTCTTTAGGAGAAATACTTTTTCTTATAACGGTGTCCGTTTCCTAATTTTTATTTCATTTTTTATTTCATAAATAAAACATATTAATTTCGTTGTATTTGGAGCCTGTCACAGGAATGACTTGTATAGTATACTGATAATGATAAAACGATCCTAAAAGAACTACACTTTCATATTACAAAATTGTTTTTAAGAAAAAACCTCGGGAACGTAAAACTGTAATAGAAAATTAGGATCAATTTCTTAACATCATTTCTTGAATTAACACACTGAAAAATAAACAATTTATACGTTCATTCAATAATAATGTTGACGAATATTGTATTTAGTAAATTTTAAGGTTAGATTCTACGTTCTATTTGTGTTTGTGTATAAAGTGACATGTACATCATTTCTTGAATTAACACACTGAAAAATAAACAATTTCATTCAATAATAATGTTGACGAATATTGTATTTAGTAAATTTTAAGGTTAGATTCTACGTTCTATTTGTGTATAAAGCGACATGTCAAATATTTACGTTTCGGTGGTTGATATTGGTGGAATGACCATATATAAAAATGGTATTTCGTTTTAATATCTACTTATTCTCATGATGGAATACATTAACTACTTTATTTATTAAAATAATTGTTATTTCTTATTTTTTACATATGTTGCGTTTATTAAAAATATTCAGATGAATTTATTTACTGGAAAGAACTGAAATGTCTGAAATGATGTTGAATTTTTTTTTGTTCTGGCAATAATATGTATTACGCGCAACCGTTTCGCTTTGGTCTTCTGTCAAAACTCAAAACGACGTGATTTCTTGTTCAAATATTTTTGTGTCTTGCTGTTTTGTTTTAAATTGTGTGGTGTAATGGTGTTATTTTTATTATTTAAAAATACCACATCAATGTTGTCAATGTTAACAAATGCCACATCAATGTTCTTGTGGTTCAACGGAATTAACGACAATATTGGAAAAATATAAATGGACAGCCAGAAGAACCAATGTGTCAATTCTAGACGAGCTATGCTAAGGATCGAGGATCGTCTATCGACGATATGTTACAGACGTATCCTTCAATTCTTTGGACACATTGCCATAAGGGAACCAGACTGCCTCGAGAAGCTTGTTGTGATGGGCAGCGTGGAGGGACGGAGATCTCGTGGTCGCTCACCGACCAGATGGAGCGATTTGGTTAAGTCCACAATGGGGTCTTCGGTGACTGGTGCTCTGCGTTCAGCCAAAAATAGATTGGCATGGAGGCGGGCCATACGTGTGGCGACAGACTACAGCCGCTATCCTCAGTCATGAGGAAAAGGACGAATGATGAAATGGTAAGTTGTACAGTGTGATATCATGCTATTAAATGAATTCAAAGTTGTAAGAAAATAACAGATTAACGCTCGCTCTACATTTGTTTTTACAGAACTCATTTATGTGTCAACATCAATGGATACCGTCTCATCCCAGATAACACCCGCTTACGATTGTCCACTCAAGTTCACCACTCTTTCCACATCCATCATAAGTAAGTTAAATAAAATATTTAATTGCAATAAATGTACCTATAGCAAACACTTGATGTATTACTTGCAAATACTTGATTTGTGGCAGGGTAAGAAATGAGGACATTAGGAAATAATGTAAGATGAAGAAAGATATCAATAATAGAATGAAAGTGAACACATTGAGATGGTTTGTCCACATGGGAAGAATGAATGAGGAACGCCTGACGAAGAAAATAAACATTGCGGAGAGGAATGGAATGAAAGGTCGGGGCCGCCCAATAAAGGGATGGCATGACCATGTGAACGATATTCTGAAAGACAGAAATGTTAGAAGTGTGAACAATAGACGAACATGTATGAGAATATGCATGAATGTTGACGAGGCGATGAATGTATGCCAAAATAGAAAAATGTGGCGTTCGGTTCTCTTTTCTGCCTATCCCGCAAGGGACCTGGCGTGATGGTATATTGTTGATGTATTAACTACTTAATGAACTGTGTATGTTTTCAGTTCCTGAACCTCGCTCGACATTTGTCGCCCTATGTATCTACATTTCCATGTAATCCACAGGACGTTCCTCGAAAAGTAAGTTAAACAAAGTTTATATTTTATTTATTTATTTAAATATTGATTATAAAGGTGTAACACTATGGAATAGTGGAGAGTCATGATTTCACAATTTTTAAGCATATTTTTTACATCAATTACTCAACGGATATCATGTAGAGAGTGCACACTGAGTTTTTCATCATGATGTGTTTGTATGTATGGCGTAGGTACGGTGTATGGATACGGATATTCATATACCATACTTACAAGATACTGTAGATCTTCCATACTTACTGCTAGCAGAACTTTATCGTCTGCATACATCAAATCTCGCACTATAACAGTACTCAATTTTAACAAACTTATGGCTCTATAGTTTTTGCAGTCGAGCTTTGAGCCTTTACTTTAATACAAAGGTACCAAGACTGCATTTCTCCATGATGGTCTGATAGAAATTAAATGCATCATTGTTATTAAACACTTCTTGTTTCATTCTAGAAGGAGGCAAGATGAAAAAACAACATGCAGCCAGAATTCAGTGGAGAGTCTTAAAGAGAGTCTTCCCCCGGGCCACAACGTGGAGTGGCGTACGTGGAAGACACTAAACAGACTGAGGACGGGCGTTGGGAGAACATTGGATAACCTGTCTACATGGGGCTTCCTGCAACAGGGAATACCAACGACATGTGACTGTGGACAACAACAGACCACCGCACATCTGTGCAGCTGCCCCTCAAGTCCAGTCAACTGCGACACGCACAATCTTATGGTGGGCAATGATTGTTCTATTGACGTTGCTAGGCACTGGCAGAAGATTAGTTAAATGCGTTGCTGACACGATAGAAGAAGTGGAGAGATGTAAAGTGGCAAATTTTCCTTAAAACCCTCAAGGATACATACATACATACTATCACGCCATGTCCCTCACGGGGTAGGCAGAGAGAACCGAACGCCAAATTTTTCTATCTTGACACGCATTCATTGCGTCATCAACATTCATACATCGTCTTATACATGTTCGTCTGTTGTTCACGCTTCTTACATTTCCATCTTTCAAAATATCGTTTACATGGTCGTGCCATCCTTTTCTAGGGCGCCTGCGACCTCTTATTCCGTTCCTGTCAGATTTGTATATTTTCTTCGTCAGGCGTTCTTCGTTCACTCGCAAGAAAACAAATAATTGTTTGCGGAAACATATATCTTTAAAAAGACGTGTCCTGGTATTGAAAAAATGTTTAAAAAAGGGTGAATGGTCATATCTGAATGAGCTGCCTCTAGTTGTAAAATATTTTCTTGAAAACCAAGAGCAGAATATTAGACGTAATAAATTTCATTGAAAATATTCTGAAGAAGATAAGATGTTTGCATTATCTGTACAAAATAGGTATAGAAATCAAGTGGTGATAGCTCTGGGGATTGTGCGGGCCGCGGAATGGGGCCTAGACTTCCAATCCGGGAATTGGCATACTATTGCATAGTGAACCGGACACAACAATTTGTTTTGAAGGAAATCCATGTAATTTATACCATTAAGGTTGTCCAGCTAGTAGTATGGTCCAACGATAATATTGCCTATCACTCCTGCCCAAACATTGACTCTAAATTTTCTCTGAAAGTACACTAAACGGGCCACGCAGGATTCTCATTAGACCACATGCATATAAATTGTGAAGGTTTATAATCCCCTCCCTAGTAAATTTTGACTCGTTTATCCACAAAATTCTTTTTGAAAGGGTTGTATCGTCAATTTCAGCAATTTTTAGAAAAGGTAACTATCGCATGTACCTACATGAAAAGAGTTCATACCTAATTTAAATTATCTGAAACCCAGAATTTGTTGTTTTTTTGGCATTTTCAGAACCAACCTAACTTGCATGAAATAAAAATTATGTACTCTTGAGAATAAAAAGATGTTTTTTTTTATATTTATTATGTTTAATATGTCTCTATGTATTAGAAATATAATATTTTTTTAATACAATAAATCACATTCCTGTGCAATAAATGAAATTTTGAATGAAACCTGTATTTTATTTCACTCCAAATATCCTACCTGTGTAAATTAGCAGAATACTGAGTAAGTAGATTGAAAATAGCCAAGTAGCTTTGCTGTGGCTACAGAATAAATTAATTCAGAATACTGAGTGAGTTGATTAAATCTAACCAAGTTGTTTGCTGTGGATACTGAATGAATTAGTTCACATTACTGAGTAGTAGATTGAATTTAACCAAGTTGTTTGCTGTGGATACTGAATGAATTAGTTCACATTACTGAGTAGTAGATTGAATTTAACCAAGTTGTTTGCTGTGGATACAGAATAAATTAATTCAGAATACTGAGTAAGTTGATTAAATCTAACCAAGTTGTTTGCTGTGGATACTGAATGAATTAGTTCACATTACTGAGTAGTAGATTGAATTTAACCAAGTTGTTTGCTGTGGATACTGAATGAATTAGTTCAGATTACTGAGTAGTTAATTAAATCTAACCAAGTTGTTTGCTGTGGATACTGAATGAATTAGTTCAGATTACCGATTAGTAGATTGAAATTAGCCAAGTTGTTTGTTGTGGATACTGAATGAATTAGTTCAGATTACCGAGTAAGTTGATAGAAATTAGCCAACTAGGTTGGTTGAATTTGACAGTTACTTTGCTGATATTACAAAGTTAGTAGGTTAAGTTTTGACAGGTTACTTGGCTGATTATACAAAGTTGTCCGTGGTTAACCAAGTTACTAGATTAATTTTGACAGATTGTTAACAAAGCTACTCGGTTAAAATTAGCAGACCATTTACTTGGCAATTTTTAGCAACGAACTTTGCAGGTACTATATTAACAAAGTTGCTTGGTTATTATTAGCAGCAAATCATTTATTTTTTACAACTACATTTTTTGAGTGTACCACGGACGAGGATGTATGCATCATCGGCATACGCTTGAATCGTACAATTACTGGAGAGAGGAAGATCCAGCAAGTCATCAAAAAGAATGTTCCAGAGAAGTGGACCGAGAACAGAACCCTGAGGACATCCAATGCTTACCTGTCGCGTATGTAGAAATTGTCCCCCAGGCAGGACTATGCGGCGATTTTCAAAGTAACTCTTAACTATCAGATATATATTGCGGGGTATATTCCTTGACTTCAGTTTATGCAAAATGAGCGGCCACCAAGCATTGTCAAATGCACCACTAATGTCAAGGGAAATAGCAATAACATATTTTTCGTCAGAATGTCTTACAAATTCTGACATATAATTTATAGCATCGACTGTTGAAATTCCAGGTCGGAAGCCAAATTGGCGAGAAGAAAGTGGACATGAGTTAGAAAGATGGGATTCAATTCTACTGCATATAAGTCTTTCCAGAATCTTGCCCAGAATAGGCAGGAGAGTAACAGGTCTATATGCTTTTGGGTCCGTGCTAGGACGATCGCATCGTTTGGGAATTATAGTCATGAGGCCCGTTTTCCAACAGTCTGGAAAACAGAATAAGGAAAGAATGTAGGATAAAGAAAGATGTTATTAATAGAATGAAAGTGAACACATTGAGATGGTTTGGCCACATGGGGAGAATGAATGAGGAACGCCTGACGAAGAAAATATACATTGCGGACAGGAATGGAATGAGAGGTCGGGGCCGCCCAAGGAAGGGATGGCACGTCCATGTGAATGGTATTTTGAAAGACGGAAATGTTAGAAGCGTGAACAACAGACGAACACGTATAAGACGATGTATGAATGTTGTCGAGGCGATGAATGTATGTCAAGATAGAAGTAAGTGGCGTTCGGTTCTCTCTGCCTACCCCGTAAGGGACATGGCGTGATGGTATGTATGTATGTATGTACAGTGTCATTTACAAACAAATATGTCATTGTTCTAGTCTTATTATATTTATCATAATATGCACACTGCACACCCGTGGTTGTCAATTTGTTATGTAGTAGTTAAAATTTGTTCTATGGTCTGAACATACTCAGTATATGACAATAATATTTAACTTGAGTCACAAATATATCTTTGCATTATATTACACAAATAAAATAAATTTACGAAGAATAAACAAAAACGATGAAGAACAAAGTTCTAACATTGAAATCAGATGATGTATTGATTTTTGACTGGCGTCTCTTTTTATTATATGTAATTTTTTAAAATTATTTCATAGAAATAGAAAATATGCGTTGAATAGTGTGCGGACCACAGAAACTAAATGCAGATAATATGTGTTATGATAATACTTATATTTAGAAAAAAAGTATAATCATATTATTTAGTATCCACATACAAATCTCTTGGAACGTGCCCGCAAGAAAGCGAATTGGATAAAAAACATTAAAACACACATAAATTTATACCGCTTATTTGTAAATATGCAATATATTATGAAGTCCAAGAAAGCTTCCGAATAAACTTACACAATACATCCACACATCCCATAACTGATTGCCTCTGTAAATACACATTTCGACTTATTAATACCGAAGTTTGAATGGAGAGGGTTCAACAATGTACACACAGCAAATTTGCATTTAAATATCGGACAACAATAATTGTGATTTTTTTGGACCATAACGATAATTCAAAATTTATTCACATCGGGTCTATATTATGTTGGACCAATATTTTGACTCGAAAATTCCACGGCACAGAGGGGTTTCCGAATATTACAAAAAGACGAGAGACACCGAAAAGGGAAAAAAACATTTGATTCCATAAAATAAAACTCTACAAACTGTTAAAAATTTAGTAACACGAAGGCAATCCATTATAACACTCCTGACAACGTATTGAATGCGACAAATGGGTTGGAAGTTTGGTCCTGGATCAAAGAAAAGTGAACGGGTCAAAATATGGTTGGCAAAAATAAAATATTTCCTTTATTTAATTTAATATTATGTGTACTAACAAGATTTTAAACAAAGTAATAATTTTGATGCAATTCTAATATTTTGTGCGTCAATAACACATTGATTAAAAATATCACTAGAACTATAATTTGTTCAATTCATTATAGAGATAGAGGCTAATATTATGCAATAAAAGTGCACTTGGAGTAGATCAAAACACGACTTAAGACTGAAACAAGGCAGGCATAAGGTTTGAGAAAAATAAATACTAAGACACCAAATATGTAGAATATATATGCGATATCCATATATTTGTAATCACAAACATCGAAAGAAGCAAAAACAAGAAAATATATTGCATGAAATATTTCATTTTTTGTTTATTGGATATCAACATCTATAATATAATAAATAACTTAAATATCTAAAGAGTAAGTGTATGATAGAGAAGCCACAAGCCACTAAATATGCATGGATGTAACAGATGAAATTAATGGCCCGAGATTTCAGTTGGCCCTTAAATCGTTGGATTTGGTAATCCAAGTTAAAAGTTTAGGGAAGATTAAATTTCATTCGCGTATTTCAGTGCAAAATTAAACGTCAGTTACGTAATCTTCAACTATAGATATATTTTACGTTTTTCTATGGTTATTGTCTATAACGCATCTGTCAAAATTGTAATAACCTTAAATGATTCGTGACGCGAAGCTGTGACTAAATATTATTTTATTATTATAACAATACATTATTTTATTTGTTTCATTACACAGCATGTTACTTTTTCAATTTTTTATACCGATCGATGTTTTTTTTAATTAAAATCAAACATTGTAGTGAAAAAATGTCATTGAATATGTACTACGTACGTAGTACTACAATGCAAAATGTATGTACATTTTACAGATGAATATGGAACTAAGTGATAATGGTAAAATAGTGTCTTATGTAGAAAATTTAAGAATACACATTAAAGTTGCGTGCCTGACGTTTCATTATGGCTGACAGTTTATTTCGTTTGTTGTCAGGCAATACATTATAATTATATAAAAAAGAAAATAAATATTAAATACATGAACCACTTCTATATCAAGTCTTTTATTTTAACAACAAAAATAAATCATGATTATAATTATTACGCATAGTTATTTTTTTTTTTATTATTGAAACCAAACAAAATATAACAATATACAAACAATAAAAATATTACAAAAAAGTACATTTTAAATAAGTTATATGAAACATTTTTTTTATAGGATTATTTGGTATATACCACCTCACTAGGCTGAGCCTGTACCGAGGTGGCAGAAATTTTTTTTTTTTTGCGTTATATCTGAAAGAAAAATATTAAACTTGTATTTAACTAAAACTTGTTATAAAATATACCTATTATAAAAATAAAATATAAACTATTGTAGCTTGATCATGTTTCCGCAGTATATAATGCCCTTGTTTCTAATCCATGTTTCTATTGTTTTCATGTGTTTCAAATTATTCATCAACTGTATGTCCGTTATTTCACTTTTTATCTTATTAAAAATTTTTGGAGCTAAATAATAGTAATGTCTTTGTCCGAATGTCGTGTTTGTCTTTGGAGTCATGAGAAAATTCTTGCGTGTCGTCTCGTAATTGTGTTGCGGTGTAATGTGAATTGTTTTATCTCTATGAAAATGTATAGAAATAATTTTGATATATAACTGTGGAATGTTGAAAACTGGAAAATCATTAAATAATTGAACTGTTGGATATGTAAATGGTTTTTTTATTATAACCTTAATTAAAGCTTTTTGTGCTTTAATAAGAGGATCCATATTGATTTTAGCAGCGCCACCCCAACCAATCATTCCGTGTGTTATAATCGATTGAGCTAACGCGTAATATATTGTTTTTAAGTCTTTTTTAGTCATATTATTTTTATATTATTTGTAGTATAAAATGAAATGAAACATTAAAGCGTGCGGCGATTAGTACGCCACCTGGCGAAAAAGACTAGAAACAATACTTAACTCAAGATTAAGACACGCGATCCGCCAGAAACGTTGAGTTAAATATTTGTCGTTTAGTGACGTATTTAAGGGAAGATTAGGTACTGAAATACGCAATATTTTTGTTAAACATGAGTTAAAATCCTAAGGGCCGACTGAAATACTGGGCCAATGGGCATGAATTGACAGTGTAGATAGATACTTCTCCACTGTTAAAAAACGACTACATCACAGAATGAGTAGGTACCTACAAATAAAATCAAGACATATTGATGAGAAACTGATAATCAAATCAACTTTTAGAAAGAATACAAATACTTAGCACACGACCGCCGTGGCATAGTGGTTAGCCGTTTGGTTTCTATGCCAGCGTACTGGGTTATATTCCAAGAGAGATTTATTCACAATTATTTCTCAAGCAAATCTGGCTTCTCTGGATCGTAAACACTGGTGAATTCTGAGAAACTGCCATTTCGCAATAAACTTTCCATTTTCACGGGGTGTATGAAATTGTTTATAATAATAGTCATACATAAAAATACCTTTGGAAACGGCAGCCAGCCCTGATGAAGTTCCCCGTCTAATAAATCTTGTGTAAACAACGGCTGCGCCAAACACTCGCTTTCCATTATCACCCCCATGTTTGAATAATCACGGGCAATTTGTCTACCTCGAGCGTCCTGACTTCAAATTTTTGTATGGATACGACGGGACCACGAACATAAACCGGCAGATGTGCCAAAAAAGTTTAAAAGCCGTGTCCAAGATAGCCACAGAAATTATATTTTTTAGATCGTAAACGACAACCAGCCAAAACTAGCAATGTGACAACATCGAGGTAATAAAATATCAACAAAAATCAATTACTTGGTAAAATTAAACAGAAAATGGATAAGCGGGTGGTGGCAGAGTGGTTAGCGCGCAGGGTAAGTAATCCAGTGGTCGTGAGTTCGAATCAAGTCACTACCGACTTCTTTCACCTATAGTACAAGCATTTACGCTTAGTTTAGGGAATGTCTGAGGATGTATATGTAGTTGATACAACAATGACATATTCGTTCTTTAAAAAAAAATCATCGAATCAGGAAAATAATCGCATAGTATTGATAGAAAAATTACGAAAATTTTAAAACAACGTAAAAATACTCTAAATAACATATTCAATGTCTCATTATTAAATCTTCTCATCACTAAATTTTAGTTAAAATAACAATAATACTACCCAAAAGTACCTACTCTGTAATATATTTTTGTAATTTTCATGTCAAATTCTAAAGAACACTATGATACAATTTTTGGTTACTGCTCCATATCTATCGTGTCAAATTCAAGTCACTCTTTCATAATTAACAAAAAAATTTAATAATACAATATAAATTGTTAAATTGTATCTCACAAATGCACATAAAACTTTAAACAGTAAGAAAAATAGAGACACACCGAGTTTATTTCATAAAAAAAATACATTGTTTCTAAAGGTAGTTGAGAAAGTAGAACTTAAACACAATTCGAATCGTACGTCCATACCTACATGGTAGCGTAATTTTTACTAGAGAAATAGATTTAAAACCAAAAAAGAGGCAAGCGACATAAGCTAAAATACTACGGAGATATCGTTAAATCTAGTTGAAACAATCCGTGGTGATGAACATATTTTTGAAGCGTTTGTTATGAAAAATATCCCTTATGATAATGTTCCTTTATCCCTATAAACGTTCATTGAGTCGATTTTGATGTCCGACGTGCGGTTGACAAATAACCATGGGAATGTCGTGCGGGACGGAACAGCACATGGGACACCCAGCAGGAGAGAGAGAAAGAGAAATATAAGTACAAGATAGGGACGTTTGACCAAAAGTATAGATGGAATGTGAGCAAGAAGTCTACGGTGAATCACTTGATTTTAAAATATTAGGATTGAAAATATTTGCAGACTTGTAGGTAGGTGATCTTTATGTTGAACGATTTCTTCTGCGTCTTTCAATTAGGTACAGTTGTCACCAAATATCTTGGGCCGTTTCGCCGAGGAGAGGGACGATCTGCATGTATACCAACGACGCAAGAAGACAAATTTGCGCTCTGCGCAACCAGAAACCAGGTTCAAGATATTTGGCGAAAACAATACCTCTTTCCTTTCCCTCATTGATTTGATTTGGTATTTTTTTCGTTTAACATTAAGGGCCGATTTTATAAAATGTACTAAGACCTGCAATGTTATACGGATTTGAGTGCTGGACAATATTACAAAAGCACGCACAACAACTGCACACGACTGAAATGAAGATGTTGCGCTGGGCAGGTGGTGTGACACGCCTTGATAGAGTTCGCAACGAGTACGTCAGAGGATCCTTTAAGGTAGCCCCAACAGAGGAGAAATTGAAAGACGACAGGCAGCGATGGTATGGTCATGTCATGCGAAGGGAGGATACATACTCTGTCAAAACTGTGCTCGGTATCCCCTCAAAACCAAGAGGAAGAGGCAGACCGCCGGCGACATGATGGACGAGTATCGAGAGGGAGCTGGCCGCACAAGGTAACCCATAGGAGACGACCCAGAGTCGCAGATCATGATGACTGATCACTAGGAGACCCGAACCCGGATGAACTGGGATAGAGGGGCAGGAAATGATGATGACTAAGAATTTTCTCAATGCTTTTCATGACAAATTCCATACATTTCGGTGAGCTAAGTATTGACTTAAGCATTGACAATGGTTTATAAATACGGACCTTAATTGTATAGATTTGACATAGTGCAATGTAATGTTGTTGTTCTAATATCTTGCTTGGGAGCGATTGAAGAAATTCATTTCACAATTATTGTTTTAAGAAATTAAAAAAAATATATTTAAGAAATATTCTTAAAGAATCAATGTATTAAAAAATATCGTATAGGTATGAAAAAACAGTACGAACATATTGAATTGTTTAATTAATGTACAAACAAATTCACACAGACTGGATTATTGCCAAAAGGCAATACCTTCCAACCAATCGAAAAGCTTTGAGAAAATTCGGAATAATAAACTTTTCATCATATTCAAAACAACAGCGAAATACACAAACAACTTAAATATTGAGTAAACTTTAACATATTTTGAGTGTACCTACTTATATTGCTTTTAATAAATAAATTAAATTTTCAACGAATTAGTTCATATATTATATTATAATATATTAATAATATACATGGAATGATAGCAGCAACTGTAAATGAAAGTAGCCACAAGGTAATGAATGAGAACGAGGCTGGTTCCCAAGATGAGAAGAAATATGGCTTCTGTAAAGTGTTCCATCATACCGGATGAATATGTTGTATTGTGGTGGCCGCGGGCGGTCGCTCCTGAATATCTTCATAAGAGAAGTTGTTGGAATGAAAGACGACACAGAGATTCTGTTAAGATTATATTATGATGGAGAGGACTTGAGCCTCGTGGAGCCGGAATCTTTGTGAAACGAGATCTCTTACGTCACCTCTCACACCACATCTACTTCACTATAATAACGCACAGATATAATAAAGGCACCTTACATCTTATGAAAAAGTAATGTAAAATAATTAGTATTTAAAACGAAATATATATTAAAATGATAATACTTTTAATTATATCCTTAGCTATTTTGTTCAACGAAAATTAAGGAGGTACCTACCTAAAATAGCGAAAATATTGAGGATGATTTAAATTTGATCTTATTTCGCATTGAAGAAGTCAGTTTCCATCCAAATAGGAACACAATTGTTAATAGTATGTTCATTATAAGTTATTTTGTTCAACGAAAATGAAGGAGGTACCTACCTAAAACAGCGAAAATATTGAGGATGATTTAAATTTGATCTTATTTCGCATTGAAGAAGTCAGTTTCCATCCAAATAGGAACACAATTGTTAATAGTATGTTCATTATAAGTTATTTTGTTCAACGAACATGAAGGAGGTACCTACCTAAAACAGCGAAAATATTGAGGATGATTTAAATTTGATCTTATTTCGCATTGAAGAAGTCAGTTTCCATCCAAATAGGAACACAATTGTTAATAGTATGTTCATTATAAGTTATTTTGTTCAACGAAAATGAAGGAGGTACCTACCTAAAACAGCGAAAATATTGAGGATGATTTAAATTTGATCTTATTTCGCATTGAAGAAGTCAGTTTCCATCCAAATAGGAACACAATTGTTAATAGTATGTTCATTATAAGTTACTTTGTATATAATTAGTTATTTTTATGTATAATTACTAATTTTTGATTAGTTATTGGACGGATATTTTTATTAGAAAGTTGTTGTGACATACCATCAGTTGCACTACCTCTCACATTCCTTCCCTTTTCTATTCCTATTCCTACAGTTCCTCCCCCATCTCTGTCATTATCCTTGTTACTGTTGTAATGTTTTTTTACTCATATATTATTTCTAGTTTATAATATATATTTTTTTTTTAGAATCAACTGTAAATGCGTACTTTGTGGACAGTTTTTTTGGCCTTATTGTTTTATGTTCATATTATTTTAGAATGTTGTTATTATTCCAAATAAATAAATGAATTGCAAAAACATACATACATACAGACAAACATACCATCACGCCATGTCCCTTGCGGGGTCGGCAGAGAGAACCGAACTCCACATCTTTCTATCCTGGCACGCATCCCTCGCCTCATCCACATTCATGCATCGTCTCATACATGTTCGTCTATTGCTCACACTTCTAACATTTCCGTCTTTCAAAATTTCGTTCACATGGTCGTGCCATCCCTTTCTTGGGCGTCCCCGACCTCTCATTCCATTCCTTTCTGCCCTGTATATTTTCTTCGTCAGGCGCTCCTCATTCATTCTCCCCATGTGACCAAACCATCTCAATGTGTTCACTTTCATTCTAGTAATGACATCTTTCTTCATTCTTTCCTTACATCCTCGTTTCTTACCCGGTCATACATCGTTCTATTACAAATCCTTCTTAACGATCTCATTTCAACTGCATTTATTCTACTTTCATGTGTCTTCTGCCATGTCCAGGTTTCACTTGCATACGTCAAGGTTGGCACTACGAATATAAATATTTTACTATGAAAACTTGATAATTCTTCGATTGAGTATTATGAAAACGATGTGCCTTTTTAGAAATTAAAAAAAAATACCAAATTTTTATTTTCCTTTGCTTGGGGGTCATTTTGAAATATTTGACCGTTGAAATAAAATGAGAAGCACTGATCAGAAAACCTAATGGGGTCTAAGCGAGTATTGGATATATACCTAAATTTGCAAAAAAATTGAAAGAATCGAATGAGTACCTACTTTAGTCTATAATCGATAAAGTAGAATAAACACGCCGTGCACACAGATACATTGTGATGAAACTTTCAGAATACAATTACAGCTTGATACTTGATGAGAATCTCCAATAAAAAAAATAACATTAAAAATTGCGAATTCATTACACCCGACTATATCCCCTTGGGCTAGTGAATAGTAAAAAACAATCGGCTTTAAGTATAAAGATAAATGAAATTCGACATAAATGCCAATGACAAAAGTCATCAAATTTTCTATAATATTATCAGAAGTAAACAAGGTATTTTTATAGGCTCAAAAGTGAATAGTGACGCCATAATGAGAAAACCACCAAAACATCGTTTTGTGTGCACCAAATCATACTTCTAAGTATGAAACATTGATTGTCGCAAAAGTAAATGTGCCCCGTGGATAATGCACAAAAGACAGCACTAAAGAGGTCGGTGAGATCAAATAGGTTAAATACAATTAAGATGAAGGCAGACAATCGTACCAACACAAGTAGTTAGGTAGGTACCTACAGAACGGCAACTGAGTTAGTTATCAGGTGCGCTATCGCCGCTCGTAAATCCCAAGACATCGCTGCCTGGAACAAGAAGTATTACATACGAGCCCGAGATGAAAGTAAAACACGTTGTTGGAATGACGATAATAATAACATGAACAGAATAATATGTAGATTACCTACAACGGCGTGCCGCGGTATGAGTAACGTCGCATAAACAAGCAACTCCGAGATTACCAACAACTTTAATTGGTCCATAATACAAATTTATACAATACGAACAGCGGGATCCACTCGATTCAATGAACGCAAGTGAAGTACATTTTTTATAAGTCCCTGAAAACATTGTTAACAAAGAGAATTGTATCACAAAGTCAAAAGAAGGTTTTATAAAAATTAACGCTTCCATTTCGAAAACCCCGTTAAATGCTTTTGAAGGATGTTAAGTATACCTAAATTACCCCAGATGTTTCATATCAAATACCACAATTCATTTATGGGAATCTCTCTACGTTGTTTTAAAAAAGGATTGCAGATAGTCAATAGCAAAAGCAAGAGTAGGGTGGTCTTAATTTTTGCATTTACAGGTGTGGTCTTGGATATGTACTCGATCATGTATTGGATTTGGTTTTAATACCCAGTTTTAGGCTAGCAATTAAATAAAAACTATAACAAACCATATTTTTCTGTGTCAGTTTAAAAATTACAGTGAAAGTTGACTTAAATAATTAATTTATAAAAAAAAATCTTTTGGGAGTGGAAAGAATAGACAAGTAAATACAATTTTGAATGACTGCAGGACAATTGCATTTCAGTCAGGGAATCTTGGTCTTGGAGACTGACTGCTAGAATATTGTCATCAATAATTGGTGGTAATGGTTGATAAATGCGCAAAATAAAGCGTAGAAGAATAAGGTACAAAATGGAAGTGAAAAACGAAATTCAATGTGTAAATACACTATCAATCTTCTACGAACGTATGTTGCATAAAACCAGCTGCTCTATGGGCTTCCTTATGTTAAGCAGCTGAGCGACTTCAATAATTTAAATGTCTATAATATACCTCGACGTCCCTATTTGTGATAGGCATAGAAAACCAAACGCCAGAATCTTCAATCTCTTAACATGCAGGTATTATTCGCTTCATTAAGGTTCACGATTATGTCAAACATATTCTTCAATTATCTTATTTAATTTATTTGGGAAAATATACAGCATTATAATCTTAAGAAGACATATAACGCTAAACTCAGTGACTGTTCTTCCCCCACCACCACCCGTTCTGCTTATGGGGACTAATAACGGCCCCTTGCAAAACTCTGAAAGAACACATAAAGAACATACGAAGAGTCCGGAGAACTCTAAAACCTTGCAGACACTGCACTTAATGTGCCAAAGAGAGCTAATCATGTTGAAACAACTGGCTCACTGCTCAGTGATAGTGAAGATAATAGTGCGCCGAATTTAAGACAGAAAGTCTTGAAAGCCCTAAAGTTGCTCTTCGTGGCTACAAGGTCCGCATGTCCAATGGGTCCAAAGAAATTACCTCGGACATCGTCGTAGAGTTCTCGTCGGAAAGTTGACACGGAGAAGTTAGTGCATTCCCATAGGATATGCTCAGAAGTCTGTTCAGGGTTATCACAAAGCTGACATGAGGACGAATCGGATAAGTGAAAACGAAAGAGATAACTTTTGAAACTGCCGTGTCCAGTAAGAAATTGCGTGGTCCAATAATCGGGAACAATCCACGAGGAAAAAATTCGAGTCCTCACATCAGGAAGAAATAAAAATGTCAGTCTGCCCACGGAAGAAGAAGACCAGCGACGTTGCCAAGCATCTAAAAGAGAACTCCGGGCCAAGTTCTCAATCTCTCCACGAACTGTGGGTAAATTTACAGGTGGGAGAGAAACACCACCCAAAATTGATCTTCGACCTCTATACAGGTTGTGAATTGAAGCTCGTCGCTGTGTTTCCAGATCAAGGGGAGCCATACCTGTGAGAATTGAAAGTGTGTCGGTAGCGCAGGTTCTGTAAGCCTTTGCTAAAGCTATTAGAGCGAAGCGCTGTCCAGAAAGCAGCAGACGTCTAATGTATTGGGTTTCACAACGATGAGCCCAACAAGGAGCGGCATAACACATAATACTCAGAAAGGTAGCGTTGTAAAACAGTCTTGCTACTGGAAATTTAAGGCCCCAACTAGCTCGAGCAAGACGTGAAATCTTTTGGAAGGCTATTTTTGCACTATCGGATACAGCACGAACATGGTATTGGAAAGTTAGGCCTCTATCTAGTGTAACACCCAAAACTTTGACCCTATCCTTAAATATTACACGCGTATTGATAAATTTGATGGAGGGAGGACTTTTCATTATGCCTTTTAACACTAACCCATACGTCTTCTTAGGTGCGAAATTGAGTCTATGACTTATACCCCAATCTGCAACAGAAGAAAGTAACTGAGTAGCTGCGCGCTCAATAAGTGCTCGGGTGTTACCTTGAATAAGGATTGTAGCATCATCGGCATATGCCAAAATACTGCAGCCCGTAGGCGTTGAAAGTGATAGAAGGTCGTCGAACAAGATGTTCCATAACAGTGGACCCAGAACAGAACCCTGAGGGCACCCGATGTTAATTGGTCGCCAGTGCAAATCTTGTCCCCCGGGCATGGCCACATGTCTATTAGTAAAATAGCTCTTCACTAATTTATATATGTTGCTAGGAACCATACGGTCTCGAAGTTTTTTTAAAATTAGAGGCCACCAGGCATTGTCGAATGCTCCCGCAATATCAAGAGATATAGAGATAACATATTTACTATCAGAGCTTCTAACAATATCAGATATAGCCAAGATAGCATCAACCGTTGATTTCCCAGCGCGAAAACCGAACTGACGATCGGACAGTGGGTGGGTACTGGAAAGATGATCTTCTAAGCGTCGACATATAAGCTTTTCTAAGACCTTACCCAAAATAGGTAGTAAAGTAATCGGTCTATATGATTTTGGGTCAGAAGGATCCAGGTCACTACGCTTGGGAATAACAGTCATTAAACCTGTTTTCCAACAATCCGGAAAGTAGCCTTCTCGCAAGCAATTGTTGTACAATAAGATAATCTCGTGGCGAGCTATGTGCCAGCACCTTTGTACGAGAGCTGCGTCAATGCGGTCAATGCCAGGAGATTTGTTTTGGTGAAGATTCTTGATGATAAAATCGAGCTCATCGAAATTGGCGAAGGTCGATATGGGAGTTTGCGGGATATCGGCTTGGTTATTGCGTATTTGTGAATGAAGAGGAGTATCAGATGAAATGTCATTAGAAGAAATAAGTATGTCAAGTAGCGTGCTTGTCGTCGAGTCAGAGTCTATTGTGATAATTCCAGTTCGTGGGTCACGGATACACGAGACTGACGCATTTGGATATTTTTTCATTGATGCATATCTAAACACAGCACCCCAAGGATCTGTGGTTGAAACCTCAGATACCAAACGGCGCCATGCATCAGACTTGGCACGAGAAATCTCGCGTTTGTAGGTATTATTTGAGCGTCTATACTCACATTGAAGTACAGTTACAAAGTCATTTGAACTTCCTCGACGACGGGCCGCTCTCAATGCGCGGTGAGCTCGAGTCGAAGTTCGTTTAAGGATGTCTAAGCCAGGATGCCACCATTCATTAGGAGACATATGACTAGAAGAAGATCTGCCGATCGCCTTCTCGGCACAATAAATTATACTCTGCGTAAAAGATGAGGCCATTTCCGCAGTAGTACAAGAACTACAAGATAAACGATCCAGCGAGCATTCAAAGTAGCGGTCAAAGTCTAACCAACGCCATCTGTCACACCTTGTCCGGAATCTTCTAAGCAAAGGTTTCGCTAAAGGAATTGGGGGTACATTGGAAATAATCTGAAACGTGATAAGATTATGGTCACTACACGAGGCATCCTCGTCAACAGACCAATTCCATAGTCTGTGGTTAATCTGAGGTGTAGCTAAAGTGACATCTATATGACTTGTACCCATGTGGTTGGAGAAGGTAGGTGGACTGAAAGGATTGTTCAACACACTCAAATTGTGGCGAGAGATAAAATCTTCGCAGCTTACACCT
Organism: Molanna angustata; assembly: GCA_963576475.1. NCBI lineage: Eukaryota > Metazoa > Arthropoda > Insecta > Trichoptera > Molannidae > Molanna > Molanna angustata. The sequence continues at coordinate 21,813,315 of OY754974.1, read as the reverse complement.
CTGGTGAATTTTCTGGACCCGAAAGTGGTAGTGTTACACCATAGAATAGATTCGGCATTAAAATCACCTCCAATAATTAATGATGCGTTGCCGAGTTGGCCCAATATAACGTCCAGTTGATCCAGAAAACGAAATTCGGATTCACTAAACTGAAAATATATCGAAATAATATAAAACGAATCACTTGGAGAAGAAATCTGGACTACAACCAAGTGACTAGAAGATAAGTGATCCAGGCATATGAAGTTAATGTTGGGATTGTAAATAGCTATACAGCTCATCGGAGGGTTCGTTGAGGTACAGCTCGAAGCCATAGCAACTCGAACACCCAGACCAAATGATGGCACAATTCCATCTCGAGAGTACGGCTCTTGGATAAGACAAACATCAATGTTCATGCGATGAGCAGACTGACTGAGTTCGGCTGAAGCCGATTGTCCACGGCCAAGATTAAGTTGACCAAATTTAACAGAAGCATTACACGCCATAGTCAATATTGAGTAAAGCTCTGCTGACTGTTGCTTGATAAGCTGGACAGTCATTAGTGCCTGATCGGTGTACTGCTGGTTTGTTAAACAACTTACAAACAGCGCATGTGGGTTGATTGGCTCTATTCGGACATGACACGTAAACGTGTTCCGTTGAAACACAATGTGAGCATCTGACGGGTTCTTTGCAAGTTTTTGAACCATGGCCGTACATTCGACAACGGCCACAAATACTGACTGGAAGAAAATCTGTAACACGACAGACATTCCAGTCCACATACACCTTTCCTAAATTGATGAGGCTATGGCGAACGGCAGCAGGTACTGAAAAGACTCTATCGCAAGTCGGGCCAACTGTAGGTCCTGTTAGATGACTGAATACTGCAGTTTTAATGGCATGCTCTTTTGTATTATCTGCAACTATCTCTAAAAATTCGTCATTAGACAGGTCCCGTGGCACATGACTAAACCTCACACGAGGTTGTCTCTTGGTAGCGAGTCGTGCGGTCAAGGTCGTTGATGCTTTTATTGCCGGGGCATTCAGCAACTTGATGGAGTCTTCCGTTGTGGCCGTGTTAACAACAACGCCGTGACCTCTTATGGTACGTACACTTGTGACGCGAGCACCTACGTCGGAAGGCTTAATGGCTGCATTCAGGATTTTCCTGGTTTCCATCGATGACTTGACTTCATCGTTTGTGGGAAAAATGCAGACGGCAGGTTTTGCAGGGAGTGCAGGAAATCCTCCCTTGGATAAGGGCGGTGGACCTGTCACTTGCGTGGCATACAGGGAGGTCGGGCGGTCGTTGAGTTTATCGGCAATTTTATTCATTACCGGTGCAATCTGTGTCTCAATCTTTTCACACAGATGCAAGATTTTTTCATCTCGGCTGGAAATTGTTGTTTTCAGGCAAGATATGACGCCCCTTGCTTCCGCCAACTCAGTCGACAGATCACCAATAAATGATAATAGGCGCTGAGCTTCACGACCAACACGAATGAGATGCGACTTCGAAATTTTTGAGTGTTTTTCCACAATGTCTTGAATATTACTCAGGCATACGTAGGCTGCTTCTATTTTAGAAGATGGCAAATAATCATTTTCTCGCTCATCTTCTGTATCAGAGTCTGAACTCATATTCTCGGATTCAGTGGTCGGGGCAGGGACTGCAGATGACAAGGGCAGGGGAGGAGGTTTTATGGAGGCAAGGGAGGAAGGGACGACAGAAGGACTAAAAGTTCTGGTTCTTGAACTGGGAGGAGAGTCATTGGCGATTGCAGGCAGACTCAAGAGTTCTTTCTGCCTCTTCCGCTTTCGTTCCCTTTTTGTCATCCTATAATCAGATTCCTCCATCGATGTGAAGGGTCATGGATTGGACAGCAGGAAAGGTAAGCCACTGGAAGATAAGCAACAGAGCTGCCCTAACAGAATAACAAAGGACTGTACGACCAAACCTAGCCCACGAAAATTGCAGATATTGCAGTCTTACAAGTGACTGGGACAGGTAGGAATATAATAAATAAATAAATAAATAAACGACGGTTAGATGCTAGGAGACAAGGGAACGATATGAAGAGTAAATAAAAAAAAATATTTTTTATAAAGGATGGAGTAAAAGACTATGTAAGAGAAAAAAGAATAGATAATAATACAAATAATTAAAAAATAATAATAATCTCAGTGACTAAAAAATTATTTATTAAAACCGTCCAATGCATTATGAAGTTACGCGTTAGTAAGGGTAAATATCGCGTGCGTTAAAAAAGGTTTATACGTGATTTAAATTATCGGAAACCCTAAATTTGTTGATTTTTTGCATTTTAAGAACAAACCTTAGTTGAAACGAAAAAACTTTATCGGCCATTCACTTTGATTTTATGCACTCTTTAAGAGTAGGTATAAAAGATTTATTTCTCTACGACACATGGTTATAGAGTAGGTACCTAATTTAAAAAAAAAATTTAACCATTTATTTATGGGAATTTAGGCTGAATTTTAAAATTGTGTGACGAACATTCACTAAAGAAATGTTGAAAATACTTATGGTATTTTTTCTAGAAACACACTGTTTAACATATTTGAGGAATTTGATTTGAAATTGAGGTGTTTAGGTTAATATGGCCCCTTAAACATATGAATTTATTTTATATATACGCCAAGATTGTTTTTTCGCAGTTACGCAAAATAACGAGAAAAAGAAAGAATTCAAAAGAAAAAAAAATACACAATAAGACAGTTATAAAAAGACAAACACAGCATTAAACGTTAAATTAAAGCATTGAAAAAATCAGCATTATAAAATATTACTAAATAAAACTGTTATAAAAAGACAAACACAGCATTAAACGTTAAATTAAAGCATTAAAAAAATCAGCATTATAAAATATTACTAAATAAAAGTGTTATAAAAAGACAAATTCAGCATTAAGCGTTAAGAAATAATATATTTTTAATAATTATATTTTTTATATGGTAAAAAAAACTAAAGGTCACAAGATCAAATCCTTGTTATAACCGATTATACTGTTCATAAGTTACACGGATGTCAAATAAAGTCTTCTATATCGTAAAAGACAAAAACATAAAGGATCCTATTAAAATACATATGAAAATACAGCCGCACTTTACCAGGAATCATTAATAACTATAAAAATATAATCATGACATTGGACCACACATACAGAACTCTCATTTTTCATAAATATATACCTATGTACCACCACATACATGGGTAGGTAGGTAGGTATATACATAATATAAATAGATATAGAAATGTGTCAACAGGACGCGTTAAAGATATTAATTTAAACACATTTAAAACTTCAAAATAAAAATTATACAGGGTTGCCTCCAAGTAGTCAAAGGAAAACATTTGTATGGTGTGTAACCTGCACTAGCTGTAACATAATGGCTAATGATGAGGAAATGCAAGATCAAGACTAGGATAATTCTGGTTGGTTGGTAGAAATTGTCTAATGACCATAAGGATTCCGGGATAATTTACCGTAGCCGTTTGACCGTGGACAATTTACCGTACGCCCTTTTTAACGTATGGACAATTTACCGTGAGGACAATTTACCGTGGGGACAATTTACCGTATGGACAGTTGACCGTCGGGACAATTTACCGTACGGACAATCGACCGTGAAGACAATTTATCGTATGGACAATTGACCGTATGGACAATTCACACATTCACAGTGCGGAAACTATTTTTAGTATCAGAAAAAAAACTTTTTCTTTTTTCGTTTGGGTTAAATAAATTGGGTGAATAAAATAATGCTCGTTTATGGCGACGGACCGATTGCCTAATTTTTTTTATTTCAAAATACCTACTACGAGAAATCCAATATGTCGACAGTGATTAAAACGAAATTTTACAAAATAGGTGGTAATTATGTAGTTGTAATTTACTACATTTTGAGAATTAAGAAGACGACAGTCTTCTCCTTGGTTTTTCATGTTTAGAAATGGCAATATAAATATGATAAAATAAAAATAATTTAAAAACTAGAATTTCGTTCAAAAATAAAGAATCAGCTTTTTTTAGCGGAAATCTAAATTATATCTAAACAGATTTCCCGGTATGATTGTTATGCTATGTTTCAGCAGATTCTAGCTATATCTGAATTTTCTGAATTTATGTAGAATTTCTTGATAGAATTAATATAACAGAAATGAGTTTCTCCAATATGATAACCCTAGTGAGTAACTTGTGATACCCACATTCACAAAACAGTTCCTAGTGTCTTTGTCAAGATTTCAATCTTCCAGATGCAATTGATACGGGTCAACAGAGATTATATACTATACTGTACCAAACGTCAAATCCAGGTGGTTACATTTTTTTGCTGCGATGAACAAATATGAAATTAAGGTCCTTGTACATATATTATCTTGGGCGTACGAATGTTCACAAATATGCACACTAAATTACCTACTAATATATGAAACACGAAAAAATATATACAATGTTTTATAACGTTTATCCTTGTTATTCTTCATCGCAATCGTGTTTAAATTGACTCAACACGACACAACACGGTGTTTGTTTTAATTTTTCTATGTAAGTTATCCAAAGATTACACGCATTTACCTATTTTTTGACATCTGTGAAGTTAATGCGGCCATATGAAAAAAATGAGGGTGTTCGTAAATAATTCGGTGAACTAGTAAGTCGTATCTTAGTATACGTTTATAAGTAAGATTTTTAATACCGATCTTAACGAATTTAGTCGTGCTTATCTAGTTACACGTTAAGTAAGCTACTATCGAAATCTAATAAGTAAGACCTAAGGAGTTTATTGCTCGTTCCTATTTCACAATGAGTGTTATCGAAGGAAGATTAATAAACAGGAAGTGCAAGTTGATTATGTAGAATTAAGATTGGTGTTAGGTATATGGTTGATCATATTGGATAACTAACAGAAACCAATACAACGCTAAAGGCGATGATTCGATAAAATACACACACACCGGTCCCACTTCTTCACTCCAATATAATATGTATTAACATATCAGAGACAAGAAAACCAAATATGATTGATAATCCCGATCATCCATAATATTTGTAAAGGTGGACGACTAGGAATATGGTGGACGAATTAATATTATTATTATTATTGTGATGTAATTAAAATATTCGATAGAACAGGACAAGTTTTGGGTTAGGTACCTACATGTCTTACGAAAAAGAAAATAATATGAATCATAAATGCCGGCTTTCCTGAGATCGCCTCTGGCGTAGATAGGAAGACCAAAAAAAAATATGTTTCGATTCAAAATAAGTTTGTATGGACATTGATTATAGCGATGTTTCAAATTTTTATCTTTTAATTTATTCAGGACACGATTAACAAAGTATTCTTATATAATTTATTTCTGATACTTTTTAAAAAGCATCTTATAACATTAGTCAGTGTGACTATTGAAAAAAAATACTTTTTAACAATACGACAGAATAATAAATAAAATTTATAAAGCGCCGTTTAGTGTTACAAGATCACTCCAAGGGCTCTGTAGCTTATTTGTTGGCTCTACGAAATAAGGCAGTCGAAAGAAGTCTACCGAAGGTGTCAATGCTCTGAGCTCTACGTAGGTATGTCAAGAGGTAATTTGTTCCATTTTAAAGGCCCGTTCGCACTAAAACCGCGATCATAGTCGCATTATTGACTATGTCCAATTCTTTTAAAGAGTTACTCTGTGATTCAGGTGATCTCAGTGCAAGCTGTCTTCCTGACGGAACATTCTTTTGGCACAGTTTTTGAATGTAGTGTGAAGCCAAGTCGTTTAGAGTCTTAAACACCATCAGGCATACCTTATAGTTCACCCGTTCTGAGAGAGGTGTTGTGTGATATATTTTGTCGGCCCCATATATCAACCTCGCAGCTGCCTTGAAATTTATTTGTAATCCACCAAGCTGATACTTAGGCAAACCTGCATAAATAGCAGAACAGTAATCCAGCCTTGACACCACAAATGCATTTATAAGCGTTTTAGTTTCGCTTTTGGGTAAGCTCCGGCGGATACTTTTCAACCAACGGTATCATTCACAAGACTATCACTGTTTTCAGCAGTGCAAAACTTCACAATGAGGAGATCATCAGCATAAGCATATGAATCAAAACCTTCATTTTCTATAATATTGTCAAGCTTTTTAATATACAAAATGAAAATAATGGGCCCCAAAACTGTCCCCTGTGGCACCCTATATTTAATTTTCTCCGAAGAAGATGATTTATTTTGCAATAAGACCGATTGTCGTCATTCTGATGAAAAGACACTAGAAAAGAATGAAAGATACAGAAATGTAGTTGAAATTAGATCGCAATAAAGAATTTGTAGTAGGAAGATGTTTGACACGGTATAAAAAGACACTAGGAAAGAATTTAAGACACAGAAATACGTCAATAATATAATGAAAGTGAACACGTTGAGATGGTATGGGAAAATGAGTACGAAGAAAATATTATACAAAGCTGACCAGGAAAAGAACTAGAGATCTGGGTCGCATAAGTGGTAAGCCGTTTGACTTCAGTGCTGTCATATAGGGTTCGATTCCCACCAAAGGATAAATTTATTTAAAATTATTTATTTTATTTTACTTTATTTATATTTAGGAAACAAACAGCGTTACAAAGTTTATGGTATGGGCAATAAAGTTATAACAATTATGCCAATAATGTGTTTCCACATAAGTAAAAAACAATAAGTATATAAGTTTATACAAAAATTTATAAAGAATATGTAGGAGAGAGTTGGGAATAGAGAGGAAAGATAGAGTGCAGATGGAGAGGGATATGTGTTAGTATGAATATATAAAGCACGAGTATTATCTCTTTTTGAAGGAAGTCATATTATAAAGTGTATTAATTTCTTTTTTGCTATGTATTTTTTTTTATGTAAAATATGTCTTTTTGTAATAAATAAAATGTAAATATTTAATGATTGATAAGTTTTGATTTGATAACATTTATTGATGAGTTGATTATATCTAATTCGTTTAGGTGCGTATTGAAGAAGTGTGATGCACGGTATATGAATGAGTGTTGTTTGGCGTTCGTGTTACAGTGTGAATGGTTTAATGAATGTTGGAATCGGGTTGCTCGGGTGGGAACCCGAAGAGCTATTCGTTCAAGCAGTTCCGGGCAATCCACGATAGAGTTGGCGATTTTAAATAAAAAGACGGCGTCGTAGATATTTCTACGGTTTTCCAATGTGCTAATTTTAAATAACTCGGCAGAATTTGAGTAATTTAGATGAGTTCGAAAGGAGCGAAAATCAAGGTACTTAAGGAATCTATTCTGGATTTTTTTAATTCTGTCTATGTAGGTAGAGTATCTAGGATTCCAGACTTGTGATGAATATTCCAAAATGCTGCGCACATATGTAAAGTATAATATTTTCAATGTGAGTTTATTGTTAAATTCTGATGCAAATCTTGCGTCTCTAACATTTTGGATTTGGAAGCACGGGTCAATTTGAACAAATTTCCATTATGCAATAAACTTGCCACTTGTACCTACACGGTGCAAGGAAGTGTTTATTATTATTTATACTCTTAAAAATCGTCCATAATAAATTGATAACATGATGGTCATCATGAAAGTTGAGAGATGAGCGCCATAGTTACCTAAATGTACCTCGCGGCGTTTCAGATAAAAGCGCGTAGAATAAAAATATATACTTACATAATGTGCTGGTCCAAAAAGAATCCAAAGGTGATGTCAAAAGTTAAATTGAAAACAAGTTAAAGCGTGTAACTAAAGAGACAACTTTAATAGAACGGACCGCTTTGGATTAGGAGGTTCAAGCCCCGAGGCTAAAGTACCTTTCAACGAAACGTTGGACGAAGAACAGAAAAAAATGGCAAATACGCGCCTTATATTGTAAAACAATAACAGTGTTTTTTGTTGATTTAGATTTTGAGCTCTATTTCATACGACAGCATCGAATTTAGTTTTGTTAAGTTGGTTGCAGGGCCGCTGGTCTTAAGTGGAGCTGGGCTGGGCATATTGCCAGATGCCAGGATTCACGATGAACCAAAAATATCGTAGAATGGTGACCGAGAACCATCCGAAGAGGTGTCGGCAGACCCCAGGCAAGGTGGTCTGATGACATCAAGAAATGTGCCGGAGGGAGATGGATGCAGTGAGCCCAAGACAGGGAGTTGTGGAGGATCAAGAGGGAGGGCTATGTCCAAGAATGGAATAAAACAGGCTGAAGAAGAAGAAGAAGTTGGTTGCTATGACCACACAACAGTATGCGCGGCACGAAACACGTGATCACCAAACGATAGTTCTGTCAAACTCTAGCTATTACACTTTTTGACATTCGATATTTTTGTTTGAAATGGTCGTCAATCTTAAATTTTAATTGATTAAATTACTTCTTATATTATGTTTTCCTTATACCTTATGGTCATAAGTACTTCAAAATTGTGAAATGGTAAGTTGAACCAGTGTTAAACTACCCCTGACGCCGGATCAATTTGACATTTGTGTTGAATCACGATTCAACTCTTGATCCATGTTTATAAATAAGAGAAGTGATAGAATTTGGGTTCAAAGTGATCAAAAAGATGTTTGATATAGCTAGATATAAAAAAAATATTATTGTATTAATCCAAAAGTAACAAATATTTGGCTTTCGTAGCTCAGTTTGTTATTTTGAAATCTGAACCAAAGCTCCGGTTCGATTCATGATTTGAATTGTGCACTTTAAGAATTATGAGTCTTTAAAATGTGGCTTTCTAACTTGTTATTCGATGAATGTTTAATTACTATTTGACAACATTAAAAGTTTAACAGAATACCTACCTATCTGGTAGTGTAAAAAATAATAGTAATGCGAAAATATAAGTACAATATAAACATTTCTTTTCACCCTATGTAATAATAATAATAATGAACACTTCCTTGCATCCTGCACAAGTGGTGAGTTTAATGCCGTGTGGCAATTTCTTCCAACTTACCAGTGTTTCAAGCCCAGAGAAGCAATATTTGCATGAGAAATAAATTTAAATAAATTTCTCCACTGCTGGGAATAGTTCCCAGGACGCCTGCACAGAAACCGAACGGCTTACCAACTGTGCCAAATGTCAATTTCTTCCAACGAACAGTTCAGAAAAGTAGGATTTGAGTGAAGTATATTTTTTTCTTCTGCTTGGAATCGTACCAGGACGCCTCGCCGGCTCAGAAGCCAAACGGCTTACCACCATGCCACGGGTATAGTTATCGGAAAACAAATTGAGCAAGTCACGTGGGTGCACATAGCGTAAATTAGTGTCATTTTGCTCGGTTGGTATATGTGCAAACCGCCGCCGTCCACAGCGAAAAGGCTCAAGAAGTTTGACGGGAACTATAAAGGGATCGATAAATATCTTGCAAATTTTCAGCGGAGGAGGGGACGCCCCACGGTTTGCGCATCTACCAATCAAGCGACAAAACCGCAATTTATGATCTGCGCAGCCCACATTTTCAAGATGTTTTATCAACTTATTCATTCATACCATCACGGCATATGTCACAACATGGTGTAACCAATGATAGGTGTGCGAGTGTGCATTACCTTAAAAAGGAAGTACGACACATGCGTGTATCTTCACAATTCAGTATCGTTTCATATATTCACTAAGCAAACGTTAAAGCAAATGACGTCACAAAATAAAAAAAAAATACATTCGATTTTATATTATGAGGATATGAATAGAAGCGGGAAGAATAGGGCGACGTGTGTGTGTTGAAAGGGAATAAAGGGAGGGAATAGAAACAGGTAGAGGAAAAAAAAACAATAAGCATCATCACATCGCGGCATTCGGAAACCACTCAATTTATATATTATAAACCACTCAAAGGGATAAGTAGAAACACAAAAGGAATTTCAAACGATTTCACGGTCCATTTTGTCGAGGACCTTTTTTGTGCCGACGGACGGACGTTGCCCGACGAAACGGCCGTATGTAAAATAAACATAAAAACGAGTGGGTTGTGGCCAACGCTACACTATCCACAATAGGGGACACCTATTTATTATTTTCAGTGCTGCGATTTGTACATACATTTTTTTTTCTTCTTGAAAGGTTGACAATCCATAGATACATTTTATTTATTTGATCATTTACGTCATATATTGCCCTTTACAAACATAAAAACATAAATCGAAAACAAAATCATAGAAAAGCATACAACTTACTACAAAAGGAAAAACTTATCAACACAATTAAAAAAAACAAAATTAAATTTCTATCTTCTTTCTTTTCATTTAAATTGTATACATATAAATATGCAAACCAGAAAATTACCTACATGTTTTATTGAAGTAGTGCATATATAAAAAAATACAACCACATCCAGTGATAGATTAATATAAGTAATACGAGTGTTTTTTTATCTAATGTGTGTTGGTGAATTTAGTTTAATGTGATATAGCGGTTTTGGAATCACGGGAGAGGTGGCGGTGTGACGGAGTGTAGTTTTGCGAGGGACGGCCGGCGTTCGTCGGTTTGTATGCGTGCAAACGTTTGCTTCACTGATGAGCGTTGGCTTTCTATTGCAAAATCTGATGCCTGTTTACTTCGACTTCACCCTGAAATGAATGAAGATAATGTCTATGCTCTTCCCTCGAACACGAGATTCGATCTCAACTGAGGGATGAATATTCTCTATATGACCATAATTTAAGAATGTATATTATGAAATGCTATTATTTATTATTTTTAATGGAAATCAATAATTTTTACTACACAAAAAAAGTATAACTACATATTTTAACCAAATATTACAAATAAGTTAATTTCCAGAACTTGAGAACAGTAAGTTTTGACAGATGGATTGTCTATGTATAGTAAATTTGCTACAACTGTATGCACTTTACACGTACGTTCTACATTAATGATGAATTTCCACAAGATAATTAAAATAATTTTAATAACGGTCAAAAAGGTTGAAATCATAACTCTCCACTATTCTATAGTAGTGGAGGGTAAAAAAACAACGAACTGATAGTGCTTCAACACAATGTAAAGTTTATTAACTTGGTTATTTTTACGATTGTGTCGATTTTCACCATACACATATTATTATTATACAAATGACACTGTGGAAATAAAAACAATAATAAATTTTGGGCATAAAAATATACATTCGTGAACAGATCATGGCGTCGTGTAACGGAACAGATTTTGATATTGTTAATACCTTTATTACGAAACATTTCTTTACAGAAGGTATCAACAATTTTAATATATAAATCCCGTTATTAATTATGTTACTTTATACTGAAAAATACAATTCAATACTAATAAGGCTACTTACTACTTTGAGATAACGACAATAAAAATATTATTTGTTTATGGATATGTCATAAAAAGCAATATTGCCCCTAGACGAGTCATATTGTAAAGTATAATATTGTTCTAAGACGGAGTTTAAACTTATTTCTTTTGTTCTTGATAGAGAAGTGCATTCACATAATTTCAAGAGCAAGTTCTTAGGATTATTAACAAACGGCAATTCCACGCAAAAGAAAATTAATAAAAAAAGGAAAACAGTATAGTATAGAAATAAAGAAAAAATAACGAAATAATAATTCAGATGATAAATAAATACCTAATCTTGTTTAAACAATTTTCTTACGAAACGCGATAAACACAGAAATATCAAAATTTGAATTGCAAAAATACTGGATGTGTTCTGTATTGGGTGAATTATACAAAGTCTAACTCGAGTGCTTAAAATATTTTTTTTTAAATTACTATCGTTTTAAGCGTAAATATTTTTGAAAGTACATGTTTTTTAAATACATACATACATACAATCACGCCATGTCCCTCACGGGATAGGCAGAGAGAGTTTTTATGTTATTATTTTTTTTTAATTTAAATTAATTATTTATCATGCGACGTTCTGTCATATCAATTAGCGATTCCTTTGCTTCTATTTAAGAGTGCATATGTACTTACGTTGGTACTATAGTGTCCTCCAGTCCGAGAAATCATCGTTGATATAAATGTTTTCGTAGAGTAGAAAATCATATTACAATAAAAATAAGTACCAACAAAAGACAACTAATAGGTTGTTCAGAAAGTAATATTTTTTTAACAGATAAAATAAATGTATTTTTTTCTCATCCAACTTCACACGTAGGTCGCATTGTCTTTGATACTTTGACGGCTGACAAAGCAAGGCTTGCATTTTGTTTAATTCTGGTCAGTAGTTTTTATTTTGGAATCAAATATGAAAATGTCTAAAGCAACATTTTCGGCATATTTTACTTTATTGAAAATACTGTTCAAGTAAAAAAAAATACTCGATGTGTATGGAGAAGATGTATTTACAGAACCAAAACTGGTTTGCAAAACTTCATTCCGGCAATTTTGATGTTGAAAATTCACCGCGTCCTGGAAGGTCAGTTGAAGCTGATGAAGACAATAAAGGAATTTATTGATCGATGCAAGCTGCTGAGTGATATCGCTGATACATATTATGATTTATCGAATCCAACTGTTCGTGATCAACTAAAACGCCTTGGTTTAATTTTCGTCTTTATTTTCACAAAAAAAAAACGAAATGATTTTTTAAACATCTAGATGTTACAGCCAATTTATATTATTATGACCTCTGGAGGGGCCTAGCATAGGAATGGCGGTATTAAAAAAAAGGCAATAATTTTGGAAACCAAGAGTGTTTGCGTGAACACAATTACAAAAACGACATTTTCGATTCCAAATCGGGAATGTAATGGCACGTGAAAACTGATATTTTGACACATGTATATAAAATTTTACGCGCAAATAGATTCAAATAATTTAAAAAAATAAACACAAACACACATATGTATGTGCACATACACACCTAGACTAGTCAGATCTAGCGAGGTGGGCGTAATCGTTAGATGGCGAGATACCGTGCATAGCATATTATTTACGAGATGTATGCTCAACGAAATTAACTTAACGTGATTTCGAACGTTTTGTGATATTTTTTTTTATAGCTCGGCTAAAATCAAAACTAAAGTTCCAATAGAATGAATTTGTATACAGGTACTTCGTGTACATTCCACGTAGTTTTGTGTCTACTACACCTACATTATCAGTAGATATAATTCAAACATGGAATCAATTTGGTCAGTGTGACACGTGTCGATGGGGTAAATTCACCAGTCAATGGTTGGTATCAAAATAATTTTCTTTAAAAAAAAGTCGTTTCGTTATATTATTTTATTTAAAATTACTACTCTAGCAACTAACAGATACTATGCCAAATATTAATTTAACACGCACCCAATAACAAGTTGCCACATTCTGGAAACGTACGATATTAATCGTCTCACAGATCCATACTGAAAACATAATTAAAAACTGTGTCTCCACCGGGAAACGAACCTAACACCTTTGTCTCAAGAGTCAGATACCTAACCAACTGAGTCACGAAGGCCGACGCGCAAGTAATGAAATGTGAAGGTATTATTTTGCCTTACACACAACACTTCATTGTGCTTTATCCAATTTTCTATTTTTCATCCGATGAACAAAGTATCCACGTCAAATCAGTAATAACTACTGTAGATGTCTGATTCTAGTTTTATCGGAGAGTGAGTAACGTATTCGGTGATCAAAAAGTACTAGTTATTATTAATCCTATTGCATTTCAGTGCTCATACTTTTCGTAACACGGACATCAATGGGTAATTTATTCCACTATATATAAATATGACCACATCGGTAGGTACTAGAGAACTCATATCATAACACTATTAAACAAACTTTGTATTTATCGGAAAACAACTTGAGCCAGTCACGTGGGTGCGCAGAGCGCAAATTTGTGTCTTTTTGCTTGGTAGGTGTGCAAACGGCCTCCCCCCACGGCGAAAAGGCTCGATAAATTTGACGGAAACTATAATAATTTATATTAGAACATTTTTAGAATCTTGCCTTAAACTTAAATATGCATAAATCAGTTCTAAATCACAATTTATATTTAATCTTTCTCTACATTTAATCATAAAAAAATGTTTAATATGAAATTGTCATTAATTTTGTATAGATTAATACAAATATTTAATTAAATGCAGCTCAAAGATTTCTTGAGTCTGAAGCTGATCTTAAATTTATGTTGGTCAACTTCATGAGTAGCCCTGCAGTATAGGAAACACCATAATTCACAGGTTCATGGATTTGATTCACTAGTACCATACGATAAATAAATAAATAATACAGGTTCATAACAGGAGCTTTCACCCAATATTCAATAATTACATTCGAGAGAGTGAAACGTTTTACATCATATTCGTCCAATGTCCATGTGACTAAGTTCCTAAAATCCATGTTATAACATACATAGCAACATAACGTAAAGATAAGGTGATGTGACATATGTATGGTACAGTAATACGTTTTAACCTTGGACTATCGTTATTCAATCCATTTAATTCATTTTTATTTCAATGTCAATTTGTCCACGGTTTTCGATGTCTGTCACATAAATCTAGCTAATCCGTATCCGACGATCAACTTTAATAATGGTTTATTGAAATTTAAATATGGATTTAAGAGTTAAGAAAACATTTGATAAATGTATAGAAATGAATTCAAATTTTTCTGGGTAATTGAAAAACGTGTTTAAATTTTTATACCCCCCACTTAAAGGTATGTTTTTGGAACAGGGCAATAATTATGTTTTAGTATGTTGACAATTTCGACTCAATTTTGATTTTCGACGATTTTGGACAGCCTGGACCTTTATAGTAGTTTTTTAGATAGGTACTATCAGTTCTTACTTACTCAGAATGGTCCGAAGATCACAGATTTCACAAAAATCTCGTTGAAATGAAAAACAAGTGAAGTTAAAGAAAACTGAAATCGATCTAAAAACGACATAAATAACGTCTGCATGTTACGCAACAAGTATAGCAGTCATAACTCAGAATTACAAAGTTGTTCAATTTTATCAAAATATCACGTGAATTAATCTCGCAACAACACAGTTTTAACATGTATTGTCATCAGTTGTACCTACATAGATGCTGAAAATTTAAGAGCTCTAACTGGTTGGGATATTAGTTTAAAATCGAATGCAAAATTCCAGTACAGACAAGTGAATTTAAATAAAAGGGTTCTAAAAATATATTCGTTTTCATATATAAAAACTCAATTAGTTTCGAGAAAAAAAAAATACTTTCAAGAACTCGGAAAACGAGTGGGAGTATCTTTTCAATAAGCCGAATCATGGGAACGAAGAGTTTTAAAAAGTCTCAGTGATACCACCGTATGGAATGAACCGTTCAAAGTCACCAAAAGAAACAACAGGTCGAGTGTATAAATAAAAAACTGATAATGAACGACTATCGCAACTTTTAATTGAGCACTCCGGATATATTTATTGTTTCCCGGGGCAGGCAATAAATATTATTTCGGTAGCAGAAATTCGAAAGCTACCAACAAACGCAGAACATTATGGTTCGTTTTGCGCCAACACATCTAACAATCGCGAACCGAAGTTCTCACCGAATGTAATCAAAAGTCGACTCGAGTTCGAGAGGATTCTGCAGAATCCAACGGCGGTTGGCGCATACACGGAAGCGCGAATCGAGATACAGTTTCATAGGTCGTTCATCATGAATTTGGACTAATGGCAAGCCGACAAAAGGCATCTACAATCATCACCGCCATATTTTTCAATCTCATCAACCGACAATAAGCAATTTACCTTCTATTACGCAGGACAGGTTAGTAGTGGTAATTGGCAATAAAGGTGATGTATGAGAAGTAACAACGAAATGTTTCAATTATTAATTTATTCATTCTTCGATTATGACAAATTATAGTTTCAAAGGAATCAGTTTTGAAAGATGCAAAATCAGGAACAGGAATTATGTAAGTTATAGAAAGTTTTAAGGGTACTTTAAGATTAAAAACATATGTGTACTCGTACCTACATTTTGCAGACTTATTGAAAAACTTATTCATTAGACATTTCATTAAACTGCTTAACAATGTTTTAGAAAAAAACAACATTTTATCTATGTCTTAAAGGTTTAAAAACTTCGAATAGAAATATGAGGTAGGTATGAATAATATTTGCTGTGGAAAAACGAAATCCAAGTGTGGCGATCCCAGGTGTTGTCAAAACAGATTAGATCAAACATTATCTGATAACATCACATGTTGCCACAGTACACACATCTTTCCCATAGACAACTTCTGGTTAATTAGAAGGAATCAAATACCAATAAGTGAACTAGTGTATAAAATATTTAACTACAAGTCAAAAAATTGATACTTATCATAATAATTAAACTGCACACCGAGAAGAATAATGTATAACGTGGGCGTCCACTTTTGTGATCGTATTTCGTTTGTGTCACTCCAAATTTATTGTTTTTATTCGCTGTTCGAAACTCCGATCGTCGAAACAGTTGATATGATTCTTTGTATAGAGGAACGTGAACAAGCTGAGTTGGCAGACACATCTACAACTATAATACATAATAATAATCATTATTATTAAACGTATTGTTTGCCAATGTGTCTGATGATCGGGCGCCGTCTGATTTCCACAGCCTTCCTACGCAAGTCTTCCGAGTCTGCCGCAGTCGGCCATCGGATTAAAGGGTTTCCCAGAATATTGTGGAAACAAGACGATCGAAAGTTACCTACACAGTACGACGGACTAGGTATACGAGAACGCTTTCAAAACGTACCAAAAAATAATTTATCGGCAGGTTTATAAAGTCTTGTAAAATTGAAATATGTAATTGAGCGCAGTAATGCCGCATACAAGACCGTCAGCGAATCCCTGCCGGCATTTGACACTGAGAAAAAACTATTGAAAATAACAAAAAAATCAGTTTTTTAATTGATTTTTTTTCGTGGTGCTTCAACAACTGAAGTGTGCACTGATGTTTGCAATCTTTAATATATAGCATTTAAAATCTGCAATCAAAGATATATTATGTTTCAAATATTGAATTGGATGGTAGGTAGACTAGATACGAATAAATAATAAAAATACAGACTCAGCAGTGATAATATAAATACCTAATGGCGGAAATTACAGAAACAACAAAGATTGTTATAACGAAAGAGAAATTATTCAAATTGTGAAGAATCAACCGCGTACAAAAGGAACTATAGGTACTATAGTTTTGTTCACAATTGCAATAAAGACGAAAAAAAAATCGATAAATCCTTATGGTAAAAAAGTACATGAATATATTTTTTATCGATAAGAATAAAATGTAAAATATTATGTGTAAGGTACCTATCTTAATTTGAATACGCAATTAAATCTGGTTCGATTAAATATTTACAAGAGAATCCACTCGGAGACAGACGGTTAGACTAAACACTGAAGAAATTGATAAAAAAATAAATAATTATAATTGCAATACGACTAAGTGTTGCTAAAACTTAATGACATTATAAACTAGAACAAACCAGTGTTTCTGTAAGAGTAAAAAGTTTTTTTATTAATTCGTATTTTATGATTTTCTTGATAGATGGCGGTAGATGTTCAGGGATAATTTCAAGTGAAATGTAAAGAGTTCTTTTCGAACGTATTTCATTGGTGCATGCATAGCTATTAATTATGTAATCAGTAGATAATAGGTAGCAAATATTAACTTAATTTGGTATTGGTTCTTGAGAAAGTAGATAATATGTCATATATTCATTAAACACGCATCCATTAACAAGTTGCCAAATCATGGAGATTTAGGACATTATGACAGAGTCTGAAACCAAAATTTAAAACTGTGTCTCCGCAGGGAATCGAATCCTGGAACTTTTGCTAAGGAGTCGGATATCGAACCAACTGAGCCACAAAGGAAGACCGAAATTTAATCGTTAGCGCGCTGGGTTAGTAATCCAGTGGTCGCGAGTACGAATCCTGCCACAATAGATTTCATTCACATATATTTCTGCAAATATAGGTGGATACATTCACATACATTCTTTATTATTATTAGTTAGGAGTCTCCACACTGCGACGATGTTTTGTTTCTTGAATAAGGTCCCATATTTTGCAGACTGATATGTCCCCCCCCCACAGTATTTGGTTCTTAGTATGAAAGCTCCCAGATATCTGTATCTGGATTCGATTAATGCTGGACACTCACAGATGATCATGTGTGTGGTTATTTCTTCCTCTTGTTGACACTTTCTACAGTTTAGATCCTCCGCGATCCTCATTATGGAATGGTGTATTTTTAAATGACAGTGACCAGTAAATAAACCAGTCATTGTTCCCAATTGTTCTTTGCTGAGATTTAGAAGTTTTCTGGTTCTTTTTTGGAGGGTCTATCAATGAATTCTTTCGTCTGTCGTTGTCCATAATAGGCCATCCGTAATTATTCTTTTGATCGTCGTTGGAGAGAGGGCAATACTGGTTCAGGTCCTATGAAAGGTAGCACTGATTCCTTTTTGGCTACTTTCTCTTTTTCTTTTATATCTTTATGAGCAGCGGCCACTCTCCACTACAAATCTGATCCAGATACAATCCAATTCGCTAAGAACGTACCTTTGGAACGGAGAATTGCGGCAGGTAAGTATGTTTTAATAGTAAAAATATTCGATAATTTAAATATATGCAGGCGTAAGTTCTAACCGAAAATTTGAAATTGGGATTGGGATCAGTCATGTAGAGAGGATGAATCCAGAAAGGCTGCCAAAGATCACAATGCGCGAGATATCAGAGGGTCGCCGACCACCGGGAAGACCATCAGAGATGGAAGGAGAGCTGGACATCCTAGTGACAGGACCTGTAGAAACAGATCAGATCTACCAAAAGAGGGAGAAGAAGAATAAGACCGGATTCGAGTTTCAAGAGAAAGGCTATAGATACCCATACTAAAAATGTATTGTGTTGTATTCCCCTAGTCTTTCAAGGTACTTTATCCAGTCCCGTACCAGTTTTGACAGTCCCATACATTACCTAAATTAAACATTTCTGTTTAATTCGGGGAATTTATGAGGATGTATATTATGTACTTTTCACAAGAACAAATTCATACTTTTTTTTATACAAACAAACTAATGGGTGACGTTTCTATATCCTTGACTGAAAATAAT
The DNA here is from genome assembly GCA_963576475.1 of Molanna angustata. Lineage (NCBI taxonomy): Eukaryota > Metazoa > Arthropoda > Insecta > Trichoptera > Molannidae > Molanna > Molanna angustata. The sequence continues at coordinate 21,794,257 of OY754974.1, read as the reverse complement.
TCTTATTTAATTCAGATTGTTGCGTCGAAGTTTTGGGAATCTTACGTTAGAGGACGTATATTGAAATCGCATAACGCGTTGAAAGGCATACGATTATGCGCAGCGGCAGTTCTTCAAAGAGTTTAAAAAAATGATAAATTATTTATGACCAACACTTGATCATGGTCTGTGACATAATATAGTGAGGGTATGACCGTCCAGACATAAGCACCTACATATTATATATCTATAGATGTAAGTATATAGGTTGATATAGATAAAAATATTAATAATCGATCAGTCTTAATTTATTTTTTAATCCTGTCTGAAATATGAGGCAAAATAACATCCCACATAGTTCAGCAATAGGATTCACCACCCATTCTTGTACAATGTACACTTAGCGGCAAATAACTTTAAACACGTGGGGTGCGCAGAGCGCGTTTTTTTTTGCTTTGATACTATATGCAACCCGGCCACCTCCACAACGAAAATTCTCAAGTTGTTTGCCGAAAAGCATACTGCCTTTTTTATATTTCTATTTTTTTCTGTGTTTATTTTTTTATTTTATAAGTAAAAAGAAAACTGTGTTTCTATAAGTACCTACTTATTTTGTTTATTTGAAATGATGTGTACATTTGATATTTTTATTTCTGTGTAGGTAAATATTTTTAACCGATAAAGAAATAGGTGAGATTAGTTCGGTGTGTGGGGATACATGCATGTGTTGTGTTACCTTTTATAGGGTAAAGTCACTTTTCTATTTTTCGAAATACAGTAAGTAGGTACCTACATATAAAGTTGATTTAATTTGAATCCGGAAAAACTACTCCACTGAAATTTATTTCATGACATAAGCACCAAAATTTATTGTCAAATCCGTTACAAATAAGTATATTTGTTTATTGTTCTTTCAAATGATTGACAAAAGATATATGTATAATGCTGGAATGACTAAAAAATGGTCAAACAAGGAAGATATAGCACGAACATGTGAATATTATCCGGACAGAAGTGTTTTATTTTTTTATTAAAAGTGTAAAACTGAGTCTGGATATTGCGACGTCTAACTTCATTTAGTATTTTTTTTTAGATAATAAGTTTCCCGATTTCCTCTCCTTATCCTTCCCTATTTTTTGTTTTCTAGTAATTGTTTTTTTTATCTTGGTGTACTTTTTTTTGTTGATTTCGCTTTTTGTTTTCGATTTTTGTTGACTGTTTTACGCATATTATGTTGTCTTAATTTTGTAATCTGGCTGGTTGGAATAAAAATGACGATATCTGAGTTGAGGATAAATAAACCCACTCACGTAGTGAAAAATAGAGCCATCTATCGAACAGAGGGAATATCAATTATAATAAAGTTGTCCAACCGTTGCACAACATATAGGTTGAGTAGTGATTCTAGTCCACGTTTAACACAATGAAATTGGTTTTGTTTCTATCTGGTAGATGGCGTTAATAATTATTTTTGCAGACGACATACATGTCCGAAGAAATTGTGAAATCACTGGATTAATAAAATAAAAGATAATGATTGTAAAATAAGATAATTAAAGGTTTCTGTATATTTTATAAGAAATTACAACAATTTTTTTTGGATAGTTAATAAGAATGTATAAAATACATTCAAAGTGTACTTATTTATTTTAAAAGAAAAATAGAAATGAAATATTTTATTAAAATTAAATTTATATGGAAAACTGATAAAATAAGAAAATTACCTTTCTGAGTGGTGTTTTGAAACAAATAATTTTTGAGTTGTCGATTTGTTTGCCATGTGTGGAATAATTCAGCCATCTAAAACATAAATTGATATTAATAAAACATGCGTCCACATACTTTGAGACTTACATTTCATCTAAGACAATCACATAAACAACTGATGTAAAGTAAGAAAGATTAGAAAAAAATATAACATTAGAAGTTATGTATATTCCACAGCAACAAGATGATGTACAGTTTTAATTATAAGTACATCCTTGCACCCTGTGCATGTGGCAAACTTATTGCCAAACGGAATTTTCTTCCCAACTAATATACTTATTTGAATTATATAATGATACTTGTTAAACAGATTATAATCTTTCATACAGACTTAAGAATTATTCACACATAATATGGAACATCTACAATTTATACAATACTATAATATGTCCACAACTTTAGTTTTAGTTTGTATTATGTTTAGTAATATGTCCACAACTTTAATTTGAGATTATTCCGTATGGAACAAAACTAAAGTTGTGGACGTAGCTGAAAGGATGGCTATCCTGAAGTGGAGCTGGGCAGGTCATATTGCCAGATGTACTGCCCAACGATGGACAAAAAAACTCCTAGAATGGCAACCTAGAACGGGAAGAAGGAGTGTGGGAAGACCACAGGCTAGATGGTCGGATGACATCAGAAAGACTGTGGGAGTAAATTGGATGCAATGTGCCCGGAATAGAGACATGTGGAGGAGCAAGGGGGAGGCCTATATCCAACGATGGATTGAAAACGGCTGAGGAAGAAGAAGAAGATAATATGTAGTTGTAAATTGAAGAGTTTGATAAATCCCATCATAAGGGGGGCAAGTCCGGTCAAACGGCGGAATGAATACCTACCCTTGGTTTAGATATTAGATTTTTAAAATTTTCTGCATAGAATACCTACTCTTGATACATATTTATGTTTAGACCGTTGGTTACCACAGCGATATGGGTTATCATGGACTTGCCCTGCAGAAGAGATTAAAATGTGAACACATACCCCCTTTGAGATACATACCCCTTTCTAAAGAAATATATGTGAATATATATTTAAATTGAACAACATGGTAAATGTTTATCCATCGCTGAACATATTATATATATTTAAAAAAAGACACTCTACGTATTTTTTATTCAAAATACTATCTAGTTTATAAATAAATTAAAAAAATAATGGATATTTGAGTAGTAATATTTGCTGTCCCATTGGAGATATTTAAATTTTTGAATGTAATGCTTCTGCGTAAAAATAACCAGAAAACACAAGTTTAACATTTTCTTTATGTAAACTGTATAAAATTTGAATGAAAAATTAAAAAAGTTATGCTGTTTTTTATTCTACTGTGTCACAAAAGTGTAAGGCCTCAGGAATAGTCCTCGGGACATTTTTCAACAAATTAAAAAAATTATGTCTCTATAAGTATACAAGATATCGAAAAAATCTGAGACCATGGATGACACGGCTGGATATTTTGACGTGTGATGACCCTGCTTTATTGGCTCTGTCCAACTCCATTAAAGAATTTGTACTATGTGATGGTAAGCATTTCTGCAATGGTACATTCCTCTGACACATTTCCCGAATATAGTGTGGAGCCAAGTCATGCAGAGCCTTGAAAATCCCATAGATAAGCCTTGCAGCTGCTTTAAACACCAGTTGCAACCTATTAAGTTGACATTTGGGCAAACCAGCATATATGGCATTGCAATATTCCAACCTATTCACAACAAATGCGTTTATAAATGTCTTTGCCTCATTTTTGGGCAAACTTTGGCGGATACCTTTAAGCTGTCTCAGATGGAGTTAACAGTTTTTGAGATCTAACACCTGTATAGATGTTAGTTTTGAATCTTAGTTTTGAATTGGTTTCAATTTATTTATTTATTCATACAGACATTGATGACATTACAATAATTATTAAATCTGCAATGCCCTACTAGGCAAAAAACCTGTGCTGGGGCCAATGCATCTCGAGACAGTGACACTGTATTACTTGATGCCAACATCAATCGTATATAAAATGTGATAATATCATAACAATGGAAATAAAAAAAAAACATATAAAAAAAACATAATATAAAAAAATTGCGCTAATATATATTTGAAGCAAAATAAAGTACGGGGTCGAAAGCTATGGGTGAAAAATCTGCTCTGCATAGTGTCTGCCTGATACTAAGAGCCATTCCTTTATTTTACTTTTAAAAGCGTGACTATTTTCCATTTGCTTAATTTTTTTGTTGAGCTTATTGAATGTTCTAGGAGCAATGACTCCAAAGCGTCCCTGTCCAAACGAGGTTTTCATTATAGGCACAGAGAAGTTCAGTTCATTTGCTTGCCTAGTGAAACGCGTTTGTTGGCTTCTAGTATGCAGAGTTATATTCTTATGGAAATTAATTAATGCAGATTTCAAAAACAGCTGTCTTGGATCTAGGACAGTTAAAATTCTAAATAAATCGTCTGAAGGGAAAGTTGTAATTCTTTTGTTGATAATACGCATGACTCATTTTTGAGCTTTATTGAGCGGACTCATGTTTGTCTTGGTACACCCACCCCATCTAATAATTCCATAAGACAAGACAGACTGGGTGAGAGCGTAATATATACTTTTAAGGTTGTAATATCGAGAATATTTCTTAATATTTTGTAAACGTGACCCAGTCGTCTTATCCTGTTAGATAGATCATGTATATGGTTTTGGAATGAGATTTTGTTATCTATTAAGATTAATTAAAATCTCTATTTTAACAACATTTTATATTGAAAAACATTTGTGTTTATAATATCTATGTAATAAAAACATCATTTTTTCATTAAATTTGAATTATACACAAAATTAAGAATTGCTATCGTAGTCAAGTTGTTTTTAAACAGGAAAATAGAAACTTATATTATGAATCAACATAAGCTTAAGGTATTCATATAATATCATGATCACTGGCGCTACAGTTCGCTGCGGACGCTTAGGACCTTAGTATATTGCGAGATTAGTATTGACTTTGGATGTTTGAGTAGCCTATAGTAACATTTATTAGCCACAACAAGCCTTGCTTTTATTTCTATGCTGATATTAATGTCCGAGGAGACCAATGACCCCAGGTAGGTGAAGAATCAATTCTTCAAACAATTCTAACTGGTGTTCACCCACCAATATCTCCTCATTACCTCTTGTATGGGTATTATTTTGAGGAGCTTTCTTCGGTGACATATATTTAGTCTTGGAAGCATTGATCATAAGGCCAATAACATTTGCTGCATGCTCAAATCGATCGAAATTGTTCTTCATACAAGCCAGGGTTCTAGCCATTATGCCAATGTAGTCGGCAAATGTAAGTAGATACTTGACTTGACTTTCTGAAGATGGTACCTCCTTTTTCGGTGTATAATTGCTGTGTATTTTTTACGAAAATGTCCTGAACGACCCGAATTTCAGTATTATTTTTCAAATAGGTACATGAAAATTCGCGTTATTTGCCAATAAAGACCAAAATATGCCAACAAAATCGGGTCTATTGCAAACGCGAAAATTTCAGGTCTTTAAAAATAAGGTATTGAAGAAAAAAACATCTTCATTATTAAATGACAATATGAGAGCGAAAATGAATAAGGTATGAATATAAATTTCCAGAAATTACTATTACTAACCTGTCAGGTATTTTGCCCATCGTCAAAAATATATTTTCAATTTTCAAATGATGTATATACAATTTTAGTGAGAGTTAAATATTATATATGAAAAATATCGCGTTATAAAATTTAAAATTGTATAAAAAATATATAATAATGGAAATTTCACTAATAAATGTCAGATTATGCACTGACACATTTGACATTAACTATTGGACCAACTGTAAAAGCTGATGCTTACTGCCATCTATAGATGATTTCTGAAATTAATATAGTCAATCGTCTATTTGTATGTATGTTGATATTATAGTGTAATTTTATTTGTTCAGTATTATAATAGATGTCAGTAGTAAACCTAAATTTGACTTTATTTTTATTTATACATACATACCATCACGCCATAATCTCTTACGGGGTAAGCAGAGAGAACCAAGCGCCATACTGCTCTATTTTTACACACATTCCTAGCTTCCTTTACATCCATGAATCGTCTCATACATGCTCGTCGATTATTCAAGCTTCTTATATATCCTTCTTTCAAAACCATTCACATGGTCATGCCATCCCTTTATTTAATTTATTATTTACTATCTAGAATCATTATATCTTTTCGAAACTAACATTTTCATTTATTGGCTTTGAAAGATTTTTATCGTGTATTTTCAGATTCATATACCTATTCATAATTCATATACGGCGTGTTTATATGAATGAAAAATATACTTAAATTTTAATCGAAAAACCCTTTTAAAAAAATATTAAAACGCGTACTTTGAATATACCTACTTCTCTAAGGGCCTAGACAGTAAAGGGGGGGGGGGTGGGCGGCCAACGCTGTTGTGCCCCCTTTAATTCTGTACTTAGAGAAGAGCAGGACGAACGCCTTTAGTCTCGCTCGGCAGTGACTCGTCAACTGTGGCGTTTGGTTCGGGCATACCGCCGGCACAGACGTCGGGTCAGACATCCTGTGTTGACAATTGAGACGTCAAATCTGACAGGTGATGATTGCGTCGGATGCCCCCGGTGTTAGCCCGCCAAGCCTTCGGACGCCAACACGAGGACCGAGGGGTGCGGGGACAAGCCCTTCTGTTCGATCGGTGTGCTTAGGGGCTTGCCCTTGCTGGCGATCTTGAGCGGTTGCTCCGCCGTTTGAGGTTGGATTCTCGGGGGCAGTGGTTGAACCCGATGGATAGTGGATATTTTGTGTTGTCCGACGTTGCGGCTGCGTCCGGGGGTGTACAGGACCAATGGGTTCTATAACCTCACCGGCGTGGAAGTGGTATCGCCATCTCCATAGATGAACAGTTCTGAATAAATTCTGTAGGTACAAGATGTAAAATATCTGTATCGATAATCATGTTTGCTCAAGAAAAAATTGGCATGATGGATAAATGGAATCTTGAAAGGGCATTATGGTAAGGTAAAGATTTTCCTAAATTAACAAAGCGGGTTAAGATCCAATGTACATTTTAGATGCTCACTACGCCGTAATATTAAAAGTTAAAAAATTACATTGTTTCATTATTTTTGTCTACAAATTGGTCCGATACAATTTTATATATACTCTTTCGTTTCTTATATTTTTTGATAATACTTGTGTTCTTCAATATTATTCATAGTTCAATTAATTGTTTCCAATTAATTGAACTATGAATATCCTAAAAACTTAAATCAGCCTATTACACAATATCATTTGTAAAATACCGCCGTTATGGTAACCAGAGACTTCTGACTATTATATGAGTAGGTAGGTACCTATGCGTTATTGTAACAGAACGTTTTATTGCAGTGAGGTGACTTCAATGTAATCCAGGGTGTTTGAGCAGTATGTTTTGCCAGTATTCACTTAAGGCATGGAAACTACGACCTTAGTAACCAAACTGTCTGCTAACAAACTGTGAGTGGAACAAAGAAAAGTGGAAAGGATTAAGTTCATCATTTCCATTTTTAAAATGTAGAAGACAGGGAGAAGATTGATTGGATTAGCAGTCAGACCAAATTATCCGATGCGATTGAGAGTATAGCGATTCAAAAGTGGAGTGCATATTGCAAGAATGAATTACAATAGCTGGTCGAAGAGACTGGTGTAGTGAAAAATACGTAAACAATAATTTTGTAAGTAAACAATAGAAAATATCGATGGATTTATTAAAATATTAAACGTTAAAATAAGTTCTATAAAACTTGAATTGTCGAAAAAACAGCGCCACAACATGCACCATTAAATAGACTTATTGAGGTATTTTAACTCGAACAAGATATTGATCATATCTGTTAGGAGTAGGTATAGTAAGTTATAATATGATAGGAAAGAAAGTAAGGGTGAGTGAGGGTGTGTAAGGTAACACCTCAGGGAAAGGAAGAAATCTAATGAAAGTATGAGAAGTTTTATAACTCGATTATATCATCAATTTAGCGAGGAATGCGCAGATAGGTATCTTGTCGGTATCAAGAACTTACTACGTCAAAAGAAACTTAGCAAGCCGGGTTTAGCGTAACGTTTCAAAACTCATACCTACCTTCATTATCAAGTCATCGCTATCAATATATCGAAAGAAAAGAACCACACGAAGCGATCTCAAATATAATTGAATGAAAATGGGATATAGCATAAAAACTTTAAGTACCTAGGTAAGTACCTTCTTTGAAATCTGTACCTATTATCCGAAAACATTTTTTTTAAGTTAGAGGGCGCCTGCTGTCAGAGTACCTAGTTTTCAATTTGATATACTTATCATAATTATTACTAATCAAATCGTTTAAAAAGAAATAAATTAAATAGTTTGGGAATTAATAAAGAAAAATTTTCCTTAACTTTTTGATAATGTTATGTATAAATTCTATTAGAAAAATAATGGCATACCCCGATTTCCAACGTTTATCTTATATTTTCAATAAGTTATAAGGTATAGAGCAATATATTTTTAAAATTGAAAAAGACAAAAATATCTGAAAAATATGTCGAGACATTTGTATTAATTCTTCAGGTTTAGTAAAGAAACCTAAAAAACATTTATTTTCCATTCAACGTCATTATAAAATCAAAGTTTATTTGGTTTCTAAACCTGAAATATTAATGCAAATGTCTCGTTATATATTATTTTTCCAGATATGTTTGTCTTCTTTAATTTAAAAATATATATAGGTATTGCTCTACGCCTCTAGTTTTTTTTATAAATATAAGATAAATGTCAAAAATCAGGGTACCTTTGCTGATTATTTTTCTACAAGAATAGGTATAAACAGAGGATTATTATAAAGTAAAGGATTTTTTTCTTTATTAATATCAAAACTAAGTTTTTTTTTCAAAAATATTCGTATGTCGTAATGATGTAAATCGTGAGATTAGATCAGCGGTCGGGGAACCGGGGTAAATTACCCCAAATGGGGTAAAAATGTTTTTTTTTGGGGTAATAAGGAAATTTTTCTAGTTTGCTATTTCATAAACGTGTTAGTATTTTTACAAACTTAATCAATTCAGGTGCTACTTATGTACATCAAAAAGTCTCAATTTTGAAGTTATTGTATCAAACATGAAGCAACATCATTTCTCCAAAAACTGAAAGGGAAACCTTGGATGGGTGGATGGCAGAGCGGTTAGCGCGCTGGGTTAGTAATCCAGTGGTCGCGAGTTCGAATCCTGCCTCGACCGATCTCGTTCACCTATAGGACAAGCATTTATGCTTAGTTTAGGGAACGTAGGAAGATGTATATGTACTTGTTTAACAAGAACATATTCATTTTTATTTAAAAAAAAAAAAAACCTGAAAATCTGAATTTTTGTTTGATCCTATTTGAGAATTTTATTTTGTTTGTCTATTACATACTTACTATTTTCATGTAACTTTTTTTTCTTTTCCGTGTAAATTAATTCAATAAATAATGTTTATTTAAATATACATGTATTGTCTTCTTTTCAAAATGGGGGGAAGAGGTAATATCGACTTACGCAAAAATATTTTGGGGTAATGCTTAAAAAAGTTCCCCGACCGCTGTATTAGATCCTTCATAATTATTTTATATCAGAGCTAAAAAAAAGGCGACCATGAGGGTTGTAGAATTTTCGTCAATTGTAGTTTTTCGTTTTTTAAAGATCTTCAGATAGATAGCAATAGGTACCATTTTAGCGACATTCTCAAACAATAAAATGTAAGAACCTTGGAACAACAGACGAACACGTTTGAGACGATCCATGAGGCGATGTATGCATGTCAAGATAGTTTTCTCTCCTTTCCTCGAGAAGGACATAACGTGATGGTTTGTAGGTTTTTATGAAGAATACAAGTGAATAATGTAGATGTACCAATTGCTCAAATGATGACGACGTTTGATGATGGATACGACACTCGAAAAAAAGAAGAATAAATAAACTGATTCTCAATTATCTGGAAATTTTCCTCGAATGCTGAATCAAACAAAATCACCATAATACTTGAAGGTTATTTGGATTTTGTAAAAATTAAGTAAATATGGTTTGAAACAATCAAATCCCAGAATAAGAGAGCGAATGTATCTAAATTTTTTTTTTCGCTTGCTCTCAGTCATCCTTGCTACGAGGTGCTAATTTTTTCTCCCAACACCGCTAAGCAAATTATTTACTTTCTTCCAACCGTCCAATTTCACGTGTAATTCAGTCGCATGAACTTTGCCAAGTATTCTTTTTTATCTGAGGGAGTTTAAAAGAGACACGGAAACTTTCCGGCAGTTAAAAATTTAATCTCACGAGACAAGGGACTTTTAAAGCGAAACTTTAAGCTTTTAACAGCGTTAAGATGCTTTTATACAATATCTTGATGTCTTCCACCCCGCTTTAGTTATTCATATTATTCTATGTACTCTTTTGTTTATACGTGAAATCTTTTCATACCAATTCTTCGTTTTTCTGACTTTTTTATATCTAGGTATACATATTTTTCTTTTCCGGGTCACAACTCAGAAACCAAACGGGTGCCATTTTGTAGAAATGTAGTATAAACACATACAAGTTTATTACTATTAAGATGGGTTAGTATGGACAATATCCCAAATACCGTATTTTTATGTAACTTATTTAATAAAATTATTATAAAACTTTCTTATTTTGTGTGTTTACTCATTTTTTTTTTTTATTTTGTCAATGTCGATTGTTTTGATAATTATTACGAATGTAAAACACAATTTTAATCCACAAATTGAGTTAAAATTAGCCTGAGCGCTTTCGATGGTTACACCATCATCCTCGGAGACGACAATCAAAACTTTTGTTTTGCGTTTTGATTGTCGCCTCCGAAGATGATGGTGTAAACATCGAAAGCGTTCAGGATAATTTTAACTCAATTTTTAGATTAAATCTGTGTTTTACATTCGCAATAATTTCATTATGAACTTCCACTCTGTAAACTAAACAACATTAAACTGTTTTGATAATATTGTTTAGTACTAATTCGTCTTCTAATTTTTCTTTGATAGACCATTGTTCTGTGATACAGAAAATATGCTTCCTGTGGGATGATGTAGTCCGACTGTCCTTCCAGGTGGTCTTCCAGGAGGACGATGTCCAGTTGCAGTGTATGCAAGTTTGTCATCTTTCATTCGAGGTACGTCTTATTACTGATTTATTTAATATCACGTTTCACAAACATCTGTTTGTTGCACTAATCAACTGAACCTGATAAATTATAAACTGATCCTCGAGACCATGAAAGCATTTGTTGATAATGGATTATCACCCGAAACTCTCCCCGTGAAAGAAAATAAATCTCTGTTGAATTTGTTAATTTCTTTCTTTTTTTTCATTTCGTCAGCCCTCATTAGTCTAGTAATGGACATAGGCCTCTTCCTGAGACCTCCACACACCGCAGTTTTCCATCCTGGGCAGACCGCATCCAACCGCCTCCAGTCACTCGTCTGACTACGTCAGACCACCTTGTTTGAGGTCTTACAACACTTCTTCTGCCCGTTCAGTAAAAAAATCCCAAAAATATTGTCAATATGCTAGTTTTCAAAATTCCACAAGATAGAGTGTCTTGGAATGCGACGCGTATTTACCTTTCCGTGTTGATTATTTGGAGCCAAGTACCTACTACCTTCGAAAATTCATGGCTATATATGTTCCATATTCAATAATTGATTGCCTTGAATTGAACACGTATTAGCAGGAACAGTTTGCATTTCTAAACCGTGTGCATTTGGAGGACACGTGCCTAGAATTCAACATGAGTTTTTAAGTGCATTAGCGCAACAAACTAGTGCCTAATTCGAGGCAGTATTTGCCTACTAATCAACACGGAAAGGTAAATACGCGTCCAGGAGTAGACGGGATTAGGCAGAGAAGATAATTCCACTTACCAAGATACTTCTAGACTTGCTCTAGATTTTCACTAAATCTTGAACGTGTTCTTTCAATTCGTAAAATTTATTTAAACGTGACATTATTTTATTGTCCTCTTTGTCCCATTGCAGTGATGAGGTGAGGATATGCAAATTTTAGCAAAAAGAGGGGAAGCTTAAGTAGGCAGCAGTAAAGTAGGTACCTAGGTAAGTAGTTACTTCCTTGTGTCTCACCATTACAATATGTTTCTGCAATGAAAACTTTATAGTAGTCCATAACCGTTTTTCTTAGCTGAGATGCGCCCCTTGTTTATATTTCATATAAGATTTAACAATCTCTGAGGACGACCAAGTTTTTTATTTATTCATTCATCCCAACGACCCCTACATCTACTGCAACAGTGAAAGTTGACTCGAAATTTGCAAGACAAAATAATTACTGAAAAATTTAATCAGATTTAATTTGACTAACTTGCCACTAGACTTATCACCCGCTAGAGATCACAAAGATATATAAAAAAAATCTAAAGTTATTTTTGTTTAAACTCCTCACTAACCCAACGGGATATACCTAGTGGGGAGTTATGAATTCGCAATTTTTAAGGGTATTTTATTTATTGCAGATTATCAACTAGTATCATGCTGACATTGTATTCTGAAAGTTTCATCACAATGAATCTGTGTGAGTGCTGTATGCGTGCTATGTACGGCGTGTTTATTTTACTTTATTGATTATAGACTAAAATACTCATTAGATTATTTTAAAATTTTGCAATATTGTATATCTTATACTCGCTTAGACCTCATTAGATTTTGAAGGATATTTGATCAGTGTTTCTCATCATTTTTTCAAATATGATTTCAAAGTGACTCCAAGCACAGGGAAACTAAACTAAGTTTTCGCAATAAAATATTTGAATAAAAAATAAAATAAATTAATTTCATGAAAATTCTGAATATCTTCCATACAAAATTTGAATACTTTATGGAGTGACTTGTTAGTGAGGTGTTTTGCATAGGCCACAACCCACTCGTTTAATATGTTATGTAGGTACCTACCCGTCCCACATGTTTAGAATCTCTGGTATGTTGATTACATCCGCCTAATTTCGAAAGCCTATAATGGAAGATTTCTAAAAACCATTAGAGCGTAATTAAGAATGCACATTTTTTTTTTTTTGAAAAAAAAAAATGAATATGCCCTTGTTAAACAAGTACATATACATCTTCCTACGTTCCCTAAAATAAGCAAATAAATGCTTGTGCTTAGGTGAACGAAATCGGTCGAGGCAGGATTCGAACTCGCGACCACTGGATTACTAACCCAGCGCGCTAACCGCTCTGCCACCGACCCATCTTATATTATTGCAAAGACACCGACATTATTGCAAAGTGATGCCCTACAGCTAATTAATTATATATATAAAGAAAAACAACACATCAAATAATCAGATTATTATAATAGGCCGTAAGGTGTGTCACATATTATAGTATCTCCGTCTATAAAATCAAGTAAACTTAAAATTATACAAAGTGTTTCATTGTAAAACCTGCTGATCCCATAATAAATATATAAATACACCGCTCATCAGTAGCAATAAAATTATTGATATTTGATACATACCTATATTTTTCTTGAATGACAATTTATTTTTTCAAAAAAAGATAATCCATACTTTATTTTTTATATAATGACATTTTTAATATAACATATAGTCAACCATCGAAACCCTCAGGGTTTATCTGATTATGAAATAAAGAGTTATTTTTGTGTCCGTCTTTATACCCAATAAATATATTATATACCTTGAGTTTTTAACGTAATGATATATTATATAAAATAGGCTGAGTACAGGAGGATGATGTCTGAGTGACTTCTATTTAACAAACCTATACTTATGATGCAGATTTAAATCCAACTTTGATCTATTTCATTATATTTTCAGTTTGGATGTGTCAGGTTCTGGTTTGAATGTATCGGGACATTATGCCTTAATTTACCTATTTGATTAACTATTAACTTACATATTTACTGACAGTAATGTTAAATGATTTTTAAAATCAACTCTTTAGACTCACAATAGTATGTAGTTCTATTTTAGTCTAGTTGTATTCTTTTACTTAATTTCTTATTAAAACTGCCTAAATCATAACACTTGTGTCATAATAAAAGTGTCTGTGAATAACAGATGCATGATTGTAATTTAATATTTATAGTAATTACAATGAAATTACCCCGTTAGAAACCATCATTGTACTTTCACGGTGCATTTATTTCGAAGATTAAATATTTATCTTAATTAAAACAGATATGAGCATTATTATTATAGTGTCAACAATTTATATCTGAGGGTATTTATTATTTATAAAAAATAAGAGCAAGTTGAGTTGAAAACCCTATAACTACCGACAGAAAAATCAAAATATTCCAGAACGAAGTTAAAAATCTCTTCGAATTTTCATAAATGATATTTTCTGCTATAGGTACAGATTTTAATCGTAATTGACGATTACTATAATTCATCATCTTATAGAAATATTATATATATTCAAACAAATCTGAAAAAACTGATGATTCTTTTTCAATTTCCGGTTATTACTTTTACAACAGTAAATTATTTTACCGACTCCAAAAGACATTTTGGAAAATGAATATGTATTTAATTTTTCACACGGCGGCGTTCACCGACTTATGCACTTCCTATAAGAAATTGCAAATTATTAAAAAGAACAGAATAAAATGCGATAGTCGCAACAATCAAGTATTATTTGTGAATAATTCACCCATCAAATTTTAAACAAATCAAAGGATCTGTGGGATCCTTGTATATTTTTTTTATTTTTAACTGAATTTTTTGACTGTGAATTTTTTTATGTATGTTCGGCGATTTCTTTGTACCACGTTGTCGATTTTATTTTTTATTTATTTATTTTTTTATTTTTTCATTAAAAGAGGGTATTACAAATTGGCCAAGATCTGATCATGGAATTTATGAGAAAATCATCAAACTGTTCAATTATAACTTAAGCGATAATTCTTTACCACATAATCCGATTTTAATGATTTAATATAAAAAGGAAGTGCTTCAGTGATGATCACACATAAGTTTCATCATCGAGTACTGATGATGAAACTCATGGGAAAAAAATCATCAATTTCTTCAATTTGCAAAGTCGTCTGCAATTTTAAATTCTTCTCTACCGTGTCGTCCGAATTCAATGTTTTCTTAATATTCAAGAAAATTATTTCTTTTGGGGTGGTTTCATCTGAGCTAAGCCAAAAGATTTGATGATGGGAATCTTATCTTCGTATAGGCGAATTGTATAAAATATGAGATTAATTACTACATACATGCATGCCATCACGCCATTTCTCTCATGGGGTAGACAGAGAGAGCCGAACGCCACATTTTTTCTTTCGTGACACACTTTAATTTTGAAATAGGTTTTAATATGAATAATTATTATAAAAACCCATTTCAAAATTAAATACAGTTGTATAATAAGAGAGGATAGAGGGTAGCTGTGTAATATGTCGATACATATCTGGAACAAATTTTCTACTCGTTCAGAAATATGTAGGTAGGTACATAATATGTTTAAGTAAAGGTACCCATATATAGATAGAGGCGAAGGTCTGTGGTCCTACGGGAAATAAGTTGCCAATATATGTTGTAGCAAAATAACATATATTTCAGAAACGAATTTTGAATTTGAAATAATATATTTTTGGTATTACATATAGAAGGTAGGTATACGGAGAAATTTAATTACGGTATATGACTTTTCCATTTGGTTATAACAAAAAATGTAATCAAATTGCAATGAAAAATGATGAGTATATAGGTTTGCTGTTTCGGAAAAAAGGACATCAATATAAATATACTTTTAACGATGAAAAAAAAGTACATTATTTAATTTAATGCAAAGAGATAAATATAGAAAAAATCTTGGATAAATATAGAAAATATACATACATTCATATGAGTTAAAAGGCAAATTAAATAAAAAAAACACACAATATGCAAAGAAATTGGTAGTAAATACTTGGAAAAAAACAGATATGAATATATTATAAAGTGAAATCTTGATATTTTTAACATAATACTTATTCGTAAAGCAAGTACCTAGGTAGGTAATATTATTATTATTATTATTATAGATTAAATAACACCACAAAGAATATTCAAAATAAATATTAAAAAATACACCATAAAGTCAATTTAACTAAATATTAAAAGACGAACTATTAAGTAGGATCTATAAACAAATGAGGATTTTATAATAATTGCTTTATATAAATAAACCCAGATAAATTATATTAAGGGGCATATAAACCTTAACACCCCAATTTTTTTTTTTTTTTTAATTAAAAAAATGAATATGTCCTTGTTAAACAAGTACATATACATCTTCCTACGTTCCCTAAACTAAGCATAAATGCTTGTCCTATAGGTGAACGAGATCGATCGAGGCAGGATTCGAACTCGCGACCACTGGATTACTAACCCAGCGCGCTAACCGCTCTGCCATCCACCCATCCGAAAATTTAAAATGAAATTCCTCAAATAAGTTAAACAGTGTGTTTCTAGAAAAAATAGCATTAGTGTTTTCAATATTTCTCTAGTGAATGTTCATTACACAATTTTAAAACTCAGCCTAAATTCCCCTAAAAAAATATTAACAATATCCTTTTTTATAGAATTTTTTTAAAATGACCACAACTGTGTGTCGTTGAGAAATAAATCTGTTATATGCTTGAAGACTGCATAAAATCAAAGTGAATGACCGATAAAGTTTTTTAATTTCAAGTAAGGTCTGTTCTTAAAATGCAAAAAAAAACAACAAATTTGGGTTTCCGATAGTTTAAATCACGTATAAACCTTTTTTAACGCAAGCGATAGTTATCCTTACTAACGCGTATCTTCATAGTGCATTCTTCTTCTTCTTCTTCAGCCTTCCTCCCTCCACTGCTGGATGTAGGCCTCTTCCATTATTTTCCATTCGTCTCTCCTCTTTCGCATCCAGGTCCTTCCAGCTTGCTGGACTATGTCATCGGACCACCTTTTGGGGGGTCTTCCGACACTTCTATTTTTGGTCCAGGGCCTCCACTGTAGGATTCTGGGTGCCCACCTAGTATCCCCCTGTCGAGCCATATGCCCATAGTGCATTAGGCGGTTTTAAAATATCAAGTTTTCAGTCACTAGATTTAGCTTTATATGATGTTCTCTTAAAAATATCATAGAAAGAAGACGTAGTTCATAGCATTAAAAATTAATTCAAACAACAGCTCATAAATCTTAGGAGCCATGGTCCAAGCAAAAAATACTTTCCCTCTCCCTTGCAGCTTAATATTATTTTTAACAATATTTTTCTCGATGTTGGTAAGAATTCATTGTTAAGGTAAACGCGGCAATATGATTCATGCAGTCATATAACAATCTTTCTTCCCATCCCGAAAATGTTTATACCCTCATAAGATAATAATAAAATGGAGGCGGACTATCCGCATACACCCTGTGTACACCCGCTTACAGAGTGTCTCAAAATTAAATGAATTTTCGTTTATCCAACTGTCGATTCGTTCATGAGAATTCAATTCTCTTAATGAATCGACATTATTAAGCCAAGATGCGTGTACGAAGGAAAATTTTGTATGGTGTAGTGGACTTTTTGCATGCTAATAACACCAACTAGAGGCCTCGCAGCATATATGTTCCCTTACATGGATTTAATCAAAATTCGGAGTAGAACATTTTATGTGAGTTTTGTGTGTGTGTCTGTGTGTGGGTGTGTGTGTGTGGTGTATGTGTCCGTGCCCCCCTTATAACTTTTGATCCGCTCAATTTACAGAGCCCAAATTTTCAGAACATATAAACAGTTATAGGCCTACAAAACTTTTATACTCAGTATTATTAATTTTTGTTTCAGTCAGGGGCTATCAACTTTTGAAATTTAGGTTTTTTTTTTTCATATATCTCAAAAACCATAAAAGTTAGAACGCTGAAAATTGGTATGTACATAGACAAATACAAAATCTCAAATTGATTTTTTCAAAAAAATTTCAGGGTTTCTCAAACATTTTTATTAAGAAAAATACTTTTTTTATGATAAATTTTTGAGGTTAACTGCCTATATTTCCAATTTTTTAAAAAATATCGAAAAAATCCGAAACACCCCAACTAGATAATTTAATTTTCTATAAAAAATATTTACATTGTATTAGCACATCTCAATTTTTTTTCAACAATTTTTATAAAAATTGAATTTAGTGACGACATTGATTCATACAATTTGTATGTTAATCGCCTACACACAATATCTAAGAAGACTTAATTGTTTGATACTAATCTCCAAACATACATACATACCATCATGCTGTTTTCATATTCTGGGTAGGATCAAAGGACTGACCTCCATACTATCCTATATTGACATACATACCTAGGTACATGTGTTGTATAGAAAACCAAATATCTTAAAATATTAAATAATTTGTATTTATGGGTTTATAGTTTGGTACTTATTCTTCAACTATACATACATACTATCGTTGTCGACAGTTGGATCTCATGTATTACATGCAACTAGTTTTATATTCAATTGCTTCTCGGACAACTAATAGGTAGGTACTGTGTCAAATGGTTAATTTGACACGCACCCAATGACAAGTTAATACATTCTGGAGACTTGTGATATTAATCTCACAAATCTAGGGCGAAAACTCGGTGAAATACTATGTATCTACCGGGAGTCGAACCCAGGACCTGTGGATCAGGAGTCTACGTAACTAACATAACCATGAAGGTTAACAACTTTAGTCTCTTTTATGTTCAATTTTAATTCTTTACTATTATAGTTTTTTTACGGACCATCATTTTGCAGAGAAATCGTTACACTATTTTTCATTTAGAGTTTCCATAAATTCTCTTCATGTCACTACTACTGCGATTTAAAGTTAATCATAAATCAAACATAATAAATTGAAAATACGATTCATTATCAATATCATTACAGCAGTAGCGGAATTGCTCATGGAAGCCGAAAATCTTGGCTTGCCTATGACTATTACATTAAGAAATTCTAGACCTAATATTTTTACTATACTTCAAGATTAAAAATTGAACCTATGTAGATACGATGCTAGACAGGGCCACAAATGTAAATATTATTTTGGCATTTAATTTTAAAATAATTTCATGACCACTCAAATTAACAACGATACTAAAAAACATTTTCGACATTTCCCAATTACCTTTCAGGGTTTGCCTAGTACGAAGCAATGAATACCTAGACATTGCAATATACATATAGAGAATTCGAGTTTTTGCTACTTTTGGATTTGATATTTTGTTTAACATATTGCCAAAAGGGTTTTTGATGAACACTGAGAAGGTCATCCTAATACGAAGCGTGGAGAGTATGAGATCCAGAGGTCGCCCGACGACCCAATGGAGTGCTGCAATACGCTACACGATCTTCAATAGTTGAAGACCTTAGATTTGCTAGGACCGTATAAACATGGAGACAAAATAGTTTTTGAGTGTGGCTGTCCTTCTGAGTTATGAAGCCAAGATATAAGAATAAAGAATGATTTAAATTAAAAATCCCCATAGTTTTTTTTTATTCCAAACACCCTGTACATTGTCCAGCTTCTCCATTCTACGTTATGATGCATTACGTTTTAATTTCTACCTCCGCAGTTAAGTTTAAGCTAAGCCACTAAAGAAACTGGAGGCTGATTCGGTTTGCTCTCTTTACGAGACCATAAAATGTATTTTAACGCGGCAGAAAAGATTTTCCGAGAGCCAGTGACGGTGTTTTATAACCAAACAGTGAAATAATAGCCATAAAACTTGACTGGAAACAACACTAAGTTACACCAGAACTTGGATTGTTTTTGCCAACTTGGTACGACATCCATACACTACACTATTCACTGTTTATACAAGTATTTTACTTTTAAAAACCTAGTTTAAAATATTATTATACTTTCATATTATATATATGAAATACTACAACCGGGTTTTTATAAATACGGGCCAAAATATGCCATCTTTTGAAAAATAGTGAAATAAAATCTATCTTTATACGTCGTAGCTATACTTTTGTGGCTTATTTTAACTAATAAATTAAAATTACAAATTACTTTGTTTACACCACTAGTGAGAGTGGTCTCACTAGTGGTGTAAACAAAGTAATTTGTAATTTTAATTTATTATTAAATAAAATCTATATTGGATATAGTATAATCATGTCACCATCAGATATAATTTGTACATCAATAGTAGTTAGGTAGGTAATTCATTTATAGTTTCTTTAAAATCTTTTCAAAGTATCCTTAACATGGATAACTTGAGATTTTATTTCAACAAACTTTTCTATTTTTTTTTCTCCTTCAAACAAACTCTTTCCTTCACACCAATTATCCCTCATTTTATTCTCATTTTCATTGTATTTTTTTTATTATTCCTTCGTTTTTCTCTCACTATTATTGCTATTATTTTACATACTGCTCAGCATACTTGTTTAAATATTTTTAATTCATTATTTTTTAAATTAAATAAAACATTATTGGCTTATACTAATTCTAATAGCACCATATGTAACCACACAATTTACAAAGCTGTAGTTTGCTGAAATAAAATAAAAATATATTATTAGAAAAAAATACCACATCAAAAATGGGACCTAAAAAGTACTCGATAACGCGTAGGCGCAAAATGTGATCACATAAACCAGACGAAGCCAGGTTATTATAGCTTATCTTATGTATGAGGTCATCATAGTCTATGCATAGTTCACTCAATAAAAACCAAATTTTGTTGTATAATTTGAATCAAAGAATATAAAACATTTTTTTTTAATTTAGTGTTGTTTCATCTCTAAATTGTGGCGAATTTATTTCGTAACTGTGACTATCCAAGAATTGAGATATCCCTGGTTAACCCTTAACTCTAGTGAGTGTGAAATAACATTTTTACAGTTTGTTTCTATCTAAAGAACGTGGGTAGGCTCTACATATTACACTTCTTGTGTAGTCGTTTATTTTTACTTGTCTTCTTACTGCCTAGGTGCACCATTCAACTGGATATCTTCATGAATATCTGATGATCGCTGCATAAACTGGTCCATCTGGAAGTGGAATTATTTTATTGTTTTTTTATACGTACATTCGTCCTTTTTGATTTTTTTCAGTTTATAACTCGTAAGGGAATATGACATTTTCCAATGCCTCTTTAGACATGTCACCTAACTTCAAATATTTAACAAAACCTTCTAGTAGAACTTGATATGGGTTCAGTTTACGCATCTTCAACAGATGGCGCTTTTTTAGGAATCTTGAACATTATTTGCACGTAGGCGTCGGCGTCCGTCGCGTAGTCTTGAATCGATCATTTAATTTGTTTATTTGAAAAAATATAGTGTGAATACAGTAATGTGAAAAAGTTCCATATTCATAATAAATATTAAAAAAATGAGCTTTAATCACAACTTTATTGTAGGTACTAAGCATTCAATTAAATGCAATCAAAAAATGTATATATTTTGTACTTGATAGCTTATTTTGGTCTGAACTCTTCAAGCACAATCTTATTAACTACTTGATTACTCCTTTCCATATTCGTTCGAGTGATGGACATATGCTTCTTCCAAACTTGTTCATTTTATTCTGTTTTGACTGTTGCTTAGCCACGCTCCCCGCCCAAGCTGTTTCAGCCTTGCTGTTTTTGTCGCTTTGTTCGATATCAAATTTCCTCATTTCTTATTCAATCCAAAATACTGACGTACAACATTTGCCTTTCTATTTCTCGCTGAACGCACTTTTATTTTTGTAAGATTTTAATAGTGCATAAAATTATCATTCGAATTAAGTAACTGTTGTTCCAGAGCAAAGTCATGAAAAGACATTGCATTTTATGGGAAGGCCTCAAAGAATGTGAGCAAATTCTTAATATATAGGTACACGATATAACTACTTACATAGTAATCTCTTATTTGACATGGATTACACTAAATTACGGATGATTTAGCAAAAGGTTCGTCCTAGTGAAGTATATAAACCGAAAAAAATATTTTGTAAATTTATTATGCAATGCACATTTAATTAATAACATAATTTGGTTTTAATATTTTAAAATATATATATTTCTTTATTCAACCATCAATCTTCAAAACAAACCTTCATTTATTTGATAGATCATTCAAATTAAACCCCTCTTTTGCTAAAATAATGAAATCGTAGAAAAGGAAATCAGATCAAATCAAAAACATCATATTTGTTCTACTTGATTAATAATAATGGATTGTGGGTGAGATGAGATATCCCACCATACCACCACTCTACATCTCCATCATACTTTTGTACCCCAATTTTCCTACCTGAGTATCCCCCCCTCCCACCTCATCCACCCATAATATTTCCCTGCTTTTTCCCATCCTCATATTATCTGCCCCCAATACCCAACCCTGAGTCCGAGGTCGGACTTGTTCTTCATAATTAACATCATCTCCCCAGACGGCAGAGACACGGACATCCCCCTCGTAAAATATTCTGATTATATTTGCGAATTATTTATATTTTGATCGATATACTTTGTAGGTGCCCAGTGCCCATAATGGAAAGTTATGATAAATAGGAAATTTTATATTTTCTTCAAAATTCATAACTGTTTTAAATACGATAAAATAAAATAATACAGTTGAGTGAAATTTCAGACAATTTAAAATAAATCAATGGATCTTTAAATCTAATATTGGCAGTAATTGCAATATTTTTAGAGGTATAATAAGGAAAATATATACAAAAAAAATTTCAACGATAGCATGTTAAGAACCGACATAGATTGAAATATTAAATATTTTTTTTTCTTATAAAATCGAATAAAGATAACACCACAAGTGTGTTAAGAATTTTCGAACCTTTATATCAATTTTTTTATGTTACTTGGTACCTATGTATGTAAATTGTTCATACTGACATAATCGAAACTGTTAAACGTACTTATTTATTTATTAATTTATATTATTTTATTTTTTCGGCTTAGCTGTGAGGCACCGGCTTAGAATAGTGTTTCCACTCTTTTCTATTATTGTTTTCGAGTGTCCCGTAAGAGCCGGGTAATCGAAAATAGAACAGGTAACAATAACATCTCAAATAGTTCAGCAATCAGGTTCAACACCCATTCTGAATGCAGTGCCTTTTTAGGTGAGACGAGACTGGTGTGTGGGTATAAACAGATGTGTTGTGCTCCCTTTTTATAAGGCAATGCACATCCGCACACCCCACACTGTGTGATATGCCGTGATGGTATGAATGAATATTATTTTATTCGGAAACAACAGCTTTTTTACAATATACATCATAAAACTGTTACATAACTAACAAAGAAACAAGACAATTATAATATTTCACTAAATTATATACCTAAACCTTTTTCATATTATTCCATGATGAGAATATTGATCAGGTGAATGAGATTTTGGATATGGTAAGGAAAATATTGATCAGGTGAATGAGATTTAGGATATGGGATCAATATTCTCTACGATGAGAATATTGATCAGGTGAATGTGATTTAGGATATGGTAAGGAAAATATTGATCAGGTGAATGAGATTAAGGATATGGGATCAATATTCTCCACGATGAGAATATTGATCAGGTGAATGAGATTTAGGAAATGGTAAGGAAAATATTGATCAGGTTAACGAGATTTAAGATATGGGATCAATATTCTTCACGATGAGAATATTGATCAGGTGAATGTGATTTAGGATATGGTAGTAAGGAAACTGGGAAATGAACTGGAATGATGAAAAAGGATTATTTCGCTAACCGTAGCTTGTTGTCAGATTAAGAATATGCTTTAGTCCTTGTAGAGACAGATTAAATAGATCGGGTTGAGGGTTCAAATTATTGTAGTTGTTACAGTAGCGTTAAATAAAACTGTTTTGACAAATATTTTTTTGTAGAATTCTTTGATTAATTTACATAAATAGTAAAATTATTTTCAACTCACTATCGCCTGTTACACTTTTATTGAGATACTAAGTGTTTTTTTTATTTAAATTCTGGGTTAATTAACTTTAGAAAATCATTTTGAGAAATAGTCGTACGAAATATTCAGTAAGTATAATTCGATCATTTCCCACGAGGAAGGAATGTAGTCATGATTTTAATTAAATTCAATTATTTTCAAAATGAATAAGATGTCTGCGAGCGATTTTATACGAATGTGAAGAAAAATTAAATTTTACAGTAAAATTTACCAGCATATGAAAAGTTACTCTATTTCATTTTATTAAAACAGTTTTCAAGAAAATTAAAAAAATATTTTGAAAAATCTAAAATAGTGTAGTTTATTTTAAACTGTCAATTTACTATACCTACAGTCTACGAAACCAGGGATGCAATCATTAGTCATTATTTGAATGATGTTTAAATTGATTGACTGTTTTTATATATTTTTTTATTTATTTGTTAAACTTACATAAATAAAATATATTATAGTCATTAATTTCACTAGAGTTGAACCTGTATCGAGGTGTGGGAATTTACAATAGTTAAAGTGAAATGTGTCTATCGATGACAGACAATAAATTAGATTATATGTAAAAATATTCATAATAGTATAATATAAACGAAAAAAGTCTTATTCAAAATAAGTCGGAAAATTGGTACTCATACAATTTAAGTGAACTTTTCAACATGATCCTCTAATACAAGGCGAAAAAAATTGCAGGGCTAGCTCTATATGAATAGTAGTAGTTTTAAAGATAATTTGTGGATGAAAGTTATGTGAAATAATTGTTCCAAGAGTCCTTGAAAAGTTAGTTAGGAAAGTTATTGGGTACTGACTCATAACGGTATTGTTTTCCATAACCATCATTATTCAACTATTCCCAGAAAAAAAAACATGATCGCAGACCTAATCTAACTGTCGATTTGTTCAGGAGAACTTTGTTCTCTTAACATATCGACAATGTATCAAGCCAGAATACGCGAGAATTGTATGGAGAGGTCTACTTTTTTCACGGCTTTTCCAACTTTGAAGTCAAAAAACACCAATTTAGAGGCTTCGCAGCATATATGTTCCATACACGGATTTACTCAGAATTCGGAGTAGAACATTTCGTGTGTCTGTGTGTGTGTGTGTCTGTGTGTGTGTGTATGTCTGTGTGTGTGTGTCCGTCCCCCCCTTATAACTTTTGATCCGCTCAATTTACAGAGCCCAAAATTTAAGAATATATAAACAGTTATAGGCTTACAAAACTTTTATACTCAGAATTTCGAATTTTTGTTTTAATCAGGGGTTATCAACTTTTGAATTTTTACTTTATTTTTCCATATATCTCAGAAACCATAAAAGCTAGAACGCTGAAAATTTGTACAAATATAGAAAAATACAAAATATCAAACGAGTTTATTCAAAAAAATTCCAGGGTTTCTCAAACATTTTTCATTAAGAAAAATATTTTTTTTTGATAAATTTATGAGTTTAACTGCCTATATTTCCAAAACTTTTACAATTATCGAAAAAAGCCGAAACATCCCAACTAGATAATTTAATTTTCTATAAAAAATATTTGAATTGTAGTAGAAGATCTCAAATTTTTTTTAACCTTTTTTTTAAAAATTGAATTTAGTGACGACATCGCTTCATACATTTTGTATGGCAGTCGCCTATACACAATATCTAAGAAGACTTAATAGTTTGATACTTCATCTCCAAACATACATACATACCATCATGCTATTTTCATATTCTGGGTAGGAAAAAAGGATCTTCCTCCATACTATCCTATCTTGACATACATACCTACATATGTTGTATAGAAAACAAAATATCTGAAAATATTCAATAATTTGTATTTATGGGTTTATAGTTTGGTACATATTCTTCAACTATACATACTATCCCTATCGACAGTTGGATCTCATGTGTTACATGCAACTAGTTTTATTAAAATTTCACAAAAGTGTTGTTTTGAAACACCCAATATAGCTGAACATATCGAAATCGAAAGGTATTGAGGTCCCCTACCTCTTTGCTTCGGTAGATCCACTCCTCATGATACACTGTGTATAATACTGAAATAGGTATATTGATTTCAAAAGGCACAGGAAATAAGCGTCTTATTGGCACGATGAATTAGTTCGGTTTCATTTAAGGAATGATTCATAAAATCAGCATCGTGCCAAACATTTGTTATATACCTAAACAAAATATTGTTATAACTGTTGTATTTTCGAAAATATTTAGATATTTTTTAGGACAATATTTTGCAATTAAAAAGTCTAGTTATGGCTTTGAAGCGAAACTATGTTTTCTAAATAAAATTCATAATATCATTACAATATTGTTGCTAACAAAGTTAATAAAGCATGTTTTGTTGGCGCGGGTGGGTTTCCTCTGTAGGTATCAACTAATTTAAACTTGTTCAAACATGTTAAAGTTTTCTGCGAGGTTCTCGGAATATTACGAGAAGAAATTCAGAGTCAACTGGGGAGTCCCCTTTGGATTGGTTTGGCTGTTTCGCCTTTGATATAATTTCATTAGGAGCCTGGTCCCATAGGCGAGTTTCATTACCTACTTCTTTAGTTTTCTCAAATTATATTCATCGTCCCTCCCCTACACCCAACAGGACAAACATTCAGACATTTTTCACAATTGAAAATTATTACAATGCGCGGAGTGAGATTATGCATAGCGAAAATGAGCAATATTTTTTTTCTTTTTATTATGAATTTATAAACTGCTTTATTTTAATAAGAAATTGTAGGTATTTCATCATTACAGATATGTGAAAAATTATAAATGATCAAAAAAATTCATGTATCAATTGGCCAAGAGCTTGCAGCTGCTGGAAGTTGGTATGATCTGAGAAGATTTTAATAAGAAAATACATCTAAAATCTAAGCCCCTAATAAGTCTTTCTTGGTTTCAAACGTACCTGTATAGGTAGGTACTAATAATTAAGTTATAACATAAATGAATTAAAATTGAGAAAAGAAAAAACAGAATGAATATGTCGTTGAAAAAATTACATATTATAAATCCTTATACATTCCCTAAATTAAGCATAAATGCTTATGCTATAGGTGAGCGAAATCTGTCGTGGCAGAATTCAAACTCGCGTCAACTGGATTACTTACTCAGCGCGTTAACCGCTCTGCCGCCACCACGCATTTAGTTCGTTAAATTTTCCATTTTTTTGTATTCTGGAATAAATTTTCTTGATTTTAAATATAAAGATAATGTTGATATCATTATTATTAGTTTACATATTATATCTTATCCGAATTGACTACTCGCTGAAGAACAATAATAATGGAAATAATTTAGCTATTTCGTGAATAAGGTAGATTAAACATATTGTCACATAACGACATTAACTTAATTTTTGGCCACTGGGCATATATTTTTTACTTGTACGCATAACACATCCGTTAGGTTTTGTAGCCATTCGAATATTGTCCTTTTAGAAAACCCTTGTATCTGCGGCGCGGTAAATACTCGTATAAGGTTAATTTCGCCTAAATATGTAAATTATAATAAACCTTACTCCTGTTATTATTCTACACCTCGTCCGACACATTGAGATGTCGTTCTGCCTCTGTTTTAACCATCTGAGGCTCCTAGCAGTAGAGAGAGACGGCTGTCTTTTATCGAGACTGTATCCGGTGTTTGTTTGTAACGCCGAAATTTTACGGCGCCTACGAGAGTTATGAATGTTAAAATAAGTTTTGGATATTGTCGTTTCGCGGCATAGAACTTTGGTCCGTCGGGAGCGCGTGGGACGCCATCGCCGAGTTTGCATACAATTTTACCGCGGCTTATAGTATGAAAATTAGACGCAAAACCCACCGCCGCCGACCTGAAAAGTGGAAAACGTACGAAAATTTGGTGAAAAAACGTTTGCTGTTATTTTCACGAGGATTTTATTAAATCTTGGGAACGAGTCTTCAGTATTGTCTAATTATAACCAGTATTTTTTAATAAATGACATGTTTATTTACTATAATTTTAAAGTATTTTTTAGTAAATGACATGTTTATTTACTATAATTTTAAAGAATTTTTTACTATAATTTTCAAGTATTTTTTAATAAATGACATGTTTATTTACTATAATTTTAAAGTATTTTTTAGTAAATGACATGTATATTTACTATAATTTTAAAGTATTTTTTAGTAAATGGCATGTTTATTTACTATAATTTTAAAGTATATTTTAGTAAATGACATGTTTATTTACTATAATTTTAAAGTATTTTTTAGTAAATGACATGTTTATTTACTATAATTTTAAAGTATATTTTAGATTATGACATGTTTATTTACTATAATTTTAAAGTATTTTTTAGTAAATGTCATGATAATTTATTATAATTATAAAATGTTTTGCTTCCTGAATATTATTTGTATTTGACGATGATGATTATTTAAGTGGTGGAAAAATTGTATTGAATTCTGATTGTAATAATTTTATGCACCTATAATTGTTATTAATGGTTTTTCAGTAACAAAGTTTAACATTCTTGAGAAGTTTTCATGAAAATGACACAAGTAAAATCACATTTATGTCACCTAAGAAAATATGTGGGTTGTAATTGAGTTCATCATTCAAGTTAATATACCAATAAAAATACATTTATGGTTGAGTAAAAAATTAAAATATAAGTCGACTGAGAAAGGTAACGAAGGATGTACTAAAGAGAAAGAAAACTAATACGAGTAACATAGAAAGATTAAAAAAAAACTTAAGTATAAACCAACATATCTGTCTGCCAGGACCGGAATATTGGGCTTTCAAGTATCTCTGCCTATATCATCAGGGACACAAAAAGATGTATATTTGACTTACTGAAATACTCAGTTTCAATCCTGAGATTGGTTTGCAACATCTATGGCTGCCTCTCTTCTTCTCCACTCCACCCTGTCCTCTGCCAGCCTCTTCATCTCCACGTAGCTACTACAGCACATGTCGTCGATCACCTGGTCCATGTAGCTCTTTCTTGGTCGGCCTCTATGGTTGCTGCCCTCTAACATTCCCTCCGCGATGGTTATGAGCAGACCCGGGTGCCTCATGTTATGGCCAATCCAGTTGGATCGTCGTTGAGCGATTCTTTTGAGGAGTTGCCTTGTTTCCTCGGCACTGCTCAGCACCTCACAATTTTGGATGTGGTCCGACCAGTGGATCTTCAACATGCGTCTGTAGCACCACATCTCGAATGCAGACAGGCGTTCTTTTTCCCTCTGGCCTACGGTCCATGTCTCACTGCCATATAGTAAGACACTCCAGACAAAGGTCTTAATGAGGTTTTTCCTTATTCTTATGTCGATATTGGTGGATTCAATAATTTTGGATTTTTTATTATATGCTAGCCTGTAGAATCCTGCTGACAATTTCCGCATTTGAAAACATTATTTGTATATTTTTCAAAATTTCATTGTATGTATGGGTCAATTTATAAAAGTAACACCTACCTATGTACATAATTAAAATCGGATAATCCCTATATACCTATCAAATTCGTTTAATACCTCCATAAATTAACTCCCCGATATTTATCAACTCACCCTTAAACACACAAAATTTTGATTAACAACCCTTATTAACTAGGCGTGCACGTTACGTTATGTTTTACAAATAAATCACGAAAAATATAGATAATGCATTAAATAAAAAAATTCTCCCTATCCGCAAAAACATCCTATCAACATTGCAACAGTGTATTAATATTAAATTTATTTCAGCGAGAAAATAATATTTACCCTTTCGCAAGTGTAAAAAATATACGGTATTTCATTGGGGTAATATTTTAAATAATAATGAACAGAAAAAGAATACGCACGAAAAGGTCCTATTATAAATTTTCTAAACCATTTGAGGGTTTAACATAGAAAACTGACATTTTACGATATACTTGTATTTTTTTTTCACTTTCCACTCGATATTAATGGGTTAGGGATGGGCGTCAGAGGAATTAAAATAGGATAAAAATATTTTCAACGAAGCAGTAAATAATACTTAAGGCAATTATTTAATTTGCAATACGTTGATGTAAAAATTCACCCCCCACCGTATACCTATCGAAATATTTTTCCTCAAACAGAGAGTACCGGAAACAGCCATTTTGGTGTCGACCTCCATAGCATTGTGGCTAGTTGTTTTGACTTCTGATACGGTTTCCCGGGTTCGATTCTTAGCTGAGGTGAAATTTGTTTAAACATATTTCGCTCAATTATTATTTTTCTGGGTTATGAACGTTGATTTGTCTGAAGAAATTTAAGTCCGGATTCTCCATTTGTGTACTTTGTTAGGAAGTAATATTATTATTTTTTGATAATTCAAAACAATATTGAATCATATTATTACAACTCATCATGATGTAACAACGTTTTAGTACGAGCAATGCTTAAAATATAACATTTTGTTTGAATTTTGACACATTTGTTATAAGTATTTTTTTTTGTTTCAATAGAAATCATATATTTTTTTTTGTTTCATAAACTAGTTACATATAAATCTCAAAATCTAACTATCGATAGCAATAGTATATATGTGTAGTTGAAGAATACGTTCCGAAATGTAAACCCTCAAATACAAATTACTGATTTTTTTCTTTTCAAATCTTGTCAGGATAGATTAGTGTGGTCAGTTTTATGAAACGATGTCGTCACATAATAAAAGTTTTACAAAAAATGTTTTGAAATGTACTGCTACATATTATAATGCATATGTCTTTTATAGATAATTAAATTATCTAGTTAGGTTGATTCGGCGTTTTTCGATATTTCAAAATAAAGGAAATATAGGCAAATTTATCACAATAAATATGTTTTCTTGGTAAAAAAAACTGAAAAACCCTGGATTTTTTTATAATAAATGTTTGAGTTTATGGTTTTTGAGATATGGAACAAAATTCAAATTTCTTAGTATAAATGTTTTGTATGCTTAAAATTAACTATATTTTCTGAAATTTTGGACTTTGTGCCTCAAGCTGATCAAGAGTTATAAGCAGGAGAAGGATACACACACATACACACTTAATGGTATACTTCGAGTTCATCCGCACACATAAAATGTATGCTGCGAATAAGAAAACATCAACTAAGCATAAAATATATGCTTTGTTGATGTTTTTTACTATAAAGTTGGAAATACCATGAAAAATGTAGATCTGGCCATACAAAATCTCCCGGATCTTGGCTTGTAACTATGTCGATATGCTAAGAGAAATTAATTCTCAAATCGATTGAAAAAATCGACAGTTGGAAAAAAACTTTGGGTTCAAGCAGATGTTACTGAATAATATTTAAAAAAAATCTTCATGTACTTAGTAGATATATACCTAATTTTGTCTCAAAATAGCTCGGATCAGGTAAACAAAGAATTCAGGTTATTTTAAATTGATATATTTAGTATAGGTGAGTATGTATAATGATAAATTATTTCTAGAATGAAATTGATTTTTAATAATTCTAAAGTGTTTGTGTTATCAAAGTAAAAATCCATTTTAAAATTAACAAATAAAATATAACACAGTATTTTTCCACATTTGGCAACATTGGAAATATTTGTTGTAGTGTTGGAGTTTTTAAATTTAATGATATAAAGTATATATTTTTTTTCAATGATTGAGTGAGAAGCGTCACAAGTTCACATATAAACAATCATATATTTTTAACTCTTCATAATATTATTCAATACACTATGAATATTTAAAAGTGTACCACTTAGAAAATATACTTCTGAAATTTCTTTTCATTTTTGGTGACTTTATTATCAAGCACCGTATTCCGCGTGAATATTGTTTTTTTAATTCTCAAAGGAGATTATTCTATTAAATTATACCGAGATCGATAGATGGTACAGCCGGCTCAGGTAAAATAATATACCCACCTTAATGGAAAAAAAAGTGACTCGATCCACCCACCGCTGCCACTGTTCTCAATTTTGGATAATTCAATTATCACCGCTTTGAAGGTAGGTACCTACTTACGCAATTTATTGTAAACACGAAAAAATTGTACCTACCTTATCGGTAAAAAAAGAAAAAAACAATATTTTTGTACGCGTAAAATTTTTCATTTCGTACCTACTGATTTCCTACCACGAGGCGTATCATGGGGATACGTTTTGACACTCTTTTTCATAGTGTGTCTATTCAGCAATATCTACTTATTGTAAGAGCGATTTCAACATTGTTTATTGTGGAAAAGCGAGTAAGGTTTCTTCCTTTCTTTTATAACCATTGAAGAAGATTCTTCTGCAATGAAAATCGCCTCTTATACCATGTGTCTTGTTTCCCTTGCTTTCTTGAGTCACAATAATTTTGAATTCCTAATAGTCTAGCAAGTATCTAGGAATGTTGTTTCTATATTTATACTCATTGTTTAATATTTAATATTGCTTCTCAGGCAACTAACACGTACTATGTCAAATATTAATTTTACATGCACCCAATAACAAGATGCCACATTCTGGAGACATATTATATTAATCGTCTCACAGATCCAGACTGAAAACTTGCTGACCGAAATTGTGTTTTTGTAATCTCCGATCCGATCTGCTGAACGTACAACACTATCCATACCTATCCATAATACAGAATTTCTCAGCTCTTCGTTCGAAGTACACTCAGCAAGATTATGGAATAGCCTTAGTCCGGATATTGCGTCGTCTAACTCACTTAGTATTTTCAAGAAAAAACTAAAGAAGGAATATTTATCCTTGAACACCTGATCCCAATTTCCTCTCCTGTCCTTACCATATCCTTTTTATTGCTATGAATTATAATTTTTTTTTGTTTAATAGTATTTAAGTGGTATACGTATTTTATTTGATTTCTTTTACTCTTTTTTATTTGCTGTTGTACATACACAATGTTGTCATACTTTGTAATCTGGTTGGTTGGAAGAAATTGCCTATTGGCAATAAGCCCGCCAGTGAACAATTATATTAGTTTATATTATGTACAA
This sequence comes from Molanna angustata, assembly GCA_963576475.1. Lineage (NCBI taxonomy): Eukaryota > Metazoa > Arthropoda > Insecta > Trichoptera > Molannidae > Molanna > Molanna angustata. Next base: position 21,761,602 of record OY754974.1, on the reverse strand, counting down.
GAAGATGTATAAATAAATAAATGAATAAATAAATAATGAACTTTCAACATCATTTTTATTCAAAATCAGGAAATTTTGATTTCATTCATAACCATTAACTTATAATCCACTAAAAATATCATATAATATTTCGATTATACATGCATTCATATATACTTGACCAAAGTGTTATTGAATGATGTTTGAATTTGAAGGCACAAAGAGCAACTTCAGAGCCCATTAAGACCTTAGTCAAAAACACTATAGATTCCTATCTTCATTTTCATTGTACGATCAGTTCTCTTTGGCCTGCAAGGTTTTATAGTTCTGGGCTTTTAATAATAATAATAAAAATAAACACTTCCTTGCACCCTGCGCAAGTCTCGAATTTAATGCTATATATAAATCTCTTCCAACTATCCAGTGTTTCCAGCGCAGAGAAGCAAGAATTGCATGAGAAATGAATTTAAATAAATTTCTCCTCTGCTGGAGATCGAGCACTTCTTGTATTCTTTATTTGTTTTTTCTGAGTTTTGTAAGGGAATGTTTTTCGTCACCATAAGCATAACGATTGTTGGTGGAAGATGAAAAGGTATTTACAAACGCATGAAATCATTTCAAACTAACTTTTCAAAACGAAATAATTTTTATATTTTTTCCTGCACATTGTCTCCAATATTTTTACCATACCGATGAACAACGTCAGCGCTTCATTAGCTAAATAGTTGCAGCAGCGATCTGCGGTGTTTTGTAGACCGTAAAAAATTAACGGTAGCTCTCCCCACAAATCGGTGGGCTGGCTGTTGACAAATTTGCAACCCCTTGGGAACATCTTAAGCAAATTGCTTCGTCTCTTATAAATGATTTCATTTTTTACGTCACACCTTAATCAGCTCTCATTATATCACCTTGATTGTTCCTCAACAAACTGGAGTTTTAATTTTTAAATTTATATTATTCAACGAAGTATCCTATCAAACTGAAGAAACAAATAATTAAAGGAGTTGGAATCAAGAATAAATTTATTTGTAAAAAAAAAAAGTGGTTTACTTTTAATTATAGATATAACTTATAATGGAATTCTACAAAATAAAAACTATAAAAGTTATTCAGATTTATTTCTTTTATGATGTAATCCACAAAGACGAGTATAAATAACATACACCTATAAATCGTATACAATAATGATTATAATTGTCCTTGTGAATTGAAATTTTTGAAATATTTTTTTTATTGAGAGTATCAAATGAACTTCCACTGTGTTAACGATATTATTTGTGTTTGTAATTTATTCATTGAATATTAATTTATTATATACCTAGTCAAATTAATTTTAAAATAAATTAATCAATAACAATGTGATATACAGAATATGACATGTGTGAAAGGCATACAATATTTAATGCGATTAGGAATACATGAGATGTGTTAAGGAATGAGGTGTGAAATGTCAATTATGTATCTACGTGTGTCGGAACTTACCTAATAATGTGAAGAGACAATGGGTTACCCAAATAACATATTGAATAATACATACACAGATCAGACAACGCACTACTTGCATGTTACTGAAGCCAGTCATTTGCATAACTTATAGCCCCATATGGAGACAGAATATGTTATATCCCTGCAATACATTCTACTTACTATCGCAACATTATATAAAACATCGTTCAGTCGACATATAAAATCGACATTTTTTGTAACATCTTCTTCATCTCTTGATAGACTTTATGACCCGAATGCACAGTCTTAGGTACCTAAATACTAAATCCTAACCTCATTTGAGTATTTAGTATTCTTAAGTTAGTAATTGCGTTGCAGAGACATCCTTAACTTAATACTAAATACTACGCCAAACTTAAGGTCGATGGCGTAGAGTTTCACATTATTGTGTATGAAGAAAAGAGATAGATAGCTTTATATGGGCTTAGAGAGCCATCTATCTCTTTTCTGACGTTTGACGTTTAAAATTTATTTGCTATATAACAACACAAACATATGTAACCAACTTCACACTGCACACTGACAGCTCGATGTCACGATTTTTTTGAAATTCCACCGAATTTTCGGCATCTCGTATGGATCGCTGAATACTCTGTTTGGTATTTGATTTGACAAAATTACCAAATACATATTCAAGGAAGCCGATAAAATCATCATCCACCGAAAAAAAATCGTATTTAAGTATGAAACCACTCGTAAGGTTCCTTGCTATCAACCTTACATTTTGACAATTCGCAAATGTCAGTTTACGCCGATGCACGTGCGCTAAGTATTTAAATATGTCTCTGCGATGCAATTCTCATAGAAAAACATCGTAGCATCCTCCAGTTAGGAAGCCACGTGATCTCCTAACTTAAGTGAGCGACTGTGCAATGAAAACATGGTTAGTATTTAGAATTTAGTATTTAGGTAGGACTCTGCATTCGGACCTATGTATGTGTGGCAGAAGCTTTGGCTTCTGAGTTGCTAATATCGTCTATCTGTCCCTCCATCTCTTCATCGGTCTCCTTAGTAGACGGCGGCGTCCAGAGGGGATTTCATTGGCTGCTGTAAAAGCAAGCCTTTCAATGTATTTTTCTAGCTTAATGGTCTCTCCAATATCTTCTTCAGAATCTACACCATATATCGATGTCCTGTATATTATATTTTAATCGGGCAACTAACAGGCACTATGTCAAATATTAATTTAACTCGCACCCAATAATAAGTTCTGAAGAGCCATATTCTGGAGACTTATTTATATCGTCTCACAGATCCAGACTGAAAATACTGTGTCTCTACCGGGAATCAAACCCGGGACCTTTGGGTGAGATACCGAACCAACTGAGCCACGAAGGCCGATATTATATTTACTTATTGGGTGTTCATAGTGTTCATCACTTTTCTTCTTCTTCCGCTTTAGTTAGGACTGTGTCCTGTTATTCTCGAAGTCTGCACTTATGAGGTGGACATCCAACTATCCCTCCATCGCTTGGCTGGTCTTCCAGGGGGTTTGCTATTTGTTATATCCTCGTCCGCTGCTATCCTCACCACTCAATTAAATAAAACAAATATTATAATGCACCACACTTACCTGTCCGATTCACTCTACTGAAGTTTCGAACTCATCTTTTAAAGTACGATCAGCTGGTTAATTCTTGACTTCAAATCCGGTCTCAATTTCGATTTTATTGCTTAGAACCTACCTTTGTAATGGAAAATAAGGCTGTCGGTATGTAGGTATGTTTAAATCGTAATAGATAATTTGAATATAGCTACGCAGGTGACAGGTAGGTTCTAAGCGAAAATTCGTAGTTGGGATCGTACTTGAACGTTAAGTATAAGCGAGCAACTCGACTATGGAATAGCTTGAGTAATGATGTCTCGAAATAATTTTGTTTTGGGAAAATTACAGGCGGACTAGATAAAATGAAACTAGATAGATATTTTTTTATCTATTTGTTATATAAATCTTTGCCATTTTCTACTGCTGCTTAATCAGTGTATTTTTAAAATATTCCTCTCTTGTATAGGGTGCATAAAGTAAATAATGAAACATAGTCACTATAGAGATATCAAGACTCAAAAGTACATCTACAAGTAGTTGTACATATTAATCAGTTGATTGTTTTGATCTCTAGTCCTGATTTCTGACATCCTACATATCCACATTCTATACTTACACGTAGACCACATCACACCCATTCTACATCTACATCAGAACCGTGTTGGTTAATTACATACCTAATGGACGGTGATTAGACGGCAGACGTGAGGAGACTGTTAACTGTTTCTGCCTAATTCTCAAATCTCCTACAATACATTTAACAGACCAAATACGTAGACACCTACCATTGATTGATAATAATTAAAGTAACTACTTGGTATAGTGTTTGCTTAGTGAAAATACGGAAAACTAATAAAAATAATACCTACATGGCATAAGTTTTTAAATATTTAGTAGAAAATTGGACAAAGGACAAAGATTAAGTATTTACTTCTTAAAATATATTTACTAAAATACAATTTCAATAAGTTATTTCATATTGGTTTATCAGAGTTTCATATTTAAATTGTAGAAAACTAGAGTAATAATATTTGGTGAGTGTAACAATACATGTAAATATCTTCAGAATATTACAATGCAATTTATAAAACTCTTTTTGAATATAAAGAAATGCTGTAATATACATATTCGTAAATTAAGTATTTTTATATTTAGTAGGTAATATTTACTTTACAAGTGAAAACTTCGTGCATTACTTTTTTAATATTGCAAAAACATACATGCAAAAATAATCAGGATATTACAATACTATTTACAAAACTCTTTTTGTATATTAAAAATGCTGTTATAGACATATTTTTAAATGTTGCATTTTTATGTTTAGTAGGTTAAGGACTTAACAAGTGAAACCCTCAAGAAAATAATTAATTTCGTAATAAAGACGAATTGCTGCCGCCGTCGGCGTTGGCGTCGCGACGGCAAAATACAAATGGTTATATTTAAATTTTATTTCCAATAAATAATCGGTACTTTGATTTCAATACTAAGTATATTTTCTAATTAACTTGTTTCATAAAGAAAATAAAAACATTTATGAGAATAACATCAGTTTTCTTTGTAAAAAAAAACAATATTTTTGATGAATACCACTGATTATGCTTTGTGGTGCACATGCACCATACTTGAATTCTCGCATGAATTTAGTTAAAAATTAATAATTTCTACGTTAGAGGTCAAAATATAACCGTAATTTATTTAGTTAAAAATTAATAATTACTACTTCAGAGGTCAAAATACAACCGTTATTTATTTAGTAAAAAATTAATAATTACTACTTCAGAGGTCAAAATGCAACCGTAATTTATTTAGTAAAAAATTAATAATTACTACTTCAGAGGTCAAAATGCAACCGTAATTTATTTAGTTAAAGATTAATAATTACTACTTCAGAGGCAAAATACAACCTTAATTTATTTAGTTAAAAATTAATAATTACTACTTCAGAGGTCAAAATACAACCGTAATTTATTAAATTTAAAAGTTTGAAAGTCATTGGACCTGACCTATGACAAAAAACATGTCTTCATCAAGGAGAACAAAGTTTTTTATTCATATATTTCAATGTGTATACTTTTAAGTACCATTTATTTATTTCACAGTAGGTATATTATGCATTTCTTAAAGTGTTCTTTATTTTAATTTATCTTTATTTATATAAAACATCTGCTTGACATTGACAGTATGAAATTAAGCAATATATGATTTGAAATGAACTATTTTTAATTTAATTTAATGTATTTGTAACGCATATTATTTATAAATTTAAGCTTTCTAAACTCCTTCACAATATAAACTTGAACTATGCAAAATCTAAAATTCTTTCGTCCACGTAGTTTGCTCAAAAACGGTCTGAAATTTTTGCTTCGTATATAAATTGTTTGAATCTCCTGATACATATGATAAGTTCGAATATTTTGTTCATTTTATGTAAATCAATATACTTCAAACGTTATAAATAAAAATGTACGCTTTTTTTATAAATATAACACAACTTTTGCTCATGGTATCTCATCGTTGTTAATTTTGGTGAAAGAACGTGGAGAGGCAAAACAAAGATGATTAAAAGCAAATGGAAGACACCTGTATCCAGCGATGGACAGAGGATTGAGAAAGAAGAATGTGGTACAAACCCTTGTATTTGTAAAAAAAATATTAAGCATCGTATTTAATCAAATATCATCATGTATTCAACGCATCTAGCATAATATGTCGACCAGTGATTTCAAGATCTATGTGTACATACCAAGAGGACGAGTTCTGTCTAATCTACTATTAATGTATCATTTTTTAAACTTTCAATGCACAAATATGAGTGCATTCGTTGATACATTGTACAATTCGTCTTTTGAATACAGCTCAATATTTTGCTATCAAAGATCTTAATGAACCAATTTCAACACTTTATTTCATCTTTTAGTCCAACTAATATTGTTTATTTCTCAGCTCACAGAGTGAAAAAAGCTCGAAGTGAATGTGTTTATTAGTAAGTTGATACATATAAAATTCAAGCATTATTGAGAGTTAGTCAATATAAATCAATATACAAACAGTAGGTATATATATGTATGTTGCTTGGTACAAGATAATTTCCCTTTTATGCCCTTCTCAGCATTTTATCACATATTGTTGGACATTTTTACGTCTGATTGTGTATTTTCTGGTACTGTTAATACAACAGGGGAACCAATAAGGATATCGTTTCCTGTTAACCCCTCCATATAGTAGCTACATTCCCAGACCGGTGCTAAATATTGCTGTGTTCCTTAAACTCCCATAGGACGTTAAAGGTTAAAGGATTCCCACCATATGTGGATTAAACGAAGGCGTTATTCCCTTCCATAAAGATACATATTACTATTTTGTACCAAAGAACAATGTTGTTTTAAATTCACATGATCCATAGAGTATACAATCCAAATGAAACATAAATCATCTTGAGAAGAAAGTGAAGTTCTATCGCATTTACAGAAAATACACCAAGCAGTGTGGTTCTTCTTTTACTGTTGTTTTTGATGATCTATTTGATTATATAAAACAGAAAATGCGGACAATTATTTTTAAAATGCAACTGATTCACCCGAATTAAACATATTATGCTTGAGAAGTTGAATCTGTTGACAGTAAAACAGCAAATAATTTTAAATGTTTTAATTTTTATACATAAATTAAAAAATGGACTAGGTATTACCTCCCGCGATATTTGCAAAAAAGTGTTCTTTATAATTTTGAAATTCACACCTACCCGACGAGAAGTCGGCGGGAGAATCAGATTAACCTGGCAGGTACACAAAATAATCCAACTGTCGATTTGTTCAGGATAACTTTGTTCTCATATCGACATATCGACAATGTTTCATGCCTGATACGCGAGAATTGTATGCACGGTCTACTTTTTTCACGGCTTTACCAACTTTGAAGTCCAAAAACACCAACTTAGAGGCTTCGCAGCATACCTATATGTTCCATATACGGATTTACTCAGAATTCGGAGTAGAACATTTCGTGTGTGTGTGTGTGTGTGTGTGTGTGTGTGTCTGTGTGTGTGTGTGTGTGTGTCTGTGTGTGTATGTCTGTGTGTGTGTGTGTGTGTGTGTGTGTGTGTGTGTGTGTGTGTGTGTGTGAGGGTGTGTGTGTGTGTGTGTGTGTGTGTGTCCCTTATAACTTTTGATCCACTCAATTTACATAGCCCAAAATTTCAGAATATATAAACAGTTATAGGCTTACAAAACTTTTATACTCAGAATTTCCAATTTTTCTTTAAGTCAGGGGTTATCAACTTTTGAATTTTTACTTTATTTTTCCATATATCTCAGAAACCATAAAAGCTAGAACGCTGAAAATTGGTACCAATATAGACAAATGCAAAATCTCAAATTAATTTATTCAAAAAAATTCCAGGGTTTCTCAAACATTTTTTATTAAGAAAAATATTTTTTTATGATAAATTTATGAGTTTAACTGCCTATATTTCCAAAACTTATACAATTATCGAAAAAAGCCGAAACACCCCAACTAGATAATTTAATTTTCTATAAAAAATATTAACATTGTAGTAGAAGATCTAATTTTTTTTAACAATTTTTTTAAAAATTGAATTTAGTGACGACATCGCTTCATACATTTTGTATGGCAGTCGCCTATACACAATATGTAAGAAGACAATAGTTTGATACTTCATCTCCAAACATACATACCATCATGCTATTTTCATATTCTGGGTAGGAAAAAAGGAACTTCCTCCATACTATCCTATCTTGACATACAAACCTACATAATATATGTTGTATAGAAAACAAAATATCTGAAAATATTCAATAATTTGTATTTATGGGTTTATAGTTTGGTACATATTCTTCAACTATACATACTATCGCTATCGACAGTTGGATCTCATGTGTTACATGCAACTAGTTGTAGAAAAATATTCTACAGCAAACGTCAAATCCCATACAAAAAAAAATAGCGTTTGGCGATATCGTTAAGCGTTTTCAACTTGACTCAGGCCTCTTGAGTATTGTATATTTAAGAAATGAATTTTTCAATACATCCATGACAGTAGCTGGCGGCAGAGGGAACAATTCGCGCACACGTAGGACAGAGCCGCCGCGTCGCACCGCATCGCATTGAATTCGCTTGTATCCGCATCGCATCGCTTCGCAATCGCGTTTGCTTTGAATCGCCTACGTAGGACGTCGCGTAAGAGATAGCAACGTTATAAAAATCATTTTTAATGGCTGGTTTTTTGATATTACCTTCCTAATCAAATAAACATGAAAAACAGGTATGAAAAAGGTAAGTCTGGCACCTGGGAGTGGTTGCGTTTACCAGTGCGCATCCTTTTTTAAGGGTGAAAATTGCAGATTTTTGTATTATTTTTATCTTTGTAAGTCTTTTTTGTGCTCTTATACCATCCATTTTATTACTATTAAACTTTTAGATTTGTTCAGCGCACACCCAGGAAGTTTACTGAAAATATATATTTTTTTCTTTTTTTATACATTTTTTACATATTTCAGTAACCGTAAGTACATATTTCACAAACGGATGGATTTTAGAGGTACATACACGTACAAATAATATTGAAATAATGTTAAAATCTGCAATTTTCACCTATAAAGAGGATGCGCACTGGTAAACGCAACCACTCCCAGGTGCCAGACTAACATTTTTCAAACCTATATTCAATAAGAAAGAGAATATCAAAAAAACAGCCATTGCAAAATTGATCTTCGAAAACGTTGCTCTCACTGATTATAATATTTTATTTGTTTTAAAGCCAAAATGTTACAAAAAAGAGTTTTAAAACAAACAATATTTTTTTCAAATTCTTGATGAGATTTGTGCAACAAACCATTATTATAAAATTTTAATTCACGGTATTCAAGATACAATACCTAAGGTCTAATCTTTTGCTTCTACAAAATCAATCTGATACTTGTCTCATGCGGCATCTAATGGTGGCAATAAAACAAATAAAACAATAATATTTTCATATTTCCAAAACATATAACTGGTATATCCTTAAGTAACGTTGCATTTCTTCGTCTTTCTCCATATTATGATAGTACAGTTCCTCGCCACCCCCAAGTGCGTTACAATTCCCTTATGTCGTAACATCTAATTCCGTTGAAATTCGGATCAGCATCTTCCCGATACGTTTTCCATTTTCCCCGTTCGTTCTATCCGTGTATGGTATGGCCCTAACCCTTAATAGTTGCATAACACACACGTAGCTGGAAATAAATTCTTAAGCTCTATTCGATGGGTTTACAAGAAACCGAAAACTATGCGATAAAGGGGAGTGCTACCGACGGAAGGTAGTGTAATGTTTTTGATTATTATGGATCAACACTCAGCAGTTCTTTAGATAACATCGGTATGAAGGTATATGTATTTGTTGTACCTACCTACTCATGTGGACATTATTGTTTTGTCATAGGTACATTTTACATGTGGATTGTGGATATAACTAAAAAATCGTCTACTCACATAGCATAGTTTCAATGGTTTAATGTTGTACTTCTTAATTTAAAAACATTACTTACTAAAATGGTAAAAGATATTGTAAAAAGAGAAAAAGATTTTCTGAAAGAGAAAGAAAGCCTGAAAATAGCCAATGACTTTCCTGGTAACATGAAAATGTTCTGGAAAGGCGTGGCGAAAAGAAAAAATGGAAGTGTCAAAGTATCGCAAGGTATAAATGATAAAGATGGAAAATTAATTATGGATGAAGATGGCGTAAAAGAACGATGGAAAGAATACTTCAAGGAGCTGTATGATTGCGGTTTGAGTGGTGGCATGAATCAGAGAGCATGGCAAGTATACGAAGATGAAAAAGATGAAATTACGAAAGACGAAGTGTTTGAAGCAGTTAAACACGCGAAAGCGGGAAAAGCTGCTGGGTATGACAGTGTATCAGCTGAACTTATAAAGTATGGCGGCGATCAGATGTTGGAGTGGTGTCACTCTCTTTTCAACAAATGTTGGGAAGCAGGACGCACTCCTTCAGACTGGAGAAATGCAGTCGTGGTCCCCTTGTACAAAGGTAAAGGATCGAAGCTTGACTGCAAAAACTATAGAGCCATAAGTTTGCTAAGCTCAGTTGGTAAGATGTATGCAAGAATTTTGGATCAAAGAGTACGAAAGGTTACAGAAAGCAAGATATGGGATGTCCAAGGAGCGTTTGTGGGCGGCAGAGGATGTATAGACCAAATTTTTTCTCTGCGTATGGTTACAGAAAAGGTCCTGGATAAAAACCAGAAGCTTTTTTGTGCTTTTATAGACCTTGAAAAGGCCTATGATAAAGTCAACAGAGAAAAACTATGGGATATATTGTCAGTGTACGGAGTGAAGAGCAAGCTGATACGCGCAATCGCGTCATTGTATGAGAATAGCGAGGCATGTGTTCGTGTCAACGACACAGTAACGTCGTGGTTCTCTATAAATAGTGGCGTAAGACAGGGGTGCGTGTTGTCACCATGGCTCTTCAATCTGTACATTGATTTCTGCATAAGAGCCCTAAGGGATGAAAATAAGGGTCTGAAACTGAGTACTGTAACAGTGCGTGATTTGATGTATGCAGACGATAAAGTCCTGTTAGCAGAAAGCGTGGAAGAGTTACAGTATCTAGTAAGCATGGTATATGAAGGATGCATAGAGTACGGACTGAGGATGAATGCTAGCAAATCAAAGGTAATGGTCTTTGAAAAGTGTGAAAGCAGAACATCGTGTCAAATAAAAGTAGAGAATGAATGGCTTGAACAAGTCGACGAATATGTTTATCTGGGAAGCATGTTCCAACGGAATGGACGGCCTGATAAGGATATTGAAAGAAGAGTTATGGCAGGAAACAGAGTGAATGGAGCACTTAAACCAGTTATGAATGATCGTAACGTATCAAAGGAAGCTATAGTTGCCATTCATAACGCAATTGTAGTGTCAACCTTGATGTATGCAAGTGCCTGGACATGGCAGAAGTCGCATGAATAGAATGCAGTGGAAATGAGATCGTTAAGAAGAATTTGTAATAGAACGATGTATGATAGAGTTAGAAATGAGGTCACTAGGAAAGAATGTAAGATGAAGAAAGATGTAGTAACTAGAATGAAAGTTAACACACTTAGATGGTTTGGTCACGTGGAAAGAATGAATGAAGAACGCTTGACGAAAAAAATATATAAGGCTGACAGGAATGGAAAAAGAGGTCGGGGGCGCCCAAGAAAAGGATGGCACGACCATGTGAATGATATTCTGAAAGAAGGAAATGTTAGAAGTCTGAACAATAGAAGAACATGCATGAGACGTAGCATGAATGTTGACGAGGCGGTGAATGTATGTCAAGATAGAATAGTGTGGCGTTCTGTTCTCTCTGCCTACCCCGCGAGGGACATGGCGTGATGGTATGTATGTATGTATGTATGTATGTACTTACTAAAATTTAAATTATAACTCTGTTGAAGCTATATTTTTTCTTTTGTGCATTTCTCGTGCCAAATCCAAAATATTTTTGTGGTATTTGAATTTATCTGTAGTATTATTTACGGCAATTGTACCTACTTATATTTAAGAGTTCTGCGAGGTATTTTAAATGTTTAATTAATAAGCAATCATCAATATGTTTATTAAGTGCTGGTTCATAAGGTTCGTAGGTAAGCTAGGTACTTAGTAATAAAGCAAAAATAAATAATAAAATGTAAGCCGAGATGACGAGTACCAAAAGAGGCGTGTTAGTTATATAATTTTATTTTTTTTAGAATATTAGATATGAAGGCAAAAAATAAATTTATTTTATCATCTTTGATTGATCATACCCGTAAATCCATTTCTGTTTTACAATATATTTTCAGCATTCTATTAGAAAAATATATCGATAACGAGTTGTGTGAAATACGTGAAAGCGTAAAATATCTAGCGGCAAATCCACATTTCAATCAATAATTGTAAATGTATCGTTTTCCGTATCGACTTGCAGTCTCCATAGCGTGGTTATTAGGGGAGCAGAAAGTGACGGTGGCTGGTGTCAATTTAAGTAGCGATAATCTGAAACATTTTCCACATTTGAATGCCTTCTCTAGTCAGCGGTCTTGAGTAACGCTGCACGTCTACGCTACATTCATAGAACTATTAACTGTCCAACGAAAGAAGATGTCATTGATTAATATTTAATTAGATGTTGATTAATATTTTGCTTTTCAAATCACGTTCACTGAACAACTATAGATATCTAATGAAGAGTAAACAGACACTTCCTTGCATCCTGTGATACTGAGTTTATTGGTGAATTTCAATTATTTCCAACTTACCAGAGTTTCCAATGTGATGCAATAATTGTGAAACTACCTACCACAATAGCGGACGGTTCATATAACAAAATTGTTCTCCAGCTACGATAAGTAAAAGAAGCATATGCTTTCCAACATAGGTTTTTCACCAGATTATAAAGTTGTACGGGCCAGAAGGGTTGATGATTATCTCAAGAAGCTAATCGTTATTAGAAACTCGGAGGATAATCGATCTAGAGTTTTCTTACCCATCTGATGGAGTGTTTTTTTAGTTCGCTTCAGTATCTTTAATAACCGAAGCATGATTGATTGAACCGCTATCTTCAGTCATGAGTCCAAGACTGGAGAAGAAAAAGAATAATCTTGTTCTTCAACTCCATTGTTGGATAAAGGCCTTTCCTTTGATCCTTTACAGTTATCTGGCAAATATTGCATGCATCCATTTTCCATAAAAAAGAATATTTTTCATGAAAAGTGTGCGATACATTGTCAGAACCCTTTCGCGTTCGGGCTGATTTTCTAGTGAATAAGTATGAATATACCTACTTTGGTAGTGATCAGCTTTAGTGGTGGTTGGTGTTCAACAATGTGGATAGCTATGTATGTAGTAGGTAGCCATTAGTGGAGAGTCTGACGTCTCGCGGGATACCAGTTTCGCAGTTTACCTGTCTGCATGTCATTGCTGGAATTAGCTAACTGTCATACAACTTTACATTTGTGCACTCGGCACTCACTTAATCTTACTAATATACTTACTCATACCTACACCAACCCACCTCAATAGGTAGGTTCATTTCCCTTTCTATCTAAGTATCTTTCTACCCAACCTTACACTAATGATATTATGATGGATGATCGTGTCTGTGTTGTAATTAACAAAACAGTCTATTGAAACTATAACTGTTGAATCAATAACAACATTTACAAAGTTATTCAAATTAATAGTTTTACTGTAAGTACAAATATGTAAAAATATATTTATTTTATGTATGACTATAACTACTTTACCTAATTAATGAACGATTAAAAAAGATAATTAGGATTCTCTTGATTGATGAAGAAAATGAAATTGTCATTCCAATCCGTCACAAATCATCATATTTTGGATTTCCTGGCATGAAGGAAAAGTTCTTTTAATGTATTGTGTGTTTATTTTTTGACGTTCTTTTATGGCTATTTTTCTTTTATTTTGTTTTTAAGTTTTGAGATTGATTTTTTCAGTTTTTTTATTTTTACTAGATGTAAGAAATTGTATTTATTTACATCTTATTTATATATAAATACTTACATAGTTGCATAGGTACTTACATAATTTCATTGCATTCATTTTTAAATATGATTTGTTCGAATAATTACCATATCAACCATGTTTTATGGCTATTGTGATACATACCTAGTGGATTAATGATATATAGATATATAAGTTTGTTAAGAAGAATGTCATTGGCATTTATAATAATAACTTATTCACCAATTGGGAACTTATCTTGTAATACACGAAATCATAGTCAAAGTCATGGTCAGAAGCAAAATTCCTCTTCGATGCATCACGCAATAATTAAAAATATTTTTACTCAATCAAAAAAAAATCCTGCAAAATCCGCGCTTAGAAGTGACGCAGGTTTTTATAAGAGTCTTCAAAAGTCAATTAGGGGTAGCACTTTCTATAGTTGGTAGTCTAGATAGTTGTGATTGTTCCGAACCTTCTTTAGTATTCAGTCGGCGGAACTTCGCGCAGCAATCATTTCCCTGTTTCCAGAACCAACTCCCGAGGGTTATTACGAATTGATTCCTAGGTATACCACATTTTTATACTTTTCCTAGACCACATTATCACTTCAACTGTACGGAACAATATTTTTACAAAACATTGGTATTTCAGCCATTTACTCCGTAACATTTAAACAAACTTGAGATATGAAATACGTTAATCTACGTTAATCATGAAACCATTACGTTATTCATGTAAATCTTACGATAATCACGAATGATAATTTTTTGATAATTTAATTATTTATATAATTTATGTACATGTGTACAAAGGCGAGTTTATTGCCATAAGGCAATTTTTTCCAACAAACCATAATTATCAAAGTATTACGACACAATCACAACGAATTGGTATCCTCCTCCTTTTTTGAAGTCGGTTAAAAATTGAGAACAAGCATACATATATATCATCACACATTGTCCTTAACGGGGTAGGCAGGAAGAAATAAACAATTAAATATGAAATAAATTATTATTTACTCTTGCTAAGATAAGATATAAACAATTATTATTTACTAAGACGAACTTTTTATCGAGCGTTCGAATGATCTTGTATAATATGTAAAAGGGAATATGCCTATACTTAAACTATTAGGCGTATAGGCGTAGCTTGAAGGAGGCATGCGACTAAATTTGTGATAAAATTGTCTATCTTAAAAAAAATAATTATTCCCAGTTTAATAGACAAAGATTAATTGGAGGAACTCAAAAAATGTTACCCACTTCCCAACAATCGATACATTTAAATCTACTTCAGCTTCTGTTGAATCACACATGTCTTTACATTATGATTAAAAGAAATTTGACTAATAGAAGAGATTTTATGTTTTTTTTTATTTCATTATAATGACTGTTGTTATTGTATAGGTAGGTACATAACAAATACCAATATTACGTGTTTTTTTCGCCCTCACTTATTTGCATCCGAAGCATCCTTTTTCGTTTAGAATATTTGAATATAGACACTGATATCTCCGATTGATCGAGTGACATCGCTTGGAATAATTTTTATTCTTTTTATCCCTTTCACAAAGGCATTGTCAGGTCGTTTTCATCAGAACACTTATAGTATCATCACTTTATCTTACTTTGCACCAAGATATAGGAACCTATCTATTGTATGCTGTAGATTTATTCGTAGTAGGGCACGGTAAAGTATACGGTACGAAACACCTTCGGGAATTAACGAAACAAGATGGCGGATACATTGTATCTATTTTATTTTCAAAACACATCGTGTTCTTGCCTGAAAAAGATCAAATTGAAAATGGCAACCCCTGTCTTATACATGTACATATATATGTGAACCTGATTCAAGATTATTTTTTAATAATACCTACGCTATAGCTTGAAACATAAAATATTGTTTGAATTCATACATTTTTACCGAGATATCTGTAAATTAAACTTTGTGAAGTCCTTCACACTGATATTATTCCAACTTAATTGTGATTTAAAATCGATCTCAATTATTTATGGATATTGTAGATAAGAGAGATAAATAAACTTAATGTAGATTGTAACCGTATAGATGTACGTTTTCGCCTTAATAATATTTCGTATATCGTATAATTTATCGACTGTACACTGAATTGACAACAACTTATAAATACATACATTAACAAACAATAAATATTACAAAAAAAAACAATATATCAATGTACAAGTAAAAATGGTGAAGTCGAAGTAAACCAACCAATAATAGGTCCATTTTTTATTTTTTTTTATATCAAAATGCACAATGGCAAGATTGTTGCCATAAAGCAATCTCTAACAAATAGTACGAGCAACATGAATATATACGTAATCTAATATTTTTGCTTCTAAAAACATACCTATTTATTACTTGAAGTTGGCACAAGTTTATTAAAAATATTCCATGAATATTATATGACACCTTATGATAAAATAACCTTAGAGTTGGCATGTACCTACATACATAATTTCTTATGCCGGAAATGCATTTCAATATTCAATACATTCCGGTATTTATGACGATTGCATCACATCCGGTTTCAATACGTAAAAGGTAAAGTGGCAAGGAGTCAAAACAAATCGGAGAAGTCATCAATTGACCCGTGTTATTGATATGGCGCCTGGAAAATGTTTTCCCGCCATAAACAGTCGCAAACGGCAGGAATTTGTGGCAGTTACGGATCCGAAAGTGTCATCCGGGACTTGCCCGGGACACCGCCGAATGGTGACCACACATACACAAGTCCGTGAATAAATTATTACTACGGACATTTCACTAAATAATGTATGGATTAGATTAATAGGAATGATGTTACACAAGTAAAATATCCTTTCCCTTGAGTAGATCTTGACCGAGAGATTGATTTTTCTTTTCCAAGAGTTTGGGCGTATTTAATAAATGTTAATAAATAGAATAATTGATACTTATCATGATGTGGTCTTTATGAAATAGGTATGAATAACTTAATACCACATATTTTTATCAATCGTCGCATGCAATTTATTCTAGTATTCCTCAATATTGTAATATAATATGTATTAAAAAGTTAATAAGTTTTAAACATCCTTTATTACAATTATTTCCAGTAATGTTTTTATAACACAATAATTACTTTGATACTCTCTTGATATTATAGAAGAGAACTCTAATTTGATTGAGGAACTTATTTCTTATTATAAATTAATTATACTATAATAGAGACATATTTACACACAAGAATAAATCAAATTTCATTTCATCAACTCAACATTATTGGATCGTGCATCTTCAAAAATTATAATAACTAATATAAAAATAATTAACACTTCCTTGCACCCTGCGCAAGTGTTAAAATATGACCATTTAAAACTTTTCTTAATATATTTTGATGATATTATTTTTTTGTTTAAAAAAATTATATATTACATACATACATACCTAACATCATGTCCTTCGTGTCCCTCGCAGGGTATACAGAGAGAACCCAACGTCATATTTTTCTATCCTGGCACGCATCCCTCACCTCGTCCACATTCATGGATCGTCTCACACATGTTCTTGTATTGATCACGCTTTTGACATTTCCGTCTTTCGAATATCGTTCGCATGGTCGTGCCATCCCTT
The DNA here is from genome assembly GCA_963576475.1 of Molanna angustata. Lineage (NCBI taxonomy): Eukaryota > Metazoa > Arthropoda > Insecta > Trichoptera > Molannidae > Molanna > Molanna angustata. Next base: position 21,744,441 of record OY754974.1, on the reverse strand, counting down.
CTTGGGCAATAACTTAGGTATATATTTACAGAAAAAAAATATTGTTTTGGATATGTATATTAAATTTAAACGAAGTTCACAATATAAATTTAAAAACTTATTTTAATTTTTTATACCTAGGTACCTAATTATAAAACAATGCCCCCAAGTCAAATTGAAAACGCTGTTCGTTTTCGCCAAGCGCTAATTTTTTTTGTATGGGATTTGACGTTTGTTGTTTGTTATTGTAGAAAAAATTTCTACAACAAACGTCAAATCCCATACAAAAAAAAATTAGCGCTTGGCGAAAACGAACAGCGTTTTCAATTTGACTTGGGGGCAATGTAGGTATTAGAAAATTTTAACTTGATCGTTTATCGCAAAATTCAAAATGTCCAATAAAAGGTTTCGCTATAGTCGGAATGTATTTCATGAGGAGGGAAAGAAAGATTTTTTAAAATAGATATTTGACGTGTTATAGAACGATAAAAGTTGTAATGTGAGGCACGCTTTCTTTCCATAAATTTAGCCGTCACCAACAATATATAAAATTGACAAGTAACAAATATGGTGGCGAATGCGATTAAAACCATCCCTGGTTATAAAAGTACTCAATACTTTACAATAAATAACGATCTATGTAACATTATTTAAAAAAAAAACTTTGTTATTAATATATTTTAAAACGAAAAACCACAGCATATGATAAATTGATTTTAACGTGATAATCTCTACAAAATATTTAAAATACACAGATATAGATTGGAAAATTATACTTGTATTAAAAAAAATAATGAACTCCAAATAAATATGTCAACAAATATAGAAAATATGTAGAATTAATGTCAGGAAGAATGCAACAATTCCACGCATATATGATTCTCACACTGCGTTATTCTCAACCGGGGTGGACATCTTTGATAAAAAATTCGATTAGTTTCATGGCAAACTACTGAAGGTGATATTTATTTTATTTTGTTTATTTAATTTAAAAACAAAACGAGTGGGTTATGGCAACACTGAACTTTCCACTATAAGTTGTTTAACTAAGTTTAGTTTGTCGATCGACAATTCTTGATAGAACTCCATTGTATGTTGATATGTTATAAATATATAAAAATACTTTGTAATAGTTCTATTGTATTTATTAGATTATCGACGCGTCTTTATTCTGACGATGTGCCTAGCACGAAACGCGTCGATAATCTAAGTATTTTTATATATTTATGTATAGCATATCAACAAATAAGTTGTTTAGGTACGCTCATTTCTTCCTGAAAGATTGACAATCTCTAAATGTACTTATTATTAAATATATGCAATTAATAAACAGTATAAATTAAATATAAATTAATATAATATAAAAATAAAAACTGTTTCCCAATTTTTGCGTAGGTAATTTAAATCTCAGTATGTCATTCGTCACACACAAGCATTCAAAAACTCATATTAGTAAGAAAAATGTATCTGTATGTGGGAACAAACTATGTTCAATCAGAAATCGAATTCATGATCCCCGAATCAGTGCTAATAGTCAAATATTTGACAAACAACCGCCAAGGTTGAATAATGTATGTCTTAGTAAATATATCGTAAAAAATATTAAAATATAGTTTGTCGCTTTGACTCATATAGAACATTTTTTCAAATTTTGGTCTATGGTCGTTGTCTAGGAAAAGTTCCACAAGCCTTTGGGAATCAACAAAAAGGGGGGTGCACTAGGAAATGGAATGAAAAATTCCAGCAGCTTAGGTTTTGGACAGGCGCTCCTCCCTGGGGGGCAGTAAAACTTGGACACGACCCTGTCTTGACCACACCCTGACATTTGTCATATTCGCAAATATAATATTTCAATACTTTCATACAAAATTTTATATTCAACATGTTTTTACCCTAATTCACTTAACTTAAATAGTTTGTTTTATAATATATTCATACTGAAATATATTGTTGCAAGGTGGCACCAGCGCCTAAATAGGTTTATCAGAAATCCACATTCATTTATTTATTTATTTGGATTAGTAAACAGTCATGTTAACACTTACAATACACAAACGATTTACAGAAATGAGACCAATTACATACCAATCCCAGAAAGTACAGAAAAATGACAGTTACACAAAATTGAATAAAAAAAGCATTTCATATATTGTAATAAGTATAAGAAGGATGTGCATGATTATAGGATGGGTATAAGGAATGAAGTAAACATATTTATTCATATTCATTCAACTATCGTTGTAGGCGAATGCAACCTTTTGTATAGTTCAATTTTGTATCGCAGTTGGCTACTATCAAACATGTCCAGGGGGGCAAGTCTGGTTCAATCGGCGAAATCAAAACCCTCACGATTACCCATATCATGAATATAATTATTATGTGGAGTTCTATAATATCTTTAGATGTCATAGAACTCCATACGATAATTATATCCATGATATGGGTAATCACTAGGGTTTTGATTTCGCCGGTCGAACCAGACTTGCCCCCCAGGCCTGCAAAGTTATTGTTGTAACTATTGCAAGCCCGCACAATGAATGCGTTCTGCCCTGTAGTGGTACGCACTCGGTCTGTGTAGAATAGGGTGTTACGTCTGCCACTTCGCATCGGGACATGAAAACATAACAAAACAAAACTGTTCGTATTTTATCAAACTAGAAAAATATTTTTTATTTTAATTGTACCTATTACAAATTTTATTTTCATAACATATTCGAATATGCTTCAAATTCAAACGATTGTTCTCGTACGGCATATTTAAATATAGATATGTGCATATTCCGTAAATTATGTTTTGTAATGCAGGGTTTTTTACACACTTTCTTTAACTTCACTTGTCCGTCTGTCTGTACTAGAAGTTTTCATTTTTTTATCTAACTTGTCGACCAGTAAGATCTCTGAATCTTTGTGTATTTCCGATGACAATGCATGTTAATATTGGCAGATTTCCAGTTTATATCTATTTGATATTTTGATAAAATTCAACAATTTTGTATATCATACAAAGTCAAGAAAGCTATGCGTTTCTGGCTGAGCGTTAACAAAATTTGAATTTTATAAAATGTGAGCTAATATGTACTCACTGAATTTTGCTTTGTAAATTATCGTCGGAAAAAGAAGATAAAAACACACATTATAATTGTGTATTTAATACATACACAGTTCCGATAAGAGTATGAAACTAAGAGGTAGGCAAAAAAATAATATTTGTCGGAGGCAAGATATAAAACAATAAATGGAATATTAGAAAAAAACATCGTGAAATAAATAACGCCTGGCACTGCTGCAACCGGTATAGCATTTTCCATAAATCATGTTGAGTGACTTATTTGCCGGACAGTGGAAATTGTATGGGGATTATTCTACCCGTGTAAGGAGGACATACAAAATGGGAGACATTCGGAATTGCAATAACACTATGTTTGTGACAAGCATATGTAATTTTTATAAATAAATCAAAATGTTCTACGTTTTTTCAATACTCTGATGCATTTTTCGATCATTGTCATGTAGGTAGTATTTACATTCAAAAACAGTTTTAGGCTTTTGCCACAATTTATTTGAAAACAAATAACAATGAAGGGTTCACCATAAAATTAATTGAACCATTGTGATTGGCTCTAAAATTATTTATTTTGTTTAGATGCACTTACTTAATTTTATATAAAAAAAAACGTGAGATAAATTTCAATAAAACAGTTTTCTATATAAAAAAAACTTTATATAAAAAAAACGTGAGATAAATTTCAATAAAACAGTTTTCTTAAAAACCGCATGATTTATTTCTACTTCAGGGAGCAAAACAGATATAATATTGGTTGTTGATCTGCGTTAATTTGAAAACTTATATGTATTACATATAATGGTTTATCGATAAAAAATAATTATTTGATAACTTGGAATTGATTTGAGGGATAATTTGCCAGAGTATTTATAATTCTGATTTATTTAATTATATGCAACGACTTGTACATATCATCTGTACGCTGGTGGTTTTATGTCAAACGGCAAGTTAATGTTAAATATATAGTGTGACCTGTAGCAATATCACATGACAAAAAATAAAATAAATTTTTATAATGAAGAAAAGTATAGATAGATCAAATATAAGAACAGTTCATAGTAATGATAGGAAAACAAAAGGATACGGAGATGAAGAAGAAATCAGGTGTAATCAGATAGTTGGCTTTGCTTTATTTTTATTTAATATGTTTAGTGAGATACATAGATCAGCACTGAGACTATTCCATAATCTTGATGAATGTATGTACCTACTTCAAATGAAGACAACACTTTTAACCAAATTTATTCACTTTTTGACGAACAGATTTTAAAAACATGTATATTTTCAAAATACCACCGACAGTTTAGGTTTTCAAAAAATTAAAAAAAAATTACCAACATCATGTGATATTTAACGCATGATGTTAAAAAAATTGTTTCGTAAATGATGTCCTTGTAAGTGAACTGTTTTGAAATATTCATGCGGTGCGGTGGAGTGTTGTTCTAAGAGCGTTGTTTCATAATATTAAAGGTTTGCCTCTAATAAATTCCAAGATCTGAATACGTTTTCCATCATACATGAGGAACGTGCGAAGGAATTCCATTTGGGAATTAGGTACATCGCAAGGGGCAGGGGGCAAAACTTTTGTTACTTTTTCTTCTCACCTCTCCCGTCTTTGACCATAATATATTATTTTCTTGGAGTCTGCCACATTTTATACAAAACCTTTCTCTACATGCACCTACCTAACAGCATGTATGTAATAGGCAGGTATGTAAAAACTACATGTAATATTTACGCCAAACATAATCTACAATCTTTTGAGAAGATGTTATTTCAGATACTGCAACATGGTTGTTGTTATTTACGTTTTAGGTATATATACCTATGTTCATACGGCAGAACTAATAATCAAAAAGTAGTGAGGTTAAACCTTGGATTAGAGTAACTTGCATCTAGCGGGCAAAAAAACTTACTTATAACCAAGTATAAAACATATTTTAGTCCATGGTAACATTAAATCACCCGGTCCCCTAGTTAAACGGTGAACTAGTGAGCTCGTGAGCTGTCAAAACTGTCGAATTTTACACGCTTGTTGTATTTTGTCGTGTTATATTATTTTTTAAGTAATAATTTTGCAATTAAGGGCAGAAATATGTTATACTATAGAATGGCCGAGTTTGAAATAACAGTTTTGGGTAGACGTGGAATTTATAAAGTGCGTTGTATTGTACATAATATATATTACAATGGTTGTAACCCGTTTTTATACTAAAAACACATTCATTTTTAAAAAAATACAGATTTTCGAAGTGGGAGTCTCACGTTTCAATAACTTAAATTCTTCAAGAAATATTAAATTCACGTTGAATTGATAAACCTTAAATTTTAAGTCGGTTTTAAAAAAATTCAAAAGTTACCATACCATACCATACCATCACGCCATTTCCCTATTTGGGGTAGGCAGAGAGAACCGAACGCCAGACTCCTCTCTCTTGACATACATTCCTCGCTTCATTCACGTCCATACATCGTCTCATACACGCTCTTCTATTATTCTTACTTCTAACATCTCCATCTTTCAAAATCCCATTTATGTGATCGTGCCAACTCTTTCTTGGCCGACCTCTACTTTTCATTCCTCTTTTATCAGCCTTGTATACTTTTTTTGTCAGACGGTCATCACTCATTCTTTCTATGTGGCCGAACCACCTTAGGGCATTTATTTTCATCTTACTTACGATATTTCTTTCAATCATACATTCTCGTCTAATATCCTCATTTCTTATTCTATCATACATCGTTTTACCACACATTCGTCTTAGTGACCTCATTTCAACCGCGTTAATTCTTCTTTCATGCGTCTTCTGCCATGTCCATGTCTCACTAGCATACATTAGAGTCGGTGCGACGATACCATTGTGTACCGCGAGCTTTGCTTGCCTCGAAATAATTGGGTCAGCCATTACCGGTCTTAATGCACCATTCACTCTATTACCTGCCGTTACTCTCCTTTCAATATCTTTTTCCAATCTTCCATCACGCTGATTCAAAAGTTACATTGACATAAAGGCCCACTCAAAGTTATCATGTATTTTTCAAGATCACATAAAATTTAATTATCCACATAGTAGAAAAAATCTATAGCTCGTGTTGATATAACAAGTATCTATGATGATAAAGTGGAGATAAAATGCTTTAAGAATTTCAGATAATACTGATGAACTATCGACACGAGTTGAACCTTCAACTTTTTATGGTGTATCTTTTGAATAATAAATACCTTGGAATTTTGCATAAAATTGAATTTCATTTTTCCGACAGCGGATTTTGTGTTTATCATTCTAGAAAACTATTTATTATTACTGTATAATTGACTTATTTTATTTTAAGCATATAGTCTCTTCCCAAATTAACGACAACTTTTTACCAAAAAAATAAGAATCACAATGAAAAATATATATAAATAAACCATTTATTGTCTTGAAGATTCGTAGAAAAAGATTAGTTTGTCGGATAAAATCAAAAAAGATAACGGATTTTACGAACAACAAATAAGTTTTAGGGGAACTTGGAAATTGCCTTTTTGAAAACCATATAAATCTGATTAGGTACTGCAAGATAGGTCATGTTCATGTGTATTTTTTAATCATTTTATTTTTTTGAATTACGTATTTTTCTTTTTTTTAAATGTTGTTGTTTATTTTTATATGATTATTTCGTGGAATCCACGTATCTCATTTTATAGAAGCTGTTGGTTTTTCCCAAATAAATAAAAAAATAAAATAAAATATTACTGAAGTATTTTTGGCAATATGTAGTTTAGTTATTCAGTAGCTGATAAGAAGTAAATTAGGGAATGCCTGATACCTATACAAAAGCCGTCATTTTACAACGGACACAATACACAAATACTTATGTAAAAGTTGTCGATTCATTTTGACAACGCTCCTACGCTCCGATAAGAGATAAATTTACAAAATTAATTTTTGAGATATCGATATACTTACGACGAAATAGCGTCAATGTTAAATATACTGTTATTTTTAAAACTCTACCTGAAGACGGTGGATAATATAAAATATTTCTCAGCCGCGAATGGTATTCGTGACTCAGTTTTCAAGGTGTTCGAAAGCTTTTTTAATATCTCCAGGGAGTCGAGTGTCAACCTGGTCTCACACATTTCCTATGCAAGTCTTCTTACTACTGAAACTGCACGAAGGGTTGTTATCCGCGAGATTTTACATTTAAAACAACTGACACCCTTTCAAACGTCTTCAAAGGGTTAGTTTTCACCTATTTTTATTCAGCGAAAGAAGACTTCGTTAGGTACACTGGTAAGTGAATCTTTTTTTCTTTTTACAAATCCAGTACAATATGACATATATCATTAAATATTAGAAAACACAATAATAAAAATGTATATTATATAATAATCAATTGAAAAAAATAAAAAAAACAACATATTGAGAGTTATTATGTATTGGCATCGCATGTATGCCTCCACTCCACCAACACAAAGGCTGTGTGTATTGGAGACACTAATACGTTATACGATGCAAGTTTCTTGTACATACAAGAGCAATAATTGAATGCAATAAATTAAGCGCAATAATTGACTTTCAAGAATTGTAAGGAACTGTTTACACGCGCATATTAGTTAAAAAATTGAATATAATTATTGAATGCAAATCTTGACAAGAAAAAATTGCAAGTGTATTTTGTTTACACCAATACAATTATTTCTATGACATTATTGCTTTCCAGTCTTGACTTGTCTAAACACAGACTTGTACCATTTACAGACGTGTTGCTTCAAGTATTGCACATATTTGCGTTGGTGAATTTTTCATTCAAGTGTTGAACGTTTTGAAAGGTGATTGTTAACTTTTCATTAAAAAATGAGTCAAAAAATATTAATATTCGGTTTCGCTGATTTAATAAAGTTTATTGAAATTTATCGGAGTCATGAGTGTTTATGGGACACTGAAAATGTACAAGCAGCATTTGTACAGGAATTTGGATTTGAAGGTGTCGGATCTAAGGAAATCTTCTTCTATACTTATTATAAATTTCAATGTTTGTTTGTATCTATGTATGTATGCCGACCGCCGTGGCACAGTTGGTAAGCCGTTTGGTTTCTGTGCGGGCGTCCTGGGTTCGATTTCCAGCAGAGGAGAAAGTTATTTAAATTTATTTCTCACGCAAATATTGCTTCTCTGGGCTGGAAACACTGGTTAGTTGGAAGAAATTGCCATACACCTATAAACTCGCCACTTGCGCAGGGTGCAAGGAAGTGTTCATTATTATTATTATTATGCTATGCGCTCCTAAACCGTTCACCCGATTGCAATGAAACTTTGGTGAATTGTCGAGCGAATGCCCGGGACGGTTTCTGGATTAAAACATTTTTCTTCTTCTTCTTCTTCATCGGGTATTAAGTCCTTTTACCCATGAAGATGGACTGTCCTGGGAGAAGAAGGTCCAATTTTCCTTCCGTCTCTTCGCAGGTTTCTGGATTTAAACTTTTTTCTTCTTCTTCTTCGTGTATCTGGTCATTTTACCTATGAAGGTGGAATATCCCGGGAAAAGAAGGTCCAACTGTCCTTTCATCTCTTCACAGGTCTTCCAGGATGGTTTCTGGATTTAAACTTTTTCTTAACCTACAGAAGGTACGCGAGGTAATGAAGGGAAGGGAGGTACTAAAGGGCCTGAAGGGACGGAAGGTACTGAAGGGCCTGAAGGGAAGGGACGTACTGAGGGCTTGAAGGGACGGGTGGTACTGAAGTGTCTGAAGGGACGGGACGTACTGAAGGGCCTAAAGGGACGGGTGGTACTGAAGGGACGGGAGGTACTGAAGGGCCTGAAGGGATGGGTGGTACTGAAGGTACGGGAGGTACTGAAGGGCCTGAAGGGACGGGTGGTACTGAAGGGTCTGAAGGTACGGGAGGTACTGAAGGGTCTGAAGGGACGGGAGGTACTGAAGGGTCTGAAGCGACGGGTGGTAATGAAGGACCATTTTTAATTATACAGGCAATACGACGTTTGCCGGAGGTTCACTAGTAACTAATAAAATTAAACATTTAAGGACGCAGTATCATGGGGAAAGGAAAAAGATAAAATATTCAATGGGTACTGGTTCCGGTACCGCACACAAAGATTTTTAGATGCTCCGGAACCTCTCTTCTTGCTATCCATTTTTTGATCCAACATCCAATCTTACGATGTTTTTTCAATATTTCTTACCTCAGAGGAGCAGCAAAGATCAACACACCCTCACTCACTGCACTCATGTTTATTAAAAATTCACTTGAATACAAGAATTGCATAAGAGATTATTGTATGTGCTGTTTAAACCAAGAAAATTTTTGAATGGAATAATTGCCTAGTACAGCAAGAATGTGACATGTTGTTTAGATGATGCAAGTCATTTATTGCTTCAATATTATTGTATGCAACAGGCAAGAAACTTGCACCTTGTAAATGGGTTAGTTATTTTATTCTCTTCACTTACTCATTTATAGTGTTTATGTTTTGCAAATGATTTCTGGATAAGACAATCCACTAGGCCAATTCCTGTGTCGGAGTGCCATTACATGTTTTTATAGTAAGTAGGTATATTAGTGTTAATCTACTGATACCTACTGCATGGTAGTATGATAGTACAAGGCATTTGTTCATTTCACTATATGCAGTAGTCTTTCGCTCTCTTCTCTGCCCTTGTTAAATAACCATTTGATTATAATTTTTTTTCTGGTTTGTCTTGTTTTAACATATTATATAGTTTAGGTGCTAGGTATGTATACTTTTTTGTCCTTGTGTGGTTTTTATTCTAGGTACTACTTCAAGATTTCGTACAGTTTGTCTAGTATTATGTATACTATGGTTATGGGGAACGTGGCTGTTAGTTTTTGTATAGTTTTGAGTAATACTCGTACTTTTTATGTAAAGTTGTCTAATGTCAAAGACCTCAATTTCTTTAAATAGCAAGTCAGAAGGGTACAAATATGCTTTTTTGTTAATTACTCTTAAAATAACTTTTTGTGCAGTCATTAATGGGTATAATGTAGAATCTCAAAGTACACATGTTATTGAACACCGTTTTGATGGATATTTTTCTGTTTTTTGGTGTTATAAAAAAAAGGATTACTGGGAGTAAAAGCGAACATTGTTGTAGGTATGTATATTTTAACTCCTTAATGCATAAAGAAAGAAATGACAAATAACCCAATATTACTCTTCTTCAGTGGCGCAGAAGAAGGCAGCCCATATCGAGCCATGGCCTCCGCCATCCTTTTTCTCTAACTTATCGTATCTTCAGCAGCAACTCCTCCAACTGCCCGGCAATTGCAATAGTTGAATAGCATCCCTTCAAACAGCAGTCTTTAAAACTTTCTTCTTCCATCTGATTGACCAAACAGAGCTCTTTTTGGTATTCGCTTTGGTGACATTCTCGGTTTTCACTGTGGTGACATCCGACCTATCTCAATCTGCACAGAAAGCCTAGGAGTCTTATCCAACTGTCGATTTGATCAAGAGAATTTTATTCTCTTAACATATTGACAAAGTATCAAGCCAAAATACGCGAGATATGCAGAGTCTATATTTTTCATGGTTTTTTCAACTTTTCTAAGTTGGTGTATATTCAAAAAACACCAACTTAGAGGCTTCGCAGCATATATTATGTCCTATAAATGGATTTACTCAGAATTCGCAGTATAACATTTAGTGTGTCTGTATGTGTCTGTGTCCCCCCCCCCTTTATAACTTTTAATCCGCTAAAAGGTATTTTATTGCTTCGTTTTTAATTAAAAATAAATAAGTCTATAAATTTTTGCAAATCTTGCAAAACCAAGACCATGACTGCAAGACTTGCAAGAATTTTGCTCATCGCTAATGCTCTTGTTTATTTGATGTTTTGTAGATCAATATTTTTGAATACATATTGATAAATATATATATTTTCATATTTGCTAGACTTATGTAGGTATATGTAAGTATTGAGTAATCAAATATGTAAATACATGAATGTGGTACGGAAGGTGACATTAAAAGTTGAGTCACGCCTCGTTCAATCATCAAAGTCCCATGAGAATCATTATAAGAACACTGCGCACAAGTACACATCTTGATGGGTGTGCACACAATGAGTACTTTTGTACATCAAACCCAATGCTAAATTTAACAGTAGATTTCAATAATAAATTCATTTATCCCATCACAATATGTGGGGTATGCGTGCATTACCTGAAGTATAAAAAATGCTTGACACACTTGTTTAAACCCCACACACCAGCCTCGTCTCACCGAAAAAGATAAAAAGGTGGTAAACAATGACATTTTATATAATATATAGACACGTTATACGAGAACCAAACGCTCTACAAAAATTGGTACAGTTTTAACGAATTCTTTCAATATCACCAAGAAAGAGCACACACGACAGAATAGTGAGAAAGAGAGAGTACAATAATATTTAATACAGACATATACTGCAGACATATTTTCTCTATTTCTCAAGTGCAATCACATTATAATTATCTCTCACATCAAATGACTGTGAAATAGACGTATACAACAACAGAATCCCTCTGCATACGTACAAGCGAATATGACTTGACTACTCTCTCTCGTTTACTCAAAATAAAAATTACTATCGAAATATCCATATGAATATATTAGTTGTCGAATAAATATGCAGCATAAAATGATTATATCTGGTCGTTCCCTCAAAGTTCATGTGTAATTTTTACATGTTATCATCATACAATATAGCATTTTGACTACGACAGTATGTACATCAGGAATTCTACAACACCTTGTGTGTAACTAAAGATCGATTAGAATCAAGTGAGGTATGCTCCTATCTTGTTTCCGAATTCAAAGACTAGTAACGTATGGATTATTAATTTTATATATCATTGGTGGTAAACCTCATTCATGAATTATCTGAGATGTTATTTTTACCGTTGTATTTTCGATTACCCGGCTTTTATGGGACACCCGAAATGATGATAATATCAAAAAGCGGGAGCACGATATTAAGCCAGTGTCTCAAAACAAGATGATAAAGAGTACATTTTTGATAATTTCAAGTGTTTCAATGTCAAAGTTTAATTTTTAAACGATTTAATATATTTACATTTCTATAGTTTTTACTCAGCAAATAATGTCTTATGAATACGTTAGAAATACGCAGAAAGATCAAAATAGGAGAAACTGTTATCTAAGTGATTATATCAAAGTACATATTTATGAAGTTTGATAAATACATAACACAATAATTTTTCTTCCTTGTTCTTCTTCTTGATGGTTGCATTCCTAGGATTGGTTTGTTACTTACTTAAAAATAACAAATAAAAAATTATATTTAAAGATTATGTTTATTTACTTCAGTTACGGAATTCACTTTATTTTTTTTTATAACGCGGCGCTGGCCGATTTACTAATGATATTAATAAAAATTAAGCACTACAAATAATTAAGCTGTTCATAATTATAACTACCAAATATCTATGAAATACATTGGTTTTAACCACACTTAAAAGATAACAATAAACCAATAAATACAATATTATTTACCTTTCGAATTTTACTGCTGTCGTTTTCTTTTGTTACAGACCTAATGGACACAGGGGACTACAACCAGTGACCCAACTACTTTCATTGTATTAAAACGTAGATTTGTATAGATTCATTTGCATTATATAACTTCTTTTCAACCGTTCAAAAACCAACATTTTTATACACCTGTCATGTAAATTTTGTATAGCATTATTCTGACGATGTGCTTTGCACGAAACGCGTCAATAATCCAATAAATATAATAGAACATTAACCAAGTATTTTTATATTTTTATAACATATCAACGTAATAACACACAATTATTATTATTACCATTATACACTTCCTCAAAAGAATTAGCAGATCAATGCGTAAATTGTAATTTATTTAAAAGAGCAAAATAAAATGCAACAAACGCTTCATCAAGCTTTCAATTGGGAATAGTTCACCCATCCAGATACTTAACATATCAAAGGATTAGGCTCTGAGGAGGTCTCTATATTACCTAACAACCCTACTGATTCCCGAATATTAACGTTTAAAAAATCTTTAACGATTCTACATGTATTCATAATTACCGTTTTTTGCATTTTTATTATTAAATTTTTCGATAAATCTATTTATCGATTCAGTGTAGTGCTGTTGATATAATTATTATTTAATGTACAAATTATATATGTATGGTTTTAAAAAGCGGCTCAACGCATATTATTAGTTATTGCATTGTTTATTTTTTTGTCTACGTATAATAATGTTTGTTACTTTTTTCTCTTCTTCTTTTTTATGTCTATTCATTTTCTTATTTTTCATCATTGTAACCTATTTTTTTTACCAACATTTTATATTGTTTTACTTTTTTATAATTATTTTTATATTTGTTTGTGCAATTAATGGTTAACACTTATTGTTTTTCTTGTTGTGCCTACACTGTTTGATGTTAATACCCCATTAAGGGTGTATACGTATGTAAAAAATAAATTTAAAAATATTAAATACTTACCTAAATTTTAGACATCACTAACCTATGTAAAATCCAATATTAAGTTCCCTTGAGGTGAACTCTCACGAAAACTTCGCTATATAATTTATACTAATTATTATAATGAGAGAGGAGGATGGAGAGGAGGATGCTAAACATTAGTCTTCGTGATCGAAAACGCAACGAATGGATCAGAGAAAGGACAAAAGTTACCGATGTTGCATACAAGGTAGCTTCCTTAAAATGGAATTGGGCTGGCCATGTAGTAAGGACAGCAGATGATCGATGGACCAAACGCACCCTGGAGTGGCGACCGAGAACTGGACGCAGAAACCCGGGCAGACCGCAAACGAGATGGTCTGACGACATCAAACGAGTGGCAGGAGGTCAATGGCACAGGGTGGCGAGGGATAGGGAAGCATGGAGGTTGAAAGGGGAGGCCTATGTCCAGCACTGGACGAATAATGGCTGATGATGATGATGATGATTATAATGAGGGATATTATTAATATGTTGGTAGCTAAGGATGTACCTCCAGAATAAATAAACATCATAAGAAATATAAATTTGGGAAGCAGTACAAAGATAAGAAACGACAATGAATTAAGCAATTCAATCCCTATAATGACAGGTGTCCGACAAGGAGATAGTCTAAGCCCATTCCTGTTTAATCTAATAATGGATGAACTAATCAAGGAAATTAAATCGCCCCAGCTTGGGTACAGAATGGGGAAGGAAATTGTTAATGTAATTTGCTATGCCGACGACGCTATTATAGTAGCCGAAACTAACAATGACCTACAGACAATGCTGAACAGGTTACATAGCACCTGCAAACAATACAACATGGCAATTTCAATTAATAAGACTAAATGTATGACATTCTCAAAAACACACATAGCATGCAATCTGACTATAGACAACAACCCAATTGAACAGGTTAATACCTTTTGATACCTAGGAATTGACATAACAGAAGATGCTGACCTCTGTGAAGAAATTCAGAGCCAAGTCAATAAGGCAGCTGCAGTCTCGGGCGCCCTAAAATCCATTATTTGGAAAAATGAGGATATGGCCATTAAAAGCAAAGTGAGAATCTACAAAGCATGCGTAAGACCAGTGATGACATACGGTATAGAGGCACGAGCAGACACAGTCAGAAGCAAACAAATGTTGAGGACTTCAGAAATGAGGACATTGAGAGCAATTGCAGGCAAAACCCTGAGAGACCGAGTGAGGAACTCCAGAATAAGGGAACTATGTGAGGTTGACGATATCATCAGATGGAGCAGGCAGCGGAGGAGGGACTGGTATGGTCATGTCCAAAGGATGGACAGCACCAGACTTCCTCATATCGTGCTTCACAATCAGCCTCACGGAACCCGCCCTCGCGGTAGACCGCCAAAAAGATGGAGGGATAGCTGGGGGTCCACTTCGCAGGAAGAGCAGGCCTCTTAAAAAACAGACCTGAAGGTCTATTCAAAAGAAGAAGAAGAAGAAGAAGATTATAATGAGGCACAATGGAGGGTCTACATAATCTTCCTGACGGCAATATTTTCTAAACTTATGTATATAGAATTATCGTAAGTACAAACTTGACGGTTGAATTACCCAAAACGGTTCGACATAAAATCGATACTGAAATTTCAATGCGTGGTGATAAAATAAATAAGTCAAAAGCATTAGAAATGCTTTGTTATCAAATTTTGTTGGAAATTTGTGATCAAACGTATTTTTATGAGCGAAGCTTTTAAAGATGTTACTATAGAAGACTTGGGCTTTAAGTCATTTGTGATATATTCAACAAATATTGAATGGGGGAGAAAATATAATTCAAAAAATAATTTTTACATATTCGTATACAATGAATAACATTTTCAAATAAATGTAGATACCTACCTATCGACCTCTTATGAGAAAAATATTTTCTGATGTTATAGAATAAGCTGAAAAAGATAATTTATTTCAAAAATAATGAGCGAGTAAATTGTCAAATGACAATATCTTACAAAACCAGTATTTTCAGCCCTTCGAAGCATTAATTAGAACAGTGAAATATTTTTGAATCAAAATCTCATTTGCTGGTAATCGAACATAGGACGCCAGCACAGAAGACAAAATACTTACCACTATGCCATGGCGCTCAGCAATAAAATTGTAATGAAACACATATTTTATTTGTTAATCTTAATTTTTTTTTTTTTAATAAAAATGAATATGTCCTTGTTAAACAAGTACATATACATCTTCCTACGTTCGTTAAAATAAGCAAATAAATGCTTGTGCTATAGGTGGACAAAATCGGTCAAGGCAGGATTCGAACTCACGACCACTGGATTACTAGCCCAGCTCGCTGACCGCTCTGCCATCGACCCATCTGAAATTGTCTCTTGATTATTAATATCAGCAGATTTTAGTAAATCTTGATTTTTTTATGATGCGCGCTAATGATAACTCGTTAAATCTGTAATTTCAACAAACAATGATTCTTTGTATTCGTCAAAAGAAAAAAAATCATCTTATGGCGTATACTTGCCTATTATAGTGAATCAATATTCTTATATGCAAGGTTATATAAGTGTGCATTAAAATAATGCTTTATAACGGTAATCCAATTCGTTAGATAAGATATGTATGAAGGGGAATTTGGAGGAAAAAAAAAGAGATAGGGGAATGATGAAATATTACCGACATTGTATAACGATGCCAATATCAGTCTAGCCATTGCATCAATATCTTGTTGAGATAAAATGACATTTGAAAATTTTGAAGAAATTAATGTGGATCGGAAAAAAATCTTCAACGATTATTTTTAACTAATAATTCTGGCACGTTCCAGGGGATACATCTATGCGACAGCATTGTCACCTCATGTGTAAGGATCGTGGCTTTCATTCTATATAAACCTATTTCTCAATAGATGGCGTTCAAATAAAATTTCATTGTCATTACATAAAAGACGATGGTGATATCAGTTAATTGCAAACGTTTGAAATTAATGTTTCGACATATGTATAATCTTCATATTTGGATTGATACGGGAAGTCAACAAAAAGGATAATTGGTGAATGTTGCGCAAGCACTTAGAGTGATCACATAAATCAGGTGATCACTAGGTGCCTGACATCCTGGATAATTACGTCTCTATTAAGAAATAAAGTATGCCAAAAATTACTATCGATTCTTGGCTAAGCGGTTAGCGCGCTGGATTATGAACCAGTGATCGCGAGTTCGAATTTTACCTCGACCGATTTCTTTCACCTATAAAGGAATTTATGACATTTATAATTAATGTATGTAAATTTGAATCAAATTTCTATGTTAAAACCGATTTCAGCTACTTTCTCACTCATCCTCGCAAAGATTTTTTTATAAAAACGCTTTTTGAGTATACTAGTTCCTCATCTGTTGAAAAAAAATTGATATAAACAAAATTTTATTTAGTTATTAATTTATTTTCAATTTTAAAGTATAGCAAAGGGAGAATACAAAAATAATTTTCAATTTTTATTCTCCACTACTGTGCAAGAGTCATGATGATGAAGAATATGTTTTTTATTGGAATATACAAACTTTTACTGATGTGAAAAAAATAAATTTTCTCTTCAGTTAGGTACTTCGTTGAGCAAAGAGCGTCTCTGTTTCATTAGAGCCGGTATTTCAAGTAATATTTTATCACGATATTTTTCATTTTTACCTTCAGACATTTTCCATTTGTGAAAGGCGTCTGATCGCCAAGGGAAATGAGTTCATATATAATATATATAACAAATATACTTAGGAACTTGTTCAACAATAACATAGAATGACGTTTAAATTATAATCAGATGTACTTTGTCAAATATAATTATATGTATACAAAATTATTTATACAATTATAAAAACTTAAGCTTTAGTAAAAAAAAAACTTTTATACAAGTACATTTTTTATACAAATAAATGCTTGTGAATGAAATCAGTCAAGGCAGTGTGAGATAAATGGACATCAAAAAGGCATTTGATACGTCGGTCCCCGCCTGTGGTAAAAAAACCCGTACCAAACGAAACAATCTTCCTGTATTTTTTTATATATATTTTTATAAAGTATTTAGAATGTTAACAAGTAATATTATTTTATAACAAAATGAAATGTATAAGAAAAATTGTTATTGCAAATTATCGTGTTTTATAAAACACACTGTAGAATATTTTTTTTAAAATTTTTCTTTTAGTAAGGCAGCCAGTCCCTATACAGGACTATTTGTGCCAAAGACGTTGATCAATGTGTATATTATGCAGTCAATAGTACAACTCCAGTGAGTGTGAAAAATAATTAGATAATGTGGGGGATTACAGTATAACTATATTTTTCTGTATGAACTTATGAAGCAGTTTATAAATTTCCGTTGATCCTAAAGATAGAAGGTAATGCATTGATAATGGGAATTGGAATTTTTCCTTCATCGAGTATCGGACATATTTAATATTTATTTAATAATATTATATTTAATATTTTATAATATTTATATTTAATAATATTATAGTATTTATTTAATAATATTTACATAATAATATTTAATTTATTGACAATTCTTGGTGGAAATCAATTTAAAATTATTAAAATGAAAACAATATATAATTATTCCACTTATTTAATTTGTTGCCTACGACTAGTTTCGTGCAAAACACATTCACTACTCGTAAAAACTAAAGAAGGAATATTTATCCTTGAACACCTGATCCCGATTTCCTCTCCTGTCCTTACCATATCCCTTTTCTTGCTATGAATTATATTTTTTTTTTGTTTTAATAGTATTTAAGTATTATACGCATTTTCTTTGATTTCTTTTACTCTTTTTTATTTGCTGTTGTACATATACAATGTTGTCATACTTTGTAATCTGGTTGGTTGGAAGAAATTGCCTAATGGCAATAAGCCCGCCAGTGTACAATTATATTTGTTTATATTATGTTCAAGAAGATGTATAAATAAATAAATAAATAAATAAATGTGTTTTGCACGAAACTAGTCGTGGTCAACAAAATAAACAAGTGGAATAATTATATATTGTTTTCATGTTAATAATTCACACTGAAAGGTATATTTTTTAACAAAAACAATGTTTTACTGTATAATTTCGGAATAAAATTCAATATTTATGCAAGAAAGTTAATCTATTCAGAATGAATCGATAAAAATATATAACTATTAACTATTATGTTAACTATTTTTGTTTCTTCTTTTTTTACATAACTTTTGTAACCTAATTTTCTCTTATTTATGTAACTCTTACTTGTTTAACTTACGTGTGTGATTGAATTTGAGCTCATGTGATTTTGTGTGCAGCCATAATTGGACGTCCAGTACTCATAATAATAACCAAAATTGTTTTCTTTTTATGAAGATTGTAAGCTGGATGTCTGTCGATGTACCCTTTTTTAATAAAATAAATATAATATTTTCATAACACACAAAAATCGGTTATAATAAATCGGAAAATTTTATAAATTAAAATATTTTCATTTACACTCATACATACATAGGTACATATCATCAGAGATAGGCAGAGAGAACCGAACGCAACATTTTTCTATCTTGACACATATTCATGAATCGTCTCATACATGTTCGTCTGTTGTTAACGCTTCTTACATTTCCGTCCCTCAGAATATCGTTCGCATGGTCGAGCCATCCTTTTCTTAGGCGCCCCCGACCCCCTTCCGTCTTTTATACTTAATTAAATAATTCATATTTAATCAGAATTTTTTTTTTAATAAATATATTTTTATAAACACTTTAAAAATAATTGTCTCCTACAAGTTGAATATCTAAAAGATCCTACCCGTGTATTCATCCTTTACTTTTTCCAACATCGTTCTCATTTTTTTTTATTTCCTCGGTAGTTTTATTTAAAGGAGACATTTCATGAGTATTTAATAAGTTGAAAGTTACAAGATGTCGGGTGTAAAGCCGTGATGGCACTGAATAAATTATTTACTGCCATACGACACCCGAGTCACAGTATCAAAAATGCAAACCTTAGGTACCTATATGTATATTCGCAACACGGGAGGAAAATGTATTGATATAATATCATTTTATTTTTCACATAAAATGGGGTGAAAATTGATAATAATTATTACATTTCACATAAAAAATTCAATGGGAAAATTCTCGAGCCAAAAATTCTCCATCATACAATTCGTGTAGGTATTATATTCCTTTCGAATAGGATTAAATATTGACTTACTTATTCACAGGCTTAAACCACATTTAACCATTTGATGTTAATAATGCCTGGATTATAAGTGATTAAAACAAATTTTTATTTTATTTTATTTTACCTATTATCACACCATATTTATAATGACAACAATATTAAGTAGATTACTGCTGCCCAACATAAGAAATCATGTTCTAGGGCTAGCAGTTTACAATTTTTATTGACAATTTTATGCAATTATGAACCAGGTGATTTATCCCGTTCCATACTAAATATGTACACAATCTCAACTTTCTGCAATCACGATCATTACCTCAATAAACATATAGGCTCACACAAAACAGATCAACCAGATCCCAATGTCCGCCATAATACCTGTCATAAATCCAATCTCTGACGCGATTTTTATTTCAGAGCCACAGAAAGAGACTAGTTCACTATGTTGGTGTAATATTAGTGATCTATTTATATGTACATATTGTAGATCAGAGGGGCAAGTCTGGTCCAACCAGCGAAATCAAAACCCTCTTGATTACCCATATTATGGATATAATTATCATATGGAGTTCTTTGACATCTAAAGATATTATAGAACTCCATATAATAATTATATCCATGATATGGGTAATCGTGAGGGATTCGATTTCGCCGGTTGGATCAGACTTGCTCCCCTGATATTTCATCTTACACTTAATTACGTGAGTCCTAATGACTAGTCTTATGAATCCGAAAAACGTGAATCGATTGTTTTGATAAACACAATTTCCGATGGTTATTTTTCAGGGATTGTAAGAAAAAAATATGTACGGCAGAAAAGCGTTGTAAGGTCAAGCGACTCCTGATCGAGTATTCATGAAAATCGAATTGCCCAAGCGGAAGAAAGAATTGCCCGTGATAAACCAAAGGGGCTATACAAATAAAGCCCTTTCTTTATTCGACGTTTATGTTTGCAATTTGGACCCCTATTCAAATGCCAAATATATAGCGTATACAATGCAATATTCTTACTACAAAAATATAAACTCTACCTAAACATTATTTTTTTAACCTACCAAATAGATTTCTTTGTTCCTTATACTTATTAAAATCGTCGAAAATTCATTGTCTTATGGGTTGGTGGCAAGAACGGTATTTTCCTGGATTTGCAATCCAGAGGAATCGTGATCGAATCCTGCCTTGAATTATCTATGTACGAGACAAACAATTGCTGAAATTATGAGAACGTTTTTGCTATGATATAGTTTTTTATGTTCCAAGGCCATATTCCACGAATAAACATTAACACTTTTTAGTGTCTCAGAATATTTTTGGAAATTACAAAAAATCGAAGTATATTTCAAGTGCAAGCGCATCATCTGCAATGTGTTGCGACTATGATATGCTATGAACTCCTACACATTATCTTGGAGAGAATGGTTTAGGTAACAACTGGTAGAGGGCGTTTCAGCCGAGAGTATCTTGAACAGATTTGCTAGGAATCGACAAACAAGAGATTGCGGGTGAAAGTTTTATAAAGCGTTGTTAAAAATCTATGGATGCAAAGGTCAGGGAAAAAGTGACACGTAATTCGCTGCACAACGTCGAAAGCCAACTAATTTCATTGGTTAATACAAATTAGAGTATTTTTCTGCACTAAAATTGGTTTATGCACAGGTTATGTCAGACGCAATCTTTCGTTGGGCGAGGTATACGACATGAAGTGTAGGTGCCTCATACACAGAGTTAATGAAAGTCGCTGAAGACCAAGCGGTTTGAGAGGCATCGCTTTACTGCCAACCAATCCCCAATATTGAAACCAAAGAAGGAGCATCAGCAAAAAAATAAAACAAAATACAATAAATATAACGTAGATCTAAACAAAATAATGTAGATCTAGTTAATGCATTACGTACAAACGAAAACGTCTTATCAGAACTGGAACAGAGTGAATCAGTGATCTTGCAAAATACCATAGGTTTTGTTCTTGTTACCGTGTTTCAACTTTTGATACAATTGTCCAGTGTCCAATTCCAGAAGGTAACTGAATATGATTTCAATAAAAACAATGTGAATACTTTCAATTTATTATAATTGTTATTCGAGGCCATCTTCATTCCATTTGGCTCAGTGATTGTGTCGGGTATGTAATCGAAATTAAGTCAGTGTCGATATTGTAAAAGTTTCGCGAAAATCCAGCGTGCATTAATATTATCGTTTCGTACCTTATACTTGAGTAACGAGGTATGTAGGTATAAGTATAGGCAGGTGTACTCGCGCTGTGATTGGTTGTTTTCCCATGGGAGCAAAAACTTCATCTACAAATGAACGCCGCACTCTATGAAGGCGAACATAACTCACACAATCTTTTATATTTACTCACGGAAAATTGCAACGAGCTATACGAAACCATCCGACAACATTAATCTAACGGCCTCGCTTCTTCGTCGTTGTGATGAAAACGCGAGAAAAATATTCCTTTCGTTGGTCGGTATTTGACTAATTGTTCTCATATCATAGAGGAAAATAATATATTGGTATGTACGTTTCCTTACAGCGATAGCCATAGAGGGAAATAAGTTGGAAAAATCAAGAGAAATGTAATTATACGTTGATTGATTGAACGACGACCGAAAAGTGCCGGCAAATATTAGTTTTACGAGGAATTTTCACAATAACATTATGTACATTAAAACATAAAAAATGAAACCCAACCAAAAAAAAATATCTTAGTTCTTGTTATTAATGCAGGGTTGTTTCGACAATAGTGTCGGTAATAGTAAGTTAAAATACTTTGATTTCATAAAATTGTTCAAAATAACGTCGTTTGATGGCATTAGATTTCGATGAAACAACCAAAAGTATTGAACAATTTTATGAAATCAAAGTATTTTAACTATACAGTTACTTTAATCTTTGTACGAGTAACACAATCTAAGAGTAGATACCTAGTCGTTTGCTGCTCTGAAATCAAGTTACTAAGAATTGTGCCCGTGCTCTTACAAGATATGTAATATATTTAACTAAGTAACTAAGCCACATGTATTATTGTATTTTTGATATTCGCTTATATTAATGAAATTAATTTACACCGATTTTTATTACGCTAGATCGCTAAATCGTCAATTGTTGTTTCAAAATGTTCAGCCCCAGTAATTATCAAGTGGATCCATTAATTAATTAACAATTTAATAAAAATATTTAACTCGCAATAAACTTGATACTTGAGGTATATGGAAGAAAATGAAGTCATAAATGAAAATCTACTTTGAAGAAATAAGGTCAAAAATTTTCAAAGAAGTAGAAACAATGATAGTGAGTGTGGTGTATGGGATATTTTCGACAAATTCAATACTTAGCAGCTAGAAAATATATATTTTTCTCTATAGCGCTACAACCTTTGGTGTGTCTTAGCTGCCTCCAAGATTAAGCCTTAGATTAATGTATCTTCGATAGTTTTACATTAAAATAATTAAATTTTAAAAATATGTTATTTATGACAATGTTGTTTAATATATGTGAAAGTAAACGCATGAGTATAAGTATGATAATAATGAATTTGGATTATTTTTATAGCGCCGTTTTTGTGATAACCTATATATAAAAAGTATGTATATCGGGTAGGGCGGGTGAGTAAGTTGGAGGGTGTATGGTGGTTGATTGAGATGGGTGTATTTATGGCACCCCGAGTATACTGTGTTCGTCTGTTCAGGGCCCTTGTTACTGCTAACTTATAGCTTCTGAGCTGCGGTGATACTTGTATATTACAAATATTAATTTTTATTCACAAAAGTATCATTTAAATAAATAATAAAATAAACAAGATGAACATGACAGAGATTATGTTAGTGAATGTATATTTAAGTATGTATACATACATAGGTAAATAGAAATGACTTTCCATAAAATGTGTAGCTACAAAGGCCCACTAAGTTAAAAACCAGATACATTTTGAAATAATGATACTGTAAATAGTGAATGCCAAATATCAAACAAACATAAAAAATTAAAAAAAAGATTATAAATAATATAGGACGTATACATATTAAAAATAAATAAATACAATTAGCAGATATTTATTTTTATAAATTCTTGGCAACATTGAAAGAACATCATAAGTAACACGTGAATATTAATTTGGTTTTTTATTTTGTTCGTTAGGATTGTGATACTGTTCTTCTACCACCACCCGTTCTGCATATGGGGACTAATAACGGCCCGTTTCAAGATTCTGAAAGAACATATAAAGAACATACGAAGTGTCCGGAGAACTCTAAAACCTTGCAGACACTGCACTTAATGTGCCAAAAAGAGCTAATCATGTGAAAACAACTGGCTCACTGCTCAGTGATAGTGAAGATAAGAGTGCACCGAATATAAGACAGAAAGTTTTGAAAGTCCGCATGTCCAATGGGTCCAAAGAAATTCCCTAGGACATCGTCGTAGAGTTCTCGTCGGAAAGTTGACACGGAGAAGTTAGTGCATTCCCATAGGATATGCTCAGAAGTCTGTTCAGGATTGTTATACTATTGATTTTTTTTATATTTTTGATTGAGTTCTCACGATTTTTTCATTTTTTTTGTTTCTATATCAATGTTAATATTTTGTATGTTCCGTAATAAGATGCCTCGATTATGATTTAGGTATATGGTTTTAGATATTTTGTATTGTGTTGTGAAATGTGACTTACTTCAAAACGCGAAAAATTATCTTTTGAAGTTGGGTCATACATAAATATGCTTAAACCTTATTTAATCTGTTAATATTGAAATATTGTGGGTGTATTGTTTTTAAAATAAATTCATAATTATGTATATATTGTCACAATAATTATATCTATATCCGCGAACTACTACTAATAAAATTAAAGAATTGAACTCTGCTATTTAAACTGACAAAAATGACAAAGTAGTAAAAGATTATATAGTAAAATTATGTGTATCACTTTGTTTAAATAAATTTAAATAATATTTGTTAAAGAATGTATCGAAGAAAAGTTAATTTTTTTAACATAGTTACGTAGGGGACACCAGACCGGATTTGGGTCCACTATATTCTTTCGATGAAGTGCACTCTTTTGGAAATTTTTGAATATATCACAAAAATACAGTAAAATGATTGAAATATCACAAACTATTTCAGAATATGTTAAGTTTTAATGAAAGCTTTGTTTAATTTCAAAATTTTATTGTTAGTGTCAAATTCATCGGTCTAGTGTACAAAATATTCAAAAAGACCAAAACGAGGTACCAGTATTTACCGCACAAAAACAAAGACTACACATTCTTGTACATTGCCTCTTGTTCCCTCTCTATTCTCATCTCTTCTTTGCTCCCACCCTTCCCATACAACAAACAAAACGTATTGTTTCGTTAATAATAGGGGCTCTCAAACTGTAACATAAATTATACTAAAATTGAGACACCGTTGATTAGTCAGCATAACAATGGTTCCGCAAAGAAAATGTTAATAGGTTGGTAAAAAAATGTCGGCCTTCGTGGCTCATTCGTTTTGATATCTGACACCTGAGTCAAATGTCCGAGATCCGATTCCCGGTGAAGACACAGTTTTTCATTGTCTTTTCAGTCTGGCTCTGTGAGATGATCAACACGATATTTTTTCAGTAGGTATGTGGCAGCTTATAATTTGGTGTGTGCTAAATTTACTAGATTTAAGGCAAACATGAGAATGAGAGAGATGAAATAATGCAATTAATCTAGAATCAAGTCAATGCGGAAATTATTAGTTTATAAATATTTCAACATATATTCATTAAAAAAGGCAACAAATAGTTACAACAGGGTGAAATAACTGTTTACAAATATAAGATAATCACTAAAACTGTGCCGACCACCGTGGCACAGTTGACTTCTGTGCGGACGTCCTGGGTTCGATCCCCAGCAGAGAAGAGCGTAGGGTGCAAGGAAGCAAGGTGCAAGAAGTTATTATTATTTTTATATTTTTTAAACATATAAAAGTATGGTTTCCACTAACAAATAATAATTATATGTGAAGAAACTCCTTGACAATTTTACAATTTTGCTACTCAAATGCACTTGGAGTTTATTATTTTGGAGTACCTATAATGGAGTTTATTTATGACATGTTTCAGTTTGGTTCAAAACTTTTATTTTTACTTCAGTAAGTAAGTAATTTTGTAATTCTTTCAGTAATAAATAAATACGGGCTCATTGTTTGAAAAGTATAGAATAAAGTATAATATATATTTGTACGTGTATAAAACATACAATTTTCTTGCATGCTCGCGTCGGAACATTTATCCTCCTAGGTCTAATCACACCAAGTGATGTATGCAACTGGAGAATACTGGGTGATTATAAACTCAATTGACTATTTTAATTTCAAATAGTATCGTTAAATATACAACTTGTAACATGGATTTTCTTAAATAGTATCGTTAAATATACAACTTGTAACATGGATTTTCTTAAATAGTATCGTTAAATATACAACTTGTAACATGGATTTTCTTAAATAGTATCGTTAAATATACAACTTGTAACATGGATTTAGTGCACAATTGGGATTGCCTATGTTGAGAAAACCTAATGTCAAACATAGGTAGGTATCACATGTATACAAAAATTATTTTGCGTTGATATCATCCATGCGTCGTATCTTACACTCTAATTTGTGCATTCTTTAACATTTTTTTAGCCAATTATTTTTTTTTCTTAGCAATTTCTTTGTCAATCTTATTATTCAACCATCTTGAGCCACATATTTTTGATTTCGTTGATAATAATATCAATTATACATTTTTATCTTATATTCTACATATCGGGCTTTACAAAGATGTCGAGATTCGAATATAAAATGTAATCACATTCTTTCTGAAGATAACAGGCAGCATTTTGTAAAAACGACAATACGCAGTACCAGTCTGTATCAAAATGAAAATAAATATGCAAAACGATTGTTGTTTTTTGGCTCAGATTTAAATATATATCTCTGACTATTCAGTCAAAATCCCTGGGTTCGATTCGAGGTGAAAACATATTATTGCACTGTGTTGAATTTTATAATACGCACGAGAAAATTTCAAAATAGTATTACTTACTTTACTTTACGTGTCCGGCTGGTTCAAACCCTGCCACTCCAATATGTGGCGACTGCTATCGCCTTATCGTTTGCCATAATTATGTCACCAGGGTGCATCCTTCCCCCATAAGTGGACATATCAGAAGGTGACTCTCATCCTGGGTTACGTCGCAGTCACATAGAGTGTCATCTTCAGAGAGGTACCCCCACCTTGCGAGGTTCACTCTACATCGTGTGACACCGACCCTTAATTTGTTGAGGGTAGTCCATATACAGTAGGGAAGGTCTTCTCCTATTGGGATACCCTCACGTGGATGCATCCACAGACCCGCTCCAAGGTCCTGTTTCCACAGGTCCTCTCTCCTTTTTTGTGAATTTTCAATCGGGGAGGTGCTTTTAATGAAGCTATTTCTGGATTTCAAACGTGAGGCTGTTGGTTGGTGGTGATATAGAGGGTGCCTACGATCATGAGTTTGTTTGTACCTCTCCGCATCTTCAGCTGTCCTTCGTTGAGTGTGGAGTGGAGTGATTCCCGCAATTGGATATAATTTCCCAGTTGGTGTTATTGTTCGTGCCATTTCATTGATTGCTATGTCCACTTGTTTTGAGTGAGCAGATTTTTGCCAAACCGGACACGCATACTCCGCAGCAGACAGACACAAACCTTGCGCAGAAGCTCTAAGTATCGACGGTCTTTCCCCCCCATGTAGTCCCTGTCAGTTTTCGTATAATGTTGTTTCTTGCAAAAAATAGTATTAATTTATATATTAATGATAAAAATATAATGAGAAAATAAACACGAGTCACTCTGTAGGCCTTGAAAAGGGTGTGAATCCTTAAAAAATACCCCATCCGTAATGGAAAGGATGTATGGAATACACAAACGTACTTTTTCCATGCCAGATAAACATGTTTAAACAAAGATTAATTGGACACGGCATCATTTGTAGTTTCAGTGAGTAAAAAATAAAGTTTTATGCTTTCAAAGGGTTATACTGCTTTACGTTATTTATGAGGTAGAAAAGGTGGGAGAAACATAATAAATTTAACACATAAGTAGGTACAAGTAAATGGATTAACAATTAAATTAAAGTTAGAAACATACATATTCGAACAATTTAGGTATACATACATACATACCATCACGCCATATTCCTTACGGGGAAAGCAGAGAGAACCGAGCGTCATACTCTTCTATTTTTGCACACATTCCTAGCTTTCTTTACATCCATGCATCGTCCCATACATGCTCGTCGATTATTCAAGCTTCTTATATTTTCTTCTTTCAAAATATCATTTACATGGTCATGTCATCCCTTTCTGGGGCGGCCCCTGCTATTCACTCCATTTCTTACACCCATATATATTTTTTGGTCAGTCGTTCATCAATAAATTTTATTCTTTCAATATGTCCAAACTACCTCAAGGAATTCACATCCATTTTACTTATAATATTCTTCTTTATCTTGCATTCTCTCCTTATGACCTCATTTTTCATTCTATCATATATCGTTCTATTACATACACTTCTTAGTGATCTCATTTCCATAGAATTTTAATTTAGACATGAGAGTAAATAAATTGATAAAGGTGGTGGAAATCACGAAAAAAAATTGTTTTTCTTTAAAACTAGTTACATTTTTTAAAAATAAATAACACTTAATATGTAAACTTGAAAACAGAAATAGTACAAACACTCATGAAATTCAATAATTATTTATTTATATCTTTTTCTACATAATATAAACAAATATAATGTACAATGGTAGGCTTTTTGCCATAAGACAAATTCTTCCAAACCAACCAGATTACAAAGTATGACAACAATATATATGTAGGAACTTCATTAAAAGAATTAAACAAAAAATATACATAACACCAAGGTAGCAAAAGAAGGGTTGGGAAAGGACATGGAGAGGAAACCAGGTGTTTAGGGATAAATATTCCTTATTCCGAAAATACAAAGTGAGTTAGATGACGCTATATCTGGACTTAGGCTATTCCATATCTTGCTGATTGTATTTTGAACGAAGAGCAGAGAAATAATGTGTTATGGATAGTGTTTCACGTTCAGCAGAACAGAGTGGAAGTGGATGGATTGGATAAATATGTTGATTTATTTTTGAGGTACTTTGGCAGGTTTTGATTAGAGAGAATATCCTACAATAGTTATAGAATGTGTTGATTGCATTACTGCCGTATTTTCTTATTTACTCTCCCCCCCTTACCTATAACTTTTGATCCACTCAATGCACAGACTTAAATTTCAGAATAGAAAGTTATCTTCTTCTTTTTCGTTTCCTCAATGCCGAGGGTCGTGATCTATGGGGCCGCCAATGGACAAAACGAGTCGCCTCCAGTCCTCTGCTCTCCGCAGAATAAAGGTCGTTCCCGGCCATCTCCTTAATTTAATCACACCATCGCGCAGGAGACCATCTGCCATCTGCCTCTACTTCTAGAAAGTTATAGGCCTTCTATTTTATACTCAGAATTTTGAATTTTATGTTTCAGTCACGGGTTTCTTTTTTTCAATTATTACTTTATTTTTCCATATATCTCAAAATCCATAAAAGCTAGAACGCTGATAATTGATACAAATATAGAGAAAAACAAAATCTTAAATTAATTTTATTAAAAAAAATTCAGTGTTTCACAAACATTTTTTACTAAGAACATTTTTTTATGATGACACACATAGATTTATGTGTTTAACTGCCTATATTTCCAAAGTTTTTAAGAACATCGAAAAAAGCCAAATCACCCGAACTAGATAATTTAATTTTCTATGAAATATATGAACATTGTAGTGGTCTATCCCCTTTTTTTTAACAATTTTTATAAAAATTGAATTTAATGACGACATTGTTTCATGCAATTTGTAAGGCAGTATACATTATACAATATCTCACTCAATAGTTACGCAAATTTACTCTGGTTGGTTGGAAGAAATTGCCACTAGACAATAAGTCCGCCAGTGTACTAATTATATGTACAAGAAGATTAAAATAAATAAATAGTTTGATACTTAATCCCCAAACATACATACATACCATCATGCTGTTTTCATATTCTGGGTAGGACTGACCTCCATACTATACTATCCTGACATACATACTATCTTAAAATATTTATTAATTTTCTATTTCAGTGTTCATCGTTAGGAACGTTTTCTTCAATTTTACATACTTTCGCTATCGAAAGTTTGATCTTATGTGTCACATGCAACTAGTATAAGTAAAATTATCATATTAAGTCGTATCTGACAGATATATGCCATGCAGTAAAGTATAACGGACATATTTCACAAATACTATCAGCTGAAACAGGCGTTCCACAGGGTTCTGTACTAGGCCCTATTCTATACACCTTATATACATGTGACATTCAAAAAATCATACATTCATTTGGACTTTGGTCACATATTTATGCAGATGACACCCAAATATATTTTTTCTGTAAGCCAAGTGAAAGACAAACACTGAAAAATAATATTGAAAATTGTATAACTGAAATAAACTCCTGGATGTCTTCAAATAGACTTACATAAAATACTGATAAAACGGAATTTTTATGGATGGCAACCCTTAGAAAGCAACATACAATTGATCCATCACCATTTAATATTAATGGTGACAACGTAACACCAAAATCTTCAATAAAACTACTTGGAATTCACTTGGATTCAGAATTGTCATTTGAAACCCAGATTAATAATACTGTAAGCACATGTTTTTACCAACTGCGGAAATTGAAACCAATAAGAAAAAGTTTACCAGTAGATGCAGCACGTTTGCTGATAAATGCGCTAGTGGTTTCAAGATTGGACTACTGTAACAGTATATATGGTGGTCTACCACAAATCCAATTGGATCGTCTACAATCAGTCTTTAACGCTGCTGCCAGATTAATTAAGGGCCCATCAAAATATGAACATATCACTCCACTATTGAGAGACCTGCACTGGCTACGTGTTCCGGAGCGTATTTGTTCAAAGACTGTTGGATGGTGCATAAAGCGGTAAATGGAAAGGCACCATCATACATAGCGGAGATATGTATACCACAGCAGATGACAAACCGGAGGACAAGGCTTCGATCTGCAGCAACTGCCGCTGGACGTTTATCTGAGAAAAACCAGTGTCACTTCACTAATTTCGGTGAACGTGCTTTTGCTGTAAGGGCACCGACTCAGTGGAACAATCTGCCACCAACCATCAGAGTAATTAATAGTGAATTTAGTTTTAAAAAACATTTAAAAACTCATCTGTTTAAAAAAACTTATAGTCTTTAATTCCTAGTTGTAATTGTAAAGCGCCCTTGAGGTGGACACACAAAAACGGCGCTATATAAGTAAGCCAGTTTTATTATTATTATTATAAATAGGTACTTATGTATATGTATGCGTAAATTTAGTCAGTTTATGTAGTTGCCTTAGCTAGGGATGTTGGATATCTTTAGTTAGGTAAAATACAAGAAAATCCAAGCAAGCCTGTGTTATACATGTTTTTTTTTTTAAATTGAGTACACGTATTTAAATTATTTATATAAATATAAATTAAAGGACTTTGAAAGATTTGAATGATGAAATGGCACAGAAGAAATTGTCCTAATTGGACTCAAAAAATCATTTTTCACTTGGGATATCAATATGAACTTGATCGAACTTATACTTAAAACTTTACAGTTTACAAAGGAAACATTAAATATTACCTACCCCATACACACAAAAACATCGTGACAAAACACACAGTAGGTATGAACTTTCTACAAGACAGCATTCATTTGAAAAATAGACTTTAAAATTTAACTGACAAAGAAGAATATTTTGGTACGAGTTTGTATTAAGATTATGTTAATGGCATCATAATTTTCCTTTGACCTTAGCAAATGTGCATTTGGTATCATGCTGTATAAAACTGTCCCCCTTGTCGAGCTCTACAATTGAATGGAAATTGTTTGCTTGAAATATTAATATTGTTTGATGTCACTGTTGTTTAACAAATTAGTTATTGACAGGTGACAGCAATATACTTCCATTATGCAAACAGGGTGCAACCTGTAAGTACTTAACAGGAATATTCATACATAATTATGTACTCACATGAAGTAGGTATTACATTATTATATCCTCTGCATCATTCCTCGGTATTCATTCATCACTATTGACAGATGAACTGTCAGACGGACGAACACGGGTTTCGATAATCGTGTACATTGGTCAGATTAGAACAATTGTTATATATTATTATATAGAGGGTGATCTTAAATATACGTACTTAATTATTTTTTCAATTTGATTATTTGATTACTAAATAGTATGTAGATAAGTAATATGTGGAGTATTAATAAAAAAATATATATGAATTAACTATTACGTAAAATGTATCTTTTGAGATATTTATTTATTTATATATTTATGTACAAATTAAGTGTAAATTGCTCGGTAGAATAACCAAATCAGCCTTTAATAAAATGCTCCTCCGTCTAGTCATTGCATATGGTGCCGATTGCGATGAAAACATACTTCTGATGTTTGAAAGGTAAGTCCACAGAATGATATATGGTCCTGTCAATGAGTGTGGAGGAGACGATTCAATCACGAATTAGAGGCACTGTATGGCGAACCTAACATTGTACTGTTCATTAAAATAAGAAGACTGCAATGGTCCACAGGAGGAGTGATGATCGTACTTCCAACAAGGTTTTAAACACCATACCAGACGGAAGAAGAGGCAGAGGCACAGAGTTAGATTGGTACAATGGTAGGTATTTATTGAAAATTAATGGAAAAAAGAGAGAAAAAAAAATAGAGAAAAAATATAACAATAACACTAATCATAGAAATATGGAAAAGGAGGGTGGTATGAAAGGATATTCTTCAAATATCAAAGTGAAAGTTTGTGTCGAACCAATCGAGCGTTGTTTTTCATAGAAGATTTATTATGCAAAGTAGTTGTTACTGCGTAATTTGACTAGATGGTAAATCTAATAATGATTTTATGTGAATTATTTTCTTTATAATATATTAAATTTAATTTTTTTTTTATATCTAAAGCGATTCTTGCTTGACTGGAAACACTGGTTATTTGTAAGAAATTACCAAATAAACTCGCCACTTGTGCAAGGCGCAAGGATTTGTTATTATTATAATGATATATTTTCTAATATAATTGTCCATTTTTTTCTCATGTTACTTAAAAAAGATACAACAAAAATAATATCAAAGAAAAAATCATAGGTTTGTATTGAAAGCAATAAAAGAATTAAAAATATGGAAAGCAGATAAAATAAGACTCAATGTTAACAAGTATTTATTATAAATTGAATTCAGACAGTTTGGAATTGTTTTGCCGAAGCTGAGTGATTCTGTATTGAAGACAGATCAGATTGAATTGTTTTGAAAAATTGTGTGCTGTGGATGGGAAATAAAGTAAATAATATTATGTATATTAGGCAAGTGAATTATAAGAAAGCCATACAGTTGTCTATAGAATATCACCAAGAAAACAAAATAAAATATGGCGTCAAAAATTAAGTTCATTTGTTTCACCTACGATCACTTTTGGATCCAAGGAATAAAGTTTTTGGATGAAATGAGTGATTTTATTTCTTTCATCAAAGTCATTCATTAGAAGAAAAGTAAACAACTAAAGAGAGACACAAAATTCAATTTTTAATTTAAGTATTGTCAATTATTAATTGAAACTGCCTGTATTGATGGTCAATATCCTAATTGTGTTTAGTAGGGAGTTATGGTCTGCAACAACAGCACTAGGGCTATGTCAAATGTCCAGTTAGCTGTGACGTGGACTACCATTGGGATTACTTCACGCTGCTTTGCAACGTAATTTATAATTGCATCATTCTGCATAAGCAGTTATGCTTTATGGACACATGGACAATACCTTCAAATGATTAGATACACAAACGACAAATTATGTTTGAGGAATATTAAAACAACATGAATAGTTGATGATGTGTTTGTATTAATTGATTATCTTTAAAATTTGACAATTGTATGGGTAAAAACAGCACCTACAGCAGCATTTAGGCACAAATGTATGTACTTACCCGTACAATGATTGGACAGATAAAATATGATATTTATTACAGTGGGGGCTCAAAAAATTAGAGCCACCCATAATTTATCACAAAAATTGTGTTTCAGGTTCATAATCAGAATTAAAAACTTTAGATATGCTATTTATTGTTGTTTCAGCTTATCACGCCATTCCTTGTGAATATTTTTTTAGAATAACAACACTGTTTTACTGTTTGTTATGAAGTTAGCTGCGTTACAATGAGAAATGTCACAGTTTTACACCACGTGTGATATTGAACAATAGCAATTTATTCTGAAGTTTTATGGTTTATAATTTTTATTTTACAAGAATATTCGTACTTCTTTCTTTTTTTATATGCAAGTAAGTTATTTTTACCATATTCCATTATTTATTTCATTTATCAAGGCTTTTTTATATACTTTTACACTTTTTGATAACCTCATTTTTTTCAAGTTTTTCAAAAATGGGCAGACAGCAGGACATCTCTTCATCCAAACTTGGTCAGATCCAAGGCTTCATATTGAGTGGAAACCATTCAAATAGACAGATTGCCAAGTCTCTTAAGGTTTCCAGAGCAACTGTTGATAGAATTAAGAGAAAAATGGACAATAATGAGCCCATACAATCAGTTAAGAGGAAAATTTGTGGGCGAAAGCGTATTACAACACCACGAACTGAAAGAAAAATAAGGGATATTGTTCTTGAAAATAGAAGAAAGTCAAGAAAAACGCTTAAAGAAATAATAAATGAAGAAGGAATTGCAATATCTCTTGGTACGCTTCGCAGAAGACTGGCAGAACAGGGATTCAAAGCTTGTAGACCAGCAAGAAAACCGAGACTTACGCAAGCAATGAGGGAAAAACGTCTCCAATGGGCCAAAGATCATCGCCATTTTACTATTGAGGATTGGAAAAATGTAAGTTGATGATGTAGTCATCATACCATTACAATTTAAAAGGATAAAGGCTCATTTTTCAGTAAATTAGAATGTTTTACCAACTCTATGTGAATATTTTCTCTATTTCTAGGTTTGTTTCTCCGATGAGTCCTGTATTGAAATTTTGATGGATAAATCAAATTTTGTACGACGAAGAGAGGGTGAAAAATTTAAGGAAGAATGTATCGTGCAAAGGGTGAAGCACCCATTAAAGATTATGGTCTGGTCTGTCATCAGTGGTCAGGGTACTGGAAGACTGTACATTGTTAAAAATACCATGCGTCAGGACCAATACATTGATGTCCTCAAAGATAAACTGATTCCTCAGGCAATGGAATGGTTTCCAAATGGAAAATTTATATTCCAACATGACTCTGCACCATGCCATAAGGCAAAAAGAGTCACATTGTTTTTACAGGCACAAAAAATAGATGTCCTACCCTGGCCTGGAAACTCTCCAGACCTAAATCCCATTGAAAATTTATGGGAACTACTAAAACGAGGGATTTCGACCATATTGGTCACAAATAAAAGGGATTTGATAGAGAGATTAATAAATATTTGGCATCATAATGATAATTTAAAAAAACAGTGTGAAAATTTAATAAACAGCATGCCTAGAAGAGTAGAAGCAGTAATTGCTGCAAAAGGTGGACATACAAAATATTGACACGCATTTGGTTTTCATATGTTTTTTTTCAATTCTAATAAATAAATTCCTTTTTTATATACATTTTTCAATTCTATATACCCATATTTTTAAAATACAATTGATATATAATGGTCCGTAAAAATGAAATTAGAGAATTATACCAAAAAAGTCTAAAAATAGTAAAAATGTTGGGTGGCTCTAATTTTTTGAGCCCCCACTGTACATATTATTACATATATAATTTGATTAAAACATCGCGCATCGTTTAGATTGTAGATTGTATAGTTATAAGGTACTCGATCAAACATTTATAACATTTTTTTAAATCAAGTGTTTTAAGTTACTGTCGCTACCCAATTTCTTTTAACATCCAAAAAACGTTTAAATTAGATACAATTATGATACAATAACTACATAACAACAGCGAAATAAAGAGAAATTCTACATTCATATACAGATTAATATAACAGCAATAAGGAATGAAAGTAGAGAATAAACTTAGATGGGTGGTGGCAAAGCGGTTAGCGCGCTGGTTTAGTAATCCAGTGGTCGCGAGCTCGAATCCTGCTACGACTGATTTCGTTCACCTATAGCATAAGCATATGCTTAATTTAGGGAATGTATGAGGATGTATATGTACTCTTTACAAGGACGTATACATTCTTTTTAAAAAAAAACTAAAGAACCAAAAATAAATCTTGAGAGTACGTTACAATATCACAAATTATTCCATAGAGAAGTAAATACAAAAAAAATAAATCATTCAAAATGAATTTTTATTATTCGTTCATTTATTGCGTAGGTATCTACATTTTCTTGAGAAATTTTTTTTTTTCATTACATCCATTTTTATGTACCTAATGACACAAGATCAATTATAAAATTATTGTATGATCCTTCAGGGTTCAGCGGAATAGAAATTTGACTCCTGAGTGAAAGGTTCAGGGTTCGATTTCCGGTGGAGACACATTTTATAGTGTTTTCAGGCTCAATCTGTGGCACTTATTGGGTGCTTGTTGAACCTGTTAGTTGCCTGAGAAGCAATACAAAATATAAATTGTTCTATTCTTTTAAAAAATGTTTAAAATTGATGTTCTATATAATGTTTAATAAGATTTTTGAGATCGACGTTTTCCAATATGTCTGGACATTTCAGTACCTACATACCTATGGTCTGGTACATACATTTTACACATGTGGTACAAAAGGGCAACATTCCAAGTATTACATATCAAGACAGGTACCTACAGCCAACACATAGTGTGGAACCTAATTGTCATAAAGGCTAACTGCCCCTTTGTTCTGTTAGCTCCCCGCGACCCAATAATCCCAGGTTTATTGCTTGATTGGGGAAACACACCAATTGCATTTCAGAGGAAATTGGCTAAGGCTTAGTTTCAAAGAGTTTGAAAATAAACCTTAAATTTGTACTTTTCATTAGGTATATGATCAACTGTTGAAAAAACTAACTAAAAAATACTAATGTTATTTCAGAAATAATGTGTAAAGCAACAATCATTCATTTTTTACTTCATTTTTTTAAATTAATGTAATGTCATAAGATGAAAATGAAATCGGATTTTTTGGCTGAAAAAGATATCTAACTCCCAAGCCAAAATTCTCGGGTTGAATTCCCTGTAGAGAAACAGTTTCTCGTTGTTTCTCTGTACATTCTTACGATTAAATGAAATGCCTATATAAATGTTGAAATCGATATTCTTTCGATAACTTCACTGCAATCACAGCATTGAAGGTTTTTCAATAATATAACTAAATATTATTTTTATGATTTTTATAACATAAAACGTATTTAAATACCCACACAAGTCATCAGTGATTATAATACAAAATATTTCACGTTCTGCAAAATATAATTATATAGGAGTGGGTGTTTTGTTGATAAAATGTGGGTGTGTTCTGAGAGGAGGTCTTATATTTTATTGGTTAGCCAAAAGTTTCTATATAAACCTACTTCTTTACTTTATTTCATGTACGGAGCGTGGGAGGTTTGGCCTACATTCGAGATGTACCTAATG
This sequence comes from Molanna angustata, assembly GCA_963576475.1. Lineage (NCBI taxonomy): Eukaryota > Metazoa > Arthropoda > Insecta > Trichoptera > Molannidae > Molanna > Molanna angustata. The sequence continues at coordinate 21,706,985 of OY754974.1, read as the reverse complement.
TACAAGGAGATGGTTCCATCTCAGTCTAATCAATATTATATATCCTTTTCTTGCTCATCGTGTTACTGGAAGGAAACTGTACCATATTGATTTTACAATATTATTAGGAGACATTTACGTCGTTTTGTTATATCTACTTACGTTTATATTATACTTATGTTTGGATAAATCGTCTGAAAGTTTGGTTTTTTAAAATACAATTGCCGATCTTTAATATACATTTTGATATCTTTTTCACTATTTTTTTGTCAATAGTAGATAACTAAATTATAGGGAAGATCATATATTTGAAACCGACTGTTTTGCACATAGCCAAAATGCACACTGTACAGTCATAATTTGCAAAACTTTACATAGTTATTTATAACAAAATTTTATTCAAAATATTGGTAGCCAAATAGTAAATTGTCCAATATTTTTAAGCAAAATCAGGTACAATAACAAAGAATAATTTCATACTTTTTTAAGTAGCCATGAGACTTAAGGCGATGTACATCCGCGCGGATACCGCCTATGTGAACAAGGTCTTCAATGCAGTTTGCAGTTGTTTAATTTTAGAACACCTGAATGTTTAGAAAAGCTATTTGTTTTTTTTATATATATAAATAAGATTGACAAAATGTAATTATTAGAATAAATAAAAAATACTAGTCGCAATCCGTGAAAAATTTAAAAAGGGAAAATAAATATGATTTAATTCGTGCAATTGATGTTATTTTCGTCATGTTATAAAGATATTTTGATTTTTCCGCAACATTACAACAAATATAATTGAGTTATCGTCAAACTACTTGAAGCCGTGACGAGGGTGCGCACATCGCAAATTTGTGTATTATTGTTAAGTTGGTGTATGATGCAATGTGCAAACCGCCCACTTCCTATCAACATCATTTTCACTATTGAATCTATATCATTTTCACTATTTTTGCCACGAAACTTTGGGGCGCTAAATCCAAATATGAAGAAATTTTTTTCTTTATCAGCTCTACTTTTTTAGATATCTCCACTAAATATTAGTTTTTGTCTCTTCCATTGAAATAATGTTGATAACTTACAAATAACCGTTTGTTTTTAAATTATTTCCTAGTAAAGTCATTAGATTATAATGCTTGTCTAGCAATTTAAGTGACATATGTTTCAACTATGTCCGAATGCAGAGTCCTAACTTATTACTAAATTCTAAATACTAACCATGTTTTCATTGCACACTGCACAGTCGCTCACTTAAGTTAGGAGATCACGTGGCTTCCTAACTGGAGGATGCTACGACGTTTTTCTATGGGAATCGCATTGCAGAGACATATCTACATACTTAGCGCATGCTCATCGGCGTAAACTGACATTTGCGAATTGTCAAAAAGTAACGTTGATAGCGAGGAATCTTACGAGTGGTTAAATACTAAAATACGAGATTTTTTCGATGAATGATGATTTTATCAGCTTCGTTGAATATGTATTTGGTAATTTTGTCAAATCTAATACCAAACAGAGTATTTAACGATCCATACGAGATGTCGAAAATTCGGTGGAATTTCAAAAACATCGTGATATCGAGCTGTCAGTGTGAAGTTGGTTACATATATTTGTGTAGCAAAAAAACATTTTAACGTCAAACATCAGAAAAGAGATATGTAGATAGCTTTCTAAGCCCATAGAAAGCTATCTATCTCTTTTCTTCATACACAATAATTTGAAATTCTACGCCATCGACCTTAAGTTTGGCGTAGTATGTAGTTAGGGATGTCTCTGCAGCGCAATTACTAACTCAAGAATACTAAATACTCCAGTGAGGTTAGGAGTTAGTATTTCGGTACCTAGGACTCTGCATTCGGGTCTTAAAGTTATTGAGGTGTGTTTTTTGAGTTTTCGCCGTGCAGGGTAGATCAAAGTTTTCTTCGTGTGGTATTTGAGTTCAAAGGTTAATTATAAAAACAACGCATTGCATGAGATAAGTAAGTGGATAGTGCCTAGAAATATTTGAAAGGCGCATCCTGCGATTTATATATGGTCCAGTTTGTGAGAATGGTGTCTGGAGGAGAAGACACAATGCCGAACTCTATCAGCTGTATGATGACATAAGTGCAGTACGTGTTGTCAAGAGCGAGAGAGAGAGACAATATCTTGTATAAATGTGTTTGCTACATATGCGGCGATCACATATTAAAAAAAACAGAAAAAAATATCGAAAACATTGCTGAAAACCAGCAGCAACCCAAGGAGATCTGGCAGTGTGTAGCTGAGCAATAGACTTTTTGCTGTCCATTATATTGGACATATAAAATGAACATTGTAATTTGACAACAATAGTGGCTTCAAAATTTTCTTCATTTCTAGTTGAAGAAACTTTGAAAAGAGTGATCATTTTTTTATTTACTTGTCCAACTGTCGATTTGTTCAGGAGAACTTTGTTCTCTTAACATATCGACAATGTTTCAAGCCAGGATACGCGAGAATTGTATGCAGAGGTCTACTTTTTTCACGGCTTTTCCAACTTTGAAGTCAAAAAACACCAACTTAGAGGCTTCGCAGCATATATGTTCTATACACGGATTTACTCAGAATTCGGAGTAGAACATTTCGTGTGTATGTGTGTGTGTGTCTGTGTGTGTGTGTGTTTCCGTCCCCCCCTTATAACTTTTGATCCGCTCAATTTACAGAGCCCAAAATTTCAGAATATATAAAAAGTTACAGGCCTACAAAACTTTTATACTCAGAATTTTGAATTTTTGTTTCAGTCAGGGGTTATCAACTTTTTAATTTTTATTTTATTTTTCCATATATCTCAGAAACCATAAAAGCTAGAACGCTGAAAATTGGTACAAGCATAAAAAAATAAAAAATCTCAAATTAATTATTTCAAAAAAAATTCCAGGGTTTCTCAAACATTTTTTATTAAGAAAAATATTTTTTTTATGATAAATTTATGAGTTTAACTGCCTATATTTCCAAAACTTATACAATTATCGAAAAAAGCCGAAACACCCCAACTAGATAATTTAATTTTCTATAAAAAATACTAACATTGTAGTAGAAGATCTCAATTTTTTTTTAACAATTTTTTTAAAAATTGAATTTAGTGACGACATCGCTTCATACATTTTGTATGGTAGTCGCCTATACACAATATGTAAGAAGACTTAATAGTTTGATACTTCATCTCCAAACATACATACCATCATGCTATTTTCATATTCTGGGTAGGAAAAATGGAACTTCCTCCATACTATCCTATCTTGACATACATACCTACATATGTTGTATAGAAAACAAAATATCTGAAAATATTCAATAATTTGTATTTATGGGTTTATAGTTTGGTACATATTCTTCAACTATACATACTATCGCTATCGACAGTTGGATCTCATGTGTTACATGCAACTAGTTTATTCATACAATTTGAGATCACCCATTAGTTATATTGTGATCACCCGGTATTGAGCGGTGGGCGGCACCCAGAGGTGCCCACTCCCATGGGAGTTGCCATATTTTCCGACCAGAGTGGGGGAAATGGAAACAGTCTTAGAATTTCCATGATACAACAGAACAAGTCTTTCCTGATACAAAACAATTCATAAGGTCTCTTATACCTACATATACCTATTCGGAAAATCTTTATTTAACTTTTAAAAGAAACGATCCAGGGGACTTTTTATCAAATGAAAAACATCTTTCATTTTACTAAGAAAATATTGGGATATGCGATCTACATATAATTTATTTCGTGCACAATAAAATACTGTAAATATATTATTTGATGTAGTGGGACGGTGACTTGGTAATCTAATGAGGGCGAGTTCGTTTGAATTTCGTTCACCTATAACACAAGCATTAATTTAGAAAATATATGAATATGTACTCGTTTAACAAGGACGACCCGCAAGGTTTTCCTACTCCTCTTATTGAACTTTCCATTCTGGATTCAAGAATGTAAGTCTACCCTCGCATAAATACATACTGCTGAGTTTTTCCAGTTGTAAATAAATTTCAAATTCTCGTATGACTATTAAATTGTAGGATTTCTTATTGTTTTTTTTCCTACGCCTTTTTTTCCTAGAAAACAATCAATATTCCTTTCTTCGATGGATTTTGTAAAATAAATTCAGGTAACAATACATATTATGTATTGGTAGGATGTAGGTAGGTAATTATGACGAGTTTTTCAAAAAACTTATACAATACCACCATTATAATTTTTAAGCCTCGTTTTGAGTCAATTCACGATTGTGTAAGAAATATTGATCAATTTGTTTTTTTTTACCTATTTATTTATTGGTAAGTAGGTCTACACGATGAATTTTTTGATTTATTGGTAAATAAATACCTACATGACAATTCTTTTGATGTTGCGGCGTAAAGATAAATCTTGTTTTCGTTAAATTTGCACTAGGACGAGGTTAGTAACCGGACCAGAATATTGACGACACTAATTACTTGTCTATGGAGGAACGTTCGAGAACCGGAGTGGACAATGACCCGGCACTTCACATCACCCTGATGGTATAAAAGGCCATGAAGCGCTCGACACTTCATTGTAGTTACCAACATCTATCGTGAAGATTTACATTTCTTAGTTGCGTTTTTTTATTATTGGTTAGTACCTACGTGTTTCTTTTTGTATTTATTGGTAAGTATAATTGCTCCATGTTATTTTTTTGATTTATTTGTCAGTACCTACATGATATTTATATTTATTTATTAATAAGAATCTACATGATCATTTTATGCAAATAAAATATTGTATTTTATAAGAATAAAAGAAAAACAACAGGCAAAAAAACCATATAACATAGTTCAGCAATGAGATTCCCTATTCATTATGAATGTAGTGCCTTTTTAAGTGAGACGACTCTGGTCGTATTTCCATTTATAAGGTTATATACACTCGCACACCTGTCGCTGGCTACGCAAAATAGTGGGGACTGTCGTGATGGTTACAATGAATACATTTTTATAAAACAATATTTATGGGTAAATCACAAATAGTTAATCGGATATAAAATTGTGTGTAATGTTTTTTTAATTTTGTTTTTGTCAATAAACGATTTTTTTCGCAATCTTTTTTAATTTATCAAAATGAAATGGTGACATATGAATTAAAAAAGTTGACAATCTGAATAAACTCGATGGAAAAGAAAAACATGGACAAATAATTCAGACAGAAGAGAACCTATGTAGATACATACATACCACATAAAAAAAGTTTTAATTTTTCACAAAGTTTTCAAGACTGCACTGCAATATTTTCAGAATTACACTTAAAAAACTACTTAGTTTAAGTTAGCAAGAGGGAAAATTTCATTTTTATTAAAGTAATACCTACAATTTTCTATGAATTTTCTTCTCGGATTAAGTTTTATGTAAATATGAGCCCATTGTACGAAGCAACCAGACAGTGTGTTGTTTGTATGTATGCAACAATGTAATATGTACAAACGATGCAAAGATTTTCACAGGAGCAAAATGAGAATCTCATTTTGTTTCCACGAAGCGAAACGCTATAGTATATTAAAGCAGGTGAATTTTCCCGGAAACTGTAAGCAGCCCCTTTGCAAAGTAAAATTAAATAATATCAGATGGCGTATCCATTCTCATGCGCCAAACTTAGTTAAGACATGCGATGTATGTATTTTGAAGGAGGGTTGTTCTTTGTATTATAAAGGTGAACATTGAAATCGTGGAAAATACGAAGTTGAGGTTAACCAGCGTAGCGAAAAATAACATAGTACGGTAGGATTATAATATAAATATAGGTAATAACAAATGCAAGGAATGGTATTTTAGTATTATTTCACTGAATGGTGAAAACCACTGTAAGAATAAAATTGTTTAACTGTTTTTTATACATATGTTTACCGTTTGCTTTAAAATTTTGATTATTATTGGTGTCTTAAAACTATCATCAAAGAAAACACTATGATGGCTCCATAATCCTCGATAATCGATTCCTTGTAAATTGTTTATATCTTTATGTTGGTAACGAAATACCATGATCTGAAACACACTTTAGTAAAGCGGATTCTTCTTCTTCTTCTTGTTCTAGTACTGGGTACTGTTTATTCTCGGATTCACTCCTGGGACGCGGATGTCCAGCTGTCCTTCCATCTCTTTGGCGGTCGTCCAGGGGGTCTGCTGGTTGACGGTATCTGTTATTTTCACCACTCTCACTGAATCCGCTCTTTCGACGTGATCTCTCCAGTAGCGTCTTCTGTTTCTACCCCATCGCACGACATCCTCAGCGTCGCAGATCCTCCGAATTTCGGAGTTTCGTACTCTGTCTCGGATGGTTAAACCTGCGATGGGGCGGAGAGTTTTCATCTCGGTGGTTCGCAAGAGACTCTTTGTTCTCGTGGTGTCGGCTCTGGTTTCGATGCCGTATGTCATTCGATCTGAAACACACTTTAGTAAAGCGGATTGCGATTCTTTATTGTTTGGGAGGATATGTTTAGTTATTTATTTAATATTAGAAAGGGTTACAGAAGGTTGCGTGTTCAAAAGGATTTTATTTGATTTAAAACATATACCTCCAAGTGTGATATTGCTTATGTAAGTTATTCAAATAATTGATAGTAAATAATTTTATTGTGATGAAGGGTTTCAATCAAAGAACTGCTTACATGCTCAACACTGGTTTATTCGTAACAAATGAGAATACAATAGAAGTCTCGTCGCGACGTTGCCAGTGAGCGGTTGTGTTTAGTGCATATTTCGGATCTACCCACAAGTACCTACTACACTACGCAGCGAACAGATAAGATTCCATTGCTGTCATTTTTGTTTTATTATTTCATTTTTAATCTTACAAAAATTGTTTTGATTATTTCAATGTAGCATATTTGGTATTAATATTTACCTATTGTTTTTGTTGCTCTTTGTCTATTTGACATTAACAATTTTTGTTTCGTATTTTTTATTTAGCTGTTAAATATCTATTTTATTTGATTTAAATACTGCATCGCGGATATGGAGGTGGACGAGACTAAACCTCCTGATCCTCGATCGATAATTTTATCAACTGCTGACGAATGTGAATCTGACACGAGTCATGATTCAGTTATTGTACCTAACCGTAAACGAAAACCGCGTCATCAACCAATTGATATACCGTCGAAAATGAAACCTTCTTCTGTACTCGAAATAACTGCAGGCCTCCCGATACAAACCGAACCAAGCCCAATTCAATATTGTAATATGTCAAACCCACCATACATAGTATATATTCAAAATTGCGAAAGTGGCAAACCGATTAACTCCTTAGAAGTAGGCAAATTTTTGTTTTCATGTAAAAATAAAAACTTTGGGATTATTAACGGTACAATAAAATCTGAAGGGCGCTTTAAAATTTCTTCTGAATTTAACAAATGGGAACAAGCAAATAATTTTATACAGAATATTACAACTTTATCTGATCAAAAATTTAAGGCGTTTATTCCGACGCATCACGTGACGCGAATGGGGTTGGTAAGAGGCATTCCTGCTAATCTTTCTGAAAGTGATATTGTTGAATCCTTAAATTTGAACAATGCTAGACGAATTATTAAAATAATAAAGGCGCGAAGGTTAAATTACAAAGATAATTCTCAAGGCACGGTGACGTGGAAACCGTCACAAACCGTCGTTCTCACATTCGAAGGCCAAATATTGCCTGATTATGTTTACCTTTATTTTAACTCCCTTCCAGTAGAAGCATACACTTATCCCACTATTCAGTGTTTTAATTGTTGCCGTTTTGGGCACTCAAGAGCCATTTGTAAATCTTCCACTCGATGCTTTCACTGTGGTGAAAACCATCAAGCTGATCAGTGTCCAAACCCGGAAGAGCCAACATGCGTCAATTGTAAAGGTAGTCATAAGGCTACAAGCTTTATATGCCCAGAACTGACGAGACAAAAAAACATTAAACAACTGATGGCGAGTGAAAATATATCATATTTCCAAGCCTCTAAACGTTTTCCCCCTGCAATAAAGAGTTTTGCCGAAACTACAACATTGAATGTGAAACCAACCTCAGCTAACACTACAATAAACCAGATTAATTCAGCGAATCCTTCCAACTCTCGTAGAATTATTACATACAAACAAGTCAAACCTAGACCAGCAATGACACCAGCATATGACAAGAACATACATAACTCATTCCTATTCAATCCAAATGGTAATTATGTCAATCAAATGTCTAATGGTCATGCAATTAACCAAAATGAACATTCACCTCCTCCTTCTGCAGTAGAGTTATCCAACAGCAATTCAGCATTTCTGCAGACATTAATATCTCTTTTAATATCTATTCTTTCGAATAATAATAGCCTACCGTACAACGTTGCCGATATTCTCACAACATTGCAATCTTCTCTCTTCAATAATGGACATACAAACTCTGAAAATTCTACAATGGAATAGTAGGAGCGTTTATTCCAATAAAGCAGAACTTACCGAACTATTAAATAATAATTCAATACATATTGCAGCCATCTCTGAAACTTGGCTGAAGCCATCTTGCCTATTTAAGGTAATCGGCTACCAGTGTCTTAGAGATGACAGAGCTGACGGTCGGGCTGGAACTGCCCTTTTTATTAAAGATAAGTTAAATTTTGAAAAACTATCTATCCCTCTCAAATCCCAAGACTTTCAAATTGTCGCAGCACGAATTAAAAACATAACTTTTATTTCAGTATATATTCCACCATTAGTTTTATTTATAGAAAAGGACTGGACGGATTTACTTCGCCAGCTCCCCTCTCCCTCCATAATCTTGGGAGATTTTAACGCCCATTCTCCTATCTGGGGAAGTGAAGCTACCAATAAATCTGGTCACAATATAATAGATTTCATGGATATCAATAATATTTGTTTTTTAAATGATGGCTCCCCTACTCGCCTCACCCCACCCTCCCAAAAGAAAAGTGCTGTCGATCTGACACTATGTTCGAGTTCTTTAGCCGCAGATTGTTCATGGACCTTAACCAATGACCCTTACTCTAGTGATCATTATCCAATAATTATTCACTTAGAAGATCCTCACATTGCTAAATCTAAACCCCAACACCCGACAAATCGTAAAGGTTACAATACAAAAAGGGCAAATTGGCCCCTCTTCTACGATAATATAGAAAAATTAACAACAAGTTTGGACAGTTCTAACGTACACATTGAATACTCTGATCTTTTATCAATTATTTATAAGGCCGCTGACTTATCTATTCCAAAAAAATCCAACTTTAGCCCTCTGCCATGTACGCCATGGTGGGACGGAGAATGTTCTGATATGGTCAACAACAGGAAAAAAGCCATAAAAAAGTATAGGAAAAACATGACTCTTGAAAATTATATACTTGCAAAGGAAAGTCAGGCTAAAACTAAAAAATTTCTACGTAAGAAAAAAAGGCAAGGATGGCGAAATTTTTGCTCATCCCTCTCCCCAGACTCTCCCTTGTCTCTGGTTTGGAATATGATTCGACGATTTCGCTCATCATATGTCCAGAATCGGAATCATCAGATTAGTCCAGACATATTAGAATCCTTCATTAACAGACTGGCTCCCTCTTACTCTCCTAATATAACGGAATTATACATAAATCAAAACATAAGTCACCGCTCTTCAATATCTTGGTTAGATTCACCTTTTAAGATCGAGGAATTATCCATTGTGCTCAAAAACTTAAACAACTCTGCTCCTGGTTTTGATCAAATACCATATACGTTTTTCCAACATCTGCCTACTTGCTTTCTGGAACACATACTGAATAAATTTAATGAATGCCTTCAAACAGGTATGGTTCCCATAGATTGGAAAACCCAGTTGGTAATTCCAATCTTAAAACCTGGAAAAGACCCCAAAATTCAAACGTCTTATAGACCAATAGCTCTCTCTTCCTGCATTTTAAAAATTTTTGAAAACATCATTAAAAAACGTTTAGACTGGCAAACAGAACGTAATTTACTTCTCCCTAATATACAATTTGGATTTAGAAAGGGAAAGACTTGTATGGATAATTTAAGTATCTTGATATCAGACATCCAAATTGGGTTCACTAATAAAAAATACACACTCGCAGCTTTCCTGGACATTAAAGCCGCTTATGATAATGTCCTTTTGCCAATTTTACGGAGAAAATTGTTGAATTTAGGAATTCCAGAACGACTAGCTCAATTAATTTTTAATATTTTTTGTGAAAGAAAGATAGTCATTAATAAGCCTCCAGACACCTATGAACGAACGCTATGGATTGGCCTCTCTCAGGGATCTGTTCTGAGTCCGCATTTATTTAACCTATATTGCTATGATATACTCGAATGTGTTCAGGGTCTTTGTTCACTCCTCCAATTCGCTGATGATATCGTTTTATATATTACTCATAGTAATATTGAAACAGCAGTGAGAAAATTATCAACTGCCCTATCTAAAATCATTAAATGGCTTAATTCTAATGGACTTGAAGTTTCGCCCCAAAAATGTCAAATAATCGCCTTCTCGAGGAAACACAATACGGCTAATATATCAGTTAAGATTGGTGAAACCACTATTCCTAGTGTTGAAGAAGTCAAATTTTTGGGGATGACCTTGGATAGGAAGTTATCATGGACTTCTCATATTTCCCACATAATTACCAAATGTGAAAAAAATATAAACCCTCTGAGAGCAGTTTCTAGAGTTTGGTGGGGCTCACATCCTACAACCATGAAACTACTATATAATGCCATTGTCCGTAGTCATCTGGACTATGGTAGCTTCCTGATGGAACCGATACCGGAATATCTGAAATCCAAATTAGACAGAATACAATCTAAATGCCTTCGCTTAATAATTGGCGCAATGCGCTCCTCACCAATAAATGCACTGCAGGTGGAATGCGTAGAACCACCTCTCAAACTAAGACGCCAATATTTGGCCGATAAATTCATGCTCAAACGAATAAACTACAACTCACATCCGCTCCTCCCTAGAATCTCGATGCTCTCATCTCTATGTCAAAGTCACCGGTATTGGTTCAAAAAATGTACTCCCCCAATGTGCCAAAGCTATCAAAAACTCTCCCTCAAAATTGTCTCTAACCGTGCTCAGTCCATGCTTCCATATTACGAAATTCCATTTGAGGCAATAACATTGATCCCAAACATTATTTTAAATATCGACCTACATAAAAATTCAACAGTCAGTGCTCAAGCCATGAATAATAAGTTCAACAGTATCGTTATGTCTAACTGGCCCTCCCATCTACAAATATACACGGATGGGTCTAAGCGGGGCGCAGACAATGAATGCGGGGCCGCAATTCACATACCATCTAAAAAAATACAATCACTCGTTAAACTACCCAGGGAATGTTCAATATTCACAGCTGAATGTACGGCTATTAATGAAGCCCTAAAGATTTGCAATACTTTGGATTCTTCGCAGTTTATAATATTTTCGGATTCTTTAAGTGCTCTAAAGGCGTTGTCTTCCAATTTAGCCAAATTGGCCGACAGCACCTTACTATGCAACATTAAATCCGCTCTATTAAACCTTCATAAATTGAATAAAGAAGTGCTTCTTGCGTGGATCCCGGCTCATCAGGGAATAGTGGGAAATGAGATCGCTGACGAAGCAGCGAAGCAAGCCTCCGTTACTGGCATTTTACCCTCTCTATTTATGATTCCCTGCCAAGACATATTAGCATCCTTCAAAAAAGAACTCATATCCAAATGGACCATTGACTGGGAAAGGTCTAGTACCTTGAAAGGTTCTTCCTATAAATCCATCCAAATTTCAATACCGTCTAAACCATGGTTCCATAACAAAGGCATGGCCAAACGAGACGTCTCCAACATATGTCGCATTAGACTAGGACACTGCCTTATTAACAGCCACCTCCACAGGATACACGTAAGGGATAGCCCTTCGTGTGCTTGCGGAGAGGTTGTAGAGACCCTTGACCATGTGTTCTTTGAATGTCCAATCCACACCGAACATGATTTGTATTATACACTAAATACCCCACTCCCAATCAATATGTCTCATCTTCTATCATTGAATTCACCGCATATTTATTTCCATATAACAAAATTTCTTCGCCTTAATGGCTTCAATCTATAATGCAATAAAATAACCTTTACTTTTAAATAATTCAATAAAAATTTTTTGAAACTGGCAGAAATCATCCTAATGATTGGGTGGAATGCCATGTAAGCAAAAGAAGAAGAAGAAGAAGAAGAGAATACAATATAAAAAAATAACTTAATTAATTTGTGATGTCGTGGGTCGGAACTAATGGATAAAGATTCAATGCGTCTCTTATCTATTGAATGATCAACACACATATAAAATCTGTCGATGTGGGCTATGGTTCGTTGATCCTCGTCAATCTTCGGGAGCATTCGAGAATCCCGGGCCGTACATGTTGCAGCCCACCAGGCGCTGCCACAACTGATAGGTACAAAGTTTTTCTTTCTTTTGTTGCATTTTTTTCTGACCTTTAAAGACAACCAATATCGGTAACCATCAAAATGTTTCAACTTTTTTATATTATATTTGAAAAACACCTGATTGAAAGTATGCACAGTGCAACTTGTGACAAACCCTAACGACTAAATTCACGTGAACAAATTAAATGAAGCACATAAGACACGTGTGCAGTTAAAGTTTAATTTTTGATTAATATTCATCCATCTCGATGCATATTAGATTTGAAATCCCAAACATAATCGTTGACATAATTTAAATTTGGCAATAAACACAAGCGAAGTTTTCAGGGACGCAATGCGAGCAGTGAATAAATTATACTTTACCTCTGAGCGGGAACACTCATTGTATCTGCATACCTACCTTCACTCCACTACCTACAGGGTGAAATGGAAAATGAAAATCCTAGAAAAAAATGACATCCCTGAAATTTGGATGCCAATGAGAAATTTAGAATAAACTTGACGGCTGTAAAGTACTGTAATGTATCTTGATTTTTTTTTTATATATGATGGAAATAATTTTCTGCCTTTAACCAATGCTAGATATAGATGGCGGCAATGAAACATAATATAGAAAAATGTACTATAAGTATTTTCGAAAAATCGCAATAGAAACGGAGGAAGAGAGATTTTGGAGACAGGTCGCTGGGAATTTGACAGTTCTCCGTTTCAATAAAAATGATAACATATATTAGTTTGTGCTCCGATCGATAGATGGCCAGCTTAAAACACCTATATGAAAGGTTTTTATCTTGATTGAATAAATATGAATTCTAACATAACTCACACAAGGAAAAACTCACTATAAAAAGACATTTAATTTTATCGCTAAAGACACTAAATTTATCTCCTATTTTAAATAATATTCTGTATGCGTTTTGTTCTTCAACTTCTTTCTTCTTTTCCTCATAGTTACGATCAATCTGTTATATTTTTTTTAATTGTCATGCTGTTAATTTTAAAGAACCATATTAAATTGTATTGAATTTAGTTGAATCTTCGTGTTACTTACATTGGTTGTACGAGCCTTACGGCGATGAATGGATTCATGTAGGTACACTTATTTGGAAACGAATTTAATAATATAGATATAATAAAAAAAAATTAAACAAATACTTGCAGGCGCCTGGACTACTTTTTGAGTTGTATACACATTCCCTTCTTAACATCTTACCTCTACTGGTCTCGAAAATGTTGTTTTTTAACAGTACTTTATGCCAGGATGGATGAGGAAAATATTGTTTAATCGATTTATGCTTTTTTATGTTTTCTGTGTGAATTTTGTAATCGACACAATATATGTACTCCTTTTATCAGCATAAGCATTGGATGCTTTTTGAGAAAGGTACAAAAGAAAACAGAGTACTATTCGAATTGTTTTTTTAATTTGAAATAAATACTTTACTAGATAAATCAACCTACCACTAAACCCTGTGAATTTGATATTACACATATTATGTAGATATCTTATAAAAATAAATTATGCAAGGAATTCAAATAATTTAATTAATTTACATAACGCTACTCTGGTACAGGCATTGCCTAGTAGAGTAGAGTAATTCACAAATTAAAAAATAATGATGACTCAACTTTTAAATGTTAACTTAATTTTATATTCTATATTTGTTATACATTTTATTTACAAACTACATCAACTTGTATTGTACATCAGAAATCGTTTTGTCTTTCGTAATATTTTTCTTATTTTTCGATGATATTAAATTGTTTAAATATAATTTGATAATAAATTATCTTCGTTTCATGCGGTTCATCCTGTACAAGGCGCGGAAAATCATTGGTGTAATAAATTATATCCGGCCAATTCACCCACCACTTTGTTGGCTTCAGCTCAATTTGTGCGCTTTACTCATTCCACAGATTTTACCGCCTTCTGTGGTAGGTAGGTGTAGGTATCTACTTATAACCAACACCCTTATTTCTTACTATTTATTTACATTTAGATATCCTGCATACTTTATTTTAACTTACGTTGACGATATCACTAGTCATATTCATTCACATGTCGTTTAATCCAAATGTCGATTTGTTCAGGAGAACTTTGTTCTCTTAACATATCGACAAAGTATCAAGCCAGGATACGTGAGATTTGTATGTAGGGTCTATATTTTCCAACTTTGAAGCAAAAAAACACCAACTTAGAGGCTTCGCAGCATCTTCTTCTTCTTCTTTGTCAGCCATCTCTCCACTGCTGGATGTAGGCCTCCTCCAATGAACTCCATCTCTCTCGGTCCTGTGCTTCCCCCAGCCAACCCCTTCCCGCAACCGGAATGATATCGTCCACCCATCTTTTTTGTGGTCGCCCTACCGGTCTTTTATTTTCCCACGGTCTCCATTTTAGTATTCTGGGTGTCCACCTCTCGGTACCCTGTCTTGCAACATGCCCTGCCTACTGCCATTTCAACTTTGCAACACGGTCTGCTATGTCAACGGCTTCGCAGCATATATGATCTTTATACGGATTTACTCAGAATTCAGAATAGAACATTAAATGTGTGTCCCCCCCTTGTAACTTTTGATCCGCTCAATTTACAGAATTCAAAATTTTAGAATATATAGAAAGTTATAGGCCTACATTTTTTTTTACTCAGAATTTTGAATATTTGATTTAATCAGGAGTTATCAACTTTTGAATTTTTACTTTATTTTTCCATATATCTCAGAAACCATGAAAGCTAGAACACTGAAAATTGGAATAAATATAGACAAGTACAAAATCTCATTTTTTTTTAATTCTAGGGTTACTCAAACATTTTTTTTATGATAAATTTATGAGTTTAACTGTCTATATTTCCAAAGTTTTTAATAACTTCGAAAAAAGCCGAAACACCCCAACTAGATAATTTAATTTGCTATAAAACTATTAACATTGTAGTAGTACATCTCAATATTTTTTTAACAATTTTTATAATAATTGAATTTAGTGGCGACATCGCTTCGTACAATTTGTATGGCAGGCGCCTATACACAATATCTAAGAAGACTTAATATTTTGATACTTAATATCTAAATATACATACATACCATCATACTGTTTTCATATTCTGCAGCAAAATTCCTTCTATATACAAATCTGCATAGAAGTAATCATACTATTTCTTCACAGATTCGTTTTTTTACGACCGAACGTTTTCGTCGAGGTGTCTCGGCATTAAGTATCAAGGTCTTAAATTAACTCATTTCAAATTTTTATTTGATAATCTCAAAATATATTTTCACAATCTGTTTTCACAAAAACTCTTCAAAGAAGTAGGTATTTCATTTTATCTTATGTCTGCTGTCGAGAAACCGTTTAACAAATTGCAAGTCTAATATTCGAAAAATATGACACTACCCTTGAAGTCACCACGTTTTATTAAATATAAAAAAATATTCATTCAATATAGTGACTATATTATACTTTTTTTCTGAAATGGAAATGGGCGGTACACGTAGCCAGAAGCTCGGACGATACGTGGACAAAGAGAGTGCTGACTTGGAGACCTCGTACAACAAAGAGAGGTGTGGGACAACCGCAGCTGAGGTGGAGGGATGATATACAACGTTATGCTGGCACGTCCTGGATGCAAACTGTGTAGGACAGGACGGGGTGGAGTCGAATGGAGGAGGCCTTCGTTCAGGAGTGGACGGGAATACGCTGAAGAAGAAGAAGAAGATTATACCAGTTTGCTTCTGAATGTTATCATTCGAAATAGGTACATAGCAAGAATCCAAAATCGATGGCAAATCTTGATTGCAAAACGTCAACAAATTTTGCCGAAAAGTTTGATGAAAAAATTATGTAAATCGAGAAATTCGAAAATTCGAAATAAAGAGAAGGGATCTGAAAATGTCAAACAAATATTTATACTGGCAACTCCAAATCAAACAAATTTGAATATACAATGCAAATAAAATAAAATCAGTCATATGGAATAATAGGAATATACCACTAGGCAAATAAAGTAGCCAAGGGACTGTCTAGTTAGGGAAACAACAAACTTACAAACAATATTTTTGGGTTATTTTATGTACCTGTGAAAGTAAATCAAATATGAGGAACGTAGGTACATATTTCAGGGAAACTGGCAGGTTAAGAAATAATGTAATTATTTTTCTTAATAGGCCTACATAGAACATTTTACATAGTAAAGAATTTTGAATTTTTGTTTCAATCAGAATATTTACATGCAACAGTTACATGCAACTAGTTTATACAAAAAAATAATGAATATTTCATACAAAACTTAGATATGAACAAATTTAAATGATTGAATGCAAATTAAGATTAAAATTATTAGATTATGATCGAGTAATGTTTTATACATTTTAAAAATTTAGAAAAGATAACATTATATTAATATCATGTTACGAGTAGCCTTATGGCATCTTTCTCTTCTTTCAGGTACCTAAAACCAATGAAAGCAATAAAATTAATTTATTTATTGTATTGATTAGTAGAACCGACAGTTTAAATAATATTAACAAAGGTGTATAAAATTAAAAATTATGTTATAAACAACTAAAATTATGAAAAAAATTATATTTAATTTTACGTTCTACTTAAATTTTTTTCGTAAACGCGACTCCCATTCACCGGTATCGCTCTATGCTGAGCATCGTCAGAATGGTGAGCAATGGTGAGCATGGTGGACGATGCTCAGCATAGAGCGATACCGGTGAATGGGAGTCGCGTTTGCGAAAAAATTTAAGTAGAACGTAAAATTAAATATAATTTTTTTCATAATTTTAGTTGATTATGGAGTTCTATCATGAAGTGACAGTTTCAAGCATTGAAAAAAAATATGTTATAAACATTTTTAAGTGTTATAAGTGAGTATTTAAATATTGTTACAATTATCTTGTACCATGAACCAATGTAAGTGATATATAATAAATATGTTTTGTTCTGTTTCCGCTGAATAAATTAATAAATAAATAAATGCCGACCGCCGTGGCACAGTTGGTAAGCCGATCGGTTTCTGTGCGGGCGTCCTGGGTTCGATTCCCAGCAGAGGAGAAATTTATTTAAATTCATTTCTCACGCAAATATTGCTTCTCTGGGCTGGAAACACTGGTTAGTTGGAAGAAATTGCCATACGGCAATAAACTCGCCACTTTCGCAGGGTGCAAGGAAGTGTTCATTATTTATTTATTTAAATATAAAAAAAATATTGTGTGTTTTACAGCCGTGAAGAGAAGAAGATCCAGAAGTCGCCCATCGACCCCCAGAGTGACTCTTGTAAGTGCTCTACAGGATCTTCATTCAGCGAAACCATTTGTCGAGTGAGTGTTAGCTGCCATCCTCAGTCATGAGCCCAAGAAAGAAGAAGAGAAAATGTGAGTAAATTGCAACATTAATATTATATTAGGGTTTTTAATATTTACATATTTGTATCTTCCAAATTATGATTCATACAACGTTGTTTCATCTAATGAAAGCTGATGCTTTAATGTGGTCAGCTGTTTACATCAATACAATCACCATTCTGCGTGTCCTGCCGTTCTTCAAACCCTTGAATTCACGATTGACCTCGTTTCTGGTAATCATATTTTATGGGAATTTTTAATTGTCCCTCGTGTCATATGATGTATGTACAATGTACTTACAATATATGCCTTCACCCATAGTGAATATGTACACACTTATCAGTTCAGGGTGATGTTATAGTCCAACATCCCTCCGGTATGAAAACAAATCCGCGCTTAACGACTAATTAATTAGGATCGTTAATTTGCGGGACTGGGAGCATAAATTGTTTGTAGATTGAAGGAGGATGTAATCATATTATGGGTGTTGTGTCGGATAAAGGACATTTTTGAGGGAAAATACTCGTTTCAACTTTACTGGATATATGCATCTACGGATAATTTTAAAATTAACTTCCATTTGCAGTCTGAAAACCCTGACGTGGGCCAGTAAATAAATGAAGTTGATATGAGATTTTTAAAAAACACAAATAACTTTGTTTACACCACTTTTTGTTTTTTTCTTTAGTAGCCGTACTCGCTATCACAATATTATTAATAATTTCTGTATTAACTTTGTGGTACATTTTTAAAAACTTTTAAAAAACACAAATAACTTTGTTTACACCACTTTTTGTAAACAAAGCCACAACCAGTGTAAACCACAAAAAGTGGTGTAAACAAAGTTATTTATGTTTTTTAAAAGTTTTTAAAAATGTACCACAAAGTTAATACAGAAATTATTATCTAATAATATTGTGATAGCGAGTACGGCTACTAAAGAAAAAAACAAAAAGTGGTGTAAACAAAGTTATTTGTGTTTTTTAAAAGTTTTTAAAAATGTACCACAAAGTTAATACAGAAATTATTAATAATATTGATATGAGATCGCTGAGGAAAATACTTAACAGGACTATCTTAGACACATCCAAAAAAATGGAATGAAAAACATAATTCTGTTAAACAAATACCCATTATTTTTCTATTTCCTCTCAGTGCAGGTAAAGAAATGAAAAATTTAGGAAAGAATGTAAGATAAAGATGAATGCTAATAATATAACGAAAGCTAAGATATTAAGATAATTTAACCTCATGGGAAGAATGATTTAAGAGCGCCTAATGAACAGCACTACTAAAAATATCAAATGTTAAGTTTCTTGAGCTTGGAATCACATTGAAATATTTGACAATTAAAAAAATAAGAAGCACTACTCAGATATCCTTCCAACTCGAATGGGGTCTAAGCGAGTATCAGAAATACAAATTTGCAAATTTTAAAAAATCGAATGAGTACTTCAGTCTATAATAAAATAGAATACACGCACATAGTACCTACACAGCACACACACATAAAATGTGATGAAACTTTCAGAATATAATCTCAGCATGATACTTGTTTTTTTTATTTCAACAAAATATAATGTACAAGAAAAATAATATAACCAATGATCCCACTAACCATAATGTTATATGACTTCAATCCAATTATTTATTTATTTAATATTGCTTCTCGGGCAACTAACAGGTAGGTACTATGTCAAATATTAATTAAACACGCACCCAATAACAAGTTGCCACATTTTGGAGACTTACGATATTAATCGTCTCACAATTATGTCCAATAATAATCTGCAATAAAATATAGCCTTAAGAATTGCGAATTCATAACTCCTAACTATATCCCTTAGAGTAGTCAGGAGTAAAAAGTATAAAAACGGAACGACAGGTCGGAGTCATCGAAGAAAAAAAATCTTAACCATGTGAATGATATTCTGAAAGAAGGAAAAATAAGAAGCTTGAACAATAGATTAGGTTGAACAATAGATGTATGAGACGACGAGGCTTTGGAAGCGTGTTAGGATAAAGAAAAGTGGCGAGCGGCTATCTCTGCTTACACCATTAAGGAAATGATATAAAAATGATATTTTAAAACGAAACAAATGGATACCTACGTGAAAAGTAAAAGCCTGTTCTAGAAACTGTTATATTGTCAATTTCTTGGGTTGAATACAAAATGAATAGAATTTGAAATTACACAGGTCTTTGGAGACATTGTGGTAGAAAGCAGTTGATTGGATGAATGAGGAAGAAGGTGATTATCCCACTTGATTAGACTGGTATTCATTATTCTAGAGCGTTTTATAACGTAGTTCACTTCCGCGTCAAATCGTCTTGTGAAATAATAGAAGCTTCTTGGAAAATCTTATAAGTAGTAGCTACGTGTATTATATGGATTCAGTTTGAATTATAATAATGTTTTGTTGGATCTTGAAAAAAAACAGGAAAATATAAAAAAAAATGTTTTATTATTAAAAAATTAACGCCAATTTCGTTTTATAATTTTCGTTTTATCTAAATATTCAAGAGCCTAAATTCCGTTATAAAATCTTTAATTTATAACAGATTTCAACTTTTTTGATTATTAATAGGGATCTCATTTTTTTTCTTTGGAAATATATTCCAACTGTCGATTTGTTCAAGAGAACTTTTCTCTTAACATATCGACAATGTTTCAAGCCAGGATACGCGAGAATTGTATGCAGGGTCTATATTTTTCACGGTTTTTCCAACATTGAAGTCAAAAAACACCAACTTTTAGGCTTCGCAGCATATATGTGTGTGTGTGTGTGTGTATGTGTGTGTGTGTGTGTGTGTGCTTGTGTGTGTGTGTGTGTGTCTGTGTGGTGTGTGTGTATGTGTGTGTGTGTGTGTGTGTGTGTGTGCTTGTGTGTGTGTGTGTGTGTGTGTGTGTGTGTGTGTGTGTGGGTGTGTGTGTGTGGGTGTGTGTGTATGGCGTGTGTGTGTGTGTGGTGTGTGTGTGTGTGTGTGTGTGTGGTGTGTGTGTGTGTGTGTGTGTGTCCCTGTCCGTCCCTTATAAATTTTGATCCGCTCAATTCACAGAGCCCAAAATTTCAGAATATATAAATAGTTATAGGCCTACAAAACTTTTATACTCAGAATATTGAATTTTTGTTTCAGTCAGGGGTTATCAACTTTTGAATTTACACTTTATTTTTCCATTTATCTCAGAAACCATAAAAGGAAGAACGCTGAAAATTGGTATGAACATAGACAAAAATAAAATCTCAAATGGTTTTTTCAAAATATAATTCAGTTTTTAAACATTTTTTATTTAGAAAAATATTTTTTTATCATACATTTATGTGTTTAACTGCCTATATTTCCAAAGTTTTTAAAAATATCGAAAAAAGCCGAAACACCCCAACAATAATATCTAAGAAGACTTAATAGTTTGATATTTCATCTACAAACATAAAATACATACCATCATGCTGTTTTCATATTCTGGGTAGGAAAAGAGGACTGACCTCCATACTATGCTATCTTGACATAGAAAACAAAATATCTTAAAATAGTCAATAATTTGAATTAATGGGTTTAGATATTCTTCTACTAATACATACTATCGCTATCGACAGTTGGATATCGACGGTTTTTTTATTTTTTTCATTAGGCAATTCACACAATATTGTATGATTTGTGCCATATTTGTATTCACAGAACACTTAAACTTAAATATAAACAAGACATACACTATGAACAGTATCAAATAAAAGAAAGTCACTTAACACTAAAAATAAACATAAAATATCAAAAAGTACATTACAGAAGGATATTATTTTTAACAATAAATTTTATTAGCTTACGATACACATTATTGTTTTTGAGAGCTAGGAGGTGAGCAACATTAAAAGGTCTAGAGATTTCACTAAATTCGTTGTAAAGATTACCAGAAGACTGGATTGGGCACGAAAAGAACAGATGATCCAACGTTTCTATGTCGGTACTACATTCACATACATCACTATCGACTATTTTAATTTTATTTAAATGACTTGCAATTAGACAGTGACCAATTCTCATGCGACAAATGATTGAAATTTCTTTTTTTGAAAATTTAACATCGTTATACCAAGGTCTTCTTGGAATGATATTGTTTTGAATAGATTTGTAAAATGATCCTTTGGTTTCAGACAGCCAATCAGAGTTCCATTGATTCCATTTTGAGATTGTTAAAGAGCGAATCAGATCAGAATTAGGTAAAGAAAATGATTTTGCTACAACGCCTGAAGAAACTGCAGACTTAGCATCAGTATCAGCAATTTCGTTACCCATAATACCTACATGAGCAGGGATCCAAGCAATCGAAATATTTTTGTCATTTTTCAAGGATGATAATAAATACTTAATTGAGCAAATTAAATCGTTAACTGGAACTTTGGAGACATTATTTATAATGAGTTTAATAGCACTGAGTGAATCTGTTAGTATTAAAATATCAGGAGAATATAAGTTTTGGGAGATAACAAGGGCTTCTTTTATAGCAAAGCATTCTGCGGTAAAGATGGACGTTTCTGGTGGCAATTTAAATTTATAAGATTTATTGAGTGAAGGTATAGAAATGGCAGCTCCAGCATATCCATTTGATTCGAGTTTGGAACCGTCTGTGTATAAGCAAATAGCTGATGGCCAATGTGAGGAAATTATGTTTTTAAACATTTTATTAATATTATTTGAATCACAATGTGACGTTTTGTCTAAACCTATGTTTACAAATGAATTAATAGGCACAGTTATGGCCTTATATGATAATTGATAATATGGCAGGATTGGTGAAAAGGTAGACGGAGGAATTTTAGAAGAAAGTGAAAAATAACTTTTGCATAAAAGAGGGGGGATTTATTTTTCCAAAAGTTATTCGATTGAGTAATTGAATGGTGTATAGTCAATTTATTAGGGAGAGGGTGGGTACTCAAACGAAGTCTTTTAGAAATGAATTTATCTGATAACAGTTGTCTTCTGAGGGAAAGGGGCATATCAGAATTTTCAATTTGAAGAGAGTTAATGGGCGAGGAGGACATAGCACCAATTATTAATCGTAAGCATTTTGACTGTAATTTTTCAAGATTTAATTTGAGATATATTGGTAGAGGATCCCATAAAAAACTGCCGTAGTCCATGTGACTACGGATGAGAGTATTGTAAAGAAGTTTCATTGTAGAGGGATGAGCACCCCACCACACCTTTGTAACTGCACGAAGAACATTGTTAAAATTCATTACAGCTATATCAATTTTTTTCATAGAAAGATATAAAACAACATCATCAGCATACATTAGAATAGAACAGAGGC
This sequence comes from Molanna angustata, assembly GCA_963576475.1. Classification (NCBI taxonomy): domain Eukaryota; kingdom Metazoa; phylum Arthropoda; class Insecta; order Trichoptera; family Molannidae; genus Molanna; species Molanna angustata. The sequence continues at coordinate 21,683,920 of OY754974.1, read as the reverse complement.
CTTCAACACATATGTGTATGTCATGGCAATATATGTTAAAGAGGATGGGACTCAAAATTGACCCTTGAGGTAAACCTTTCCAAATAGTACGGAGTTTGTCTTCATTGGAGTTCAGAATTTTAATTATTCTTTCTGAAAAAATATTGTATATGAGTTGGGATATTTTTCTAGGAATTCCAATTTTAAACAATTTTTCTTGGAGTAAAAAAAGATTAACATTATCATATGGACTAGTTATATCCAAAAATGCAGCTAAAGTAAACTGTTGTTTTGTATATGCAATTTGGATGTCAGTAGTCAAAATACTGATATTATCCAAACAGGATTTAGATTTTCGGAAGCCAAACTGAATTGGAGAAAGCAACATTTTACTTTACACAAACCAGTCTATTCTGTTTTTAATCAAATGTTCTAGTTGATATGTTATAAAAAATATAAAAATACTTGGTAATTGTTCTATTGTGTTTATTTGATTATTGACGCGTTTCGTGCAAAGCACATCGTCAGAATAATGCTCTACAAGACTGAGACTAGTGGTTATATACAAAATTTACATGGCAGGTGTATAAAAATGTTGGTTTTTGAACGGTTGAAAAGAAGTTATATAATGCAAATGAATCTATACAAATCTACGTTTTAATACTATGAATGTAGTTGGGTCACTGGTTGTAGTCCCCTGTGTCCATTAGGCCTGTAACAAAAGGAAACGACAGCAGTAAAATTCGAAAGGTAAATAATATTGTATTTATTGGTTTATTGTTATCTTTTAAGTGTGGTTAAAACCAATGTATTTCATAGATATTTGGTAGTTATAATTACAAACAGCTTAATTTTAATCTTAATGTATTTAACAACAAAGGAAGGTATATGTCTGTCTAACCTATCGGTTTCAATAATGGTGAATATATATGATCAATTTGTTTATTGATGAGTAATTTTTGTGGATCCTTTTTTACTCTGTTTATTTCTAATATTTCTAGTCGGTCAAGTTTTCTCCCTTTTATTGCCCGATGTATTATATTTATATTATGGTCACTATTAAATTGGTGGTTGTTTTCGTTTATATGTTCTGCAAAATTTGAGGTGTCTTTCTTTAATCTAATGCATGCCATGTGTTCTTTAATTCTTGTTTTAAAGGCACGGCCTGTTTGTCCAATATATGTTCCCGTACATGAGTTACAATTTAGTTTATAAATTCCGCTGTTATCCAACTGTTCAACCTTGTCTTTATTATTAATTAACAATTTACCTAATGTACTTGGATTAGAAAATGCAATATTTTTGCCAGTTTTTTTAATGACTCTACTGATATTTGTTGTGACATCGCCGACGTAGGATAGTTTTACCCATTTATTAGATTTTTCATTTAAATTTGTTAGGCCTGGTGCAATATTTTTTAACAATAATTTCTTTTTCTTTTTAAATATCAGATTGTCTATTAAGTTTTCGTTGTAACCATTATTATATGCTAACGTTTTTATTGTTTTTAATTCATCTAAATATTTATTTTGACTCTGTGGTACATGTAATAACCTGTGAATTAGTGAGTGGAAAGTGGATAATTTATGTGACATATGATGGCGGGATTTATTGTGAATAATATTATCACTGAATGTCGGTTTTCTGTATATACTAAAACTAAGTTTATTTTCTAATATTTCTATGTTGAGATCTAAAAAATTTAAAGAATTACCTCCTATTTCCATTGTGAATTGAATGTTTGCATTAATTGAATTTAATGCATTTAAAAACGTATTTAACTGTCGTAAAGTTCCCGTCCATAATCCAATTATATCATCAACATATCTATAGTAAAATAATAAATTTTTAAAACCTTGAATGTTCTTAATTTTGGATTCTAAATGATTCATAAAAAAGTCTGCTAGTAAGGGAGAAATTGGGCTACCCATCGCTAAGCCATCGGATTGTTTGTAGTATTTATTATTGAATTTAAAGTAATTTTGATCTATACACATACATAGTAAGTCTGTTAGTTCATTCATTAACACAGGGTTTAAGTTGTTGTTAGATAGATATTCTTTTAATGAAGATTTTAACTCATTTATCGGTATACTGGTAAATAAACTGACTATATCAAATGATACTAAAATACTGTTTTTAGGAATAACCGTATTTTTTATGTTGTCTATTAATTGTAGAGAGTTTTTTATTGCAAATTGTGGTTTAAATTCAGTTAGTTTTTGAAATAAAAAATTGGCATGTTTTGCGATTTTAAAGCACGGTGCTGAGTTATATGAGACCACTGGTCTCATGGGCATATCCTTTTTATGCACTTTAGGTAGGCCATACAATCTGGGACATAAAGGATTCATTTGACAAAAACGTGTTTTATCGTACGGATCACTAAATATTGTTTTGCAATTATTAACTAAAGATTTAACTTGATTTGAAAAGTATGCTGTTGGATCATTATTAATTTGGGAAAAAATACTTGACAGAAAAATTGATTCGACTTTATTAATATAATTATTTTTATTTAAGATAACAGTGCTGTTGCCTTTATCAGCTTTCGATATCACTAAGTCATTGTTTTTAATTTTTGATTTTAAGCTTTTTATTGTGTTGGTATCAGAATATGGTATATTTTCAACATTATAGTGTTTTTTTAGAATATTAGCACATAAATATTTAGACGCGCAATCAGAATCTAAGGCAATATCTGTATCTAATGCTAAACATTCAAAATCACGTGTTTTCAAATTTATATAAGGACTATGTTTCAATCCTTTATTTAAAAGGTTTGTTTCATTCAAATTTAATGCGATATCTGTAGTATTTACTATTCTGTCGTAGAAAGTTATATTAATATTTTGCGACTCTTGGTTTTCATTTTTAATTAAATTCTTTTTCATTTTTCGTAGTTTATCAATTTTAGATTTTTGTGCAATGAATTTCGTTTGAATTATTTCTTTTATATAAATCATTACATCAAATTGTAAAATATCAAATTCAACCGAATTTAAACGTGACAACAGGTTATTATGTATGTAATAAAGGTAAACACTTACATTGTCTCGGATTGAATACCACTTGTTCCTCTCCAACATCAACCAGTTTTTTTGGGCGGCTTGCAGGACTTTAACAGCGACAGATGTTCTTGATTTGGTTTTGATGTTCACGAAGTTAGGAGTTACCTCTGCTTTTCTGCACTCGCCGATGAACCAAATGTGTTGTGTGGCTACTGATCGTTTCAGTTTTAGTTTCTTGTAGAGGTCGATCACATAAGCTGTACTTGCTGATTTAACTAAGTTTAGTTTGTCGATCGACAATTCTTGATAGAACTCCATTGTACGTTGATATGTTATAAAAAATATAAAAATACTTGGTAATTGTTCTATTGTGTTTATTTGATTATTGACGCGTTTCGTGCAAAGCACATCGTCAGAATAATGCTCTACAAGACTGAGACTAGTGGTTATATACAAAATTTACATGGCAGGTGTATAAAATTTACATGGCAAAATTTACATGGCAGGTGTATAAAAATATTGCACCAGGCCTAACAAATTTAAATGAAAAATCTAATAAATGGGTAAAACTATCCTACGTCGGCGATGTCACAACAAATATCAGTAGAGTCATTAAAAAAACTGGCAAAAATATTGCATTTTCTAATCCAAGTACATTAGGTAAATTGTTAATTAATAATAAAGACAAGGTTGAACAGTTGGATAACAGCGGAATTTATAAACTAAATTGTAACTCATGTACGGGAACATATATTGGACAAACAGGCCGTGCCTTTAAAACAAGAATTAAAGAACACATGGCATGCATTAGATTAAAGAAAGACACCTCAAATTTTGCAGAACATATAAACGAAAACAACCACCAATTTAATAGTGACCATAATATAAATATAATACATCGGGCAATAAAAGGGAGAAAACTTGACCGACTAGAAATATTAGAAATAAACAGAGTAAAAAAGGATCCACAAAAATTACTCATCAATAAACAAATTGATCATATATATTCACCATTATTGAAACCGATAGGTTAGACAGACATATACCTTCCTTTGTTGTTAAATACATTAAGATTAAAATTAAGCTGTTTGTAATTATAACTACCAAATATCTATGAAATACATTGGTTTTAACCACACTTAAAAGATAACAATAAACCAATAAATACAATATTATTTACCTTTCGAATTTTACTGCTGTCGTTTCCTTTTGTTACAGGCCTAATGGACACAGGGGACTACAACCAGTGACCCAACTACATTCATAGTATTAAAACGTAGATTTGTATAGATTCATTTGCATTATATAACTTCTTTTCAACCGTTCAAAAACCAACATTTTTATACACCTGCCATGTAAATTTTGTATATAACCACTAGTCTCAGTCTTGTAGAGCATTATTCTGACGATGTGCTTTGCACGAAACGCGTCAATAATCAAATAAACACAATAGAACAATTACCAAGTATTTTTATATTTTTTATAACATATCAACGTACAATGGAGTTCTATCAAGAATTGTCGATCGACAAACTAAACTTAGTTAAATCAGCAAGTACAGCTTATGTGATCGACCTCTACAAGAAACTAAAACTGAAACGATCAGTAGCCACACAACACATTTGGTTCATCGGCGAGTGCAGAAAAGCAGAGGTAACTCCTAACTTCGTGAACATCAAAACCAAATCAAGAACATCTGTCGCTGTTAAAGTCCTGCAAGCCGCCCAAAAAAACTGGTTGATGTTGGAGAGGAACAAGTGGTATTCAATCCGAGACAATGTAAGTGTTTACCTTTATTACATACATAATAACCTGTTGTCACGTTTAAATTCGGTTGAATTTGATATTTTACAATTTGATGTAATGATTTATATAAAAGAAATAATTCAAACGAAATTCATTGCACAAAAATCTAAAATTGATAAACTACGAAAAATGAAAAAGAATTTAATTAAAAATGAAAACCAAGAGTCGCAAAATATTAATATAACTTTCTACGACAGAATAGTAAATACTACAGATATCGCATTAAATTTGAATGAAACAAACCTTTTAAATAAAGGATTGAAACATAGTCCTTATATAAATTTGAAAACACGTGATTTTGAATGTTTAGCATTAGATACAGATATTGCCTTAGATTCTGATTGCGCGTCTAAATATTTATGTGCTAATATTCTAAAAAAACACTATAATGTTGAAAATATACCATATTCTGATACCAACACAATAAAAAGCTTAAAATCAAAAATTAAAAACAATGACTTAGTGATATCGAAAGCTGATAAAGGCAACAGCACTGTTATCTTAAATAAAAATAATTATATTAATAAAGTCGAATCAATTTTTCTGTCAAGTATTTTTTCCCAAATTAATAATGATCCAACAGCATACTTTTCAAATCAAGTTAAATCTTTAGTTAATAATTGCAAAACAATATTTAGTGATCCGTACGATAAAACACGTTTTTGTCAAATGAATCCTTTATGTCCCAGATTGTATGGCCTACCTAAAGTGCATAAAAAGGATATGCCCATGAGACCAGTGGTCTCATATAACTCAGCACCGTGCTTTAAAATCGCAAAACATGCCAATTTTTTATTTCAAAAACTAACTGAATTTAAACCACAATTTGCAATAAAAAACTCTCTACAATTAATAGACAACATAAAAAATACGGTTATTCCTAAAAACAGTATTTTAGTATCATTTGATATAGTCAGTTTATTTACCAGTATACCGATAAATGAGTTAAAATCTTCATTAAAAGAATATCTATCTAACAACAACTTAAACCCTGTGTTAATGAATGAACTAACAGACTTACTATGTATGTGTATAGATCAAAATTACTTTAAATTCAATAATAAATACTACAAACAATCCGATGGCTTAGCGATGGGTAGCCCAATTTCTCCCTTACTAGCAGACTTTTTTATGAATCATTTAGAATCCAAAATTAAGAACATTCAAGGTTTTAAAAATTTATTATTTTACTATAGATATGTTGATGATATAATTGGATTATGGACGGGAACTTTACGACAGTTAAATACGTTTTTAAATGCATTAAATTCAATTAATGCAAACATTCAATTCACAATGGAAATAGGAGGTAATTCTTTAAATTTTTTAGATCTCAACATAGAAATATTAGAAAATAAACTTAGTTTTAGTATATACAGAAAACCGACATTCAGTGATAATATTATTCACAATAAATCCCGCCATCATATGTCACATAAATTATCCACTTTCCACTCACTAATTCACAGGTTATTACATGTACCACAGAGTCAAAATAAATATTTAGATGAATTAAAAACAATAAAAACGTTAGCATATAATAATGGTTACAACGAAAACTTAATAGACAATCTGATATTTAAAAAGAAAAAGAAATTATTGTTAAAAAATATTGCACCAGGCCTAACAAATTTAAATGAAAAATCTAATAAATGGGTAAAACTATCCTACGTCGGCGATGTCACAACAAATATCAGTAGAGTCATTAAAAAAACTGGCAAAAATATTGCATTTTCTAATCCAAGTACATTAGGTAAATTGTTAATTAATAATAAAGACAAGGTTGAACAGTTGGATAACAGCGGAATTTATAAACTAAATTGTAACTCATGTACGGGAACATATATTGGACAAACAGGCCGTGCCTTTAAAACAAGAATTAAAGAACACATGGCATGCATTAGATTAAAGAAAGACACCTCAAATTTTGCAGAACATATAAACGAAAACAACCACCAATTTAATAGTGACCATAATATAAATATAATACATCGGGCAATAAAAGGGAGAAAACTTGACCGACTAGAAATATTAGAAATAAACAGAGTAAAAAAGGATCCACAAAAATTACTCATCAATAAACAAATTGATCATATATATTCACCATTATTGAAACCGATAGGTTAGACAGACATATACCTTCCTTTGTTGTTAAATACATTAAGATTAAAATTAAGCTGTTTGTAATTATAACTACCAAATATCTATGAAATACATTGGTTTTAACCACACTTAAAAGATAACAATAAACCAATAAATACAATATTATTTACCTTTCGAATTTTACTGCTGTCGTTTCCTTTTGTTACAGGCCTAATGGACACAGGGGACTACAACCAGTGACCCAACTACATTCATAGTATTAAAACGTAGATTTGTATAGATTCATTTGCATTATATAACTTCTTTTCAACCGTTCAAAAACCAACATTTTTATACACCTGCCATGTAAATTTTGTATATAACCACTAGTCTCAGTCTTGTAGAGCATTATTCTGACGATGTGCTTTGCACGAAACGCGTCAATAATCAAATAAACACAATAGAACAATTACCAAGTATTTTTATATTTTTTATAACATATCAACGTACAATGGAGTTCTATCAAGAATTGTCGATCGACAAACTAAACTTAGTTAAATCAGCAAGTACAGCTTATGTGATCGACCTCTACAAGAAACTAAAACTGAAACGATCAGTAGCCACACAACACATTTGGTTCATCGGCGAGTGCAGAAAAGCAGAGGTAACTCCTAACTTCGTGAACATCAAAACCAAATCAAGAACATCTGTCGCTGTTAAAGTCCTGCAAGCCGCCCAAAAAAACTGGTTGATGTTGGAGAGGAACAAGTGGTATTCAATCCGAGACAATGTAAGTGTTTACCTTTATTACATACATAATAACCTGTTGTCACGTTTAAATTCGGTTGAATTTGATATTTTACAATTTGATGTAATGATTTATATAAAAGAAATAATTCAAACGAAATTCATTGCACAAAAATCTAAAATTGATAAACTACGAAAAATGAAAAAGAATTTAATTAAAAATGAAAACCAAGAGTCGCAAAATATTAATATAACTTTCTACGACAGAATAGTAAATACTACAGATATCGCATTAAATTTGAATGAAACAAACCTTTTAAATAAAGGATTGAAACATAGTCCTTATATAAATTTGAAAACACGTGATTTTGAATGTTTAGCATTAGATACAGATATTGCCTTAGATTCTGATTGCGCGTCTAAATATTTATGTGCTAATATTCTAAAAAAACACTATAATGTTGAAAATATACCATATTCTGATACCAACACAATAAAAAGCTTAAAATCAAAAATTAAAAACAATGACTTAGTGATATCGAAAGCTGATAAAGGCAACAGCACTGTTATCTTAAATAAAAATAATTATATTAATAAAGTCGAATCAATTTTTCTGTCAAGTATTTTTTCCCAAATTAATAATGATCCAACAGCATACTTTTCAAATCAAGTTAAATCTTTAGTTAATAATTGCAAAACAATATTTAGTGATCCGTACGATAAAACACGTTTTTGTCAAATGAATCCTTTATGTCCCAGATTGTATGGCCTACCTAAAGTGCATAAAAAGGATATGCCCATGAGACCAGTGGTCTCATATAACTCAGCACCGTGCTTTAAAATCGCAAAACATGCCAATTTTTTATTTCAAAAACTAACTGAATTTAAACCACAATTTGCAATAAAAAACTCTCTACAATTAATAGACAACATAAAAAATACGGTTATTCCTAAAAACAGTATTTTAGTATCATTTGATATAGTCAGTTTATTTACCAGTATACCGATAAATGAGTTAAAATCTTCATTAAAAGAATATCTATCTAACAACAACTTAAACCCTGTGTTAATGAATGAACTAACAGACTTACTATGTATGTGTATAGATCAAAATTACTTTAAATTCAATAATAAATACTACAAACAATCCGATGGCTTAGCGATGGGTAGCCCAATTTCTCCCTTACTAGCAGACTTTTTTATGAATCATTTAGAATCCAAAATTAAGAACATTCAAGGTTTTAAAAATTTATTATTTTACTATAGATATGTTGATGATATAATTGGATTATGGACGGGAACTTTACGACAGTTAAATACGTTTTTAAATGCATTAAATTCAATTAATGCAAACATTCAATTCACAATGGAAATAGGAGGTAATTCTTTAAATTTTTTAGATCTCAACATAGAAATATTAGAAAATAAACTTAGTTTTAGTATATACAGAAAACCGACATTCAGTGATAATATTATTCACAATAAATCCCGCCATCATATGTCACATAAATTATCCACTTTCCACTCACTAATTCACAGGTTATTACATGTACCACAGAGTCAAAATAAATATTTAGATGAATTAAAAACAATAAAAACGTTAGCATATAATAATGGTTACAACGAAAACTTAATAGACAATCTGATATTTAAAAAGAAAAAGAAATTATTGTTAAAAAATATTGCACCAGGCCTAACAAATTTAAATGAAAAATCTAATAAATGGGTAAAACTATCCTACGTCGGCGATGTCACAACAAATATCAGTAGAGTCATTAAAAAAACTGGCAAAAATATTGCATTTTCTAATCCAAGTACATTAGGTAAATTGTTAATTAATAATAAAGACAAGGTTGAACAGTTGGATAACAGCGGAATTTATAAACTAAATTGTAACTCATGTACGGGAACATATATTGGACAAACAGGCCGTGCCTTTAAAACAAGAATTAAAGAACACATGGCATGCATTAGATTAAAGAAAGACACCTCAAATTTTGCAGAACATATAAACGAAAACAACCACCAATTTAATAGTGACCATAATATAAATATAATACATCGGGCAATAAAAGGGAGAAAACTTGACCGACTAGAAATATTAGAAATAAACAGAGTAAAAAAGGATCCACAAAAATTACTCATCAATAAACAAATTGATCATATATATTCACCATTATTGAAACCGATAGGTTAGACAGACATATACCTTCCTTTGTTGTTAAATACATTAAGATTAAAATTAAGCTGTTTGTAATTATAACTACCAAATATCTATGAAATACATTGGTTTTAACCACACTTAAAAGATAACAATAAACCAATAAATACAATATTATTTACCTTTCGAATTTTACTGCTGTCGTTTCCTTTTGTTACAGGCCTAATGGACACAGGGGACTACAACCAGTGACCCAACTACATTCATAGTATTAAAACGTAGATTTGTATAGATTCATTTGCATTATATAACTTCTTTTCAACCGTTCAAAAACCAACATTTTTATACACCTGCCATGTAAATTTTGTATATAACCACTAGTCTCAGTCTTGTAGAGCATTATTCTGACGATGTGCTTTGCACGAAACGCGTCAATAATCAAATAAACACAATAGAACAATTACCAAGTATTTTTATATTTTTTATAACATATCAACGTACAATGGAGTTCTATCAAGAATTGTCGATCGACAAACTAAACTTAGTAAATGTTCTAGTAATTTTAGAAAACATGATGACAAATCAATAGGGCGATAGGAAGACCCTATTGTTGGGTCTTTACCAGGCTTAAGAATGGGCAAGATTAAGTGACTTTTCCAGGATTAAGGTATATAGCCAGATTGAAATATGAAATTATAAATATCTAAAAGGAAAGATTTGAATTTGAGGGGAGAGTGTTGAATAAAAGAATAAGGGATGTTATAGATTCCAGAGGTATTACTGTGAACTGTTTTAAGAGGAATTAACAATTCTTCCATAGTAAAAGGGGCGCAAAACCAGGAGGTAGAAGGCTCTATGCTCGCATAATATTTAATTTCGTTTAAATGAAGGGCATAAGGAGGGGCCAGTCTATCTAAGAATGACTCAATCCAGGTGTTCGTACAAGCATGTTGAATTTTAGAAGAATAAGCCGATCTAAATCTGCGAATTTTTTCCCAGACATGAAATGGGAGAATCTGGTGAGAGGGAATTGCAAAAGTCAATCCACCCTTTTCGTTTTTTCTTACGAAGAAATAACTTTACTTTCGCTTGGATCATTTTAACCGCCAAATAATTATCTAGGGACATGTTTTTCCTATATTTATGCATAGCCTCTTTTCTTAATTTTATAATATTGGAGCATTCTTCATCCCACCATGGAGCTTGTGGGGTAAGCCTGAAGATTTTTTTGCATAAAGGAATGGCTGAGTCGGCCGCAATTTCTAAAGTATGTATCAGATTGGACAATGCAATGGGAATCTGAGAGATATCAGAAAGTGAGTTAAGAGGAATAATCGAACCTAATTTTGATTCTATAAATTGAGAAAATTTTGACCAATTTGCTTTGTTCAGATCATGTTTTTTACGGGTATACGAAGGTTCGCGTGGATTTGAAAGAGATGAATTTAAAATAATGGGGTAATGATCGCTAGATAATGAGTCATAAATGATAGTCCATGCAGTGGAAGATGCTAAGTTATTAGTACAAATTGAAAGATCAATTGCACTGAGATTTTGATTAGGGTTGCTCAATCTTGTGTGAGACCCGTCGTTCATGATACATAAATTATTGTCATCAATAAAATTTAATATTGATATTCCATTTGAGTCTGAAATAGAACATCCCCATGAGGTGGAATGGGCATTGAAATCACTAAGGATATAAAAATCTGATGAGAGATGATATAACTGCATTCCAATAATTTACATCAAAATGAGTTTTAGGTGGAATATAGACGGATAAGAAAGATATATTATTATGAACCAACAACTTGATAAGAAGGGTGGGGATTTAAATTAATCTTATTAAAAGAAAGAGAAGATTTGATAAGAACGGCAGATCCCCCGTAAGAATCGGATCGATCATCGCGGATGCAAGAGAATCCAGGGAATTTATAATGAATACCTGGAGTGAACCAAGTATCCGAGATTGCTGCAATAGAAATATTATATTTCGTTAATAAATATAAAATATCTGATTTATTACTCACTGCGCTTCTACAGTTCCACTGTAAAATGTTTAAAGGATTATGGGTTTTGGATTTTGAACCATTTTTTAAAAAATAATTTAAAAGCGGGATAAGATTGGCAACGTTGGACGGTAAATTAAAATTTGAGTAGGAAATTAAACTAATAAGAATTTGCGTAATTAAATATAAAACAGAATGGGCATCATCTTGGAAAATATTTTCTTGGACTTCATTAGATGCAGAAGTAGTTGACTGGCTTAAAACAGCGCATCCATTTGTAGGATAGCTAGCTTCACCATTTGAATACGACATGCACTTGTTTATTTCTTTAATATTAATATGAGGAATTGTCTGTTTTTGAGTTTCCGATGACATTTTAGTGTATATTGTTTTTTTTAAAACATTGTTTATTGTTCAATTGGTTATTAGTCACTTCAGAATAGCTTTTCACAGAAGTTGGGAAGAGTTGAGATGCTTGCAGATATGATATATTTTTGTAGCCATTGAATGTTTAATATTTTTTTGCCGGGCACATTGGGCTTGTATCTGAATGAGATTCTGAACAGTTTATACACTTTAAAAAGTCCACCACTTGGTAAACTTCACCAAGGTGACTATCTCCACATTTGAAGCAGCGAGTTATAGAATGACACTGAATCTTCGTGTGACCAAAGCGACAACAGCGATAACATTGGATGGTTGGAAATACATAAGTTTCAACTTTCAGAGAGTTATAAAAAAGGTAAACATATTCTGTGAGATTTTATCAGATTTGAACGGATTGAGATGGTTTCCACATTGTTTCTCCTGATGATTTATCTTTAAAATTGAGGCGTCTTGCTTTTAAAATCTTCCCAATATGGTTTGGTACTGCACAATTTTCTATAATATCGTGAATCGAAAAGTCTGTTGAAATACCACGAATCAAACCCATTTTTGCCACTTTAAATCTAGGTATATATGCCTTTAAATTATTTATTTAAAAAAAAATGGCTGTCGTGAATTGATTCGCACTCTTAGCATCTTTGAAAGTAATTGAGATTTTATTTCTCCCTTCTGATTTTACTCCACCCGGAGAAATATTTTTAATGTTATGTTTAATAAGGATATTACCAATTTTCATTGGGTGAATATTCTTGCTAGAGTCAATATCTTGAACGAAAACAATGTAAGGCCCAGGCGAATTTTCCAGGTATTGGATTTCAATTTTACTATGAGTATTGTACAATTTTTCCGGAGAACTATTTAAATTTGGAGCTTTAGACGGATGGATAATGTCAGAATTATTTGTGTTAGGTCTCTTGTTGTTTTGTTTAGGTGGCGTTGACATGTCAGATTTTTTAACACTTGGACTTGGTCCCGGATCAGGTGGAATATCCAAATCCATATTCATGGATAATGAACGGATACAAAATAAAACTCACAATAATGAAATTAGTGCACAATAAATATAAAATACACTTATATTTTAGTAAATAACAATATTTTTTTCAGAGCGAATATAAACACAAACTTGTTGACAACCCGGTTGCTAAGCGACCCTCGATATCGACTGTTGGAATGAATATAAAAAATAACTGTTTTTTATAACCGTGTTGGAAGAATGGACTACATGAAGTGGTTAAAATCAGGAATGGAAGGTTAATAATATTTCGACGGGAGCATAGAACAATGAAGGTAAATATTGCACGTACCGCCAGCCGCGACGAACCAAATTTATGAAGTTGAACTTGAAGCAATTTGAAGCACTGGACACAATACACCACACGAAGTAACTATGAACTTGACGAATAAATTATGTAGAAAAATACTAAAATCGAATGTAAACTAATAACATATATATTATGTAGGTGAAGCACACTGTGTCGTCTCTCGAAGTTAACTCGCTATACTCTTGGTCTATACTGCTTGTAGGTAGTTTTCGCTTTTGCAACATTTCTTCTCGGCTAGGCGGGTTGGCATACATTGTCTATGATAAGGATACGGATAAGGAGAGAAATCTCTAACAAACCGTGAAGAATAGAAAATCCAGAAGACTGATACTTCATCTCCCAACATACATTACATACCATCATGCTGTTTTCATATTCTGGGTAGGAAAAGAGGACTGACCTCCATACTATCCTATCTTGACATACATACCTACATGTGTTGTATAGAAAATAAAATATCTTAAAATATTCAGTAATTTGTATTTATGGGTTTATAGTTTGGTACATATTCTTCAACTATACATACTACCCCCTATTCAGTAACTATCGAAACTAAAATAGGAACTTTCTAAAATTGCAGATTTTAGATTTACGGTCTTATTTCAGCGTTATAAAATATAAAATTGGATTAAATGGAATAGGAACGTAACTATTTTGGTCGGAACGTTCTTAAAAAGTTACTGAATCAGATGTATTATGAAAAGTATGATATTTTCATTATTTTAATAATTATTCAAAATACGTAAAATTCAGTCACTTTTTAAGAACGTTCCGGCCAGTATAGGTACGTTCCTATTGCATATAGTCCAATTTGATATTTCATAACGCTGAAATAAGACTGTAAATCTAAAATCTACAATTTTAGAACGTTCCTATTTTAGTTACAATAGTTACTGAATAGGGGGTAATATCGCTATCAACAGTTGGATCTCATGTGTTACATGCAACTTGTTTAAAAAAACTCATCGACATCTCAGGATTGTTAATAGATAATTATAATAATATTAGTAATTGACGTCGAATTCATCCGTGATATTTTATCTATTTCGGGAGTTTAAGGTATATATTTTTGGTCTATATTTTTTGTTACATTTGGCGCCACAGATATATTAGCGCCAGGCTCAACTGCACCGTTTAAACCTATCGTATATCCGGCCATACTATTCTATGCTGACATAGATGCATATAGATACCTATATGGTCTTTCTTTGCGCGGTATGTATTGTTAAAAAAGGTTATTGTATATGATGCTGAGTTATTGTGTTTATTAGACTAAAGATTAAAAATAGAAAAATTATGAACGTTTAAACCGAAATTCCCTGAACCAACAACAGAATTAATATATTTTAAAAATATTTACGAAGGCCAAGGTTAATAGCAATAGAAAATGTTTAAAAATTATATTCAGGGCTATTGTGAGGGAAGACAATTGATGTCACAGAGTACCGCCAAATATTATACCTGCATCAATCTGTCATCTGTCATCTGTCAACTGTCATCTGTCATCTGTCATCTGTCATCTGTCATCTGTCATCTGTCATCTATCATTTGTCATCTGTCATCTGTCATCTGTCATCTGTCATCTGTCATCTGTCATCATTCTGTCATCTGTCATCATTCTGTCATCTGTCATCTGTCATCTGTCATGTGTCATCTGTCATGCGTCATCTGTCATGTGTCATCTGTCATCTGTCATCTGTCATCTGTCATCTGTCATCTGTCATCTGTCATTTGTCATCTGTCATCTGTCATTTGTCATTTGTCATCTGTCATCATTCTGTCATCTGTCATCATTCTGTCATCTGTCATCATTCTGTCATCTGTCATGTGTCATCTGTCATGCGTCATCTGTCATGTGTCATCTGTCATCGGTCATCGGTCATCTGTCATCTGTCATCTGTCATTTGTCATCTGTCATCTGTCATCTGTCATCTGTCATCTGTCATCTGTCATCTGTCATCTGTCATCTGTCATTTGTCATCTGTCATCATTCTGTCATCTGTCATCATTCTGTCATCTGTCATCATTCTGTCATCTGTCATCTGTCATGTGTCATCTGTCATCTGTCATCTGTCATCTGTCATCTGTCATCGGTCATCTGTCATGTGTCATCTGTCATCTGTCATCATTCTGTCATCTGTCATCATTCTGTCATCTGTCATCATTCTGTCATCTGTCATCTGTCATCTGTCATCTGTCATGTGTCATCTGTCATCTGTCATCTGTCATCTGTCATCTGTCATCTGTCATCTGTCATCTGTCATCTGTCATCTGTCATCGGTCATCTGTCATTTGTCATTTGTCATCTGTCATCTGTCATCATTCTGTCATCTGTCATCTGTCATGTGTCATCTGTCATGCGTCATCTGTCATGTGTCATCTGTCATCTGTCATCTGTCATCTGTCATCTGTCATCTATCATCTGTCAACTGTCAACTGTCATAGGTCAGCTGTCAAATGATTATTCCAAAATGTACCGCAAGCCAGCCTTACGGCGACAAATACTAATAAGTGCATTTACGAACTCGACAGCGCTTAGTGACTACGAATTTTCGTCACGGGCGTAAACATGGCGAGAAGAGCGGCGATACGTTGTCGGATCTCGACTTTTTTACTGACTTGGCCTGCAGTTATAGGCCTACAATACTTTTCTACTCAGAATTTCGAATTTTTGTATCAGTCACGGGTTATCAAGTTTTGAATTTTTACTTTATTTTTCCATATATCTCAGAAACCTCTAACATTTTTTATTAAGAAAAATCTTTTTTTATGATAAATTTATGTGTTTAACTGCCTTTGTTTCCAAAGTTTTTGAAAATATCGAAAAAATCCGAAAGATCCCAACTTGATAATTTAATATTAAAAATATTAACATTGTAGCAGTAGGTACATCTCAAATTCTTTTTAACAATTTTCATTAAAATTGATTTTAGTGACGACATCGCTTCATACAATTTGTATGGCAGTCGTCTATACACACTATCTAAGAAGACTTAATAGTTTGATACTTAATATCCAAACATACATACATACCATCATACTGTTTACATATTCTGGATAGAAAAAGAGACTGACCTCCATACTATCCTATCTTGACATACATACCTACAGGTGTTGTATAAAAAACATAATATCTTAAAATATTCAATAATTTGGTTTTATGGGTTTATAGTTTGGTACCTACCTATTCTTCAACTATACATACTATCGCTATCGATAGTTGGATCTCATGTGTTACATGCAACTAGTTTTTTACTAACCTACCTAAGAAAAATCGCCTCCATATGTAGTTATTATTTTGGCATTATTTAGATTTATTTTAAAACATAGTGGTTGTTTTTAAAGTAATTGTACCTACTGACAGTCAAAAAATTGAGAAGAAAATTGAACACAAAATATTTGCTTGTTTAACAGAACGACTGAAATATATTGCATTTACGATTGACAAAACCCGTAAAATTAGATTTGAGCAATAATTCAATTGAGATTAAAAAGGGATATAATTAATATGCGGTATTGTTTCATAATTTGATTTGTATTGTGGCCATTCGGGAATGGATATAAAACATCATTATTATGGTCCAACAATACTGAAAGACATACAAACAGATTATATTACACTCATACCTTTGACAATGGTATGAGTGTAATGATTCATATCCTTCAATGTAGGTTTGAATGGTAATATATCATGTACATTGTATTTTCTAATAATAATTTGATTTTACAGTCTCCAGAGGGAATGATAAAATTAAATTGTAATTTTAAACCAATGTAACTTTTTTTGACAAACTTTTTAACATCTCAATCGAGACGAAGTTGGAATTTTATAGAAGTACCAGGAACTCAAGGCACCTATGTACAGAGATTACGACCTGTCATCGGCTGGTTTACGTGTTTACTTTATGCGCTTGCACAACTATGGCCCGGTATTACAGTCGGCCCTCAACTCATTGAGTTTGTTAATCTCAAGATTAATGTTATGGGGAGATTGAATCCATTTCCGTATTACAGTGCAATATGACATGTCAGTTACTAAATCTTCAATTATAGACATATTTTACTTTTTCTGTGGTTATTATCTGTCAAATTTTAAATAACCTCAAATAATACCAACTACAAAACGGGACGCTTCGACTTGAAATACTATTGTTTTATTTTCCAACATGGTAAATTTAATTTCTTTCACCAAAATAATGCTTTTAAATGTCTATTTTTTTTTTATTTTATAATATACTAGTGAACACCCGGCAAACTTCGTATTGCCTGTATAATTAAAAATCGTCCTCCATAACCACCCGTCGCTTCAGACTCTTCAATACCTCCCATCCCTTCAGTACCTCCCGTCCCTTCGGTTACTCCCGTCCCTTCGGTTACTCCCGTCCCTTCGGTTACTCCCGTCCCTTCGGTTACTCCCGTCCCTTCGGTTACTCCCGTCCCTTCGGTTACTCCCGTCCCTTCGGTTACTCCCGTCCCTTCGGTTACTCCCGTCCCTTCGGTTACTCCCGTCCCTTCGGTTACTCCCGTCCCTTCGGTTACTCCCGTCCCTTCGGTTACTCCCGTCCCTTCGGTTACTCCCGTCCCTTCGGTTACTCCCGTCCCTTCGGTTACTCCCGTCCCTTCGGTTACTCCCGTCCCTTCGGTTACTCCCGTCCCTTCGGTTACTCCCGTCCCTTCGGTTACTCCCGTCCCTTCGGTTACTCCCGTCCCTTCGGTTACTCCCGTCCCTTCGGTTACTCCCGTCCCTTCGGTTACTCCCGTCCCTTCGGTTACTCCCGTCCCTTCGGTTACTCCCGTCCCTTCGGTTACTCCCGTCCCTTCGGTTACTCCCGTCCCTTCGGTTACTCCAGTCCCTTCGGTTACTCCCGTCCCTTCGGTTACTCCCGTCCCTTCGGTTACTCCCGTCCCTTCGGTTACTCCCGTCCCTTCGGTTACTCCCGTCCCTTCGGTTACTCCCGTCCCTTCGGTTACTCCCGTCCCTTCGGTTACTCCCGTCCCTTCGGTTACTCCCGTCCCTTCGGTTACTCCCGTCCCTTCGGTTACTCCCGTCCCTTCGGTTACTCCCGTCCCTTCGGTTACTCCCGTCCCTTCGGTTACTCCCGTCCCTTCGGTTACTCCCGTCCCTTCGGTTACTCCCGTCCCTTCGGTTACTCCCGTCCCTTCGGTTACTCCCGTCCCTTCGGTTACTCCCGTCCCTTCGGTTACTCCCGTCCCTTCGGTTACTCCCGTCCCTTCGGTTACTCCCGTCCCTTCGGTTACTCCCGTCCCTTCGGTTACTCCCGTCCCTTCGGTTACTCCCGTCCCTTCGGTTACTCCCGTCCCTTCGGTTACTCCCGTCCCTTCGGTTACTCCCGTCCCTTCGGTTACTCCCGTCCCTTCGGTTACTCCCGTCCCTTCGGTTACTCCCGTCCCTTCGGTTACTCCCGTCCCTTCGGTTACTCCCGTCCCTTCGGTTACTCCCGTCCCTTCGGTTACTCCCGTCCCTTCGGTTACTCCCGTCCCTTCGGTTACTCCCGTCCCTTCGGTTACTCCCGTCCCTTCGGTTACTCCCGTCCCTTCGGTTACTCCCGTCCCTTCGGTTACTCCCGTCCCTTCGGTTACTCCCGTCCCTTCGGTTACTCCCGTCCCTTCGGTTACTCCCGTCCCTTCGGTTACTCCCGTCCCTTCGGTTACTCCCGTCCCTTCGGTTACTCCCGTCCCTTCGGTTACTCCCGTCCCTTCGGTTACTCCCGTCCCTTCGGTTACTCCCGTCCCTTCGGTTACTCCCGTCCCTTCGGTTACTCCCGTCCCTTCGGTTACTCCCGTCCCTTCGGTTACTCCCGTCCCTTCGGTTACTCCCGTCCCTTCGGTTACTCCCGTCCCTTCGGTTACTCCCGTCCCTTCGGTTACTCCCGTCCCTTCGGTTACTCCCGTCCCTTCGGTTACTCCCGTCCCTTCGGTTACTCCCGTCCCTTCGGTTACTCCCGTCCCTTCGGTTACTCCCGTCCCTTCGGTTACTCCCGTCCCTTCGGTTACTCCCGTCCCTTCGGTTACTCCCGTCCCTTCGGTTACTCCCGTCCCTTCGGTTACTCCCGTCCCTTCGGTTACTCCCGTCCCTTCGGTTACTCCCGCCCCTTCAGTTACTCCCGTCCCTTCAGACCTTTCAGCACCTCCATTCTCTTCATTACCTCCCGTCCCTTCATTACCTCCCGTCCCTTCAGTAGGTCCCGGTCATACGCTCGACAATTCACCATAGTTTCATTGCGATCGGATGAACGGTTCTCAGGATAGTCCACCTTCATCGGTAAAATGACCTGATACCCGATGAAGAAGAAGAAGAAGATTTTTTTTTTAATCCAGAAACCATCCCGGGCATACACTCGACAATTCATCAAAGTTTCATTGAAATTGAAGGAACGGTTCCCAGGATAGTCCACCTTCATCGGTAAAATGACCTGATACCCGATGAAGAAGAAGAAGAAGAATTTTTTTTTAATCCAGAAACCATCCCGGGCATACACTAGACAATTCATCAAAGTTTCATTGCAATCGGATGAACGGTTCTCAGGATAGTCCACCTTCATAGGTAAAATGACCTAATACTCGATGAAGAAGAAGAAGAAGAAAAAATTTTTTGATCCAGAAACCATCCCTGGTATACTCTCGACAGTTCACCAAAGTTTCATCGCAATCGGATGAGCGGTTTAGGAGCGCATTCAACACATACATAGATACATACATAGATACATAGATACAAACATTCAAATTTATAATATAGATATAATAATAACTTGGTATACACCACTTATGAGATAAGTGTGTATACCAAGTGGTGTATACTCATAAGTGGTGTATCTCATAAGTGGTGTATACCAAGTTATTATTATATGTATTATAAAATAAAAATTATAATGACGCCACAAAGTTACTTCCTTAAAAATAAAACTGAACTTTTAAATGTCCATGTTCGTTTCAATATGGCTGTCAGTTTGTTTTGTTGTGTGGCGCCACCGTCGATACAACTAACACCACTAGTGATAGAACACTGAAACTACACGCGTTGCCTAGCCTAAGATTAGGCCTAAACGGACACTGTGGCCCGAGATATCAGTTGGCCCTTAAATCGTTGGATTTAGTAATCCAAGTTAAAAGTTTAGGGAAGATTAAATTTCATTCGCGTATTTCAGTGCAAAATGAAACGTCAGTTACGTAATCTTCAACTATAGATATATTTTACGTTTTCTATGGTTATTGTCTATAACGCATCTGTCAAATTCAAGTCAAATTGTAATAACCTTAAATGATACGTGACGCGAAGCTGTGACTAATATTATTTTATTGTTATAACAACACATTATTTTATTTGTTTCATTACACAGCATGTTACTTTTTCAATTTATTATACAGATCGATGTTTTTTTTAATTAAAATCAAACATTGTAGTGAAAAAATGTGATTGAAGAATATGTACTACGTACGTAGTACTTCAATGCAAAATGTATGTACATTTTATAGATAGATATGGAACTAAGTGATAATGGTAAAATAGTGTCTTATGTAGAAAATTTAAGAATACACATTATATATATAGAAACAGGATGGATCAATTTAAAAAGTGGGATGAAAAAACATCGCAAAAATAAAGTTGCGTGCCTGACGTTTCATTATGGCTGACAGTTTATTTCGTTTGTTGTCAGGCAATACAATATAATTATGTAAAAAAGAAAATAAATATTAAATACATGAACCACTTCTATATCAAGTCTTTTATTTTAACATCAAAAATAAATCATGATTATAATTATTATGCATAGTTATTTGTAGTATAAAATGAAATAAAACATTAAAGCGTGCGGCGATTACTACGCCACCTGGCGAAAAAGACTATAAACAATACTTAACTCAAGATTAAGACACGCAATCCGCCAGAAACGTTGAGTTAAATATTTGTGGTTTAGTGACGTATTTGAGGGAAGATTTGGTACTGAAATACGCAATATTTTTGTTAAACTTGAGTTAAACTCCTAAGGGCCGACTGAAATACTGGGCCTGTAATACGCTATATTTTTGTAAAACTTGAGTTTAGCTCTTAAACTGAGACCTATGCCTTCTTATTGAGTTCCCTTATCAATGTAATTTTTGAAAGTTCTATATATTTGAATAATGAGCAACAGATCACCTGAAAATAGGACAATTATTTCTATTTCCAGCTATGAAGTAACGAAGAAACCTTTTTTTGTATCGCCATTTATTGGGAAATTGGATTATTTGTAAATAATCTTAATTGCGCCAGTAATATTATTTAATTTTTGGCTTGTTTACCTATATTTGTATATGTACCAATGTGCAAGTAAATCGAATATTTTTTTAATTGCATATACGCAAACATTGGATTTTTTCCCTGTCGGGGGTCATATGATTTTTTTTGACATACTTTTTAACATTTCAATAGAGACGAAGTTCGAATATTATAGAAGAACCAGGAACTCAAGGCACCTACAGGGTAGGACTACTTGGCACCTACATAGATGGCAACAATAATAATGTCCTATTTTCAGGTGATCTGTTATTCATTATTCAAATATATAGAACTTGCGCAAGCGCATAAAGTGATCACGTAAACCAGCCGATATAATATTATAATAATCTAACAGATTATTATATACTAGCGGACCCGACAGACGTTGTCCTGCACGAACGTTTGCTTGCCCGTTATTAGCTGGTTTAACAAACATAAAAAGGATGGATTACCTTATAAAAGGAAGCACGGCACATGCGTGTATACCCACATATCAGTCTTGCCTCACATAAAAAGCAACATACATAATGGGTAATGAATTATATATGTAAGATATATTTGTTACCTGTTATAGTTTCGATTACCCGGCCCTGATGGGATACACACTAATATTCACTCTCTCTCTCTCTCCATCTCCCTCTTCCTAGTCACAAAAATAATCGAAGATTCAGAATCCCCTAATAATTGATTATTTTATTTGAGTTAGATATTGAGAAGTTTGGAGAAAGACTTTTCAAAGAATAATCAATCTTGGTCTATTTTGAATTTTGAAACTTAAATTAGTTATCATTTAAAAAAAAGAAAAAATGCCATAAGAGTATCTATGTATATATCTTTCAAAAACGAAATATATATTTATAACTACATTTTATAGTACGGAGTAGAAAATTCACTATAGAAAATTCACTCTAATATACGTTGATCGTTGTTGTTTGATCTTGACTTTTCAATCACAAAATATATATTTATAACCTCACTTTACATTACGGAGGTTTTTAACAAAATAATATAATATTCAAAAATTAATTGAAATATTTAAACGAAAATATTACGAAACATTACATTGAGATAACATTGATATACCTATCGTCATAATACCACTTTAAACGGAATATACTTGTAATAAAACTAAATAGCTTTATACAATAATAAAAATATACAAATAACTTAATAATTTCATAAAATATTAAAAATATGAAAACAAATATCGCAGACAGCGTCGAAAAAACATCAAGTTTTAATGTCATAACCAACATTGCACAATATTATGACATATCGGAAGCCAATGTTCCCACTATTCAAAATGCGTATTCCGAAAATATTTATAACGATTCCCCTTTTTATTATTCTTTTATTAAATTCCCTTTTGTGAATCTAATCCATTCAGGGACTCACATAAACACATACAAAAAGTTTCATCAAAATCGGATCAGCCGTTTAGGAGGAGTTCAGTGACATACACACGTACGGAAGAATTATATATATAAAGATAATACTGACTATCCTATATAATATATAATAATCTATGCAGTTAATTGAGCAGGTAAAAAATGACATTCGTGTGATGTATGCTGTAGCTGCTATAACGAGATGAAGAGGCTGGCGAAGAACAGAGTGCTTGGTGCAAACCAATAATAGGATTGTGACCCACGAGAAGAAGTTCATCAATTTTAAATAAAGGAAACAAGGACGCAAAATTCCATTTAACAGCAATATAACTTTAGATTGGTCGATGGCCGAGCGGTTAGCGCGCCGAGCTAGTAACCCAGTGATCGCGAGTTCGAATATATATATATATATATATATATATATATATATATATATATATATATATATATATATATATATATATATATATATATATATATATATATATATATATATATATATATATATATATATATATATATATATATATATATATATATATATATATATATATATATATATATATATATATATATATATATATATATATATATATATATATATATATATATATATATATATATATATATATATATATATATATATATATATATATATATATATATATATATATATATATATATATATATATATATATATATATATATATATATAGCACAAGCATTTATTTGCTTATTTTAGGGATCGTAGGGAGATATATATGTACTTGTTTAACAAGGACATATTCATTTTTTATTAAAAATAACTTGTATTAGTGTAAGTACCTAAATTAGGATATAATTTTTTCCCAAAGACTTAATTTAAATTTCGAAAATTATACCAAATTAGAAGCGGTTCAAGTAAAGCCTGGAATGGCGACCGAAACCCTAGTTGGCCGAAACTTAGATGATCGGATAAATAGTAAAAAATAATGGCATCAGGAGGTAAATATCACAGATTGATAAATTAATTTAAAAAGGCATGGAAGTCGAGAAGGTAGGCTTATCTCCAACACTGGACGATTATTGTTTGATGATGATTAAATGATGATTCTGGGTCACAATCCTAGGATTGGTCTGCGCCAAACACTCGATCTTTCCACTTATCTCTATCGTCCGCCAGTCTCTTGATCTCTTTGTAACTGCTACAGCGCACGTCACTGATTATCTGGTCTATATAGTTGTTTCTGGGGCGACAGACGTCCCGTTTCGCGTTGGCTGATGGTCTATGTTTCACAGCCATATAGCAGTACACTCCAGACAAGAGTCTTGATCAAATTTTTCCTTGTTTATCTTTTGTTGAAGGCGATTCTTGCTTGGTGGATTCTGCTTTTGATGTCTGCAAATAATTAAACATTTACATACATACATACCATCACGCCATGTCCCTCACGGGGTAGGCAGAGAGAACCGAACGCCACATTTTTCTATCTTGAAACACATTCATCGCCTCATCAACATTCATACATCGTCTTATACACGTTCGTCTGTTGTTCACGCTTCTTACATTTCCATCTTTCAGAATATCGTTTACATGGTCGTGCCATCCTTTTCTTGGGCGCCCCCGACCTCTTATACCATTCCTGTCAGCAACATTTATATTCTAAATATTGATATTAATATCCGCTATCCAAAGACAGAAGATACAAATCTAGTGCAATTATAAGTATAAAGGCAGTGTGGGGGTCGAGCAATTCCATTGATCAAGTGGCTGTAGCTTAACTCTCCAATTCACAAATGATGGGCATCAATTTTACAGTGATTTAAGTGTTTTTTTAGAGATATTTACGGTGTTATTATTTTGTTTTTTATTTCTTTGGTTTGTTTTTTAATTTGTCATCCTTTTTATTGTTAGCATGCACCCCCATGCTCTCCTACTAATATAAAAACTTATTCATTTTCATTGAAACTCACACAAAATCTTGTCTGGTGCATAAAATAACGTTAAAATTTAATAATTAATAAATAATAACGGCAGAATATCTGAAAGGAAGGTTCATTATTAAAAATCTGTTAGCTTGTTCAAAATAAGATCAAATTAATTCAAACTCAGCTCTCCTTCTAGATTTCGACTATCAATTAAATTCGTGTTATTGTAAATTTTGAATAAATTAAAAGTATAATTTGAATGATTTATTCTCAGCGTAGGAGGTAACAGAAGTCTACATTATGATTTCGCAATTTGCCGAGGATCGGTTGCTGTAACGAAATTACACAAACCCCCGGTCTGACCAAAAGTTGTCCGAAATATTATGAATATCTGAGAAAGTTGTGAGGGTGGATGAAATCCTATCTCTCAATTTGATTTGCAGGACACTCCCTGGGGAATGTGGTAGTAAGTCCGATATTCGGTTAGAGAAGCAATAAGGACGTATTAAAAGGAATTATCTATGCGGGCGAGATTAAGAAAAGGACAACGAGGTAGGTACCTACATAGGTAGTAGGTATCTACTTTCCTACCAATAGAAGGACTTGATACCTTTTGAGAGAAATAATATTATAAGTCTGTGATCTGTTTGAACTTAATTTAAATACAAGGTTAACCGGTACATCAAATCGATCATTTTGAGATATTTAGAGGAGTAAAAAAAAAGGAATTATAATTCTATTTTATAACGCTCTAGTTACAAATCTTAATATTTCCATTTTTATTTGTCATTTAAATCTATATATCAATGATGCCTAATTTACGGTTAAAGGATTTTAGAATAATCCTTTTATAATGATCTTTATCAGTGTTTGTATTAAAGATTTCTTCCTATCAAATACTACCGCAATAAAATGTAAACATGCATGTCAAAGTTTTCACATGTCATTTGGTTTTGTGTAACTTCGATTTAAACTTGGTTTATAATGTTTTTTAAGATCTTAAATATGCCGAACCGCCCTTAACAAAAAAATATTTGTCACAAATATTGACTGCAATATTGAAAAATTGATGCCGAGATTGCATAGGTTAGGAAATGAATTGTATATCGATGTAGATATTTTGGGTATAGCTTGCCGGTTTTCAATAAAAAAAATATGGGTCTTTCCTATATCAATATCCGCAAACTTTTCAGTTGATCTATTGCCACATTTGGTTTCCCCTTATCTTTTCTTTGTTATTTTATTGAAGTTTAATCAATTGACACATTTGTTTGTTTATGTTAACTATTTGATGCTGTTTGTACGGTGTCTAATTTTGTTTATATATTATTTTTATGTTAGTAAATATTTTTAGTATTGTAATACATAAAATGGCTTATGCCGTATATTCTATAAATAAAATATAATAAATATTAAATATCACACCTTCATACACAATCTAGTTACAAAAAGGTACGCTGTCGAGAAAAAAACACATTCTCTGATGTCGGAGTGAAAAAGTACACTCAGGTACAACCAATTTAAAACCATTTCCCGTCAAAACAAGAATTCACCCTAATGTGAAAATGTCTT
This sequence comes from Molanna angustata, assembly GCA_963576475.1. Taxonomy (NCBI): domain Eukaryota; kingdom Metazoa; phylum Arthropoda; class Insecta; order Trichoptera; family Molannidae; genus Molanna; species Molanna angustata. The sequence continues at coordinate 21,657,267 of OY754974.1, read as the reverse complement.
ATAAAAAATCCATTGTTTTCTTTACCTCGAAGGGAGCATGTGAAATTGAAATGGGGGTTCATTAAAATATGTCTAACCACAGAAGAAATGTGTCCTGGGAGGAATCATGGCCTTAAATTAATTATTCATTATTGAGTTTCTTTTCTCTCACCGTGGATAGCGAGCGTATGGGCTGGAGCCTTACCTTACCTTACAAGGTAAGCGGTTTTCTATATAGGGGAAGAATTAAATAATACTTCACAATCGGGGGATGGGGCGACTTCTTTATACCAATTCCTACACTTTTATTTTTCTTTTAAACATTCAAGGACCTCATTCCTACCACATTGTCTTCCTAAATCCATCATAGTCATCAGAGTCATCGTGGTTTAAATATTTTTGATAAATTCATCATCAATTCATGTAGAAAATAATGAATATTAACAGCTCTCGTTTTTCGTCGATGGGTCTTTGAATCACATTATTTTATCAACTTAAAAATAAGTAAGATTAAATAATTATATATATATTAATTAATTTATTCATTCATTATGAATAGACAAAACAAATATAAAATATATTAATTGACTAATAACGCCCCACTAGGCAAAAGCCTGTTCTGGGACTGTTATTTTACACAGTTGAGTATCATTTAATTTTCATATTTTCACATGTTATAAAATAAGAGCAAACAAGAGAAAAAAAAAAATATTTGTAAAATGAATGATATAAATACATAAAAAATAATATATTGTACAATATCTTGAAAAAAAATAATTATTAATAGTATTGACAGAAACAAAAAAATGTGAATATAATAATATGACATGTGCCACATTCAATAAATTAATATGTGCTTCACGATTACTTATGTTTTGAACAGTCGTATTAAATATTAGAATATGAAAATATTTATAAATAATACCTACACTTGATAATATAAAAAAATGAAAAATCGAATGATCCAATAAATGATTAGTTGCAAAAACTATTAAGGGGGGACTGCTGCCAACGTACCTATTTTTCAATCTGTAATACCATCATGATTTCTTATCAAATCGTTTTGAAAAAAATAATTTAGATAGTGTGGGTATTAATAAAGAAAAATATATTTTTACTTTTTGATAATGTTCTGTATAAATTCTTGTAAAAAAATAATGGCATACCCCGATTTTCAACGTTTATCTTATATTTTTAATAAAATATAAGGCGTAGTTCAACATATTTTTTTTTAAATTAAAGAAGACAAAACTATCTAGAAAAATATTATGTGACTTTGCATTAATGCTTTAGGTTTAGTGAATAAACCTATTAAACATTTATTTTCCATTCAGCGCCATTGCGAAATAAAAGTTTTTTTTGGTTTATTAACTTAACCTGATGCATCAATGCAACGTTACATCGTATTTTTCCAGATATTTTGATCTTTTTTAATTAATAAAAAAATATAATGCGTATGCTTATTATTTTCCTACACGAATATATACAGAACATAATTAAAAAGTTAAGGTATATTTTTCTTTATTAATATCCAAACTAACTAGATTATTTTTTTCAAAATGATTCGTTTTGTAGTAATGATGCGAATTCAAATTGAAAAAAAAGGTACGTTGGCAGCAGTCACCCTCTTAAAGTAAAATACATTATGCAGGCCATACACTAGCTGTACACCCGCCAGTTACGTGTATGGCCTTCATTATATATATGATATTATTTTACATTATATATTATTTAACAAAAGAATAGATATATAAGTAGGTACATAAACATTTTTTTGTGATTATGAATTGAATATTTCGCTAGTTGCGATAACTATCGATTGTGACAGAATGTGCAGGCTTAACTTTTCAATACCATGTTCGTGCCATATCCGATAATGCTAAAGCAGCCTTCCAAAAGATTTCACGCTTAGCTCGAGTTAGTTGGGGCCTTAAATTTCCAGTAGCAAAACTGTTTTACAATGCTACCTTTCTGGGGATTATGTGTTACGCCGCCCCTTGTTGGGCTCACCGTTGTGAAACCCAATACATCAGACGTCTGCTGCTTTCTGGACAGCGCTTCGCCCTTCTGGCTTTAGCTAAGGCTTACAGAACCTGCGCAACTGACACACTTCCTATTCTTACAGGTGTGGCTCCTCTTGATCTAGAAACACAACGACGAGCTTCAATTTACAACCTGTATAGGGGTCGAAGCTCAATTTTGGGTGGAGTATCTCTCACACCCGTGAATTTACCCACCTTTCGTGGAGTGATTGAAAACTTAACTCAAAATTCACTTCTAGACGCTTGGCAAAATCGCTGGTCGTCTTCTTCCGTGGGCAGACTGACATTCTTATTTCTTCCTGATGTGAGGACCCGTATTTCATAATCTTGGATTATTCCTGATTATTGGACAATGCAATTCCTAACTGGACACGGCAGTTTCAAAAGTTACCTTTTTCGTTTTCACTTATCCGATTCCTCCTCATGTCAGCTTTGTGGTAACTCTGATCAGACTTCTGAGCATATCCTATGGGAATGCACTAACTTCTCCGTGTCAACATTCCGACGAGAACTCTACAACGATGTTCGAGGGAATTCCTTTGGCCCCATTGGACATGCGGACCTTGTAGTCACGAAGAGCAACTTCAGAGCATTCAAGACTTTTTGTCAAAAATACGGTGAACTAATATCTTCACTTACAGTGCGCGACGAACCTACTGCTCCCTTATAATCTGCTCTCTTTGGCACTCTAAGTGCAGTGTCTGCAAGGTTTTAGAGTTCTCCGGACTCTTCTTACGTTCTTATGTGTTCTTTCAGAGTTTTGCAAGGGGCCGTTTTTAGTCCCCATAAGCAGAACGGGTGGTGGTGGGGGAAGAACAGAATGTGCAATTGAAGAATTAAATACGTACAAAACTTAAACGCAAATTAATAAATATTTTAAGATATTTTGTTTTCTATATGTCAGGATATTCTTTATGTCAGGATATAGGTAATAGTATGAAGGTCAGTCTGTTTTTCCAACCCTGAATATGAAAACAGCATGATGGTATGTATGTATGTTTGAAGATTGAGTAGGAATAAAACTATTGAGTGAGATATCGAGTAGTGTAAACTGCCTTACAAAGTGTATGAAATGATATCCTCACTAAATTCAATTTTTATAAATATTGTTAAATAAAGTGTAAGATATACTTACTACAATGTTCATATTTTTTATACAAAATTCAATTTTCTAGTTGAGGGGTTTCGGCTTTATTCAGTATTTTTTTTTCAATAACTGAAACAAAAATTCAAAATTCTGAGTATAAACGTTTTGTAGGCCTCTAACTATCTATATATTTTAAAATTTTGGACTCCGTGAATTGAGCTGATAAAAAGTTATAAGGGGGGGCGGACACACACACTAAATTTTCTATTCCGAATTCTGAGTAATGTATGTTGCGAAGGTGGTTTTGGTGTTTCTTGACTCCGAAGTTGGAAAAATCGTGAAAAATGTAGACCCCCATACAAATCTCGCGTATCTTGACTTGTCGATATGTCAAGAGAAATAAATTCTCTTGAAAAAATCAACGGTTGGATAAGTTGAGCGTTCCGTGAGAATTTGTATTGAAACATGTTTGATATTTTTTGAAGTTAGGAATGTTATTCTTTAAGTATGTGGGTAGGTACTTATTTGAATAAAAATAAAGAAAAACCTCACGCAGCGGGAGTAAGAGTAGGTATATGTACATATCAACCTGACTTTTGTCAGATACATGGTAATGGGAAAACGTTCATTGCTTATTCATCGGACAAGTTAGCATTAAAATACCTTCCTGGTAACAGTCAATATACATACCAGCCTTTAAACCAAATATTTCAGAATAATTGAAACGAACAAAAAAGCCTCCTTATATAATTTTTCGCATTAGTTTAATGCGCGTAAATAACAATTTTAACGAAAGTGAGAATGGTCATATGCAAGAATATTTTTGTAGAAGCATCTTGACTACTTTTTAGATTGAAATCAAATTCCATCGATAAATAATACAAATTAGTCATAAAACATTGTAGGTACATCACATGTTCTACATTTTGGTTATTAATTAATAAATTAATTTTATTTAAGGAAAAATACAGCAATTTGAAAATGACATAAAACAACAATGAATGTTTACAATTTGCTAAAATAGTTCTCTCATCATCATACATTATATTCTGCGGTAATATAAAAATAAAATTACAAAAACATAAACAAATAGTAGAGTAGGTATATTTGAAAATAAAGATAAAAAAAATTGAAATAATTTATGTATAATACTAATAAAGTCAAGAAGACCATACAAGATAAGAAATTTATATTGAAAACATGCTTATATTATGATAATGAGATATGTAGGAATTGGAGGGAGTGGAGAAGGATAAGGTATTAGGGAGTTAGGAATACTATGCTTCGTATCAAATAATATATCAAATCTTCTAATCAAAATGATTTCATGTTCAACTCTGTTAAATTAAAATGCACAAAAAACAAAAACATTTTACAAACTAGAGTTATTTTCTATAATCGTTTGCAATTTTTTTTATTTAATATAGGTTTTTTTAAGGATTACTTATGCTTGTCATATTGAGAACGATCCCGATCCCAAATGAATCCGTCTTATTTTTAGAATATGTTTTGATATTTTGAATGTCTTTCTCTTATTCAATCCTAAATTATATTTTCATTCGATTCGAGAAATGAATATTTATGATGAAACTCAAATATTTAAAGAAACGTTATTTAAAATCCATTTTGAAAAGAAAATGAGTATCAGATCTTTAGATTGCCAAGACATGATGTGTATGTGTGCTCACGTGAAATACAAATACGGTCTACTTAACATTAGGTCCATCTAACTTGGTCTGGTGGTGTATAGGAGGGTATGGTGACTTCCTCCTCTCTGGTATATTATTTGACAGTGGCATAGGTAAATAAAATGAGGGAAGATCTCATTCCGTGGTCTGTTAAACATTTACATGTCAGTGGATTCGTAGTTAGATTAGGTGCGGGGTAAATTTGCCCGCTTCCATATTTACTTTGTCGTGGGGTTCTAAGGTTGTGTTCATATCTCCGTTCGCCGGACTTCGGGGAGTCCCCGTTGGTCGGCATTGCCTCAGGACCGAATCAAGTATTGAGACAAGTCTACATAAGGCCGAATGAGTATTTAAAATTATAAATCGATTTCGTTTCTTCTTTTTCTTGTGATAGGTTGATAAACCTGTTTTTCTCAGGATGTATGACATCTGGACAAAGTTCCAGAGATCATAACTTGTAAAAAAAAAGAATAATGGAATTTGTAAAATTTGCGCTTATGGATTGGAAATACTTGTTGGTTGGAAGGAATTTGAAAAGTTTGAAGGAATTTCACTGTCGTAAAGAAGTTGATAAAACATTAATTATTGTTGTCGTTTGTTTAGCGGAAAGGGTCGCTGGTCTGAAGTGGAGCTAAGCTGGACATATTACCAGATGCCAGGATTCACGATGGACCAAAAATATCGTAGAATGGAGACCGAGAACAAGCCGAAGAATTTTCGGCAGACCCCAGACAAGGTGGTCTGATGGCATCAAGAAATGTGCCGGAGGGAGATGGATGCAGTGTGCCCAATACAGGGAGTTGTGGAGGATCAAGGGGGAGGCCTATGTCCAAGAATGAAAAAATAACAGGCTGAAGAAATAGAAGAAGAATGTATAAAATGATTTTTTTGTGTATTTCAGCAGCAACAAATCAAAAAAAAAATATAAAAGATACTACGAACCATATTAGGTTATCAATGGGTTTCCATAAAACAAAACATAATTTACTTAGTATAACGATACAATAATAATGAAATACAAAGAAGTATAAGTGGAAAGTTACATAAGATAGATACAAAGAAGACAGTAACAGTACAAAAAATAAACACAATGAGTATATATTATATAAGCAAATATTCCAATTATTAAATTACATATTCAAATTTTAATTACAAAAATATCGGTGGCGGCCCTTTGTGTAAAATGTATCCAGTTGACCATAGGCTAGGAATTGTGAACTAGTTACTATCTCTGTCTCTTGCTTCAAGGCAAGGCAGACAGGTCAAGATAAAGTCTCTCGCTAAATGACTGTTGCCCTTTGGTACCGATCCCTTTACGTGTTCCTTCAGAGGGGACCTGTGCTGCTGTAATCGGTGTTGGTTATGAATATTTGGTAATAATTTATTTAGAAAAGGAAATTGCGGTCTCTCACAAGATACTTCGTTTAATAGTAATTATAATACCAGAAACCTGAATTATCAAAGGTTCCTAAAATTCCTCGGTAGGTATGTACTTACCCATATTCCAAGAAAGGGTTATTTAAATTATGTTATATAGACCATAGTTACTCAAAGTATGTTATTTACATCTAATGCTATTTAAGTCTAGTAGTCTGTATGCCCCAAATTAAAATATTTTCTACCTCTTATCAAGACTTATCGCATGATAATTGCGCATACGGAGTACCAATGCATGAGCTAGTAACACCAAAGACATGATGAAAAAGATCTTAAAATGACTACCTAAACTGAATAACTATTGTATTTTCCCTCGTTGGTACATGGCCAATGTCCATACTTGGTGATATCAATATAATAAAGAAAAAAGAAGAAGATTTTCCTAGGTTAAAAACAAATATTAAAACTTAGGAACCAATAAGTCAATCATCAAAACCCCAATTAATGTGGAACACTAAGGGAATGTATGCTAGAGTAGCATTTAAATCTATGAAACTATTACCAGGAAACGTTTGTGATAGCTGGAATTTCATTGATTTATTTCATAAAGTCTCAAAAATTCAAAGGTGTAGTTTGTAAATTAAATGATAGATCTTTCAATTGAGATTTAATACATCATAATATAACGTTTTCTATAAGTTAGAAATGTATTTTGGCATGCCTTTCAATTAATGGTCCCAGAAATTTCCCGACATCCTTTAACTTTTCTATCCCAAAAGAGTTGAGGTAACTTTTTCACCGCGAATATTATTCATTGCTAACAAATGTATGTACACGATGTAGACCTATTCACTACAGTTACCGTTGCTTGTTATACAGAATGTCTAACTTCATTAAATAGCAAATGGAATTTATGCACTTCATTAATAATTTGAATTTATTTTGCGAGGCATATCTGTATCTCGAAACAAATCTATGTATTTAAAGATACCTCATAAAAAATCCAAATTCAAAGTTTGCGTTTTTATTGTGAAAAATAACACAATTATTGTATTAAAATTAGTGTTATAGAATTTGGTATTTTATATATTTACATATTCATATCTTTCACGTTCGTAAAATTATCCATTTCTATGAATTACGCTTAGTAAAAAATCGGAATTATGTCAAAAAAGTCATTGTTCTTGATTTTTTTTAATCAGGGTCATGTTTTTAAAATCAGAATGTCTTTCATTTCTGTCTCATTTTACATATTTCAATGTTTTGTTACTGTATTCTCTTGGTACACTACTGTAGGTAAAAATACTGAGATACATTAAAGTCAATTCGAGTACATAATATATGTAAAATATATTTAAGAGATTAACACTAACATAGGCGTTGAGCTCTGTGCCAACAGAATGCATTGAATACATACAATTGACTGGTTGGACGGTAATAAAGCCCTGCTCAGATATATAGGATATACAGATTGCTAAATTAATAATTTAGCGACTTATTTTCTTTTCTTTTCTCTATCTTGTTTTATTTTAATTCCATACGTTATAAAACATTATTTATTTTCTAGCAATTGTTCAATACATTACTCGTTTAGTTTAACTAATTCAAAAGAACCTTAAAAAAGTTTTTAACTGAACACATGCAATATATCAATTGTGACTATCCATATTGGTACTGTGAACTGTTGATTCTGTTAATATATAAATAAATTTAAAAAAAAACAATTTTTGAAGTGGATTTAGATATTGCCTTTCACGACTTTGTTTGGTACTTGCAAGGCCAAAATCAAGACTTGGTATTCAAGACTAAGGGATCCAGACCAATATTATGGTGTTGGTATTGGTGTTGCATTTATTGATCACTAACGACGTGTAAGATCAAAATTGTATCGTGATTTTTAAGACACATTAAGTACCTATTTCAGAAAGAATATTAAGTAGGAAAAATATATATGACTAAATAAATGTAAAAATGATTGTCTGTATCAAGAGGCAATAGTAGGCTATATAGTCCAACTGTCGATTTGTTCAGGAGAACTTTGTTCTCTTAACATATCGACAATGTATCAAGCCAGAATACGCGAGAATTGTATGGAGAGGTCTACTTTTTTCACGGCTTTTCCAACTTTGAAGTCAAAAAACACCAACTTAGAGGCTTCGCAGCATATATGTTCCATACACGGATTTACTCAGAATTCAGAGTAGAACATTTCGTGTGTCTGTGTGTGTGTGTGTCTGTGTGTGTGTCTGTGTGTGTGTCTGTGTGTCTGTGTGTCCGTCCCCCCCTTATAACTTTTGATCCGCTCAATTGACAGAGCCTAAAATTTCAGAATATATAAACAGTTACAGGCCTACAAAACTTTTATACTCGGAATTTTGAATTTTTGTTTCAGTCAGAGGTTATCAACTTTTGAATTTTTATTTTATTTTTCCATATATCTCAGAAACCATAAACGCTAGAACGCTGAAAATTGGTACAAACATAGACATATATAAAATCTCAAATTAGTTTTTTCAAAAAAATTCCAGGGTTTCTCAAACATTTTTTATTAAGAAAAGTATTTTTTTTTCTTATAAATTTATGAGTTTAACTGCTTATACTGTAATTTTTTTTTAAAATATCGAAAAAAGCCGAAACACCCCAACTAGATAATTTAATTTTCTATAAAAAATATTAACATTGTAGTAGAAGATCCCAATTTTTTTTTAACAATTTTTTTAAAAATTGAATTTAGTGACGACATCGCTTCATACATTTTGTATGGCAGTCGCCTATACACAATATGTAAGAAGACTTAATAGTTTGATACTTCATCTCCAAACATACATACATACCATCATGCTATTTGCATATTCTGGGTAGGAAAAAGGATCTTCCTCCATACTATCCTATCTTGACATACATACCTACAATGTTGTATAGAAAACAAAATATCTGAAAATATTCAATAATTTGTATCTATGGGTTTATAGTTTGGTACATATTCTTCAACTATACATACTATCGCTATCGACAGTTGGATCTCATGTGTTACATGCAACTAGTATATTTTGAAAATAATTTACCCAGTACCCTCAAAAGATACGTCTTCCAACTGTCGATTTGTTCAGGAGAACTTTGTTCTCTTAACATATCGACAATGTATCAAGCCAGAATACGCGAGAATTGTATGGAGAGGTCTACTTTTTTCACGGCTTTTCCAACTTTGAAGTCAAAAAACACCAACTTAGAGGCTTCGCAGCATATATGTTCCATACACGGATTTACTCAGAATTCGGAGTAGAACATTTCGTGTGTCTGTGTGTGTGTGTGTCTGTGTGTGTGTCTGTGTGTGTGTCTGTGTGTGTGTCTGTGTGTCTGTGTGTCCGTCCCCCCCTTATAACTTTTGATCCGCTCAATTTACAGAGCCTAAAATTTCAGAATATATAAACAGTTACAGGCCTACAAAACTTTTATACTCGGAATTTTGAATTTTTGTTTCAGTCAGGGGTTATCAACTTTTGAATTTTTATTTTATTTTTCCATATATCTCAGAAACCATAAACGCTAGAACGCTGAAAATTGGTACAAACATAGACATATATAAAATCTCAAATTAGTTTTTTCAAAAAAATTCCAGGGTTTCTCAAACATTTTTTATTAAGAAAAATATTTTTTTTATGATAAATTTATGAGTTTAACTGCCTATATTTCCAAAACTTTTACAATTATCGAAAAAAGCCGAAACACCCCAACTAGATAATTTAATTTTCTATAAAAAATATAAACATTGTAGTAGAAGATCTCAATTTTTTTTTAACAATTTTTTTAAAAATTGAATTTAGTGACGACATCGCTTCATACATTTTGTATGGCAGTCGCCTATACACAATATGTAAGAAGACTTAATAGTTTGATACTTCATCTCCAAACAAACATACATACCATCATGCTATTTTCATATTCTGGGTAGGAAAAAAGGATCTTCCTCCATACTATCCTATCTTGACATACATACCTACATATGTTGTATAGAAAACAAAATATCTGAAAATATTCAATAATTTGTATTTATGGGTTTATAGTTTGGTACATATTCTTCAACTATACATACTATCGCTATCGACAGTTGGATCTCATGTGTTACATGCAACTAGTTTAAATAAAGAACAGTTTGTATTTACATCTTTATTCTATTGCATGAGTTTTATTGAAATTTGAATTTGTTTAATACATTTCTTGTACCTAAAACAAGTTTTAGTAAAACCCTTTTTTTATTTTTCATTTTAAGTAACTAACCTATGAAAACCTATGAAAAAGATTTTTACTTCAATCAAAAGAGAATATTAAAGTCTACCGGCTGAGTTTTTTTAATATTATAATATTATAATTCTTATTCTTGCTTTTTAAAAAAAACCTTTTCTTCACGAAAAAATGTTGTAGGTATATCACATATTAGATGATTTACAATATTTTTCGTGCTTCATACATAAGAAGGTAATTTAGTGTGTATTTTTGTGTATACCCAGGGCCTTAAAAGTGGAATTGTTCCTAGTTACAAGAGAGACAACGATCAATTATTAGTGTAACCAATGAAACCATGATATCATATTAATTCTTTTATGTTTGTGTTATCATTTTTGTTGAAATCTGTATTTTGAAATTAAATTAAATTCATTTTCTTAGCAAATAAATTATTTTGATTGTAATTATTTGTTTATTTAGTTAAGTAGTGTGAATATAAATATAAAATAAAAATCTATTAATATTGCATTTCTGATATTAGCACATTTGAATCATTCTGTATACGGATTTATAAGTATTCAGCAGTCACAGACTGTGAAATAAAACATTTTAACTTTCTGCATAGTAAATTTCCCAGGAGGTGGCATTATATATGGAAGCTTGACCGACGGGTACCATTAACTGTAGAGGTGCTTCACTCTACATACATATATTTACAATTCTAACTCTTTTTAATACATAGGAAATCTCATTTCTATATCACAAGGCGTAATAAACTGGATTGTTCGTGAAGAAATATTGTCACTGAATTAAGCAGAAATCAACTCTACAGAAGATCCTTATAACAGGTATTTATATTTCTATCTTCGATCTGCTGAACGTACCACACATGTAGTCCCTATTCACTCTTCGCACTTTTTTTTCAATTACAATCAGCTAGATGAAGTTACACCTTGTCAATATATACAAATATTAAAAAAACTGTATCAAACATTTTTTTTTCTTTGCCTTCTTTTCGTTGTATATATTGTATTTTTATCACATTGGTACCTACCTACTATTGTACCAAATTATGTAGTTGGGTGTAGGGATTGCAATCCAGCAGTATTTTCAATGCAGCAGGATTTTTGCGGATTTTATGAAGTAATGCTGGATCCAGCGATATTTTTATTTTTAATAAAAAATAAAACGTTCTCATAAATTTAAGACAAATAAGTTATACACAAGTACATTTTAGTTATTTGAAAATATTATGAATAAGTCATATTTCTCCTTAATTGTTATTATTTTGTATACATTGATTAATATTTTTATACATTAAGCTACAAATTTCTCCCCAGCGATACAAATTTCCCAGAAAAAATGTAGAAAAAAGCATTTAGACGTCGTCGTAAGATAAATCCAATCCATTTTGCGGTGCATATGAAAATTATCGAAAACTGTTTTTTTCCAGCAATGGAAACTGAATAGATGCAAAAGTTTTCAGTCCACCGGTTATAAAAATCAATAATAATGATCCAATACACAAGAACTGAATGTAAGATGAAAAAGTTATGTCATCAATATAATTAAAATAAACACGTTGCAATGGTTTTGCAACTCGGAAAAACAAATAAAAAACGCCTGAAAAAGAAAATACACAAACCCAAAACCAACTGATTGACGACACATCATTGACTGGTGTATTGCAATCACTATACCACAGGCGCAAGGTCGTTATTCTAAGTTAATTCTCAGAAGAACTCAGAAGAGCGTTTGCATAAAATCTAATTTTACGTAAATTATATGATTTATGATAATATGTTCATTATAATATCTTCAGTCTAATATGAGTTTGATGCAAAATAATAAGCGTTGAAAATCTTATGCCTAAGCTTTTTACGCAGATCTACTCTAAAACGAGTATTCGCACTTTATTTCTTTATGCTTTCTCATATTACATTCTCGTGTTCCAATTTCTTACATTCCCATCTGGGATATGTAAGAACGTTGCATAAATTCGAAGATATAATATAGATGTACATTTAAAATGATGGCGTAATAAATATAAAGTCGACATCACACTTTAGGAACTGTTTCCTGCAAAAATTTCAATATGCATAACAAACTCAGTCCTCCATTCTATTTCCATCATTATTGTTCGCGGTTCTTCTAGTGAGTATAACATTCACATCGTATGCACCGCAATACATTACGTATGCAACTTTACAAAATTTCTCAACTGTAAATAAATTGTTGGCTGTCTCACTCCCACTGATGTATGGTCTGTTATAAAATTTTAAACAAAAGAATGCCCGGGAATCATCTCGCTCTAGCACCGCGTACTGACCGCGAAAAATATGATTTTAAGTAAAATGTTTGAATAAAAAGATGTCGAAGATATTTTTGCTGAGTAAATGACGTGTTCAGTTTTGGTTCGGTTCTTTCGGTGGCGGTGCGAGTTTTGGAGGATGTCGAGAGTCGGTTTTGCGGGTGTCGCACGGAAAGCGCGCCAAGTCATTTGAAGCGCGGAAATTATGGCCCTTGTCACGCTGCTTCATTTGTAGATGGAGTTAGTAGTTTTTATTCTCCGGGGGAATCCCCAATCACGGCGCGGGGAAATTGCTTGGGCCGACCCTATATAGGATGTTGGGTGTGTGGGGGTGGGGGTGGGGGTGGATGTATGATGAGGGACCGACCACCACCCATACTTGAGTACACCATGTAATATATTATTTTCTTTGCATTCTTCCCTTAAAACCTACATACCGCATAGTGTACTCTCTACCTATATCCATTATGGAAGTATCTACATATAACTTTGGTTGCAAATAAACCAGTTAAATGAGTTTGTCTTTTAATTGTGTCCTCATAATACTAACATTGTCTTTATCAAAAATCATCAAGTCAACAATTAACAAGGCAAATATAAATTGCAAAGCATCTTAATAGACAATGTCACGAACGGAATTGTATGTTATAGTTTCTAGAATAATGGATGAAATATGATAAAAAGAAATTTATTAAAATTAAATACCTATAACTCGATATAGATGAAAATCATAATATGTTCCGATATGTTTTTTTTATACATTACTTCTTGGGCAGCTAACAGGTACCTCCTATGTCAAATATTAATTTATCACGCATCCGATAACAAGTTGCCACATTCTGGAGATTTACGATATTAATCGTCTCACATATCCAGATTGAAATACAATTAAAGACTGTGTTTTCACCGGGAATCTAACTCGGGACCTTTGAATCAGTAGTCGGATACTTACCAACTGAGCCATGAAGGCCGACAGCATTTTACCTTTTTTAATTATATATTAATTTGAAATATTTTTTGATTGTGCTTCATTTTTAATGAAATGAATTTGAATTATATAATTTGGGTGGGCGAGGATTTCTTAACCATTTTTAAACCTTACTGAACCTGAAATATTCATTATAGAAAAATCTTTAAATAGTCCGCATATGCTTAAAATAACCCTGTCATTCATTTATGTACCTACCTAAGTTAGAACTTATCGTCAGAATGGAATTTATTGGCGATTATATTTGAAAAGAGCTTCCAGCCAAAGATAGTAATTCTATCGATTTTAAAAATAAGAGGGTATTTCTTTATTAACAATATTTTAGCATTAGCGGAATTGCTCATAGAAGCTGAAAATCTTGGCTTGCCTATGAATATTATGTTATGAAATTCAAGACCTAATATTTTTTTGTGTTTGAATTGAACCGTTTGTAGACACGATGCTTGACAGGACCACAAATATAAATATTATTTTGGCATGTGATTTTAAAATATTTTTATGGCCACTCAAATGAACAACGATGCTAAAAAAACATTAAATTTATGACATTTCCCAAATTTCTTTCAGGGTTTTTCTAGTCCGAAGGTTCTAGGCTCGCCCCTATAATGATAGGTATAGTTCCACACTGTGGTAGTTCCAAAAGTGTTTTATATTTAGAAAATAACTAATTTTCTTGATTAACTCTTTTGTTAAAATCTCTTATTGGTTAAAACATGTTGTTTTAAACGATCTCATCTTTATATTAGAATTAAATAATCCACATTAATACAATATATAGGTAGATACTTACAAAGACATTTATAAGCAGTATTGGTTAAGGTGTGAGTTGGACTTGGGTTATCTAGTATCTACCCTGGTGGTTTCTATACATTAGCTATAGCCATGGGCGCCATCAAAATAGATTTTAAGTGCTAAAGTCCACGAGTATGAACCATTGAACAGTTGGTCATATTACCCCAATTAAGTTCACTATCAGTCGGACAACATCTTTGGGGGAATCCTATTATATTCCGATTTGATGTCAATAGGGGTAACAACCGACCACGAAGTTAAATTACAAGTATCTTTATAATGTTTATTTTGCATTTCCTTGCACCCTGTTTAAGCTCGTTCGCCAAATAATGCCAAATGTCAATACTCACAGCTTAGGTATACAACTACAGTGTTTCCAGTCCAAAGAAGCAATATTTGCGTGAGAAATAATTTCATATAAATTTCTCCCAATATTTATTTATTTATTTATTTTATTTCAGAAAACTACAGCTTTGTAAATTGTTTGGTTACATTTGGTGCTTTTAAAATTATTACAAGCCAATACTGTTTTCTTCAATTTTAATGAATGAATTAAAAATATTTAACTAGTACCTTTGCTGAGCAGTAGGTAAAAGAATAACAATTATAAGAGAAGAAAAAAAAACAATTGCTAAAAAAATACAATACATACATAATGAAAATAAAATGGGGAAATGCATGGAGGGATTATTGGAGTGAAGGATAGAGCTTGTTTGAAGGAATTAGGGAACTAGGTTGAAGTACACCTTTATTTGTTTACGGTAAGTAAACAAATAAAGTAATTTGTTTACGGTAAGTAAACAAATTACGGTAGGTAAGGTACGGTAAATTTCTGTGTGTTTAAATTTTAGACTGTTGTCATGTTGAACTCTGTAAATAGTCGAGTGATATCTGTAATTAGTATGGCAAATAGGTAGATGAAATAAATTTCTTGAACGGGTGTGCCTGTTTGGTACATGGAGTGATATAGTTTTTAGTAAATCGGGGGAGTCAATTAGCTGCGGTGGTCGATATTTTCTTCTTATTGTTTCTAATCGACCTTTCGTAATTTATGATTGTGTTATTCTCAAAATGAATTAATTTCTCTATTAAAATGAGTCTTGTACTATTCTTCAAATGTATGTTAAAATAATACATTTATTTGTTAACTCAATACTAAGTCATCAGCTTTAAAAAAGAAAAATAAATATCTAAAATATTATTCTTCGGGACAAAGTTACGCCATGTAACGTAAAATAGGTACCTCTATTGTAGAGTAAGAATATAAAATTTTATTGTATTATTTTATTGAACTACCCGTCAATATGAAGTGTCATTCCTCTAAAACTTATATTTCATTAGATTTTGTACAATATTAAGTCATCAAATTTTATGACGCATGTAATAATCAACAATCGCTCATCAAATTATATTATGCAATCTAAATAATCAAACCTCAATAACACATAAAATCAGAATAAAATTAAACTTCATTTATTTTTATCGCTTTGAAAATTTATATAAATATTTCCTGATGTCAAATCGCGTCGTTTCATATAGATTCAAATAGGTACTTATTTGAAACATAGTTAAACTAATGATTTTTAAATAATCTTTTCGAACAAACTCACTATCCACTTTGACATAATCACATTTACTTGTAACTGCCATTTTCAATATGTATATATAGTCGACTGAGGTATATTTATCAATGAACAGACCAATGAAATTTAACAGTGTTTATATAACATTAATCAATATATTCACAATAAAAATAACAAATTATTTTGCTTAAATTTCGCACGCGTATTCGATATAGATAATACCTAGTTTGACATAGTGTGAACGCTTTCAAGGTTGAACGAAGAATAACCGAAGATTTACGACAACTAACGACATGACCCGATATTAAGTGTCGTTGGGCAAGTACATATCTATGTACTCAGTGGTATCAAATACCACATCAATCAATACAGTTGACTGATTTGGGTAAAATGTACAAAAATCAATAAAATAATTTATCTTCAAGAAGTTAAGTCAAGATAAAGGCATTTAGATCCTTGGATTTAAATGCATAAAAACATGATAATACCTACCTAGTGTAATGTTAGGTAAGGTATGTACACAGATAGATAGAAATGCATAATCTCCCCTGTGTTAAGTTTAGCTTGTTGGTATGCACCCGCTTGATAAATAAATAATGTCCCTCAGAATACACTGACATAAGGGTATGGCAAATATTTAAGTACCCTCTCAATTAAAATATAAAAAAGTTATGGGCCAGCGTCCCTTGCACTGGATATGGCTGCATGTCTCTTGTCACCAAATGTTTTAGCAGACGCCATTTTGTGTCGCTGTTTCAGAACACATTATTTCCAAAAAAAATATATGTAACCTACTTCAAAAATACAGCACAAGAGTTCATAAATTTAAGTTCTTTTGGAAAATATTGACTTACACATATTTTTTCACTGTCTTTCTATGAAGATAATGATTTGAATATGGAAACTGAAACAATACTCAACTAAAATAAGTACGCAAAGCATCTAAATAATAAGTAATTCTATAATCACGTCTATGAGACACTCATAATTATGAAAAAATAAGAATATACAAGGACAAAATATTGAAATTCGCAATGAATGTAATTTGAATTTACGTGATCACTTTATGTACTTGCGCAGAGTTCACCAATTATGCCTTCTTATTGAGTTCCCTTATCAATGCAATTTTAAAAGTTCAATATATTTTAATAATAGATCGTTTGAAAATATGACATTTTTACTATTGCCATCTATGAAGTACCTAACGAAGAATCCCTTTTGTAACACCATCTATTGAGAAGTTGTTTTTTTTGTAAACAATGAAAACAACAGCCCTTGTACATGAAGTGGCAGTGTTCTCGCACAGATGTCAACCCTGAACTGCGCCAGAAATATTATTTCATTTTTGGCTTCTTTACTTACTTGTACCAATATGTATGTAAATCGAATATTTTTAAAGGTTGCCCATACGCAAACATTGGATTTTTTTCCCCGTCGGGATTATCATTTGACTATTTTATTTTATTTCGCTTTTCGGCCAACTAACAGGTCCTATGTCAAATATTAATTTAACATGTACCCATTAACAAGTTGCCACATTCTGAAGACTTGCGAAATATATCGTCTCACAGATCCTGACTGAAAACACAATCAAAAACTGTGTCTCCACCGGGAATCGAACCCGGGACATTTGGATCAGCAGTCAGATACCTAACTAACTGAGCCATTGTGTATTTAACATAAACTCTGGATAGTTGGTAGAAATTGCCGAATGGCAATAAGCTCGCCAAAGTACAAATTTTATATGTACCTACACAAAGTCACAAATACATATATGTATTATACAGGTAAGTGATTTTATTAAAAACAATGATTTTCTTTGCTTGGTTCATATTTCTTAGTTTTTATTTTAACTCTGCAAAGACTGCTATGTGATACCTCGCAAATTGATCAAAAATAATATTATAAAATAAATAAATGATTTCTTAAAACCAGCTAGCCGTACTGTATAGTTGGTAAGACCTCTGCAACTTAACAATGGGTAGTTGATAAAAATTACACTCGTTCGCCCAGGGCATTTTTTACATAAATATATTTAGGAGGGTGTCATTTGACAAAGGGCCTTCTCCATCAATTGATTCTGATAGGAGATACCCTTCACCATCATCCACCAGTTTATGGCCCAGCACAGATGGCTGCAATTTTGTCATCTGATTTGATGTATGGACGACTGAGGTGTTTGTTATTGTTGGTTGCAGGTTCGTTCGCTTTTTTACGAGCTCAAGTGACGTTGATAAGTGTACTCGTTTAGTTTGATTGTTGTGTTTACTTGATGGAGTGTCCACTTGTCAAAAAGTTATAAGATTAATTACCCCAAACAAGTGAATATAATAAAAGTATTCTACGTACCTATATATAATGGGTTTAATTTTTATATAATATT
The DNA here is from genome assembly GCA_963576475.1 of Molanna angustata. Lineage (NCBI taxonomy): Eukaryota > Metazoa > Arthropoda > Insecta > Trichoptera > Molannidae > Molanna > Molanna angustata. The sequence goes on along the minus strand of OY754974.1, from coordinate 21,638,813 downwards.
AAATTAGAAAACAAAAGGTGCACAGATAATGACATCTTCAGAGAATCATCAAAAGATGTTATAAACTTTGCTTTTAAGATTAGTGTATTAGGCAAGTTAGTCACCTAACTTGAATATGTTTCAATCAAAAGTTTATTTTGTGGTTATATAGGTATTATTGCATTGGGTGTTGTTTTACTTTAATAGGATATTCCCTACAATTCGGGAGTTTTATTTCTTTTGTAAAAAGGTGAGCTTAATTTATTCTTTCATTAAAATCGTACATAGATCGTTATCTTTTACAATATCCTTTACGATTTCTTATTGTGAAATTTAATATGTGAGATTAGACTATTAGAGGAATATAATTTGGCGTTATAACATCATTTACTTTATTTGACTGACTTACTGAACAGTCATACCAATATTACCATGAAATGGAGTTATGAGAGTGCCTTGTGTCAATTATAGAAAAGTTGTTATTTGTAATATGTTAAGATTTTTTAATGTAACGTAATGTTTTCCAGATAATGGACAGTGCACATGAATTATGAAGGGACAGAAGATGTTGGTTGATAAGTGGAAATTTATGAGTGATTTTTATTATTTTATTTTTGCGGGTGACAGTTCTAAGGAGAACACAATTACGCCAATTGTCTTTTTTGATACCATAATACTACTTTGTATATTTTTATTGACAAACTTTTTTAACATCTCAATAGAGACAAAGTTGGGATATTTATTTATTTATTTATTTATTAATTATTTATTTATTTATTTATTTATTTATTTATTTATTTATTTATTTATTTATTTATTTATTTATTTATTTATTTATTTATTTATTTATTTATTTATTTATTTATTTATTTATTTATTTATTTATTTATTTATTTATTTATTTATTTATTTATTTATTTATTTATTTATTTATAAACGGCATAAAATGCCTTTTACATACATAAATAAAAACACATATTGATGAAAATAATAGATAGAATAAAAAAAGCAATTAGGTATACACTTGGCAAACAAAAAAAACTTAAACCTAAACAGTAAGACAAAAATAAAAAAATACATGTAAGCAAACATAAAAAAAAGATATAAGGACATAAGGATCCAAAAAAAACAAAACAGTAAATTAAAAACAAAAAACATTTAATTCAAAAATCAAAAAATCAATAGACGTATGCAAACATAAAAAACGATGTACATATGGACTCAAAATCAACCAAAACATTAAATAAAAAAGTATTATTAATAGAAAAAAAATAGTGTCATGTAAATTATAAATAAACAAAAAAGACATGCAAAAAAAACAAACATTTAACAATCGCAAATATACAAATCCGTACTGAGAATATCACAGGTTGTTTCTCTCATAAAAAAAATATTGTAGAAGAACCAGAAACTCGAGGCACCTACAGGGCTTACGACCTCTCATCGGCTGGTTTACGTGATCACTTTATGCGCTTGCGCAACGTTCACCAATTGTGCCTTCTTATTGAGTTCCCTTATCAATGTGATTTTTGAAAGTTCTTTATATTTGAAAAGTGTGTAACAATTCACCTGAAAATAAGGAACTATACTGTTGCCATCTATGAAGTAAACGGAAAAGCCTTTTTTGTAACGCCATCTATTGAGAAATTAGTTTATTTGCAAACAATGAAAGCAACAGTCCTTATAAATGAGATGACGGTGTCTCGCACAGATGTCACCCCTGAAATGCGCCAGAAATATTATTTCATTTTAGCTTGTTTACCTACTTGTACCAATGTGTATGTAAATCGATACATATACTTTGTATAATTTTTTTAGAATAGCGTTGATAATACAGACGAAAAAAGTGAAAAGAGACAAAAATTTTATATGATTCAATCATTCATAAGAGCCACTTAATGTGGGGTCACCAGTGGCAGGTGTGCGGGTGTGTATTGCCTAACAAAAAAAAATGCAACAAGTGTGTGTATCCCAACTCAGTCTCATCGTCTCAGGTGAAAAGGCAACATTCAGAATGGGTTGCTGCCTCTTTGCTGAACTATGCGAGATTGAGATGTTGCGTCACTTGTTATCTTAGATTATGGGACACCCGAAAGCGATGATGATAGAAACTAGTGGAAATACTATTCTAAGCCGGTGATTCATAGCTTCAAAAGGTGCTTATCCAATATATCCACTATTTTTCATATGAGCGCGTTTGTTTGAATATACATAGTATGTGATTTGGAAGAATGGAAGTATATAATGATTTGATGTCAATACACGTGGCATTGTTGACAAAACACTACACTACAATACCAATTAAACCGGGTATCAATACACACATACAAATAATCAAAATATACATAATGCACAATACCAATAATAGTTATTTTAAAGGGACAACCCATGCATAAATTTAGACTATAAAATTTCATACTGAAGGTCTTATGGCAACAGGGTGAACATTAAACAGACGCAATAATAAGAAATATTTATTTTGTAATTCATAGTTTGAAGGCGAAAATAATAATTATATTTTTTCAAACGATTGGTAACTATATTTTTTTCAATCGGTATTTTATTTTATTTTATTTTATTTTAATTATTTAGGTAAAATATACAGGATTAAACCTACAATTATTTTACACGATTAATCATAAAAAAATAATTACATCAAATTTGTATAACATTTCAAATTTCAAAGTATAAAAATTAAAACAATCCAAAAGCATACAAGGTAGTAGGTATAAAATCAAAATAAATTAAAGCATACAAGAGTCATTCGCTTGTTTACAAAAATATAATCGAAGTAGGTAGGAAAGAAACAACCAAAAAAAAAATTCGCACACATTAACTATCCCGCATTGCATACTATGTGGGCACAGATTGCACAAGCTCCACAAATCAAGGCAAGAAAATACATTTTTTAAATTCATTTAACTCTGAGAAAATATCTACAAGAGGTCTGGACAACGATATCATATTAAAATCGCGAGTAATTCTAGGGAGGGGGGAGAAATATCCAATATTAGTTTTATATGAATTTAAAATAAAAAAGTCCCGAGATCTTGTATACACTTTTTTTACGTTAAAATTTAATAGACGCAGTATATTGGGGGCATCTAGTCTGCCATTGACGACATTATATAGGCAAATTAAACCAACCATTCTTCTTCTTTCCTTCAGGGAGTTTATTTTATAAAAGTTCATTTTTTTTTCGTATGTATCTAGATTTGATTTCTTTGAGCGATAAGCCAGAATCCTGAGGAACTTTTTTTGAATTCCCTCAATTCTCTGACTATGCACTTCATAATTCGGTGACCAAATAACCGAATTATATTCTAAAACAGAAACTACGAGACTTTTGTATAGACTCAATGCTACTGTTTGGTCCGAAAAGTCCTTTGTCTGCCTGCATATAAACCCTTGTAGTTTAGAAGCTTTTTTGGCTATTTCATCTATATGCGCGTCATATTTAAGTTTAAAATCGAATAGGACTCCTAAATCTCTCACAGTATCACATCTTGCTAAATAATTGTTGTTTATGTTGTACTGGAAAGATATTTTAGATTTATTATTTGTGAAGGAAATATATTGGCACTTGCTGTAGTTAAAATAAAGGTCATTAAGTTTACACCAAGTATATAGGGAGGCAAGGTCCTTCTGCAGTAGATTACAGTCTGTGATAGATTCTATTTTACGGTACAGTTTTAGATCGTCGGCAAAAAGCAAAAATTCAGAGTATTTAATTGACGAGGCTATGTCGTTTATGAATAATAAAAATAGAAGCGGTCCAAGTAGTGATCCTTGTGCGATTCCCGATGTTGTTTTATATGGTGGCGCTTTATGCCCTCCTATTGTTACTGTTTGCGATCGATCAGAAATATAAGACTCAAACCATTTAAGTAATTCTCCATTAATGCCATATATTTTCAGTTTTCTTATTAGAAGACGTTGATTTACCTTATCAAATGCTTTGCAAAAGTCTGTATATATGCTATCAACTTGGATTCTGTTATCCACATTTTCAGCAATGAATTGTGAGTATGTCAATAGATTTGTAGTTACAGATCTCTTAGGATGAAAACCATGTTGTTCATATATTATGTCTTGTTTGACATGACTGAATAAAACCTCATGAACAAGTGATTCAAATATTTTGCTAAAGCAATCTAACTTAGATATTGGTCGATAGTTAGCTATATCATCTCTGGCACCTTTTTTTAAGATCGGTGTCACATTTGCATTTTTCCATCTGGTGGGGAAGTGCCCATTTGAAATCGATTTGTTAAAAATTATGGTAAGGGGTTTGGCTATACCTGAAAAACATTTAAATATGAAAATAGGCAATATACCATCTGGGCCTGCTCCCTTATTTATGTCTGTCTTTTTTAGTTTATTTATAATGTCCTCAAGTGAGAAACAAACTTTGGTTAATATGCGCGATGTCGCTGTATTTTGATTACAGGGGTAAAAATTATTACTTAGTGGATTAAATACTGACTGGAAATATTTGGAGAAAAGTTTACATATATTGTCGCCTTTAATAGCTGATTCGTTTCCTAGGATCATCTGATTTGGTATAGTGGTTGTACATTGCCGTTTATCATTAATCGGTTTCCACAAAGTTCTTGGGTTTGCTTTGAATTCTTTTTGCATATTACTGATATAATTATCATAACACGAGGCCGTAAGTAGTTTGGCTCTTTTTCTCATTATACTGAATGTTAGTTTATCAAGTTCGTTTCCATATTTTTTATATTTTTTGTGGTATTTTTCTTTTTGCTTTAAGACATTTATTAATTCCTTCGAGTACCACTGCGGGAAATTATTTTTTGATTTTTTCTTAGGAATGAATTTGTCAATCAGTGACTCCAAAGTTTTATAGAATTGTTCTACAGTTTCGTCGACAGTTTTGTTATGAAATAAGGCTTCCCAGTTTAGTTCATTAAGCTCATTATTAATTTCTTCATAATTTCCCTTGTAAAAGTTTGGTCTGTTATCATTTATGAATGCTAGCATTTTAACATCTTCATGTTGAATTTTAATTTTTAATGCCGGATGATGCGCATCTTCCTTAGACAAAGGTTTTTTTGAGCGAGTGATAGATATTTCTGATATGTCCGTTAGAATTAGGTCGAGAGTTCTATTATTAGCATTCGCCACATTGTTTCGTTGTGTAAAACTACAAAAGTACATTGTATCGATTAGATTTGATGAGCTTGCATTTGTAGTTAAGAGTATTGGGGTTAAAGTATTGGATTCATCAGGGGTCCAAGATATATCAGGCCTATTAAAATCTCCGAGTATGAGATTAAGCGCATTCGGATTTTCTACATATGAAAGTCTAATTTTATCATAAAATTTATAACACGATTCTAAATCATTGTTTGGTGGAATATATACAGTGCAAAGATTAATTTTTTTAACTCTATTTCTTATTTTCAGCTTGAATTGGACCCATACGTCTTCAATTTGCTTATCGTAATCCGTTTTAATAATTTTGGATTCAAGGTATTTTAAACATGCAATGAGAACACCGCCTCCATCTTTTTTTGTGTCATGTTGTCTATCGACCCTAAAAATGTCATAACGGTTGTCGACAAGTTCTCCACTGAATATAGATTCATTTAGCCACGTCTCAGTCAAGCAGATTATATCGTAGTTCGATATTAGTATATTCCTAAACACCTCACTTACTTTAGTTCTTGTGCCACGCACATTCATATAATAAAGAGTTAAATTCATTTAGAGCAAGTTACTAGAGACTGCTTAAAGAGAAAAACAAAGAAAATATAAAAACAGAATAAACATTTAGATGACATTAGTCATCAGTACCTTTTGCGAGCCTGTGCAATTTTGCCTCACTATCAATAATTATACGGGGTGATATGTCGTTTCTACGCAAAAATATTCTGCCATCTCGTGTCCATGAATATTTAAAATTATGCTCCTTCGCAAATTTTTTAGTGTGAGCCAAGAGTTTCTGGGTTTTTTGGGTCAAATGTTCCTGAAGGAATATTGGAGTTGGGCTTCCTTCGAATCCAATGTGGCTCGTATTCAGTTTAGTTTGAGATGGTTTGTTTGAGTTGAACTTTTTTGTTGCTGCCAGGAAGTTGTCGCGTTGCAACTGTTTAGTGAATTTAAGGAGTATTCCTCTCGGCGCGTTCTCTTTGGCTGGATGTCTCATTCTGCAATAGTGATCAATATGCTCTTCTTTTAAAGGAAAGTTGGTGACTTCGGCGATATTTTCAACTATCTTTAATATATTTTCTTGTTTCCTTTCGGGAACGCCATGCAAAATGATATTGTTCTTCCTGGACAATGCATCCATGATTTCCAGTTTGGACTTGACTTCATTCATTGATTCCCGCAGATCTGCTGTGATGGTATCAAGTTTGCTCAGTTTGTTTTCAGTTATCGAGACTCTTTTTTCTATGTCGTCAAGCTTTGCGCAGCAAAATTCAATTGATTTGGTAAAATGTTCGATTTCAGCTTTAATTTCTATTTTGAATTGATCAAATTTAAGATCAAAATATTTTTTCAAATCTGAGTTTGAGTCCATCCTTGATGTATTCTCTTGTTCATTCTTTTGTTTGTTTCTAGTGGACATATTGCTTTATGTGTATGCAATAGAGATAATATTATATTAAGAAACGAAACCAAACAAGAAAATAGAATATAAATATAAACTCGAAACTTTGATTTGAATCTTGCTCCAAGTGACACAGGCTTTATTATTGTTGAGTAGTGGGTAGTCGGTACCTTGAGTGTTCGTTAATGCAGTCCGTACTCCGTTGCCGTGAATAGCACCAATAGTCGCTTGTTTGCAACAGTATATATATCTTTATTCTATGGTTTGCAAAGTGACGTAGGAATCAGCGGACGAATGCGGTTCCTTTCTTGTGTTTTGATCTTGTGACACACCAGCTGTCTCTTTTCTTTCAGATTTTGAGTTTGCACTTTATTTTTATGTTTTTATTGATATTGTTAATTAATTATGCACTTTAACTGATCTTGTGATAGTATAGTATGAAGTAAATATTTTGCCACGATATATCGATGAAACTTAATGTAAAATATGTTTTTTTTTTGTGCGGATTTGATTAACTTTTAGGTTCCGCGACAAAAGTACGTGCTTCGCTCGATATGTATGCGTGCTTCGCTGATTTAAAAATATAAATAATAAATAGGTACTAATTTTACTATCTTAACTTACAAACCTTAGTTAACATATAACCTAACATCGCACGCGGTCTGTTTTATATAACACAACCTAACCTAAACTTTTTAATCATATAATGCATTTTTTTGTATAAATAATATGTAAGTGTTAAAAGCGGGTTTATTGTAATTACAAAAGCAATTTTTTTAAATCAAAGTCTCAAGTATATTTGGTATAATAGTAGGTATCTGGGTCGTTTTCAAATATAGTGCAGCTAATTTTCTCTCAAGAAAAAATCCTTTATAATTATGTCAAAACCTCATTTTTTTAACATAATTACTAAATATATTGCAGTAGTAAATATTTATACAAAATATATTATAGTAGAATTATAATTTTACTTATAAAAGGTATTTGTGAAAATATTATTCAATAATATTCTTAAATTTTCTTTTTCCCAAATCAAGAAGTTTTAGATATAGTATTATCCCCTTTGAAGGATGAATGAATGTTATATTTGATTGTAATAAGTATGTAGGAACACCATGTTTTGAATCAAACAGTCTGATTGTTATGATTGTACCATTGAATGATATTAATGAAGCGTTGCTCCTGTCCGCTGCTAACTGCTCCCGGATCCCGGAGGGTTGCCACAAGTGAATTACGGCAAGTCCACATGTTGTTATTATGCACAACCCTTGCACTTTACACACTACACACAAATAATGTACCTATTCACTCGGTCAAAACGGTTATAATTGATTGCTCGCTCGCATGCCAAAACAATCATCTACCTCGTAATTGAAACGAATGAACGCTTTAAGATGAAATTTGGTATAAAATTTATCTTATTAACACATATTTATTGTTTAACCGCATACATCACAAAATAAAATTATAACTCTGCTCTACCAGGACAAAAATACAGAATTTATTGTTTTTATTATTGCTTACCTAAATACAGTACCTACGTATTTTTAATTTTCCTATATTGTATATCGATTCAATATGTACACAGTATCTCTCCTAAGTAGGCACTTCTACTAGTCTGTCTTATTTTTTGTGCTTTTTTGACCCATATACTTCCAGTGACGGGGATAATATCATCAGTCCACCTTTTCTGAGGTTGGCCCATTCCTCTCTTCATATCCCATGGTCTCCATATCTGAAATGGAATTCACATGCCTATAATATGAATTTGGATAAGGAGTAATAAATATACCAGTAGTCACATAATTAGTCAGTTGCTACACGAAAAAGAGATAAATTAATTACAATGCAGTATTTGCTTCACAGCATATTTACTAATTGCTACATGAAAAAGAGGTAAATTAAATACAATACAGTATTTGCTGTGAGGCAGATTATATTATTTTTGTTAGATGATTAGTAATGCTAAGGTGGTTCGGCCACATAGAAAGAATGAGTGATGACCGTCTGACAAAAAAAGTATACAAGGCTGATAAAAGAGGAATGAAAAGTAGAGGTCGGCCAAGAAAGAGTTGGCACGATCACATAAATGGGATTTTGAAAGATGGAGATGTTAGAAGTAAGAATAATAGAAGAGCGTGTATGAGACGATGTATGGACGTGAATGAAGCGAGGAATGTATGTCAAGAGAGAGGAGTCTGGCGTTCGGTTCTCTCTGCCTACCCCAAATAGGGAAATGGCGTGATGGTATGGTATGGTATGATTAGTAATACAAGTAGCTTCAATGCAACTGTAAATAGAATTATGAATTTAAATTTTTCTTCAAACTCTAAATTGATAACACCGGATGGATCATATGTGGGTCATATGGTGTTGTGAAGTAAATTATTTTGTGTGTATAATTTCCAACGTAGGTCAAATGGGACGTGAAATGGGTCTACCAGAGTTGCATTAATGTAATGTTCAGAATTTGCGCAGAAAAACTCAATTATGTTCATGATTGGTGTAAAGGGTTTGACAAAATCTACTCTCAATTGTTTGCTTATTGTGTAACGAATGATAAATTACATTGTTGTTTGGTTGCCAATTGTGCAAACACATGCTATCCCGTTATACTTTCGAGGGGTGTATTCCTGATCATTGGTAACGTTTTTAGTGGGTATCGATTTTTCGAAAAAGGCATAACTTCCCTTTAATAGATTTGGGGACGAGCGGGCGATACACCTGACACCCTTCAGTGAAGAAATTCGGATAACGACTTAAAGATTACAAGAAAACACCAATAAAAGTGTCGAGTAAGAAGTTTAAATTATGGATGAATTTTTAGTTATAAGTTTCGCGTGTTAAATTTGCAAACTTTATGGTGCATTAGTTAAGTATTTAAAAGGTCAGGAAACATTCAAGATTTTATTTATTTTTTAACGATCAATTCATCATTGAAACTAGTACATACACATGGTACATATGTAAACAAAACACTATTGTAAATATCTTTTATGAATAACATGCACCTATAGTTATTTCAGTTTGGTTTCAATATGAACCTACATACGTATGAAAAAAGGCACAAAGTTTTTTTGACGTCGTGCATCAAAAATACAACTAAGTTACAACTACCCGAAAACAATCAACCATTTGGAATAGTTGAGAATTTTCAACAAGCATAATATCTCAATAGGAATTATAAAAAAAAATATTTTAGATAATATACACTGTATCAGGCAAGTTGAAACAAATGTAAAGTATAAAAAGCAGGCCCATGTATAATGATTTTTGCGTAGAATATTCGAATTTGAAATAAAGTTTGGATTTTAAATAAATTTATTACAAAAATCATTCATATCGGAATATAACTAAGGAGTAAACTAACACGTAATCAATTGCCAGTCGGTGACAGATGTAAGTGACGTTGATTCCCCGTTTCTTTAAGAATCATTCTTTAAAAACACTCTTTACGGGTGAAGAGCCATCTAAAAATAAAAAAAAACATCCTTTTTCGTCTTTGTTGAGGTGTATGTATCTGAATCAATACACCTTAGTGCATTGGCATAATCATTGTTCAACAATATGTTCTAAGAAGCATAATGTTCGGTTTTTAACCATGAAATATAAATTTAAAATTATTTAGGTATTATCAGTAGATTACCATGAATTTTGTAGATTCTGGTTTGCGGTACAGGTATGTTGTTAGAAAGATACATTACTGGTGTGACGGTAAACTTGTAAAAGTGCTAAGCCCTGTCGAGACCATGGTATTCCCCGAGAAGCTATCACTTATCCATCAATATTTTCCCGCATAAAACGGGAAGAAAAATGTAAATATACATAACCCACCGATCACGGCCCTTGCTTTATGTATTCCGTGTTATAATTCAATATATAGGTATATGATACTTGAAACGCTGTTTTCAATATAGTAGGTAGAAACATACCTATTCAAATCGCAAATACCTACATACCTTGTTCGTATAAAATATAATTTAATATTAATATTTTCACGTAAGTATTCTGTACCTAATATAGATAATTTTTGAGACTTCCTCGGACTATATGACGCACGAAAGTAAATAGAATTTACATCATTAGAAGACTGTTGGAGTTGAGTTAAAAACAAGATGTTCAACTTACCAGGTACTATTTAAAAGACGAAATAAGGACGACATGTAAATATTGAAAAATTCTGAACATGTAGAAATAATATTACCAATTGCAAACTGCACTGGAAAGGACGACATGGAGTCTAATGGAAGAGGCCTTCGTTCAGGAGTGGACGGAAATAGGCCTGAAGAAGAAGATAAAGGAAATTCATCATCAGCATTGTGATCCACAACCCTATGTAGGCCCTGGCTTCATCCTGAATCCACCGCTCCTCTCTTTCAGTTTGCAATTCTGATCGCATTTACGTCTTCCTCTGTGTCATCCAGCCATCTTAGCTTTGGCCTACCTCTAATTTTAATGCACTCTGAATTAGTGCTGAGAGTCATTTCGGGGTTACGATCATCATTTATCCGGCTGACATGTCCCATCCGCTGCATTCTACGTACTTTTATGACTTGATGTTGGGTTCAACATATAATGCCTGTAGTTCAGTAGTTTATGATTTTATCGTATCCTCCAAAGTTCATTATCGTTTACTGGGCCAAAATTCTTTCACAGGATTTTTGATTCAAATATCAAAAGACTATTTTCTTCTCTTTTTGTTAAGACCCAGCATTCAGCTCAATACACGACGACAGGTCTGAGAAGAGTTATTTATCTATTTAAGGATTTTTGTTTTGGACCGCATATTCATTATCAGACCATAATAGCAACTATTACCAGCATCCAATCTTGCCTTAATTTCAGTGCTGCAATTATTTTTACGAAAGCATCCAAACAGCAAAAAGAATCAACCGATTCCACTACATGTGTGTCCACATCAATAGGACGTAGGCTATCATTCAGTGTTTTTTTTTGCGTAAATTTGAAGGCCCATAATTTCCGCGGAGTTTCAAGCCTGCGAAAGTCTTTCTTTGTCCTAGGAAGAGTTTAGGTCTAAATTGTCTGCATATCTAAATACTTTACAAAACTTTCTGAATTAAGTCCCAGATGTCTCTAATAACTTTTCCAGGGCACTATTAAATAAGAGACAAGCCATGGCATCACTTTGTCTTACTCCATTGAAGAGATCTGATAATTCTGTTCTGAAAAAGGAAATTACAAGCTTCTTATTATTATGTAAGAGGTCTTCAAAATGTAACATGATTTCTTGTAATTAAGTGATTCAAATACACCCATCACTATAATATATAGAACGTATATACTTTTTTACAATCTTTTATTAATTGTACCGGTCTGTCCGTACTAGAATTTCGCAATTGATTTTCAACTAACTTCCCGACCAGTTAGTACTCTGAAACATTCAGAATTTTTATATTATCGATGACGAAACATTTTTAATATGCCAACTGATTCATTTGATATTTTGATAAAAACCATTTATATCGTTTCACAACTGATTATGTACATATGTTCATGATTGCGGCCATCCCTCTCAAACAATGCAAAATATATATGAGGAATGCAGCGTCCGTGAATATGAGGGCCCAAAGACGGATATTTGCGAGCTGAAGCCTACATTTGTGAACTAACTGGCTAGAAGCCCTCGACCTGAATATATGATCATATTTTGTTTTGTATTTAATTGTGTATTACCGTATTGCCGCAGCCTGGCTTAAATGGAGAGTAGTGACTGGAGTAATCTGTGACAAGCGAATGCCAGTGAAGATGAAAGGCCATGTATACAAGACAATGATCAGACCAGTGTTGACATATGGTAGTGAGACCTGGACCGTCACTCGAAGACAGTGCAAACAGCCGAGATGAAGATGCTTAGGTGGATGTGCGGCGTCACGAGAAGAGATAAAATACGAAATGAATATATAAGAGGTAGCCTGGGTGTACGCGATGTATCCGATAAGCTGATGGAGAATAGGCTGAGGTGGTTCGGGCATATCCTTAGAAAACCGCCAGAATATATAGGAAACACTGCACTGGACCATCGAGTGTCTGGCAAAAGATCCAGAGGGCGTCCCAAAAAACGATGGAAAGTCCTGGTAGCTGAGAATATGCAGGAATGTGATGTCTCTGAGGACGATGCTCAGGATAGGGCGAAGTGGAGGAGCACAGTGAGGAGAGCTGACCCCACCACCATGTGGGATACAAGCTAAGGAAGAGAGAGAGATTTAATTGTGTATTTATTAATTTGATTTAAATGTATTGTAAACTCACTGTCATCCGATAAATAAATAAATGTATGTTTTGTATTTGAATTTGTTAGTTGTATTAAACTACTGCGATTGACATTAGTAGTATGAATATAAAGAATAATATGCGGACTGACGTGAAATATTTTTTTATTTTTCATTTAAACGTGAAGAAAACTTTGAAATTTGTTTCTTCATTTTTTTTTATTTAATTTTTAAAAAGAAGGACCAAAAGAATGTACCTACATACTTTCTTTTATGCATAAAATTAATTTAAAGCTACAACCTTTGTATTAAAATAAAGCACTGCATATCCCAGAGGTGGGAATTTACGCATATGACAAAGTAAAAAACAAACATGGATTTTCTACATAAAGCCATTCTTTATATTCCTTTTATGCGAATGCATTCCTGTGAGTATTTGTGCGGTTGGAGCTGTAAGTATATTATTCAAATAAAACAAATTTATCTTCTCTTCAACCCCAAGATACACACCCCCAACGTTTCGCTTTTTGATTCGATTTAAGACCGTTACAAATTCGTAATATTTTTATTAAATTTTCAGTGCGGCACAGAAGCTCTACTGTACCTATACCTACCTACATACCTTCATCACAATGAAAAGTACTTTATGAAAAACGTCGCGTGTTACGCTCACTTGGATTTGCAAAGGAAAATCTACGTCGTTTAATGTGTAGTATGTAATTTGTGTACAAACAAAATTATAACAAGTCTACCCTTATTTAATATTAATATAAGATAAAATGTTATGTATATAACCGCACTACCCTCTTTAAGGAGTTGATGTAAAATAAATAAGAGAAAGGGGTATGCCATAAAAATATGTAAACAATACTCTGAAAGTAATTAAAGAAATTTAAAAATCATATGTTATAAATCAAACACAAAATAGTAATCGAATATTTTTATTATTGCATATGCGCAAACATTGGCTTTTTTTCCCTGTCGGGAGTCAAAGGTATTTTTTAACAGATTTTTAATTATCTCAATAGAGACGAAGTTGGAATATTTACTGTAGGAGAACCGGGAAATCAAGGCACCTACAGGGCTTACGACCTGTCATCGGCTGGTTTACGTGATCACTTTATGCGCTTAATTGGTGAACGTTGCGCAAGCGCATAAAGTGTTCACGTAAACCAGCCGATGACAGGTCGTAAGCCCTGTAGGTGCCTTGATTTCCCGGTTCTCCTACAGTAAATATTCCAACTTCGTCTCTATTGAGATAATTAAAAATCTGTTACAAAATAGTAAGTAAAACGAAGAAAAGTGAATTGGTGGGGCTCAGTTCTTACTGCCAAACCTTAAAAGGACATGGTCTGATGGTGTTGACGCCGACCGTCATAGCACAGTTGATTAGCCGTTTGGTTTCTGTGCCGGCGTCCTGGGTTCGATCCCCAGCAGAGGAGAAATTATTTTTTATTAATTCCTCACACTAATATTGCATTTCTGGGCTGGAAACACTGGTTTGTTGGAAGAAATTGCCAAATGGCCATAAACTCGCCACTTGCGCAAGGTGCAAGGAAGTGCTTATTATTTTCTGTTCTGTTGACGATCCTTACAGTAGTTTCAACTAAAATAATCAAATCTCATTCAAAATTAAGTTCAAATGAATACTATTTTACGTGTATTTTATTATTGAATTTGTTTTAACGTGTATTTTAGTATTGATTTGTTTTTTTTTTATATTAAAAAAAATATATTAAAAGAATGTGTTTTTTTTTAATTTATGAATTTTTGGAGATGTGAAAAAAATGGCTTCATAAATGTATGGTAGTCTCTTCCAAACAAGCCAGAACCAAACCATCTTGAAGTCTCAAGTTGATTCGGTTCAATAGTAGGTACATCGTCCTTTTCAAAACAGCAAAACAAAACTAAGAAAAAAATATACAACTATAATAAATAAATAAATAAATAGCAGAAAAGCTCTTTTTTTCCAATATCAAGGGCTAATGAGGTGAGTCTCACGAAATCGGCGCAATATAACTAATTTTATAAAAAGAAGTATTTTCGTTTGAACTATTATACCTATCAATTGTATGTATGAAAAGCGAAAATTAATTCGTTTGTACATAAAATGTTTAAATATTCATTTGCGTTAAATAAACATGGTACATTACAAATAACAAACCTTTTCAAGTTATTAACAACTCGGTTAATGTTTTTCTCCAATAATCGATAGACATCTTTTCTTTACCATGCCATTGCAAAATTTCTTTATCAGTAACGTATGGAAATATCGGCGCTGTTTCTTTTCTTTAATGCCTAAAATAGGCTTCACTATCTCAAGGGACCTTTCTGATTTTCGTTTGACTCGTTTATTCTTATAGAAACGTGTATTTGTTCCCCCAGGCTGTTTACTGTTGTATAAATATTCAAATTCCCTCACTTTTAACGACAATTTAATGTATATTCTCCGATATAAGTTCCATATTTTACTCCAAGGCTGACTAACGCGTTAAGTTAATTTTTTGACAAAAATTTCTCCAAAATTCGTCAACGCGGGTACATTCAATACAATTTAAAGGTATAATATGCTCCATTCTGTCAAATGGAAGCTCTCCCAAGGTAAGATAATATATTTTTTCTAATATTTTCGTTTAAAAATGCTTAAACAATTTCATTTCCCAAGCGAAAATATACATTAGAATAAGTGAGTATAGTTGAAGTTAAACAAAATTCCCTGGGATACGGGTGTGGCCAATGCGAAATTTCCGCGGCTCCCCATTGGTCAGAAGGGACGAATCTAGAAGCGGAAGGTCTCAACCGCCACTCCTTGAATTGTGAACGTCTCGGGAGGATCTGTCCTTTACTAAATGCCACCTCTGTGCGCGTCGAGGTCAGCTCACTTCAGGACCGTCCTTAGAGAGACTTTTCTCTCTCTCGGGTGGGCGTGTCTATAATATTTTCCCCAGACATCTGTGTGAAAACGGCCGAAGCTTTTTGTCGAACGTCATACACAGATGGCAGCAGTAGGCAAATATTTTAATGGAATTTTCTTTGCTAATATACATTTAAACATTACCAAAACAATGCATTTATTTTTAAAACTGGCTTGAAAATTATGTTTATTTATAATATATATAAAAAAATATTTTAGTGACCATGATTTATGTTGAAAGTTTCTATTTTCACCTTAATTACAAATACTTAATAATCTATTAAATTTTGCCGTCGGAGACCGAAAGAGATTTAAATCAAAAACTTTTCAAAAGTTATTAAAAAAATAAAAATACCACGTCAATAAAATATAGAGGCAGAAAAGAATAAGTTTATAACATGATTGATTTCAATGAATATTTATTTTGGGTTTGACGTAAAATAATTTTGTAATAAAAGTGCATTTTATAATATTTCAAAATTAAATTCTAATTTTTACTATTAGCAATTATTTGTATGGACACCAATATTTTATCTTTCATTATCTAGTTCACTAAATTATATTCAGGTATCATGTTAACGAGTGTAGTTTATTTTAAATGTTTTTGTGTGTATGGTGTATCAAATTTAATTTCTTGTGTACCTAACTACTTACAACCCAAGCTGTTCAATCGACTTTATATTTATATAATATATTATATTTGTGTGCCTACAGAGCGAAATTGATTAAGAGTAGATTGAAACTAGAGAAATTTTTCAGATTAAAATTAACTAATTAATTGTTTTAATTATAATAATAATAAACACTTTTTTGCACCCTGCCCATGGCAATTTCGTGACATGGTAGTTTATTGCCATATGGCAATTTTTTCCAACTAACCAAGGTTTCCAGCCCAGAGAAGCAAAAATTGCGTGAGAAATGAATTTAAATCATTTCTTCTCTGCTGGAGATCGAACCTAGGACGCACGCACAGAAGCCAAACGGCTTACCAACTGTGCCACGGCGCGCGGCGGTCGGCAATTGTACAAATTGTAAATAAAAATTGTACTAATATATGTAGGTACCTACAATTTTTTTGACAATTTCATACTGATTTATATGATTGAATGTTGATTTAGATTGTGATTGAGTACGGGGGGGGGCAAGTCCCGTCAAATAATGGAATCAAAACCCTCATGATAACCCATATCATGGATAAAATTATCTTATGGATTGCTATAAAATATTTAGATATTATACAACTCTATGGGACAATTATATCCATGTTATGGGTAATCATGAGGGTTTTAATTTCACCGCTTGACCAGACTTACCTCCCTGGTTTATTAATTTTTAGGATTGGACAAGATAATATCGTATTAAGATGTCATTAGTAGCCCTACTGATTAGATGTTGTTTCGATTAAGGAAAAATAAACTCTGTTCAACTATCTATTATTTCATTTTATAACTGTTCTTCCACAACCACCACCCGTTTGCTCACGGGGACTAACAATGATCTCTTACAAAAACTCTGAAAGAACACATAAAGAACATAAGAAGAGTCTGGAGAACTCTAAAACCTTGCAGACATCTAATTACATATGAGGAAATAGCTAGCTTGACGTTCACTGAAAGTGATAATAAGAGTGAACCGTATTTTTGACAGAAACTCTTGAAAGCCCCGAAGTTGCTCTTCGTGGTTACAAGGTCCGCATGTCCAATGTGTCCAAATAAATTCCCTCGCACATCACAGAGTTCTTGTCGGAAAGTTGCCATAGAATATGCTCAGAATATGATCAGCGTTATCACCAAGATGACGAATTGGATGAGTGATAACGAAACTAATCCCATAAATATCTAAAGTAAATAAACCTTAATTAATTTTCGACTGACTTAGCATAGTTGTAAGTCATTTGTCTCCTGTTGTCGGTGTCCTGTGTTGTATTTCCCTCAGAGAAATTTATATATTTATACGTACTTATTTTTTACGCATTTCTTGCTCCTCTGGACTAGACGCTTTGAAATTCCCATTATTTGGTCATATATAGAAAAAATATATCTTATTACACTCATTTTCTTTGCCTTGTCCTACTTTGGATAGGGTGGACTAAAAAAATAATTATCTTATTAAATATATACCTAACTTGGTTTTCAAATTTGATTATTTTATGATTGTTCGGATTAGGTTAACAGTGTTATATTATAACGTGCTACGTTCAATTATAATTTTATTAGCGACCATTTTGAAACTAAATCGAAAAACACATAACGCGTGATCGAAACCGCATCGAATTGATTCGCTGTGCATTATGCGATACAAAAGTCTACCTGAAATGGGTGAGTAATCGAATCATCAGTTGGACTAGCACCACCTATCCTGGCATAGGATAGCTACATATATATACCTATATACAGATTAGTATGTATAGACAATAATATGAATGGTACAGAACATGCATTCTATAAATGCCCTTGCATCTATGTGTCAATATGTTTATAACATATAGGCCAGTAATATTTACACGTACAAAATAAACGTTTGATAATGTATGTACGTGAATTTTTATGGTAAATCAATATATTATTTCATATTTTACCTTTGATTCACTTAAGTGGAATGCCGCGACACATAAGCGGTTAGAAGTTTGTCTTGTGTAACGTTGTTCTGGGTTCAATTCCCGACAGAGGAGAAATTTATTTAAAAATATATTTTACATCAAAATCTTGCATTTGTGAACTGGTAACACTGGCTAGCTGGAAGAAATTGCCATTTTGCAATAAACTCGCCTCTTGTGGAGGGTGCAAGGAAGTGTTATGTGTCTTTGGTACAAAATATATAGAACTACTAAAAATATATATACATATATACCAACCATCACGCCATGTCCTTCACGGGGTAGGGCAGACAATTCCGAACTCCAGATTTTTGTATCTTGACACACATTCATCTCCTCTTCAACATTCATCAATCGTCTCATACATGTTTGTCTGTTGTTCACGCTTCTTACATTTCCGTCTTTCAGAATATCGTTCGCATGGTCGAGCCATCCTTTTCTTGGGCGCAGTAAAATATAAAATTTTTAAACTGTATTTAAGTGTGAAAAGTCTTTTTATGGGCGAACCAATCAGTTAGGTAATACAACATAATAGATCAAGATTTACATCATAGTAAAAAGATTGATTTTTTTCTGTAAAAAGATTAGCAGGAAACAACGATTAGATAATTGTAAATTGCTGTTATAACACGTCAGTTGGATGAAGCGTGATTTTTTTATTACAAATCACGGCTTCCATTTAAAATTTAATAATTTGTTGTCTCTTTTAAAGGTGAATGTCGGAGGGTTTCTACTAACCAAAGTAATTATGGAAGACGTGGTTTCTACCAACCAAAGCATTTGTTCATGGAAGACGTGTTTTCTACCAACCAAAGTATTTGTTAATGGAAGACGTGGTTTCTACCAACCAAAGTATTTGTTAATAGAAGGCGTTATTTCTACTAGTCTTACGTAGTAATAAAAAAAATCACGTTTTATAATATAACGCTACTTATATAACCGAAGAGTTAAAATAGAAATTTTCAACAGTAAAAAAATAAAGCTGTTATCTCCGAAAGCCGTCACTGCTCAGGGTTCATATTATGAATTATTATTATCCAATCGGTGTAATCTGCTATGGTATCCTTTTACATAAAAAAATCAGCCTTTATACTATGACATAAATCTGAAATTCGCTGGCTCTCTGTCTATAATATTGATTTATTGAAATAAAATGAAATAGCAATATAAATAATAACTCAATTAATTTGTGATGTCGTGGGTCGGAATTAATAGATAAAGATTTAACGCGACTCTACTCAATTGAACGATCAACACATGAATAAAAATCTATAGGTTTCTATCAACATGCAGCGGGCTGTGGTTCGTTGATCTTCGTAAATCTTCGGAAGTATTCGAGAATCATGATATCAGATGATACATGTTGCAGCCGACAAGGCGCTGCTACAAATCTTACATTCTATATGTACCTACTGTAAAGTGACGTTACCTATAAATACGTACAAATAGTCACCATGTTACATCTATGCATATTTATTCGAGGGTGTTAGAATGAATTGGTAAGTACATATATGTATGTATCGATAGATGTCAATACATGTTTATGCACACATGATTGTGCTGGATAGTAGGCTCTATCATGTGCAGGGTAGGTACTCGCCAGCCGCCGCCTCGCTTCGGTCAATCGAGTGTTGCATTATAACGAATTGCACATGAGGTGCCTATTAAAATACCAGTGGCGGATAATGGGAAGTATCTATAGGTTTTGAACGACTCATCAATAGTACCTATCCTGTATTGAACGATTCGTTTCACGAAAAAAATGAAAGTTTCGAATTGAACGATTTGTTTCGTAAAAAATAATACATTGACCGTTTGAAACGATTTGTTTCATTAAAAAAAAACAATAAATTTCCTGTTAATGTCAAAAATATTTTTAATATATATTTCGGTCGATTTTGATATAGATATAGAAGTAACAATGTACTGTAGTAAATTATTTGGGACAATTTAGAACAATGTAGGCATAACGGTTATTTGACGCGACCAGTTTTAAGTTATCAATTGCCCTGATAAAGAAACCGTCGTTTCAAAATAAGATGTATCTAAAATCTCACTTGTGGTTTAAATAAAATGATTTATAAATTATATTATTTTTTAGTGATCTAATTATAATATTAACCTTATAAGATTATCAGAGAAGTTGGAATGAATCTCATATTTCCCTTTATTATAAAACTAAAATCTATGAATAATGAATACATTTGACTGATATTAATTGCATTCATTAAATTTGTACCATACCGCTTTAGTGAAATCAATTGTAATTAGCAATAAAATGAGTTGAATCAATCAAGACCTGGATGTTGGTCTCTCCTGTAACCAAATCACGTAATGGTTATTACCGATCAATTAACGCCATTTTACGACGTCCTCGTATCGCCCCTGATTACCTACGCCACTGACCACCTCCCCTTGTACCCCACCCTTATTCACCTCCCAACCTCACACTCGACGATAATATAAACTAGATAGATATCGGACTGATTATATGAATCTAATTTTACCAAAACTATCCAACTTCATCATCGCTTTGAATCAAATAGAATAAGAAAATATATAATGAATTTAATAATAAGAAAATATACATTGAATTTAATTTCATATTGTGAGCAAATTAAGGTTATTTTATTAATGAGATAATTGATTTCAATTTAATATTGTTTCATTGGGCTGGAATACTTGTAAAATGGAAGTGTTCGCTAGTAAAAATAAAATTCAACGTAATAAAAATACTTATATTTTTTAGTCTGGATTTGTGAGACGATGAATATTGTAAGTCTCCAGAATGTGGCAACTTGTTATTGGGCGCGTGTTTGATTGACATTGGACATAATAATATATTATGTTGGTTGCCCGGAAAGCAATACAAAAATAAAATAAAATCTCAACACCACGACAATATTTTGAAAATGATTATGTAGAAATAATTGTTATAAAGACTAGAATGAGGAGAAAAAAATCGATCGCATAAGATAAAGCGTCCATGTAGGTACATACTTAAAATGTTTAATAATACTAGTGATGAACAAAAGTCTTGAATTATTGGAATATCAAGACCAAGACTGAGCTTTGCAAGATTAAAATTAAAGTCTTGCTATCTCGCAATTTTTTTTTAAATTATTTATTTTTAGCTTAAAATTAAGTAATTAACTACGTACTATCGACATTATACTTTACAATTGGTGTATTGTCATTTATCATTGTAATTACTGTTATTGTTTAAAACAATTATTATTTAGATGTCCGATAAACAAAAGACGCGTGTAATAATCAAGACACGGAATCATGTATGTACAAAATTATTTAGTTTCATATGAAATTTATTGTTAATATTTTCCCAAAAAAGGAGCGGTCGTTTGAAACCGCTCTTATAAAATAACTCATACGTGGTTTAAACAAAGTGAATTGTAGCGAACGAGTTGTTATGTATAAATTGCACCACGGAAAGGATGTATTTTGTCTAAACAGATACTTACCTCAAAATCATTTTCCAAACAAACTTGGATCAAGTATGAAATTGTGGAATGGTCGCGGTCAGCAAATCGCGGTCTGGAATCGAATAGCAGTACTGCGAGGTTCAAATAGCCTAGACAAAATGATTTACGGCTTATACTTTGCAGTTAGTTAGTCAGTTAGCTCTCTCTATCTCTCTCCATTCTACGACTAACTCATCTCCCCTACATATATCCGAAATGTTTTTCAGATACTGACCCGTTCAAAATATCCCATTCAACGGGGTGCTTTTTTTCCATTTTCGTCGATTCATCGGAAAATTCACTAACGATATCGTTAAAAACACACGCCTTCGCGTCGTCGTGCACATAACGAAATCGATACTAAAAATCGAATAATAATAGTCGTTTTCGTACACAATCACCTCAAGTGCGCTTTATTTGATTTTCGCTTGGCCCCGGTACAGGCATCCTCTTCACCCATATGGGCTGTGTCCAAAATTTTCAGCCTTGGTTCCAGTTTTGTCATCCAGTCCACCGCCTCCAGTCTCGCCTAAATTGGTTAGTAATGTGAATGCTGTAATTGTTATTTCTTATCTTACTACTTTCTTCCGATGGCTAGACAACTCTGGTAGACCTTTATACTCCTGAACAATGGATTTTCCAATCTTTTCTGTCAGCAGCAACGGACTCCCCGTCATCACAAACATTCGGCATATTCTGATCTCGGGTGATATTGTTGATTAATCTCTGCCTTGGTCTCTTGCCCACAGGGTTATTTTGCAGGATGCGTTTTGTGGCTCTTTCTTCCTCTGATCTGACAATATGTCCAATCTAGGATAATCATCTATATCTGATCCTAGTGATTAAGGGTAGCCTCTGAAAGCGCGAATTTTCTCCAGGTGTCTACCGTAATTCCCGACCTTATTTTTACCTTATTTAATCATATTTAAATCCCGGCTTAATATTTTCCGAAATATATTTTTTTCGCAATCAACAATCTTTGTTGGTTCTTGAGTGTCATGCACCAGGACTCAAAACCATACAGGATTACCGATTTAATTATCTATTATATTATATCACAAATTTATCATTATTTAAACTTTTGATTTTAACAATTTAGAAGACAGCATTTATACTTTATACGGTCGTTCTTATAAAAGAGTTATGATTTTTATTTTTTATTTATTCAGTTAACAAATAACAATGTGCAAAAAGGCGAATTAATTGCCATAATGCAATCTCTTACAACCAACCCATGCAAAGTGAAACCTAATTCAAAGTGAACTGGTGTTTATAATAGTGAAAAATATTACTTACATCGGCGAAGCTTATAGAAAAACCATTTTTTTGTAATACCTGTGTCACCAGTTTAGAGAAGCAATAATTCTCTTTTTCATCTACTCGGAATCGAACTTAAATCAAAATTTATCGAACTCAAAAAATTTTTTTTTAAATATATTTTTTAGCTATTTTTTTGGCTCAAATTTGACATAAAATTGGAAAATATACAAAGAAAAATAATTTTAAATATATCATCTAAATTGGAAGATTTTTTTATATTTTTATTAAGATAGGACTTTGATACAAGATTTATAACGAAAAAAGGGTTTGGGGGATACATAAAATGAACACAATACACCACTTTTGTTATGTGAATCAGCTTGTATTTGGGGTGCAAACTACGGAAGCGTCAGAGCCGAAACATTTAATAGAGTATCAATACATTAGGTCCTGGTAACGAGGCCGGATCAGTTGCAACCACATGGAAAAGTTTATGGCCCTTCCGTGAGGAAGCGAATTACGAGCAATTGGATAATATTTTTTCCCTAAGATTTTCTCTCCTAGAAATATATATTTTTACTTTTAAACAGATATACCTACGGAATATTTTCAAAATAATATTGAAAGGATCATGGTCTTCTTGTTAATCCTACTAAGTCCCAGGCAATTATAATCGGTAGTCCTCGTCTGCTGTCATCTATAAGGAATTTGCAACTCCCACTGCTGTATATCAATAACCAATGCATTCCTTATACCAGGGTTGTAAAAGATCTTGGAATCTTCATCGATGATGACCTTTCGTGGCATGAACAGGTATCGCATGTTAGTAAATCTATTTTCTTTGCCCTACATTCACTTAATAAACTTAAAAATTTCCTTCCATTCCGTTGTAAAATAATTCTTGCTCAATCACTTCTTCTTCCATTGCTTGATTATGCCGATGTATGCTACTTGGATGCAAATGAAGTGCATCTCAATAAACTTGAACGTCTTCAGAATATATGTATCAGATTCATCTTTGGGTTGAAAAAATTTGATCGCATATCACCTTACCGCAATCTTCTTTGTTGGCCCAGGATACGCCAGCGGCGCAATATACACATTTTGTCACTATTGTACAATATTCTCTCGAACCCAAACCTGCCACAGTACCTCAAAAGCAAATTCACTTATTTATCCAGTCATGGACTTCCACTCCGATCTGCTGAATGTACAACACTTTCCATACCTATCCATAATACAGAATTTCTCAGCTCTTCGTTCGAAGTACAATCAGCAAGATTATGGAATAGCCTTAGTCCGGATATTGCGTCGTCTAACTCACTTAGTATTTTCAAGAAAAAACTAAAGAAGGAATATTTATCCTTGAACACCTGATCCCGATTTCCTCTCCTGTCCTTACCATATCCTTTTTCTTGCTATGAATTATATTTTTTTTTTTTGTTTTAATAGTATTTAAGTGTTATACGTATTTTCTTTGATTTCTTTTACTCTTTTTTATTTGCTGTTGTACATACACAATGTTGTCATACTTTGTAATCTGGTTGGTTGGAAGAAATTGCCTAATGGCAATAAGCCCGCCAGTGTACAATTATATTTGTTTATATTATGTACAAAAAGATGTATAAATAAATAAATAAATAAATAAATAAATATTATTGTCATCAATTAACTTATTTATTTATAGAAAAGTTAATAGGTATAATTATCCAACTGTCGATTTGTTCAGGAGAACTTTGTTCTCTTAACATATCGACAATGTTTCAAGCCAGGATACGCGAGAGTTGTATGCAGGGTCTACTTTTTTCACGGCTTTTCCAACTTTGAAGTAAAAAAAAACCAACCTAGAGGCTTCGCAGCATATATGTTCCATATACGGATTTACTCAAAATTCGGAGTAGAACATTTCGTGTGTCTGTGTGTGTGTCCGTCCGTCCCTTATAACTTTTGATCCGCTTAATTTACAGAGCCAAAAATTTCAGAATATATATAAAGTTATAGGCCTACAAAACTTTTATACTCAGAATTTTGAATTTTTGTTTCAGTCAGGGGTTATCAACTTTTGAATTTTTACTTTATTTTTCCATATATCTCAGAAACCATAAAAGTTAGAACGCTGAAAATTATTACAAATATAGACAAATACAAAATCTCAAATTTCTTTTTTCAAAAAAATTCCAGGGTTTCTCAAACATTTTTTATTAATAAAAATATTTTTTTTATGATAAATTTATGAGTTTAACTGCCTATATTTCCAATTTTTTTTATAAATATCGAAAAAATCCGAAACACCCAACTAGATAATTTAATTTTCAATAAAAAAATTTAACATTATAGTAGTATGTCTTAATTTTTTTTTAATAATTTTTATAAAAATTGAATTAAATGACGACATCGCTTCATACAATTTGTATGACAGTCGCCTATACACAATATCTATGAAGACAATAGTTTGATACTTAATCTCCAAACATGCATACATATCATCATGCTGTTTTCATATTCTGGGTAGGATCAAAGGACTGACCTCCATACTATCCTATCTTGACATACATACCTAGGTACATGTGTTATATAGAAAACCAAATATCTTAAAATATTAAATAATTTGTATTTATTGGTTTATAGTTTGGTACTTATTCTTCAACTATACATACTATGGCAATCGACAGTTGGATCTCATGTGTTACATACAACTAGTATTTAATTGAAGGTTTGAACAGCATTTTAAATATTTATGTACATATTGGTTTAATACAAAGAAAGCGACGCTAGTTATTTTGATTGAAGTTGGTTATTTTGATTGTATATTATAGAAGAACCAGGAACTCAGGCACCTACAGGGCTTACAACCTGTCATCGGCTGGTTTACGTGATCACTTTATGCGCTTGCGCAACGTTCACCAATTATGCCTTTATTGAGTTCCCTTATCAATGTAATTTTTGAAAGTTGAATATATTGTTTAATTAAGTTTTTAACTCACTCCACTGTATATGTTTTTTTAAACTAACTTGTCCTTTTTTTATATTACGCATGTTGTTTAATTAAGTTTTTAACTCACTTCACTGTATATGTTTTTTTAAGCTAACTTGTCCTTTTTTATATAACGCATGTTGTTTAATTAAGTTTTTAACTCACTCCACTGTATATGTTTTTTTTTAAGCTAACTTGTCCTTTTTTTATTTTACGCATGTTGTTTAATTAACTTTTTAACTCACTCCACTGTATATGTTTTTTAAGCTAACTTGTCCTTTTTTTATATTACGCATGTTGTTTAATTAAGTTTTTAACTCACTCCACTATATATGTTTTTTAAGCTAACTTGTCCTTTTTTTATATTACGCATGTTGTTTAATTAAGTTTTTAACTCACTCCACTGTATATGTTTTTTAGGCTAACCTGTCCTTTTTTTATATTACGCATGTTGTGGGAACTATTTTGGCAAATTACTGATATTTGTTATTGTTTTTGTTTATGGATTATAAATTGCTGTATGTTTCCCCTTAAATTAAATAAATAAATAAATAAATATATTTGAATAATATGTAAACAATCAACCTGAATAAAAATACTATGGAAGACATTGAATAGACTCCGTGTAGGTGTCACAAGGTGCAAAAAGAACCTGTGCAGGTGGGGAATAGGACGATAAGATGTATCTTGCGATTGCGGGAAGGTCCAAGATGATAGCATCTTCTTGTGCACCGAAGCATGGAACAGGAATGTAGCGAAGAAGACTTGTTGCAACGTATTGGAGTGGAAAAGCTTAATGTTTTACTCGGACACGTTAAGAAAGTAATTTCTAACATTATTTTTTTCAGTGTATTGTTTACGTGGTCATGCCAATGATACTCCGTTAGCATTATTTGTCCCTGGTATTGTAATAATAGAACACTTCCTTGCACCCTGCGCAATTTGCGAGTTTATTGCCGTATGGCAATTTCTTCCAACTGACCAGTGTTTCCAGCCCAGAGAAGCAATATTTGCGTGAGAAATGAATTTAAATAAATTATTCGATTAATGAATCGAACCCAGGACGAAAAAGAAAAAGACTGAACCGTTTTTATTAGTAAAAATTATCTTCGAATCACTTCGATTTGGCTTACGTTAATCTGACGCGTAATTCAACACAAAATTCAAAGCATGCAAATTGACAAATCCTCAGGCATTGGCGGCAAAGCTCTTTAGTAATAATCTGTCGGGCGTATAGTAACTACCGATTAGGGTTATGGTAGTGCGATATGAGCAGATACAATCTCTCACGTGCTGATGACGCGCAGTGGCTGTCCTTTTGTCAAATGACTGACTGAAATCATGTATGTTTGTCTCTTTCAGCGTCACGGACCAGGAATAAAGAGCGACCGGGACGCAAGTATTGTAACGTAATCACCCTATTTAATATTTGTCCCCGATCCCTTGATCGGTTTTCCAAGATAGACATGGCGCAAATGATAGTAAAAACCTGCTTAGCACAATATATAAATGTATTTTAAGTGTTAATGGATAAATGTTACAGGAAATGTATGAAATCTAGGAATTCTGTACCTACAATTCCTAGGAAATGTACAAAGCCAATAGTACATTGATTGCACACTGTAGGTTTTTTGAATTTTTATTGTAACTTGCAAAAATAATGTAAATAAATCATTTCATTACAATTAAGGAAATATATTAAATAATTTGACAAAGATTATTTCAAACATGGGTGCATTTAGGTACCTACTAGGAAATGAAGGTAAGTATACCTATAATATTTCTAGGAAGTATTATTTTCTAGAAATCGTTAGCAACTCCTAAATGGCACAATTAAATAGTCATACAAAATGAACATTAAAACAGTGATATTCGAATAAAAATGCTACACAACGTAATGTAACTCGCCTATGCGAGTTGCATTAATCACATGCTTAACTGAAAGTTATAGAGGATGCACCATTAAGTATATGACACCGAAATAAAAGTATGTGTTAATATTTCTTCCACTAAATTTTTCGGATAGGTTTATTGATGCTTTATAAGTTGAATGGAAATTGATATTATATAACAAATTAATTTCACACATCTGTCAAATATAAGAATTTTATATAATGACGAATATCATACAATGCCGGTGACATAATTTTGAAATATGTTGTAGGTATACTAGATGTGATTTTGATTCCCAAATACCAAATTAATTTTTACATGAATACCAAATATGATATGAATGGTATTATATTTTATTTGGCACATCGAAGTGCATGCATAATAGAAGGAAATATGATATTTTTCATCTGATAAAATATTAGGGATTAAATTTCAGGATAGTGTGTTGGCATATTTGTAGAATAAAGATCAAAAGGATAATTTATTTTGAATAACGACTCTTTAAAAATTACAATAGTAAATAACTTATTTTTAATGAGGTAGATACTAAGTACCCCTCTAAAACAATTATTTAGTTGATATTTTATATTTTCAACTGATTTTATTCAAAATTATATTTAGGTTGGCACCATATATTTGTTTATATATATTACAAAATATTTATGTATGTTTAAAAAAACAATTGATTAAATTTATTTTTCTTTGGATGGCTTTTATATTTTAAATTTATTTTTTGTAAATTTTAAAATATATTATGAAAGTATTATTGAAAAAATGATTTAATTGATAATAGATTAAAAAAATATTAGGTGCATATAAAATTTGATGTAATTATATTTAAAAGTTTATAATTTAGTAATGGTGTGAGTAAATTAATAAAAATAAAGTGTTAATTTCATTGAAATTGTTAATTTCATTGTATTTATGGTTGACGTATATATCAGGAGAACATGGATCTGTTAGAAAGAATGGGGATAAAGGCAATAGCGAGAAAACAGTAGGTGCCGGCAAGGAAAACTCATCGGCTGTTAATTTCATTTGGAGAGTCTGACTGCTGACACCGTTTAATTTAATTTGCCTTATTTATATTCCTGTGATCCTGATACTTTGGTCAAACAAAACACTCTATGACTGCAAATAAAATATATACCTAAGTCAGCAAACACTAACAATCTTACGTGAGGGATTTTCGTACTTACTTAAAAGTATAATATAATATATTTTCACTCCTCACCACCCTAAAGCGATGTAGTGGAGAGTTATGATTTCGCAATTTATAAGGTTATTTTTTATCCCAGTTTATCTACTAATATCATGCTGAGATTTTATCCTGAAAGTTTCATTACAATGTATCTGTGTGTATGTGATTTGTAGGTACTATGTATGTGCTATGTACGGGGCGGTGTGATAATATTCTACTTTATCGGTTATAAACTAAAGTAGGTAGTCATTTGATCCTTTTCATATTTTGTATTTTTGTATACCTAATAGGTACTCGCTTAGACCCCATATTATGATTTTGCTTCTCAATATTTCAAATTTATTTTATGTGCTTCTCAATATTTCAAATTAATCAGCTCAGGAAATATAAAATTTGATATTTTTATTATCAAATTGCTAAAAAGACACTAAACTTTCATAAAATAGCATTGAAGTTTTTATGATATAATTTTTTCCATACAATATTTGAATATTTTGTGGAGTGATTTGGTGGTGTGAAGTGTTGGCCACAATCCATTTAAGATTTTTAGACGGATATTAGGATCATAAATGATTTTTTTTTATTAAGAGCCAGCAACTGCCATAATACGTCATAGTATAAAGGTTGATTTTTCTGTAATAAGATACCACAGCAGCTATCAACGAGTTGCTTACGAAGATAACTCTCTTTAAAGTGTTTCAATTGCTATTTTAACAGTTTAACACGTATGAAGCGTGATTTTTATATATTTACTACGGAAGACTATTAGAAATCACGCCTTCCATTTACAGGCTTATTGGATGGTGGAAAACCCCCACATACATCTATAAAGATTAATAAATAATAAAAGATGTCTGTTTGTCTATCGTGTGGTTTCCACAAACCAAAGTATATATGTATGGTAGTACCTAAATAAGAAAAATCACACTTTATAATACCATTTGGGCTTGTTTCTTGTTCATCAATTTTTAGATATTTCAACTCGTTTTATAGTCAATCCATCATATTATCAATTTTTTATTTATAAAAATAAACGCCATCAAATTACACAATTGTCTTCGGACTTCACTAAATCTGCTATCATAAAACACAACGTCACAAAACTACAAAAAACACATCATCATGGATATATAAAATCGGTTAGGAACATATGAATAACATTATAACACCAAATAAAACATAAGAAACTCCTATATATGTATTTATTTCAATAACAAATTGATATATTATTTAATCTATAAACAACCTCGCTACTGATCAAATGAACACCTTAGCACAAGAATTTCAAGTGAGGTGATCATTGTACAATCGCAATTACACACTTAACAGTAACATGCACACACTCAATTATGCACTCACAAACACATAATATTTCTAGTATGTAATTGTATTGTAATACTTATGTTAATCATTTATGTGAGTTGGTAAAAAAGCCTTAGTTTTCGAGATATTGCCACTTTTTACAAAGTGCCCGAAAATCTCCGCCTTCGATTGGTTTTTCGAGTGCCATATTTACAATTTTCAATATTTTAGAATTATAATTTATGTTTCACAATCTTGAATAACGCAGCTGTCATAATAAAAAAGAGTTTACTTATTTACTAAAGAAGAAGCAAAATTTCACAGTGTGAACACTTGCCTTTAGATTATTTAAATGTTTTATTTAGTTAAAATAAATCCTTGTCACTTTAATAAATTAAAGCAAGTGTTTACGCCGGAAATCCTAATAAATGAAATAATTTCAAAATCACCTCATTTTGTAGTAAAATAGCAATATCTATTTTTTTATTGTAAAACATAGTAATTGTTATACTATTTTGGAAAAAAACAATAATTGTGCCAATTTTTGCAACAATTTGCCAGGTTGGCGTCATACATTTTTTATTCAGTGTGAACAATCAAAGTTGGGTAACATTTTTTTTTAAAATTCATAGCCCGGGTCATATTTTTTTTTCCGCCAAAAAAAAGTTTTACTATTATTTTGGATTGTGATCAACAGCTGAGTTATTCAAGATTTGGGAACATAAATTATAATTCCAAAATATTGAAATTTGTAAACATGGCACTTGAAAAACCAATCTAAGGCGGAGATTTTCGGGTACTTTGTAAAAGTGGCAATATCTCGAAAACTAAGGCACTTTTATTAAGGCCATATTTACATATTCTGGCGAGTCATGAGTTGGTATAACAGCCCTTAAAAGGAATACGTTGGATTATGGGACACCCTGTATAATTATTTTATATACGTTTAATTCCAATTCAAACGTTGGGTGAATAATGCTACTTTGTTTAATGAGATTAAATTTAGTTCTCGAATCAAATTCATCATTTTACTGTGTACATCAAACGACTTAAATACGAATTTCGGGAATTTCGTTATACTAACAATTTTCAACTTGAATTCGTTAATTATTGTTAAAAATTAAAACGGTACGGCGATATCGCTGGTAGAGTGTAATAACGTTCATATGAAATAATTACAACCGCTAGGGATGAACGCAATAAAAAGTTATCGAAATGAAAATTGAATTAATGAATTGTTTGAACCTACCTACAATTGGCGTGCAACAATGCAATGAACTTTGTTTCTGTCATTGAGCCACGTTTTCCAAAGTAGTCAGTGGAATAATTTTAATTATTTGCATTTTGTTCCTAACTCGATACTGTTTCATTAGCGGCATTTTGTAAAACTAACGACCACGGTTACTCCTTAATTAATTTAAACCATTTCATAATATCGTTTGCAATATTTTCAGTTTTCCCCTATCGCAGGGACACCCCAAAGTGGTTTTTAATTAAGTAAACTGTTTCGTTTTTTAACATGTTATAATTATATCAATTATAAAAAATGAACATTTTAATTCATGCGAATAATTACTTCAGGCTGATGATTAAAATGTATCAATTTATGTTTTCCTTTATGATCGATTCATTTTGGAAATAAACGACAAAAAAAGGTTTTTATGTAATTTTGCTTGTTCATTTTGTAAATAATGATTTGCTGAGAGGAATTTCAATTCACGATAGGTCTTGGTACTTGTAATATGACACGATCAAGAATTTTTTGTAATAGGTATAGCTGCTAATGTATTAATTTCGAATCCTAAGATCTGTAGTTCCTAATGTTATTAAATATTATTGATATCCATTACTAAAAATTAAAAATATACGTGGAATTTTCAAACAATAAATAAGAAATGAAATTTTTTGAATATTATATGACAATTTTTAAAACATCTCAATAGAGACGAAGTTGGAATATTTTAGGAGAACCAGGAACTCACGGCACCTAACATTTGCTACAAAATATCATTGACTCCAACCAGGGGAAAAAAACAATGTTTGCATATAAAACACTCGTTAAAATATTAGTATAAAATCATAGTGAAGTACAGAAAAATAACAGGCAGTATAGTATTCTGCGTGACAGAATAAGGAATAATACGATAAGACAGATGTGCGATATTCTAGATTTTGTCAGATGGGGGAGACAAAGGAGGTGTTGGAGAGACCACGTGGAAAGAATGGACTCCCAAAGACTGCTAATCCTTGCCCTACAAGAAAAATCAGAAGGAGGAGGATGCTTGGAAGACCCACCAAAATGCGGAAATACAGCTGGGAGTCCACATCACAAGAGGCAGCAAACTTTCCACAGACAGGCCCTAATGACCGTTAACCAGTCTAAGAAGAAGTACCTACAATATATTGTAAATAAAACTTTTCTAATAATTTACATTAGAGTGTATGATTATTTTTACTCTAAACTGTATAAACATTTTGTCAGTGCAAGCTTCTCTCGTACACTGAAATTACGTTACTCAACAATCAAATAATACAATTATAAAATGCAATGAAATTATACCATTTTACAATGAAAATAATGTAAATCAAGTACAAAATTATTAAAAATAAAATAAATTAAAAACAAAAGTAAATCAAAATGAAGCAATGAAAAACAAATTAAATAAAAAACAAAACAATTTAGAATCAAGCAAATCAAAAACAAAGCAATGAAAATAACATACAATAAATTGGATTCAAAATCAATTTCTTCTTCTTCTTCTTCGTGTCAACTTGCTCGTGCTCGACGTTTGCTCTCTTGAGTACCTCTACATTTGATACTTTGTAGGCCCAGGAAATCATGAGTATGCGCTGATGCAGCCACATTTCAAAGGCTTCTAACGGATAAGCATATCGACCTATATGGTCCAGATTTCAACGCCATAAAGAAGTATGGACCGCAAATAGCACTTCACCAGGCGCTGTCTGGTCGCAAAACAGTGTCTTCATTTTGAAAAATATTGCGCGAGTTGTCACCATGCGGCATCTTAGTTCTTTGTCGGGATCTAAATTATCAGTGAGGAGACTATCAAGATATTTAAAAAAATAACTCTTTGTATTTCTCTCTCCTTCAAGTTGCAAAGTCAAGTAATCGTGAGACTGTCGGCTGAATATCATAAACTTGGGCGTTGATAAATTCATGCTCAGACCAAAATCTTTTTCAGTAATATTATTTTTTTCTAAAAGCAAAAGGTTCGTTATTTCAATAGACATTTAGATCCATTACTCATTTACTTTTTAAAATCAACGTTGAAATAAAAAAAATATTAAAAGCTATTTGTTTATCGTTTTGAAATATGAGTGGGAATGTGAGTGGTGGATATAATGTAGGTAGAACAGTCTGGAAGTAATAACCGGTGGACGAGGCCTAGAAAAACAAACAGAAAATAATGAAACGTAGCGGCATAGTGACGCTTTCACAAAACTGGACACATGACGTTTTTCAGAAGAGAAAAAAAGTATGAATTGCTGGACGCAAATCCGGTACGAAAAATGTCAAGATTTTTACGCTCGGACACGAGGCATGCTACATCGAAATTATCGAAACAAAATGGGGACAAACTTTTTTATTTGTTTTAGCTTAAAATAGGCAAAATGTTCGATAAGTTTACACTGTTTGAATTATACAACCACATTAGTTTATGATCCAGATAGTCGAAACGATCTGTAATGCTTATAAAGGAATCGCATAAAGTTCGCCTAATCCAGTAGTCGCGAGTTTAGGATAATATGAATAATATGTATATGTATATACTTGTTATAAAAAACGTCAGCCAATAAAAAAATGTAGATGAACCAATTATCATAAATTATGTTATGGAGTTTATTTTCATGATTTTATTATTTTAATTTAAATTTGTTCAATCGGGTACTATAATTTTGCATATTAATTAACTTTTACCTTCAGATAATTAAGAGTCACTCTAAATTAGGGTTACCATATCTCAGGATTTGTCCTGAGATTTCAGGATTTTTCGACTTTTCTCAGGATTGCGGCCGGATTTTGCAAATCTCAGGATTTTCAATAAAATACAGCTTACATTTAAAGATCTATTAATTAAAAGTTAAACAAACTAAAAATAATCTTCCTTTGGTAATAATCCAAGTAGGTACTTAATCAGTTTAATCGTACTTAATATGTGAAGATACCTTTTTAAGTAAAGTTTTTTCTTTAATTATTGATTTATAAAATGCCTCACATGTTAAACTCTTCAAATTATATTGAACTAAAAGTATAGCTCGAACTGAAGACACCTTTAGTCGGTTTCTTTCTTTCGACCATTGAGCCCCCATGATAGAAAAAACTCTTTCTACGTTTACATTCTGAGCTGTAATTGCAAATATATATCGACAAAAACGCAGTATCTCTGGTAATCGTGAAATACCTATTGTCTTGAAAATGTTTGCCTACAACGCATAAAATCTCAGGACATTTCCATGGAAATCAGGCCTCTTCTCCGGACTTTTGATTTTTTCATCTGGTAACCCTACACGAAATAAAAGATTCAATTGATTCAAAAAGAAATATAATAAGTTAGCAAGTAAATTTTAGATGGTTGGCGGCAGAGCGATTAGTCCGCTGGGTTAGTAATCCAGTGGTCGCGAGTTCGAATCCTGATTTCATGACCGATTTCGTTCAACTATAGCACAAGCATATGCTTATTTTAGGCAACGTATGAGGATGTATTATGTACTTGTAACAAGGATATATTCATTATTTAAAAAAAAATCAACTGACAGTTTTCTTTATAATTTTTCCTCTCTCGTTTATTCCTATCAATCAAAGCCACTTTACTCAAGACCCGCTCCTAATGACCTGCAACCAACCTCCAATGTCATAAGCACATTGTCGCATTCTGTTGGTTTAAAATATGCCTGAGGATGGAACGGTTAGTTCCGAAACCGGTTATAAAAAGTAATAAAATATTGATAATGTAAAATAATAAATTATTTATAAGTTCTATAAAGTATAGGTAATGTAGAAATCTATCTCTTGGCTTTAATTAATAAAATTTTTGAATATTCCACAAAATCTATATCCTTTGACAAGACAGGATAAGAGTTATATAGGGAATGTCATGATAGGGAAGCCACTAAGTGGATTCCTCTAAATCACAATTAGATATCATAGAAAAACGAGTGAGTTGTAAACTCTCCACTACACAATGAAGCTTCCGTGCTAATATAACACTCTAATATCAATATGAAATAAAATAACTTAACATTGCTACACATAAAAAAAATCTCTTGTTATATTTATTTTTCATACAAAAATCATAATTTTTCAAACGGTTGTATGTTTTCTTTTAACTTGACAAACTTTGAATGCAGTTTTTTGAAGATTATTGGTATTGTATAAAAAAATTAAACAAAATTAAATTTTTTTTCAGTTTTAACAGATGAAATCGTAGAGAAACATTGAGAAAAAATGAACACATGTGCATGGTATCAATATTAAGTTCATCGGCTTTTTAGTTTGATCTGTACAGAGGACACGAATTTTCATATTTGTGTATGGCATGCACGATACGGCATACACACAAAAACATCACAATGAAACTCAAAGAATTGTGAAATCACGACTCTCCACTATTCCATAGTAGTGGAGAGTAAAAAGAGAAAATAGTGGTTAGTAAGGATATGATCAGATGTAAAAGGAATAAGGGCTAACTCTGCCAGAGTTAGCGCGTTGGCTTAAGTAATGATAGTAGCGTTATATTTCTAACTTCGAAGCGAGTTAGAACGAGCATTATGTATGCACGAGCAATATGTATGTAAATGTACTTGATAAACAAGGCTATATTGATTGAAAAAAAATATGAAACAAATCAAAATTTTATTCAATAAAACTTTTAGTAGGTACAAAATATAACGCCATTGTTTTTCTAGATATACGGCTTAAGTTCTGTTAAGCGTTGTATACCGAAGGCGTGGATTTTACTCAAATTAAATCCTTTTATGATGGAGGTGCCGCTATACTGCTTTTGTTTCCTGAATTGAAAAAAAAAATTAAAAAAAAATAAACGGAAAGGATTAAATATAAGATTTTTATAATGTTTACCTTTGCTACAAAAATTTATAATGCGGAAAACGGGAATGTCACTTTGATAATAATGTTTACTTCTTTGATATGGTCTAATAAACAACAAATGGAGACATTTTTAAAAAGATTTACCATATTTTAATAACTAGTTGCATGTAACACATGAGATCCAACTGTCGATAGCAATAGTATGTATAGTTGAAGAATAAGAATCAAACTATAAACCCATAAATCCAAATTATTGAAAATTTGAACACATGTTGGGGTATTATGTCAAGATAGGACAGTATGGAGGTCAGTCTTCTTTTCTTACCCGGAATATGAAAAC
The DNA here is from genome assembly GCA_963576475.1 of Molanna angustata. Taxonomy (NCBI): domain Eukaryota; kingdom Metazoa; phylum Arthropoda; class Insecta; order Trichoptera; family Molannidae; genus Molanna; species Molanna angustata. The sequence goes on along the minus strand of OY754974.1, from coordinate 21,601,998 downwards.
AGCATGATAGTTCTGTATGTACGTTCGGAGATTAAGTATCAAACTATTAAGTCTTCTTACATATTATGTATAGGCGACTGCCATACAAATTGTATGAAGCAATGTCATCACTAATTCAATTTTTATAAAAATTGTTAAAAAAAATTGAGATGTACTTCTACAATACTAATATTTTTTTTAGGAAACTAAATTATCTACTTGGCGTGTTTCGGCTTTTTTCGATATTTTCAAAAGATTTGGAAATATAGGCAGTTAAACTCATGAATTTATCAGAAAAAAAATATTTTTCTTAATAAAAAATGTTTGAGAAACCCTGGAATTTTTTTGAAAAAACTGATTTGTGATTTTGTATTTATCTATGTTTATACCAATTTTCAGCGTTCTAGCTTACATGGTTTTTGAGATATATGGAAAAATAAACCAAAAATTCAAAAGTTAATAACCCCTGACTGAAACAAAAATTCACCATTCTGAGTACAAAAGTTTTGTAAGCCTATAATTGTTTATATTTTCTAAAAATTTTGGCTCTGTAAATTGAGCGGATCAAAAGTTATAAGTGGGGGACAGACAGACACACACACAGACACACAAAACTCACATAAAACGTTCTACTCCGAATTCGGAGTAAATCCATGTATCGGAACATATATGCTGCGAGGCCTCTAGTTGGTGTTATTAGCATGCAAAAAGTCCACTACCCATACAAAATGTTCCTTCGTACACGCATCTTGGCTTAATAATGTCGATTCATTCAGAGAATTGAATTCTAATGAACGAATCGACAGTTGAAAAACAACATTCAAAAATTTCCAATAAAAGGTCAGAGAGCATTTTTTACTCCACTGCCCAATTGTTGTCTTTCGATGAAAATATAACCTAAAAAGACACATGTACGTTCTACGTTGCTGCGTTCAGATCGAAACACTGCTCGATTGAGATTGGTATGAAAAACGCCATAATCTGCAACTTCAGGTACATCCGACGTCGAGTGTTGACTCTGAAAACAGCCCTAGGAGTATTTGTGATAAACAGTTGGCGCGAATTTGAATTTGAAGCATACTATAATCGAATTTACTATGGTATATTTTATATAATGTTAAGGATCAATTATTTTTCTTCTGTTTGATTTGTGAATATGACAAAATAAAATAAAATGTCGTAGTAATTTCATAATACAGTATTTATTGTCATGTCGCAGTGCAGGGGCATATTATAATGTTTTACTCAAATGTATAGGATTTATTTTTTAAACGAATATATTATTATACCTACAAATTGAATTAGTATGGCAGTGTTGTTGAGTGCAAGGTATCTTCCATTCACCTTCACGAAGCTGCAGTGTCGAATTGGGTTGATTTGGGGGAACAGAATGGAGTATTTTACCTCGTACCTGGGCTTCATCCCCCCGTATTTTCATCTCCCCTCTGCTCCTTTATTCCTCTACTAGCCCCCCTTCCTCCCGATCCCCTCTCGAGAAACTTGTGGCGGACTATGCATAATGAACTCGGGTTCTGCTCCTTGACTGGACTTAATTATTTATCATCAGCGTATCAAGGAGCATCAATAATGCACAGGTAGACTAAGTTTTTACGGGGTCGACAACCATTCGTTTAAACAGATTCGAATATATCTTTCTATTTACTGTAGACCAATAAGTGGTTGAACAGATATATTAACGATCAAGTGGATCCAGGGTTAAAAATTGCCTCGATCGTTTTCAATCAATGCTAATTATTTTGGATGTAGATATTACCTATGTAGATAATATGTATTTGTTCTAAGGACTCGATAGATTTTTTTTAATAAATATTTTCTACCTAAGCCAGCATATAAGTTTCAATTTTATCGACCCAGAAATAGGGTAAAATTTATTCTATTTATAGTAATACCAACGTCGTTCCCTTTTCCAAGTGTAAACTTTATGTTTGAACTGTACATACATTTTGTTTTATTTTTGGTTATTTTCTCATTTTTTTAGTAATAGTGTAAGAGTGACTGCCAGACTGTTTGAATTACGACTTTTTGAATAGTGGCCCCATACAATATTAATACTTTTAAGACATAGTATAAAAGCTGATTTTTTCTGTAAAAGGATACCACAGCATGTATTCTAACAACGATTGGATAAGATGTGGTGCATTTTTTTAAGTGGTGGTTAAAGTGCTATAAAGTGTTGAAGAATCTTATTTTTTTTTAATTTGAAAGGTGTCTGTCGGGGGGTTTACACAAACCCACGTGTCTGTAAATGGAAAGCGTGATTTCTAACAGTCTTCCGTAGTAAATATAGAAAAAACACGTTTTATACTATAACTGACGTGTTAAAATAATAGAAATTTTCGAGAAATTTCATCACTTTGAAGGCTATTATCTCCGAAAGCAACCACTACACAGGATTCATATAATTTAATCGTTGTTACCTGCTGTAGTATCATTTTGCTGGAAATAAATCAGCCGCCTTTATACTATGACGTAAATTTGGCTGTTAGTAAATATTGATAAGTACCTACTAACTAATTTATTATTTATTTATTCAAGGGACAAATACAGTCTTATAAAATAAAAACTTTGAAATGAAGAAGAGACAGACCAATTACTTTTGTCCACAATTGATGTACATTAAATAATCATAGGAGAAACAAAAAATGAATTTAAATATACTAATCTAACGTTAATTTTAACTATAGGCCATATACAACCAACAGGTATTAAGGATTATTTTGTGTTATAACTACATGACATGATTGGTTTAGATTAATTTGAATACAATGTTTGTTTTCAAAAACGTATTGTTTTAACTTATTTTCAGCTCCTGGACCAATTGTTTCCAATATCATGCAGAAGAACGAAACCAAGTGAGCACTTCCCGGTGGGGTATGAAGTCTCCGAGATCACGAGAGAGGTAAAGGGCTAGGGGTACAGTCTCCACAGCCATCAGTACACCGGGGACTTACCTTATTTAGTACAATGCAATCATAATATGTATCTTTAACACTCAACAGGCTAATCAAAATATGACAATATATTGTCTATTTGCAGGTTCACCTTCTTCTTCTATATTATACTTTGCTGGACTTAATCTCCTGGAAAATCGTACAGAATTAGTGGTGATATTTCACTCGTGATGTTTTCCAACTCTCCAGATATTCTGTACCTACAATATTATAATCTGATTGATACTAGGATGGATGACTTATATATGTAAGAACTTTTCCATACAATAAAGATTTTTTTGTCTTCTAAAACTAAAATATTTTATTTTTGAAAGAAATCGAATATATTTCAAAAAGATTCACACCAGGGGGGCAAGTCCGGTCAAACGGTGGAATCAAAACCCTAATGATAACCCATATTATAGATATTTATTTATTTATTTATAAATATCTTATGGATATAAATAATATCATCATATAATTAAATTCATGATATGGGTTATCATTAGGGTTTTGATTTCACCGTTTGACTGTACTTGCCCCCCATATTGCTGACGTTCCCCAACTTATTAAAAAACAAGAAATATATACTTTATAATAAAAAAAAAACATTCCGACATTTATAAATTTTGCTTACTAAGAAAAGAAATTGGGAAACAAACAATACATGAACCTTCTAAGTCAAATATCATTTTGATCATGAGAGAAATAAAATCATGCTGAAAATCATCTGTTGGGGGATTGTACTCCCGCTTTATAACTGAATATTATGATCCTTATATTCTCTGTAAGATATATTTTTTTTTATTTACAGACACCAATTTCTCAAAAGATGGCGTAACAAAAAGGTTTTTTTCGTAGATAGCGATGGTGTTTTTAGGCTTATTTAAAAAAATCAGATGATTTTTGAATGCGTCGTATTTCATGTTTGAATGCTGCGTATGATTTGGAGAAGATGTGAGTGTGAATATTATGTCGATCAAATAATCCTACCCATAATATTTTAGAAAGTTATACTATATGTATATAAAAATAAAATGGAATGTCTCGAGAAAAAGTAGAGTTTATAAAAAACCGTTATATTCTATGTCTATTACGTTTTCATTAAGCGAACACAACTTCTGATGGTCCGCACATAATTCATCGGTAAATTTCCACACCATTTATCAATGTCGGTCCGTGATATAATACGAGAACTTCCTACCTTCCTGGCCTATGCCCTACATCCTTCCTATATCCTTCTTGCCCCTGTCACGTTTCTTCTTTATTTGCAAGATTTTTTTCCTTTTAAAGGTATATATTATTTCTTTGCGCATTACAAACTACTTCCGATTGCAATTATTTTTGTTGATCACAAATAATTCGCACAGGCACTGAATTTGTAGTTTTTTTAAGGCGTAGGTTCAATTGGAAATATATTTTTTATTTTTTTTTCGTAAACGGTAAAAACTAGAAAAATACAATGATATTACACTGAAAAAAATATTATGAAAACCAAACTGTCTTCCTGCGTTTTGGCCAAACCTTTGTTATCAGTATTAAAAGTTTATCTATTTATGAAGGTACTGTTTGGCTATGTGCACAAAACATTTAGTTGCACATAACCAAATGTTTTGTAGTCACTGTAGTTCGGTTATTTTTAACATAAAATTTTGTTACTATTAAAATAAAAAAAATTCAGTGTAGTCATCTTTTGAATGTAAATATTTTTTATGTTTTTTCATTAGCAGAATAAATAACTACCGCGGTAGCAATATTGCATTATCAGCGATGAAAGAAACTACTGAAATATGAGTAGATAATTGTAGAAAGAAACAACCCATATACTCAATTGTAAGAAAGATTCTTTGTAAATTAATTATTATTTATTCAGATGAAAAAAGACACCCCTTTCTGTTATTAAGAATATGTATTTATATTTTTTTTTTTTTTAGGTCGGTGGTGAGTGTTTGTGAAGTGCGGACGTGTGTCTCATTGTATGCTGTTCCAGCAAACTCGATAAGTTTTGATTTATTTTTATTTTGAAATTTACATTTGTACTTATAACTTACTAACAAAGCTGTATTAACTTATTATTTCGTTTAATATTGACTTTACTTTCATTTTATTTACGTTTGGGTTATTTAATTATTTTACTTAGATATAATTGTTACCTGTTAAAACTTGTTTACGTGTTGTTTGCGAAGCGGCTCGAGGCAGTGACGTATTTCGTCGTCACCGACCCGTTACTCGCACGGATTCTGATATTGTATATAAATATTTTTCTTTCTGATTAGTTATTTTTTGCCACATAGAGTGATTTTAAGTTTCATATTGTTTATTTTTCATTTATATACGTACATATATGTATTTTATCATCACATGGAGTGATTATATGTAAGTTTCATATTGTTTATTTCTCATTTTATATATACTTATAGGATTTATTCCTAGATTATATCCAAGTTTTTGTTTTTTGTTTTTTTTTTGTTTTTAAAATGGATGAGCCAGAACCCCCTGATACTGGCGGTACTCACCGCAAACGCGGAAGATTTGACAAATTAGATCCGGAAAGTAAAAATATAAAACAATTTCCAGTTAATAATGAGGTTGAACCCCCATCAACAAAAAAAAACTTTACAAATGAATACTCTCTTCTTTCGTCTCCTCCATTCCTGGTAGTGGTCGAGAGTAAAATAAACGGCAAACCCATTCACCCCATGCTTCTTGGCGAAATATGCGCTAAGGGAAATATAACAGGCATAGTTCCTGGTGGAGTTCGAGCGGATAGCAGAACAAAAATTGCAATCACGTTCAACACTCCTCAAAATGCTAATAACTTCTTGTCTAATAAGACAATATCTGAAAACAACCTCAACGCGTTTATCCCTAACTATAAACTCTTCAAATCTGGAATAGTTCGTGGAGTCCCCGTTGACTTAAATGATGAAGAAGTCTTAAAAAATATTGTTGTGCCTGTTCCCTTTGGCAAGGTTACAAAATTGCGCAGACTCAACCGAAAAGTCACCACCCCCGATTCATCCGAATGGAAGCCCTCAACAACGATTCTATTAACATTTGAAGGGCAATCATTACCAGACCGAGTGTTTTTGTTCTACAACTCGTTGAAAGTAGAACAATACATCTACCCAAGCTATATGTGTCACAATTGCTTACGATATGGACACACTAAAGCTAGATGTACATCGACCACTAGATGTACAAGATGTGGATCCAGCCATTCAACGGACATATGTCCTTTGAAAGAATCAACTCCATGCTGCGTTAATTGTAAAGGTGAGCACTTAGCCACCAGTAATTCGTGCCCCGAATTCCTTAGACAGAAGGAAATAAAAAAAACTATGGCCGATGAAAATGTGTCCTTTTCTTTTGCATCAAAATTAATTCCGAAGAGAAATAAACTATATAGTAGTGTAGCAAGCTCCCAAACTACTAAAACCTCTCCAATCCCAAATAAAGCTCCAACACCCCCACCTCCTTCAGTCTTTAAACAAAATGTAGACAAAAACATGATTGAGAATCTCCTCTCATATAAAAACGGCCAACCATCAAATCCACAAAATGGTTGTGCTTTGACTGAAAACATTTCATTAAACTCTTCCTCTCCTTCACCCATCGGAAATACTCCAACTAGCTCTGAACCCCACATTCTCATAAACTTGCTCGTCCAAATATTAACTATACTGTTATCCAAATCTGATAATGCATTAAATAATCTAATATTTCCTTCCTTAACAAATATATTGAATTTAGTATCTGAAACAAATCACAATGGCTAATCCATCAGGTCTTAATCTTCTGCAATGGAACGCACGAAGTGCAGTCTCTAATCGACACGAAATAATAAAACTATTAACGGACAACGACATAGATGTGGCTGCAGTTTGCGAGACGTGGCTACAACCACATTTTAACTTCAATATTCCGGGATATAACTGCGTAAGGGCAGATCGTTCTGTGGGTCGCGGTGGTGGGGCTGCCGTGCTCATAAACAACTCAATACCTTTTTCTAATATACTTCTCCCTTACAATCCTTTTCTGGAGATCGTTGCTGTTTCAATTAACAACATCGGCTTCGTGTCAGTTTATATTCCACCAAATTCTGGTTTTGATATTTCATATTTTGACTCTATTATTCCACTACTACCTTCTAGCTTCCTACTTCTGGGGGATCTTAATGCACATTCCTCATCTTGGGGATGTTCGATTACAGATCGATCTGGAAATTGCGTTCTGACCTTTTTAGACAGCCATAACCTGTGCGTCATGAATGACGGAGCCCCTACTAGACTAACTCCACCATCCCAAAATCTTAGTGCTATTGACCTAAGTATTTGCACAAATGATCTATCATCCTCCATTAACTGGTGTGTTTCTGATGATCTTTGTTCAAGTGATCATTATCCAATATTCATGATACTTCTCACAAAACCAGTTAGATATAGCCCTTTCTCAAGAAATCTTTATAATACACGTAAAGCTAACTGGGATGTATACCAGGAAAAACTCGAGACTTGTGCCTCAACCCTTGAAACTCGTTTATTTCAGTCTGATTCTCTTGATACTAAATGTAAATATATAACAGACGAAATTTATAAAGCAGCCGATGCTAGTATGCCTTTAAAAACCAACCATAAGAGAGCAAAAAACGCTCCTTGGTGGGATGAAGAGTGTTCAAACCTGATAATTGAAAGAAGACAAGCAATGTATCAATTACGGAAAAATTTTAGTCTACAAACTTTTTTACATGCCAAAGCTGTACAAGCTAAGGTTAAAAAAATCTTAAGACAAAAAAAGCGCAAAGGTTGGCAGAACTTTTGTTCTAATTTATCCCCACATACGCCTTCAACACGGGTATGGGAAATGATTAGACGATTCAAAGGATCTCTACTCCCTTCCAAGACTTGTGCAGAGAGATCAGTATGGCTTCCAGACTTTATTGACAACTTGGCACCTCCTTACGTCCCTAACGAACAAGGTCACACTCTTTCATCAACACCCATCAATAATTATAATCCATTGACTTCTCCATTTACACCTAATGAATTACAAACCTGCCTTCACTTAGTGAAAAAAAATAGTTCTCCTGGCATAGATAAAATTCCCTATATATTCTTCCAAAAATTTCCACAAATATTTCTTGATATCTTCCTATATTTCTTGAATGAAATTTTTACCTCAGGTACAATACCAACACCATGGAAGCAACAACTCATTTTACCAATACTTAAGTATGGTAAGGATCCCAAATCAGGTTCTTCTTACCGCCCCATAGCTCTATCCTCCTGCGCGTTGAAACTGTTTGAACATTTGATTAAAAATAGATTAGTTTGGTACGTTGAACGTAACTCTATACTGTCGGTGAACCAGTTTGGTTTCAGAAGATCTCTTTCATGTATGGACAATTTGAGTATACTCATTACAGATATTCTCATTGCTTTCACTAATAAGGAGCACATAGCTGCCGTCTTCTTGGACATAAATTCAGCTTTTGACAACGTTTGCATTTCTACACTTTACCACAAACTAATTAAAATGAATTTCTCCCCTCTTTTCTGTAATATAATATACAGTATGTTCTCTGACAGAGAGATTGTTGTGGATGATGGCTTTGAGGGCGCCCGGAGAAGGATCTGGAAGGGTCTCCCACAAGGTTCTGTTTTGAGCCCTGTTCTTTTCAATATATATTGCTCTGATTTAGATACGGTCCTCCCCAATGGCGTTAAAATAGTCCAATACGCAGACGATATAGCCCTTTATACATCAAATAAAAATATCGATTTGGCCACTACCCTTATACAAAACGCCTTGGATAGCGCTAATGAATGGATGATCAAACATTCTTTTTCTATTTCTGCTTCTAAATCTAAATCCATACTTTTCTCAAGAAAGCATAATATCCCATCAATTTCTTTAGAAGTGGAAGGAACACAGATTCCTCAGGTGAATGAACTGAAATTCTTGGGTCTACACTTGGAACGGAAGTTAAGTTGGAGCCCCCAAATAAAATATGTCGCAGCAAAATGTGAAAAGTCTGTGAATATATTGAGAGCAATCTCTGGTGTCTCTTGGGGATCTCATCCTACTTCAATGAAAAACATTTATAACGCATTGGTTCGGTGTCACTTAGATTATGCCAGTTTTTTTTTCTGTCCACTTCCGAAATATTTGGAATTAAAACTAGAGAGAATTCAATCTAAATGCCTCAGATTAATAGTTGGTGCAATGCAATCAACCCCTATCAACGCTCTCCAGGTGGAGTGTGTGGATATGCCACTCTCACTAAGACGACAATATTTATCAGACACTTTTATCTTAAAGAAAATAAATTATTCAAATCATCCACTTCTCAAACGTATTAATATTCTAATTTCTCTCTACGAAACTAATCGATTCTGGTCTAATAAGCCTTCGCCTTTATTATGCAATAGTATAAATAAATACAGTTCTTCATTCTATATAAAACAGTCTCCCTTCCCTTCCCTTTTTTATGATTCACCGATTGAACTTTTGCAATTCATGCCAAACGTGATTGAAAACATTGGTTTGGACAAATACACGACATTATCTAAACAGTGCATTAATCGAAAATTTCTCTCTATAGTAGCTGATAAGTGGCCAAACCATGTGACAATATTCACTGACGGCTCAAAGCTTTCCGAAAATAAGGAACTGGGAGCTGCGGTCTTCATTCCATCATTAAACATTTCCTCTCTACTAAAACTTCCACCGGAATCCGCGATTTTCACGGCAGAATGCATTGCATTAAAAGAGGCTGTGTGTCTAATTAATTCACACAATATTCATAAATGTATCATCTTCACAGACTCACTTTCACTTGTTCAAATTCTCAAGTCCCCTTCTTCAACTCTCAGTGACAATCCGAACATAATGCGTATCAGAAGCCTTCTTTATAATCAAATGATATCCGATATAGAGACTATTGTTGCGTGGATTCCGGCACATTGTGGTATCCAACATAATGAGACTGTGGATGATATGGCTAAAACTGCCTGCACCCTTGGAATTACTATTGAAAATTTCATCCTTCCACATGATGATATAAGACGGTCCATGGAACGTGACGCTCATAAGAGATGGAACGATCTTTGGATGGATGAGTCACTTGTGAAGGGTAGAAGATACAAACTAATTCAGGAGCATATTCCCCGTAAACCTTGGTTTCATAATTCGAAATTTAATAGATCAGAGATATCTGCGATCTGTAGGATGCGATTTGGCCACTGCAGGCTCGATGCCCACCTTTTTAAAATTGGAATCGCTCAGAACCCATACTGCGAGTGTGGTCTGGATGAGGAGACGCTCAACCATGTCTTCCTGGGTTGTCCATTAAGGGACGCCTATGATGCCTATGGAAAGGTTCCCTTGCATCTGCCAGTTAATGTTGAGTCGTTGTTGAGCTCGGCTTCAGAAGCTGTTGTAGCGATCCTGCTCAAGTCAATGAAAGCTAATTTTATAATTCTGTAATCCTTGTGTTATTTTGTTTTTTCATTCATGTCTGATATTGGCACAAATCATCCAAAAGGATGCAATGCCATGAAAAAAAAAAAAAAAAATATTTTTTTAAATAAACACACATGTAGGTGTCTCTTTCATATTTCTATAGACCGCGTGTCTCCGTAATCCGATCGTGTCCCTCTAGATTCAAAGGACGGGTCTGTAATTCGAAAACACTCTAAACAAATAATAATACTCCGGTCTATGAACATTTGAGAGACGTGAGACAAAGTTGTATGATAAATAACACCATCTCTGAATAGGTATCGTGATGCCCCAAATCCGGTAGCAATTTTAATCTAATATCGTGTACCGGCGCTTTGTACAAAAGAGGTGCATGTCAGGCCACGTGACCGCCACGTGGTCAGACGTACGACCACGTGGGCTGGGGCTAATGCGGATAGAAGTTTTTGGATTTAGATCGATTGAAGAGGTAGGGATGAATGTAATCGGTACACAATGTCGGTATATTACATTAGGATGGAAATCAAATAATTTCAGTACAAAGGTACACTCAAAGAATGACATGCATTTTGCCTATTAAAACAAACGTAGGTATTTGTTTAAACGAATATTGACCGAAAGTACTAAAATTAATCCTTTATTCTTAAGAGGGTGACTGGTGCCAACGTACCTATTTTTTCAATTTGATATACCATCATTATTACTAAACGAATCATTTTGAAAAAAATAACCTAGTTAGTTAGGATATTAATAAAGAGAAATATACCTTAAGTTTTTGATTATGTTCTGTATATATTCTTGTAGGAAAATAATAAGCATACCCCGATTTTAGACATTTATCTTAAATATCTAAAAAAAATATAAGGTATAGAGCAATATTTTTTTTTATAAATTAAACAAGAACAAAATACCTGGAAAAATATGACAAATATGAAAAACGCATCAGGTTAAGTAAATAAACCAAAAAAACTTTTATTACACAATGGCGCTGAATAGAAAATAAATGTTTTTAGGTTTATTTACTAAACCTGAAGCAGTAATGCAACGTCACATCATATTTTTCTAGATATTTTTTGTCTTCACTCTTATATTACTCTACGCCTTATAGTTTATTAAAAATATATGATAAACGTTGAAAATCGGGGTATGCCATTATTTTTCTACAAGAATTTATACAGAACATTATCAAAAAGTTAAGGTATGTTTTTGTTTATTAATATCCAAACTATTTAAATTATTTTTTTCAAAACGATTCGATAAGAAATAATGATGGTATATCAAATTGAAAAATAGGTACGTTGGCAGCATTCCCCCCCTTAAATGTATATAAAAATATTATCAATTATCGAATTATTAAATTTGTTTTATATACCTACCTATTTCGGAGCTGTTGAAACCTGTAGGATTTTTTTTTTATTACCACACCATACCGTACCGTCATGCCTATTTGGGGTAGGCAGAGAGAACAGAACGCCAGACTATCTTGACAGAAATTTCTCGCTTTATTCACGTTCATGCATCGTCTAATACAACTTCTAACGTCTCCATCTATCAAAATTCCATTTATGTGATCATGCCGTCTTATTAATATTATGTTAAAAAAATTACTAACCAATTACTTTATAATCATTCGTTTCTAGTCACGATTATTGTAATGATTATCGATTTTATTAAAAAAAAATCTATAAGAGGAATATATTAGGTACAATCCTTGGAACAAGTCGGCCTTCGTGGCTCAGTTGATTATTTAGGTTTCGGACTACTGATCCAAAGGTCCACAGAGACACAGTTGTTAATTGTGTTTACAATCTTGATCTGTGAGTCTCCAAGTCTCCAGAATGTGACAACTTGTTATTGGTTGCGTGTTATATAAATATATGACATATCACCTGTTAGTTGCCAGATGAATAATTAATTAAAAAAAAAAGAATTCTAAAAACAAAATTGTGCAATAAGACAAAAGAAATACCATTTTACTATATATTTTAAGCTTTATTCGAAATTTATTCCATGTGTTACAATTTTTGTAAAAAATGTTTGTGTAAATTTTTATTCAAACTACAAAAAAAGTCGATGTAACGTGAATAAATAGCCCACATCTGGAAAGTTATTCGCAATCATCCCTCGATGATTCGTGGGATATTCAATTTGTAACGCGAAACTGGTTATCATATTATTATTATTATTATTTTGTGTAAGGGTGCATCGAGCTCCACACAAACCTATCTATGTACATTTGTCGTTGAAAGATGAGTCGCGTGGCGGTGCCAATCATATTAGCAATTGCCTTCGGTTTATCTCTCAAATGACACAACTCATTACCACTCGGCTCTGTATGGACCACTCTTTATTTCCAGAACTTCTGAACCTTTTTTAATTTGACAAACTCACGAATCAAAATTTAATCAAAAATTATTTATGTAGTTATGTTTTTGTACATTATATATTGCATGCTGGCAGACTTATTGCCATTGTATACCTATATTTAGATGAGTCGATGGTAGAGCGGTTAGCGCATTGGGTTAGTAATCCAGTGGTCGCGAGTTCGAATCCTGCCTCGAACGATTTCGTGCACAAGCATTGATGCTTATTTTAGGGAACATAAGAAGATGTATAAACTTGTTTAAGAAAAAATATAGATTCATTTATATAACTACTTACCTATAGATTAGTCGTAGCAGAGCGGTTAGCGCGCTGGGTTAGTAATTCAGAGGTCGCGAGTTCGAATCCTGCCACGACCGATTTCGTTCACCATGCACAAGCATTTTTGCTTAGTTTAAGGAACATACTATGAGGATGTATATTGTATATGTACTTATTCAGTACTTAAAAAATACGCATACCTACTTATATTTACCTTTTTTTAATAAACAAGTTACGTTTCATACAAAATTTAGTTATTAATCTAATTTTGTGAGATTTTTTAATTTTTCAACTGCATATTTATGAATTTTTCATTGAGTAAGATTTAAAAAAAAAACACTGGTCGATAGTATAATGCATATAATTTAGTCCTCAAAAAACTAAGCAAATATTAAATTAACATTGCCAAATTGACACATATTTATGTGCATAGTTTACTGGCGGGCTTTTTAACCAGATTACAAAGTGACATATTAGAATATGTATAAAATCAAAAATACTGAATTATGATTTTAATTCATAGTGAAATATTTTATTTCTACCGGTTATTGAATCTGGTATAATGGATCCATAAGACAGATAATATGTAACTAAATGAGCCAAGAAAGTTCTCAACTCTTGTGAGAAACAATGCATTTTATAGGGTTAATTTTATTTCATTATTGTCCAAATAGGTATTATAAAGAGATCTCGAATTAATGGTTGACAACCACTGGTAAACAGTTACATGCGAGGCTAGTGATGGTAATTTTTGACGGAAATATGATCACTCCGATGACAGATGGTGCCGCCCCTCTCTATGGTACGGCGAGATATGACGCAATCAGGAAATGTCCCTATATGAACAACATGGTAGGTACAATCTGCAAAAAAATACATTCAAATGCCTAAATTGATAGTTTCAGTCCATCGTGTTTTTTTTTTATCCTGAAGTGAGTCCAGATCTTGTAGCATTTGTTTTGTAACAAGGATACAAAGATATAACATCCTCATACATTCCATAAACTAAGCAAATGTTTGGTGAGCAAAATCGCTCGAGGTAGGTTTTGATTCCTTGTCCACTGGATTGATTTATTTTCAAGCTCACTAATCTTTCTGCCACTGACCCATCTACATTAATTTGTATTGTTTCTCCTTAACAATTTTGTGACTTTTCCTTGTAGGAGTGACTTGTAGGAGTAATTCAATCTTTGTTAGTGAAAAATCGTTTACAAATTTTAATATGCGAAGAAAACTTTGAAGAGGGTGTCCGCAAAATTTGTATTGATTTAGTTGTTCAATCCTCTTTTGGTGTATTTAAGCTAATCAACTTATTCTGTGCATTATTTTGGTTGGTAAATTGTGATATTTGAGGGAATTAATAATAAATGCTTCATTTGAACATCAAGTGTTTATTATTTTTTTATAATTAATCGCTTATACGAAAACATTTAAATATTCACAATAAAATAATCAACATTGTTAAAAAGAAAAATATACATAATGTATTGGTATTTATTTAAATTTAGCTGTAGTCCTGTTGAAATATATAAATTAAACCATAAAAAAATTATATAACATGTAGATACTTAACTCAAAGTTATCACTAGAAAAATAATGAATATAGGTAACTTTATTTTTTTTGATTCAGTGTCAAAATAACAAAAAAAAATAATAAAGTAACAAAAAAACTAAACAAAGTCTTGAAGTATTTATTTATTTAAACACTTTATTGTACAATATTTATTTGCAAGTACAAATGGCGGACTAGTATTATTTCTGGTAGATAACTTTGAGTAAATTTTATTACATGTTGAACTTATTTAATGTTTTTTTTTGTAAGATTGTATCTTTGGTGTATCAAGTCGGTACTTATAAATCCTCAAATTCTCGAAATAAATTTAATGAATGATTAGCAAAATAGTTTATACATCTTGACATACGAATAAAAAATGTAAGTATTTGTTTTACAAAATATTTCGAGAAATTTTTCTCAATTTAGGATATTATGTGTAACTAGGTAATGTGATATTTTTCAGATGATTTGTGTTTTTTTTATTTTAAAAATAATAGGTATTTAATGTTCGTATACTTTTTTTCAAATATTTAAACAATATTTTCGCACATGATATTAAAATTATTGGTAATTCTATAATTTCGTCTACCAATTATAAATAATTTTCAAATGATTATGTTGCATCAATGAAGTGGTCGTATTCCTACATTATAATTTTATTAGTTTTTCGTTGAATGTTCGAAGTTATACTTTGTACAATGGGTCAATATATTATAACTTAGTTTATTTACATTATTTTAAATATTAATACTATATACAAAACAACAAAGTCTTATGTGTATATATAATTAAAAACATTATTTATTATTATGTACGGTAACTTACCTTTTTTTGTTAAATATCTACGACTTACAAAAATTTCCAAAACTTTGGAAGCGATATGTATGAATGTAATAAGATATGTTTTAATTTTGAAAATTTTCAATGAATAATATGTGATTACGATTTTTTAACAATAAATATGAAATACTTATACGTATCTTTAGTATTTAAAAAAACAAAGACTTTTATTTTTATTTTAGATATGAAAATTATTAAAAATAAAATTGATATTTCCTATACATTGTTATGTTTCAGTGATTGAATATCACTTTTGTATTTGACTGTTTTTTCAGAAATAATTTATAGAATTACATTATATTTTTAATTAAGGAGGCAAAAAATACAATTAATGGTCAAACGACTCACATTAAGACAAACAAGAGATCAATTTTTATCACAGCGCACAAATTAAAAAAAATAGTTTGTTCGTTTATAAATGTTTAAATGGTCGTAAAATAAATTCATGATTTTTTTTTAATGCATATTCCAAATCTTTTTCAATTAGATAGGTATACAGTGTATGTATGGCATAATGGAAATATGTACCTAATCAATTTAGAATTAGTCAAGAGAATAATCACAAAATTATATTTTAAAACATTTACGACCGTTTAGCATTTAATAAACAAAGAACATTAAAAATAACAATAACATATTATTTATTTAAAATTAATAATGTGCCCAATAGTTTTTCAAATCCACATGGTGAAATTAATTTATTGGGCATACCAAAACGAATGATATTCTTTTAATTATCACAATGTCTTTCTTCCCATTGTGGGCTGTTATTACTGTGACTCAGGGTCACAGCGCCACAAATGAGAGATTGCACTGGTGTTACTTGGTCGAGCTCACCAAAGGACTTCCTGGGTAACCTTGAGAAGAGCATGTTGGTAAGGCGAAGGGGTTCATGGTTGAAAAGGGTGATGATACGATGCTTCCCATTCCTGCGGACAAATGAGAATATCTTTTAAGTTCTCTTTAAATATTAAAAAAAATATATAAAATACACAACACAAATTTAAAAGGGACACTACCAACAAGTAATTTAACATATTTTCACCAACTATTATATAAAGCAAATACTAATGCAAGTATTTATGGTTAAAAACATTTGATATAATTTTCGTATTCTTCGATATATTAATTTTTGACCACTACATACTTAGTACTATAGCAAAAAATAAT
Organism: Molanna angustata; assembly: GCA_963576475.1. Classification (NCBI taxonomy): domain Eukaryota; kingdom Metazoa; phylum Arthropoda; class Insecta; order Trichoptera; family Molannidae; genus Molanna; species Molanna angustata. The sequence continues at coordinate 21,585,378 of OY754974.1, read as the reverse complement.
AATTTATAGTAGATACATAATATAATGATTTTAAATCTGTCAAAATCGATGAATTATCAAATTATTATCATCAAATTCGTCGTAATGGTAATAAAGTTTTTAATTTGGCTGTGCAGACGACACTAAGTACCTATATATTAGGATTTGGATCCATTGTAGGTACAATTTCGATGGAGCGCACTGCGTAGAGTTGGGGAGATATTGCAATCTGCTGAAGAAAATTTTAATTCAGACCTTGAAATGTCTAATAAAACACAAAAATAAATGAATACATAAAAAAATGTAAAAATAAAAACTAACACTGCACAGCTAAGTGTTGACAGTTAGCCAGAGATCTGTAAGGGGGCGTTGACTGTCGAACTGGTAAGAAGGCACTTTTGTCCTTTCCTTTGTGACTCCCTTGTACGTTTCCCTGGCTTTGTGATTCGTGGTAACTCTGGATATAGTAAGAATCGCCGTACGAAACTACGAAATAAAACAAAACAAAAAAAATATAATAAGCAAATCATAAAAAACAAGACTCATTAACTAATTACTACAATTACAGTCAATATTACTATAATTAATTTGAAACTTAAGATGGATTAAAACAATCAATCCTGCTCCCAATATAAAACAAGAATACTTAGCAAATTGAAGAACAGAACCAATTCGCCTACTGATTCTTTAAATAAGCATTAATATTTGTATTTATATACTGTGTCCCGTCATAAAAACGTTGATGTTAGGTATTTATATTTTATATTAATTGTGTTTTTTCCAATGATTATTATGTATATGTGCCATTTTCTTTTAAAACAAAAAAAATATCCTGTATCTTTTATTGATATACCTAATTGATTGATCTACAATATCCTATATTAAATGTGTTGTATTTTTTGTCTCTCTCAAAACTGTTACAAAGTTTTTGGTTCTATGGAAGAACATCATAATAATTGTATGTATGTCGACCACTTTTGGTAATGATTTTTACTTGAACGATTGATTTTAATTCAAATTTTTTTTTACATAATTAGTTGTATTTACAACATCCAGAAATAAGATTCATCACTTTATTGACATTGTATTGCATAAAAGTGGTATAAATGTTGTTTTGCTTACTTGATGATGAGTTGAATATTCCTGGCGCCGATGAGACTTGGCATAGTTGTGATGGTGGTCCATATCCGTTGAGCGGTGTTGAGTGAGGTGTGGAAGCACTTGAGCAGTATCCTCCGGGGCCCCCAGTCCCCCCTGAACCTCGGGGCGAAGCACTGCCGCTTTGCCCCCTTCCATACTCTTCTAAAAGAAAAAACCTGACGGTCAGACAAAATTTGTTTAGTCCAGGAATATAATTGTTTTTCTCATGCAAAGGCGTTAAGTATGTCTTGGGTATGACCCCACAATTAAAAGATATTTTATTTTATTTAAAGATATTTTATTTTATTTATTTATTTATTTATAACACCATATTTTAAAATGACTGCTGCCCAACTAGGAACCTCTGTTCAAGGGCTATACTGATGCAAGCTGAGTTTTATTGACACACAAAATCCACAAATCTAAGGTAAATAAAACAGTCAATATTTTCGCATTTACTAGTCAATCAACTAAATTAACATTTACAGTATACATTTTATTCTCATACGATGTAAAATTGCTCTGCAGCATATACGAATTTATTTGCAGCATATACGAATTTATTCAAAATTTGGATTGATAGACAAAGTCAATATAGAGGCAAATTGGTGAAAGTTTCGCTAGCGCTTAAAGTGATCTCGTAAACCAGCAGATTTTTTTACATTATATTCCCGTTTCGTCTCTGTTGAGATACTAAAAATTTGTCAAAAAATAACATTAATTCAAGTTCGGTTTAATTCAATGATCATCCTTCATCATCGATGTAGGTCTAGTGAGGTGATATATTCCATGTAACTTTATTAGACTACTAGCTTTTATGTCCCGCCGTTGGCCAAGAATGTAAAATTGTGAAAGAAAAAGCAATCGTTTTTATAATATTGTCACCCAATTATTTTGCAATATCAGACTTTGAAAAGTGGTTTGAAATTTGATTGAGTTTAAGTATTGTAAAATGTTCAAGTGATGGCCACAACCCATTCTTTTTTATATATTGCTATAAAGTGTGAATGAAGTATAATATTTATACAATTTCTGCTCGGATGGACTATGCGTAATGGTTTTAAATATGACTGTTTATCAACGTTGTAAAGAGATTGGTTTGGCCACAACCCCCATTTTTAAATATTATCATCGAAAACAAATTGTAATGTGTACCTATTGAAAATTAAGTAATTTTGGATGTTGGGATGTGGTTAAAATTTGATTAAACAAACGTAGGTACTGAAAAGATCTAGTATTGGTCACATCCCATTCGTTTTTATATTTTTTCATCAAGTGTGCATTATATTTTTGCTCAATTTGACTGAAAGTCTTCATTAACAAAGAAGAAGAAGACTTGAACTATAGTAAATAGTTTTTAATTTGAATATAAATGTTGTGAAGAGTTCAGTTATGGCCACAACCCCCATTCTTTAAATATTAGGTGTTGAAAATTATTCAAAATAGGATGATATAAATGGTTTAAATTTAATTAAACAAAAGTATTGAAAAGATTCTAGTGCAGGTTATATCGTCACATCCCATATCCCATTCATTTCATATGTATTTTCATCAAGTGTGCATATCGTTAATAATATTTCTGCACAATAGACTATTAGACTTAAAACTAACCCAAAAGACTAAATAAAAAAGAGAAAAATAAGTATAAGACTATAAGAAATAGTTTGTATAAAAAACTATTCCAATGGTCTACATAAAATAAGTAAAAATACATATACCTAATAGAAGAATTAGACTATTGGAAATAGATTGTATAAAAGCTCACCCAAAGGTCTACAAAAAAGAAGAAGAAGAATATTTAGACTATTGGAAATAGTTTGTATAAATACTGACCAAAAGGTCTACATAAAAGAAAATGAATAAGACTATTGGAAATAGTTTGTATTAAAACTCTCCCAAAAGTCTACGTACTTAAATGAAGAAGAATAATAATTAGACTAAAGGAAATAATTTTTATAAAAAAATGACCCAAATGTATACATAAAAGAAGAAGAAGATGAATTAGACAATAGGAAATAGTTTGTAAAAAAACTGCCCTAAAGGTCTACATAAAATTAAGAAGAAAAAGAATTAGACTCCAGGACCCACCGCTTCAGGCCCTTCAGTACCTCCCGTCCCTTTAATCCCTCATTACGTCCCTTCCCATCAGGCCCTTCAGTACCTTCAGTACCTTCCGTCCCTTCAGTACCTTCAGTACCTTCCGTCCCTTCAGGCAGTTTTATACCTCCCGTCCCTTCAGGACCTTTAGTGCCTCCCTTCCCTTCATTACATCCCGTCCCATCAGTCGGTTAAGAAAAGTTTAAATCCAGAAATCATCCTGGAAGAACCGCGAAGAGATGAAAGAACCTTCTTTTCCCAGGATGCTCTACTTAATAGGTAAAATGACTAAATACACGAAGAAGAAGAAAAAAGTTTAAACCCAGATACCTGCGAAGAGATGGAAGGACAGTTGGACCTTCTTCTCCCAGGATTCTCCAACTTCATAGGTAAAATGACCAAAAATACACGATGAAGAAGAAGAAGAAGAAATAAGTTTAAATCCAGATACCTGCGAAGAGATGGAAGGAAAATTGGACATTCTTCTCCCAGGTTAGTCCACCTTCAAAGGTAAAATGACCAAATAGACGATGAAGAAGAAGAAGAAAAAAGTTTAAATCCAGAAACCTGCGAAGAGATGGAAGGAAAATTGGACCTTCATCTCCCAGGATAGTTCATATTCATAGGTAAGATGACCATGTACACGTTGAAGAAAAAGAAGAAAAAAGTTTATATGCAGAACCCGTCCTGGAAGACCTGTGAAGAGATGGAGGGACAGTCGGACCTTCTTTTCCCAGGATACTCCCCCTTCATAGGTAAAACGACCAAATACACGAAGAAGAAGAAGAATAAGAAAAAAGTTTAAATCCAAAAACCATCCTGGGCATACGCTCGACAATTCACCAAAGTTTCATTATAATCGGACAAACGGTTGGTAAATAAATAAATAAAATAATTTTCCTATAGGAAATCAGTATAGGTATATTATTGTTGATTTGTAAGTAAATAGTATTAGGTAGGTACCTACCTACAACAACCTTCTAAATAAATTCGATTCCTAACAAATTTTATTTGAATATCACATTCTTTCTGTAGCCATGGAAACGATTCGAACACGTAAGTAATATCGAATGGTTCGGATACATTTTTTGAATATGTAGGTACCTACATTGGTTTGTTCGATGCCATAAAAATGAAAATTGTCAGAAAAATCAAATATTATTTACAAATTATGCAATTTTATTATGCCTATATCTTTACTAATAAATAACATATTTTTACAATATATGTCTTAAAACTTGCCGTAGTGTCTTGTGTTTCATTTTATTATTTCATAATTACATTTATTTCAAAGGTTTATTATTTTCAAGAACATATTCATTCGGTGGGAAAATGAAATATTGTATGAAAAGATATTAAAATGGCGGCGTTTATGTACAAAAGGCTTACTTTAAAAATAAGTTAAACATTATAATTATACCAAATATTCACCATGTTTTTCACTTAAACGCTAAGTTATACTTCAAAATATATTTTTTTTGTGTAAATACCTACTTCTAACTTTTAAACTAACAGATATTTGCGTGCAAAATGTACACTTTTTTGACAGATACGACTTGGAAAATTTTGTATGAAAAAAATAATTATTGAAATATTTTTAAAATTCAGCATTTTTATCGCATTATTTTTAGCGTGACACTGCATCAGGTATACAGGTACACGTTCGCACATAAATTAGATTTTTAGATGCTCTTGGTTTTTCAGAAGGCGTGAGACAAACACACACACACACACATACACACACACAAACACTAACATTTTGATTGCTTTATTACTTTAGACTAGCTTTTATGTCCCGCCGTTGGCCAAGAATGTAAAATTGTGAAGGAATAAGCAATCGTTTTTATAATATTGTCACCCAATTATTTTGCAAAATCGGACCATGAAAAGTGGTTTGAAATTTGATTGAGTTTGAGCATTGTAAAATGTTCGTGATGGCCACAACCCATGCTTTTTTATATATTGCTATAAAGTGTGAATGAAGTATAATATATAATTTCTGCTGGCATGGACTATGCGTAATGGTTTTAAATATGACTGTTTATCAACGTTGTAAAGAGATTGGTTTGGCCACAACCCCCATTTTTATATATTATCATCGAAAACAAATTGTAATATGTACATATAAAAAAAAATTAGTAATTTTGGATGTTGGAATGTGGTTAAAATTTGATTAAATAATGCGTACTGAAAAGATCTAGTGTTGGTCACATCCCATTCGTTTTTATATTTTTTCATCAAGTGTGTATTATATTTTTGCACAATTAGACTGATAGACTTAAAATTGACACAAAAGTCTACATTAACGAAGAAGAAGACTTAAACTATAGTACACACACACACACACACACACACACACACACACACACACACACACACACTCAAACACACGCACGCACACACACACACACACACACATACACACACACACACACACACACACCCTCACACACACAAACACACATACAAACACACCCTCACCCACACACACACACACACACACACACACACCCTCACACACACACACACACACACACAAACATATGTAACTTCTAACTCTAGTATGTAATCAACATTGTATTGTATTGTATTGTTTATAATAAATAAATAAATAAATAAAAGAAATAAATAAATAAATAAATAGTAAATAGTTTATAATTTAAATATAAACGTTGTGAAGAGTTCAGTAATGGCCAAAACCCCCATTCTTTAAATATCGTCAACGAAATAAAATATGAAAGCGTTGAAAATTATTCAAAATAGGATGATATAAATGGTTAAAATTTGATTAAACAAAAGTATTGAAAAGATTCTAGTGCAGATTACACCGTCACATCCCATTCGTTTTTACATATGTATTTTCATCAAGTGTGCATATTGTTAATAATATTTCTGCACAAAAGACCAGTAGACTTAAAACTAACCCAAAAGTCTAAATAAAAAAGAGAAGAATAAGTATAAGACTATAAGAAATAGTTTGTATAAAAAACTATCCCAATGGTCTACATAAAATAAGAAAAAATACATAAAATAGAAGAATTATTTGAAATAGATTGTATAAAAACAGACTAAAAGGTCTTCACAAAAGAAGAAGAAGATTAATCTATAGGAAATAGTTTATATAAAATTCACCAAAGTTCTACATAAAATAAGAAAACGAAGCAAAAGACCAAAGGAAATAGTTTGTGTAAAAACTGTAAGGTCTACATAAAATTAAGAAGAAAAAGAATTAGACTCCATGAACCGTCGCTTCAGACCCTTCAGAACCTCCCGTCCCTTCAGGCACTTCAGTACCTCCCGTCCCTTCAATCCATCATTACGTCCCTACCAATCAGGCCCTTCAGTACCTCCCGTCCCTTCAGGACCTTTTATACCTCCCGTCCCTTCAGGCCCTTTAGTGCATCCCTTCCCTTCATTACATCCCGTCCCTTCAGTCGGTTAAGAAAAGTTAAATCTAAAAACCATCCTGGAAGAACCGCGAAGAGATGAAAGGACCTTCTTTTCCCAGGATACTCCACCTTCAAAGGTAATATGACTAAATACACGAAGAAGAAGAAGAAAAAAGTTTAAATCCAGATACCTGCGAAGATATGGAAGGAAAATTGGATGAAGAAGAAAAAGAAGAAGAAGAAAAAAGTCTATATCCAAAAACCGTCTTGGAAGACTTGTGAAGAGTTGGAAGGACAGTTGGACCTTCTTCTCCCAGGATTCTCCAACTTCATAGGTAAAATGACCAAAAATACACGAAGAAGAAGAAGAAGAAGAAAAAAGTTCAAATCCAGAAACCTGCGAAGAGATGGAAAGACAATTGTAGCTTCTTCTCCCAGGTTAGTCCCCCTTCTAAGGTAAAATGACCAAATACACGATCAAGAAGAAGAAGAAAAAAGTTTAAATCCACAAACCGTCCTGGAAGACCTGCGAAGAGATGGAGGGACAGTCGGACCTTCTTTTCCCAGAATACTCCCCCTTCATAGGTGAAATGACCAAATACACGAAGAAGAAGAAGAATAAGAAAAAAGTTTAAATCCAGAAACCATTCCGGGCAAACGCTCGACAATTCACCAAAGTTTCATAATAATCGGACAAACGGTTTAGGAGCACATCGCATACAATTTTCTGATAGGAAATCAGTATATTGTTGTGTGATTTGTAAGTAAATAGTAATAGGTAGGTACCTACCTACAACAATGTTCTAAATAAATTCAATTCATAACAAATTTTATTTGAATATCAGAATCTTTCCGTTACCATAGTAACCATTCCAATATTAATATCAAATGGGCTCGATACATTTTTTGGATATGTAGGTAGGTACCTACATTGGTTTGTTCGAAGCCACAAAAACGAAAATTGTCCGAAATATCAAATATTATATACAAATTATGCAATTTTATTATGCCTATATCTTTACTAATAATTAACAGACTTTAACAATATATGTCTTAAAACTTGCTATAAAGTCTTGTGTTTCATTTTATTATTTCATAATCACATTTATTTCAAAGGTATATTATTTTAAAGAACATATTCATTCGGTGGGAAAATTAAATATCGTATGAAAAGATATTAAAATGGCGGGGTTATATGTACATTTGTACAAAACGCTTACTTTAAAAATAAGTTAAACATTATAATTAGACAAAATATTCACCATGTTTTTCACTTAAAAGCTAAGTTATACTTGAAAATATATTTTTTTCGTGTAAATACGTACTTCTAACTTTTAAACAAACAGATATTTGCGTGCAAAATGTACACTTTTTTGACAGATATGACTTGGAAAATATTGTATGAAAAAAATAATTATTGAAATATCTTTAAAATTCAGCATTTTAATCGCATTATTTTTAGCGTGACACTGCATCAGGTATACTGGTACATGTTCGCACATAAATTAGATTTTTAGATGCTCTTGGTTTTTCAAAAGGCGTGAGACAAACACACACATACACACACACATACACTAACATATTGATTGCTTTATTACTTTAGATTTATAATATATAACACCAAATGTTTATATTTATAATGTTAAAATTTATTTTGTAATGTGTAATTTTGCGTATATAAAAAAAAACTTTAAAATTTAATTAAAATTTCAATTGTTTCCATTATATTTTTTTGATAAAGTCATTGCGATAATTTAAATTAAAACTCTATTTTATGTAAGTTAACTGCATCTGCCTCATCAAACATCATAAAATGTATGTTAATTTACAAGTTTAGATTATTTGATGTAATAGGTAAAGAATTTTAAAAATATTATTGGGATATTCGATGAAGTTACTATTTTGTTAATTCAAATACGAATTGTTTTAGAACTAAAAAAATAATGAAAGTTTTTAAATTAAAAAAATAAAATACTGGTATCAAAATGATGTTTTGTATTTAAAAATAATCATAAATATGTTTCTTACCGTCCGTCCACTGTGCGGCTGCAGTGTCCTGTACGCTAACCGCCAACTGTCCCGCGTAGGAGTTGAACCCTGATCCTGGCATACCTCCACCAGGTGGTGATCTTGGACCGCCAAGTCCGAGCTGGTTGTTCCGCGGCATGGAGTATAGGGCCTCTGCAAGGTCGGCCGCTCTTTTCAATATTATCTCCTGAGGGAAATATAAGTACCAAAATCAATATTTTTTAAAATTGACTAATGTCCTTGAAATAAAAATTTGATACCTACACACATTCACGCGTTCGTTAAACTAAGATAATTTTGTTTATACTAAATCGAATACATACACATTGGTATAAATAGGTAAAACAAACCAAAAATTAAATAATATTTCTGACGCAGTTCAGGGGTGACATCTGTTCGAGAACACTGTAACCTCATGTATAAGGACTTTTATTGTTTACAAATAACCAACTTCTCAATAGATGGCCTTACAAAAAGGTTTCTTCGTTAGGTACTTCATAGATTGTAATAGTAAAAATGTAATTTTAGCAAAAGATCTTTTAACCATTATTAAAATAACCGATGGAAAATTTAAAATTTTAAGCTGTGCTGCAACATTTTTTTTTCTATGGATTGTTAGAAAACGAATTATACATAAGATAATAAAAATATTTATTTCTCCATATTTATAAAATATCGCAATTTCGATTTTTAAATACTTTTAATGAGGGAAATTAGTATTTTTTTCTGCGGCCTGCGGTTCACTTTGAATTTCTAATCTAGCCCAAAAGTTTTCCCACCCCTGATCTAGCTGATTGTACTCGAAAAGGAGTGCTAAAAAATTCAGTAGAGTGAATGTGAATGGAATTTTAGTATTAATTGTGATTTCAGGTAAAATTTACCAGTCAAAATAAGCATAGTTTGACCGGATTTGAATATATCACACAGATCAATTGTTAAAATTATTAAAAATAAAGTAAAGTAGGTAGGAAAATAAACTGAATATAAAATTGTTTAGCTATTATGGATAAACATACCTTTGGTAATTTAGCTATTATGGATAAACATACCTTTGGTAATTTAGCTATTATGGATAAACATACCTTTGGTAATTTTTCTGGATCTCCTGGATGTCTGGGTATAAGTTTCTGTAATCTCTGGAATCCATAGTCTATCGTGGGTTCGTTGAGAGCTGCTGAGCGAAACACAACGAAACAAACATGTAAAAACAATTTATTTGAAATATTTATTAGATAATTAAGGTAGACAAAGTATAAGTACATAATTTATGCTTTTTTTCAATTTTGAATGAAAAAATAAACGGTCATAAATATGAATCAAAATGTAAAGTTTCAAGTTTAATATTATTAGTCAATAATAAATTGTAAGGAACGTGTTAGCGGTTATTTATTTGACTTCTCAAACCTCATAGGTACTTATTGGGTTTGTTATTTGTATCAATATAAAGGAGATAAAACCTTTGATCTATTGAGCACAAAGAAAATTAATCTTGAGAAGGCATGGTTTTCATCTTGAGATCAAAACAAAACCATATGTACTAGTAAAAGTCTTACATATTTGATGTGTATTAATGTTGCAATAATAATGCAAAATATTTAAGGTTAACTTTACTGCAAATGTTCCCAATGGACCTTCCGCAATCGATTCCCATGGGATTTTACACAGATAAAAAATAACTATTTGATATGAATATACTGAGATCTAAGTAATAAAAATATGTGTATAAATATATAGGTACCTATCTATTTTTATTCCGAAAAAATATAAGAGGTACTTTCTTCGGCAAAGATTGATCTCAGAGTACATATAAGAGATAACGGGTTCAATTCTGAAAACGCACTATAATTTTAATGAAATGACAAATTTATTCATTGTATGATTGAATAAATTAAGGAAAATTAAAATGACGAAAGAACCTCACTACATAAAATGGAAATAGTTTAAATGTGCCAGTTCTGGTTAATACATTTTTGTTTCTAATGACATTAATATTGATATACGTCTTCGGAATTGAACAATTATGTACCTACATATTTTTAATCACACTCAAAAATAATTTCAAACAAGCAATTGAAATTTCTGTAGTAAATAAGAATTTTTATCAAGTCATGAAATCAGATTTGCAATAAAATAAGGAACTTAAAGCAAGCCAGATTTTTTGTAAATTTAATTCAAATAAATTATGTATATGGGTACATTTACAGGTATTTACGAAAAAATATTATAGAATATCCCTATACTACACTAGTAATTAAATCATTGATATCTATGCATAATATTTGGATAGATACATAAATAGTTACATTTTGCATCTCTATTTGAATTCCAAAATTATTGCACACGATTGATTAGATTTAACTAATTGCATTATCGAAAAATTTATGTTTTTTCCTTTAAGAATTCATGTTCAGTCATGATATTTTGGTTCTCACTTTACATGTGATGAAAATATTAATATTGCTGTTCAAAATGTATGATGTGAATTAAGTCAAAGTAAACCACGACAGACTGGCAAATGATATGAAAATTAAATGATAAATACTCACAGACATAGACGAATCTCCCAGGCGCTCCTTTACAGAATTGTTTGCTCTTGTACGATAACGTTACTTCAACAACTCCGGGGATATGTCGGGGTGGTGTTTGAACTCTGATTGCATGTGATGTTATAAGCTGGTAAGTAAATAAAACAAATATTATTAGGATACAATTGGAAACGTATTGATTTCATGTCAGGAAATTAAAAAAAGTAATAACTAAATTGGAATGAACGGGCAATTTTAGTATGGATAGAAGTACCTATATGTGAAGTTAGTGTTACCATAATATATGCATCCTGTCTAGAAATGTATACTTTTAAGAAATGCTCCTAATCCAGAACCAATTTAAAATAATTTTGTTGTTTTGAAGTAGAAAAATTTGTTCGACGTTAGTAACAGAAAAAAATATTAATATTTTTCAATAATTTCGAATGTTTCAATTTGATTAATTAGCAAATCATAACAAAGATAAGTAGAAATTGAGTTGATTGAATTCCATAGAATGTCGGTGAATCTTTCAAAACAGTCGATTGATTTTTTGCGTGTTAATTCTGATTTTAAAAATAAATAAATACTTAATACAATGACCAACTGCTCAAAAACAACAAAGTGATCATAATAACTTCATCTATTGAGAAATAGTGCGTAAACGCATAGAACCTTGATCCATTTATTTTGAAGTACTACTTCGAATACATTATGTAGATGTCGCCACTTAATATACCTATTATTTCATTTGTAGTATTTGTGTAAAGTTATTTTTCTAATTTTGGTTCTACTTTTTTAAATCAAAAATTATCCCATCACGTCATGCATATCCCTTATTGGGATTTGCAGAGAGAACCAATCGTTCCTAAGTTTTCTCCCATTACATAAAACAAAAATATGTTTTTAATTATCTTCATACTTTGCTGCTAATTCTTTGTGGCACATTTTAATTAATATAATTAAATTAAATGAAACTTCTTAGTTTCTAACCACGTTGAGTATTTTTATGCCAACTAGTTTCGGAGACGTAACCGCTCCTTCGTCCGGACAAACTTCACTAGTATAAGTTTGTTCGGACGAAGGAGCGGTTACGTCTCCGAAACTTGTTGGCATAAAAATACTCAACGTGGTTAGAAACTAAGATGTCTTATTTTATTTGATTATTTTTTTTCTTTAATTATATGCATTATCTCATATACCTACTATCCTTATATTCAAACAAAATTGGTATTGAAAATGTTTGTTACCTCACTCCAAACAAGCATGGTCCCAAAGACAACTTGTAGACCGTCAAAGAAGTTGTCACCAACGATGATTACCGTGGATCCGCCTGATGTCCAGCCCTCTGACGGTGAAATAGCTTTGATGCAGGGCGTTGCAACTGGCAGAGGTGGATATAAACCCGCTGTGGACAAATACAATCATACAATTTTGAACTAAAAAATAATAGGTTATGTTGAACGACTAATATTAATTCATATTTGCTATAAATATTAAGTTTTAACTGACAATTATTTTTTTAATTTTTAATAGAGACGAAGTTGGAAAATTAAGGGAGAATCAAGGCAACTACAGGGCTAACAATTCCCGGTTCTCCTATAGTATTCCAACTTCGTCTCTATTGAGATAAAAAAATATAATAAATATATCATTTACTCCTGACAGGGAAAAAAATCCAATGTTTGCGTAATGCAAGTATAAAAATATTCTATTTTTTTTTTGTTGAAAATTAATTATTGAATTAATATTATTCATACACTCGCGGCCTATCTCACATTGTGGGGTAACCAGCGATAGGTGTGGGGGTGTGAATTACCATGTACAAGGGAGCACAACACATGCGTGTCTACCCACACAACAGTCTCATCACACCTAAATAGGCACAACATTCAGAACAGGTGATGAACCACATTGCTGAATTATGTGAAATGTTATTGTTGCCTGTTGTATTTTCGATTACCGGACTCTTACGGGACACTCGAAAACAATAATAGAATAAAGTGGAAGCACTATTGTAAGCCGGTGCCTCACAGTTGAATAGAATACACCAAAGTATTTTTCCACGAAATTCCATTACAATGACTGAACGTTTTCGCAGAGGTGGCTCGGCATTATCAAGGTCTAAAAGGAAACTAACCAATTTACCAAAAATCATCCTACACTACAAAATTTACAGCGTTGCCACCTGTGTGTGTGTGTGTGGTTACAGTTACAAAATTTACTTCTGTAACAACATTTACCCCCACTTTCACCAAGGTTCCTTAGCGCTAAAATCAATTTTTTGATGCACTTAGCGTAAAATTTCGTTTCTCCAAACAAACTTACTACCGTTAAGTGACGCCGGCGACTCAACTCTTAAGTGACGGTCTATTGTGGATCAAGTCATTCATCAACGTATTTTGTAACTAAAATTATTACATTTTAGCACTTGTTATATTTTATATTATATTTCTATATTATCCAGATATATTATTATCACGAAAGACCTGGTTTGAGAAAATAGTTGAATTAGCCGATGAAATAGACAAGAACGCTTACCCAGGTGAAATGAACGAAAGAATTTATTCATGATGTCAAAACATTGCTTTTTGTATTTGTTAAATAAAATTGAATTTCATTTAAAACAGCATAATAGATGTCAACGAAAACAATAATGGCAGTATGCACAATAACACAGGTAGCAGGGGTAGAATATCAGGTACGCGATATGTTTGTAAACATGGTTTCAGGTATACAGCGCCCGCGGCCATTCACGACACTAATGCGAATATACCTACTGATGAGATCAAAGTAATACTTTTTTTCAAACAATTTCAAAACTTGTAAAAATTGTGAACTACACACTGTAATAATATTTGATTGTTATTTTAATAAAGGAAAAAAGATAAATTATGTGTTCATGGTTTTTAAATATTTCTATATAATTAAACTTGAGTTCGTATTCCTTTACACCGGAAATTTAAGGAGAGTTGAGCCTAGGGCTCAATTAAGAATGTTGGTTTTTAGTTGGTGAAATACAAATTCACTGAGCGATGTACTCAAGGATTTGAGCTCCGAGCAGGTAGTTAGTTGATGATCCATTTGATGTTCCTTGGTGAACACGGCCATTACTTCTGTAAATGTTGATGTAGGATGATTTTTGTTTTTAATTTGGGTAGTTTCATTTTAGACCTTGAAAATGCCGAAACTACCTGCCTACTGGCAAGGTACCTAGGTTTTTACAATATACATATTTATGTAGACTTAGCTTTACTTTTCACGGGATGCAAGTTATGATTTGATCTAAAAACGTTATCAAGTTAAGAGTCAGGGGGCCTAGACAACGTGTCATTTAAGCTAAGCGTTATATCGCTAAGCGATAGTAAATGTATGAAATTGGTCGCTATGACAACACGTGACAGCCACAAATTTCATACATTTCTATCGCTTAGCGATATAACGCTTAGCTTTAATGGCATGTTGTCTAGGGGGGCAGATTCGGTACTTATTTGTAGAATCTCGAAAGGAGGCCTTCTATCAACAGTAAGTTAAATAAGACACGTGGACGATGATATTTGTTTACATAATATTATAACTGTTAATTTGTTACTGTTACAAAACAAAAATATTTGATTACTTCATTCATACATACCTAAACGCTTATTAATTCTTCGCGCAAAAGTTTTGAAAAAAGAACGCGTGACGAACATGTTTTATAGAGTTTGAACTTTTCGGAGGTCTCTGAATTACTAACATCCCTTACTTTGGGAGGGCTTGGATTTTTAATCCTAATTTGTGATAAAAAATAATACATTGAATTTATAAATTACCACTTTTGGCATTAATATAATTTTTTAGGATAGGTAAAATGTTTATTTGACGATTCACAATTATACTTTATATTTTTTACACGATGCTGGCAGATTTATTAATGATATTAATAACAATTAGGTACTACAAATAATAAAACAAAATCATTATTACTACCATTATGCACTTCCTACTTCTTCAAATTAGCAGATCAATGCATTGTGTTCTCTTTGGCACTTTAAGTGCAGTGTCTGCAAGGTTTTAGATTTCTCCGGACTCCTCTTGTGTTTTTTTATGTGTTCTTTCAGAGTTTTGTAAGGGGCTGTTATTAGTCTTGTAGCTGGTCTCCTCAAAAGCTGCAATTTATATATCCACGATAATTCTCAAGATTTGCGAAGATTGATGAACCAGGTCATCTCCGTTCGTAAAAACCAATCGAGCAACCGTTTCATATCGTCTATTTGAATACAGTGTCGTGTTAATCGTAGTTTATTTATTACGACCTTGACATCACGAATAGCTGAATTAATAATTAAGTATATTAATTAATGTACGTAATAATATAGGAAGGTACTAATCTTAATCATGTAAGTAATCTTTTATTTGAATCCCTTCATCACTGCAAATTGTATATCAAATATTGAACTGACTAACTTTTTTAGTATCATATTTGGAGGTTATTTGATATTTAAATAATATTTTTTATGAACATGAACATATTAATAAACTTATTATATCCCCAAATAAGTGGAGATATACGCGACACAGTATTTAAATAGACGGTTGACGCATGAATGGCTGCTCGATTGGTTTGTACGAACGGCGATAATCTGTTGTTCGTCAATCTTCGAGCCCCGTCGAGAATATACAAATTGCAGCTTTTGAAGAGCGCGGCTACAGTCCACATAAGCAGAACGGGTTGAGGCGGAGTAAAAGATCAATGCGTATTTTTTTTAATAGTCCAAAATAAAATGCACCAATCAAGCTTTCAATTGGATAATTCACCCATTCAGATACTTTTTGACATAATACCAAAGGATGAGGCTCTGAAGAGGACATTGTAGTACCCATCAACCCAAACGATTCCTAATTAATCATTATAAAATTGATCAATTTCTCTACTATACATTCTTGCATATTTAAAAATCAATACACTAAATTTTTCATGGGATATACGAATCGAACTTGACAATTGAGTACCTACAAATCATCTCTTATTATTTTTTTTATAAGGTTGTTAATCTGTCAGATATAAAAATATATTTTATTTATTTATTTATATCATCTCGACACTTATCTCAATATTTACTGTAGCAGTTGGGTACCTTAAATCATAAATTGACATTTTCATTAGATTCTTATTGCATTATGATATCTAATTGAAAATTTAATAGCATAACAAAATAAATATTCATAAATATTTAAAAAGCATGACATCTCATTGTGGTCCATTATCTAGACATACCTACAGATGGTACTGAAGGAAAACATTTAATTTATTTATTTTAACGCCAAAATTACATAAACTCTAAATGTAGATAATTAAACTTCTAATGGAAGAAATATTGTTTTCAAAAGTCAAATTAAATGATGAAGAGATATTTTCGATCCCATTGTGAAAAGTAAAATTGATTGCTTTGTAAAAAAAGCATAAAGAACCTTGTGGTGTATTATTATTATCAATGATAATAATGTAAACACTTTTATTTCTACATATTTGTCGACTTCACCAGGGCTGTCTTGTATTGAGTTCGAAAGTTTTTCATAAAGTACATTATACCAATGGCGAGTTTTGTTTTACTAAATATCAATATCTTCCTGGGGGGCAAGTCCCGTCTAAAAGTGAAATCAAAACCCTCATGATTACCCTTATCATGGATATAATTGTCATATGGAGTTCTATAATATCTTAATATATTTATAGTCATCAAATTTTACGATTAAATAGTCTGTGAATAATCAATTACTTAATAAAATTTTAAAAAAGTATTTTGCTTTTATGTGTTTTATGTATATGAAGAGTTTTTTTGGATTCTCATTGAAAATCTGACCTCGGAGATTTCTTAGAGAAGTGTCGGCTATTTGTACGACTAACGCTACCTTCATACTTTTGACACAGTCTTGATATACGACCGCGACATGCCCAAATTATAAATAGAACCTTTCGCTGGGGTCGCGGCACCATACTTCCATCCCTCTCCCACCCCCGTAGATCTTGCATCGGACCGGGTGCGGGGAGCGAGACGGGGCGAATGTGTGTGTGTATGTGTGTGGAAGTTATTTCCGAGCTCAAATCTCGCGAATAAAACGACACGGTAATAAAGATAGAGAGAGAAAGTGAATTAAACAAAGACGGGGAAAGATTAAAGTTACCGTACTATTCCATGCACAGCACACTTCTTCTTGCGCGTCGCTCCGTACTCCATAGGAATATTTTCTCGGTAGGAACTTTCTAGAATTTCAAGGGTGAAATGGCTCGGGTTTTCGTGGGGCAATTTAACACGGCATTATAAATTAGACTTAAGAAAACAATCGTATAAATCTAACTGCTGAAATTGTTTATATTTACACATGATTTATGAACGCGTTCACGTCTTAATAATTAGAAAGATAAGGAGAGTGAAGTTAGGTTAGGTATGGAAAACTAATAATACAATCATACAGAGATAGAAAATAATATAACAATAAATTGACTTTTTAGTTACCTTTTACATTTTTCTATTACGATAAAGAAAATATATTATTTAATTGACATTATATTCGAAAAAAGTACATACCTACTAGTAAATGTGCCTTAGAAAAAAGAAATGCTTATGCTATAGGTGCATATACGACAGTATTCCATTTTCAAATTAACGAAACTACCTAATACTAGTGATGCGCTAAAGTCTTGCAAGTTTCAGTCCAAGACCAGGATCTGCAAGACCAAAATTCTTGCGGTTACGCAAAATTTTCTAGACATATTCTCAATTGAAAAGTAAGCAATTAACAACGTACAATCGACATTAATTTGTGTTTTTTTGTCCTTTTTCGTTGCAATTACTGAATTTGAACTCAACAATACAAAATATATAATTTTGTAAAATGTGTAAGGCCAAGAGCAAACCGGTTTTGGTCTTGGTCGTGCATTTGCTCATCACTAACTTTAACAAAAAAAAAACAAATGACCTATACATTAATAATATTCGGAAAACGTAAAGAAATGTAATTTTTCATTTTAAATCAAAGCGTATAAAAGCCAACTCCATTGTATTATTGAATGATCAGGAAAAAATATTTTTGACAAAAAAAAAAGAATTCTTTAATTAAATCAACCAAATCCATAAAATGTAGATAACCTCATTTTTGTATCTAGAAACATAATTGATATGTTTCAACCATAGAGTTCGGGTTTTAATCTATTTACAAGGTATCACCATAATGGTAATATTGAATGTAGGTACATATATTGTAGGTACATACATATATACATACATATATGTATTATGTACTTCTATATTATTATAAAGACTTGTACACACACACATACTTACATACATGCACAACTACATCAGCCACTATCTCCTCGACCAAGAGAGTAGGAATCGTCTTCGTTCCCCTTTTGCCGTTTTACTCCCCCATCCCCTCTGTAACCCTCCCCTCTACACCCCATTCTTCCCGTTCTCCACCACCCCCAAACACTCCCGCCGTCCGACAACCCTGACTTTTGTCTTGGCAGACTCCTTGCATACAAACGATATCTCGGGACATTATATAGCGGGCGGGGGGTTCGGCTGCTGGGAATGGAGTAAAGGGCGGCTTTAACATTTTGGGGGGTAGATAAAAAAAATAAGAGATGTAACAATTCCACGCCACGCGTCGGATTTTCCAGACACTTGGAAATATCGAAAATCTCCTTTAATTTTCGCAGTGGTTTAAAAATTATTATTTTCGACCTACTGTCTGCTAGGGTGTTGTATTCTCTTTGGACACTATCCACCAATATAATATAATTTAAAATACAGTTTATAAAATTCAATTTCTTATTACAAAACAAATTAATGCAGGTCACACATTGAAATTAAATTATGTAACTAGATGCACCATAGTATTGAAAGAAAAAGGGACATTTCAGCAGCAGAGGAAAATAAGTAATTCTGTTGAAAGGATTTTGATTTGAAATAAGGACAAAGATAAAAAAAAGCTGTTTTTGAAACAGGGACAAAGATAAAAGAAAGTTATCTTATTTCGATAGTTAAAATTTATCAATCGAGTATTTTTGTCAAAAATGAAGTCATAAAATCAACAAATAATGATGTAGCAAAATTTAACAAAATTGTTAGTAAAATTGAAATTATCAACATGTAAGCTGAACTTCGATTATCCTACGGATGAATTTAAACGAGCTGCTATAGTTGTCGCCAAATATCTTGAACCGTTTCGCCGAGAAGGTGGGCGATTTCCACGTATACCAACGAAGCAAAAAGACACAAATTTGCGTTCTGCGCACCTGGAAGCCAGGTTCAATATATTTGGCGAAAACTATACATGTTGTAATGGAGTCTCGATAGCGGCACCATAGTTTAATGTTGATTTGTTCATGGATCTCTCAATTTACAAAAATAATGTAACTTATCAACAACTAGAATGTTAACTGAATGATTTTTACTATCCTTGAATTCTCGAGAAAAAATACAATAAAATCAACCGATCGTTTATTTTAACATACAGATTTAAGACGCCCAGGTAGACTATAGAACCGTATGATCATCTTTGATTATATACGGTTTGAACTTACTTACGATGAGGTAAATGCTGGCGTGTATCAAATACTTGATTTGATTATCACATGATCAAGAAGTAACTCATATTTTAAATTTGTAAGTTATAAATCCAATCAAAATCCGATCCGCATCCGATCAAAAAATCGTAAATGTATGTATACTTAATGACACTTCAAACATACTAAAGCTCAAATGCAAATCGAATAAAATAATGAAGTATATTTTATATAATATAATATGTATATATTATGTAGGTGACAATGTCATAGTTTCAAGATTATATTCACTAATCTTTCATTCATTCTTATTAACACGGGATATCCCAAAGTGTGGAGTAACCAGCGTCAAGTGTGCGGATATGCATCACATTATTAAAGCGATCGCGACACATGCGTATATCCCAATGTTTCAACTCACCGAAAATACAACATTCTAAAGGGTGGTGAATCTCATTACTGGACTAAGTGAAATGTTTTTATGCCTATTGTATTTTCAATTACTCGGCTCTTACTCGAAACGATGATAATAGAAAATAGTGGAAGCACTATTCAAAGCTGGTGCGTCACTGTAAGGAGATTTGCACACTACAGACTTTTATATCGTCCAATAGTTTGGTCTGGTTGGACTGCTTGTTACTTATGTCAGATCGGCCGACACTGAGTCGTTGTTATATGCGCCCTTTTTTTTAAAGAAAGTATAATTATGGCCCAGTATTTCAGTCGGCCCTTAGGAGTTTAACTCAAGTTTAACAAAAATATTGCGTATTTCAGTACCTAATCTTCCCTTAAATACGTCACTAAACGACAAATATTTAACTCAACGTTTCTGGCGGATCGCGTGTCTTAATCTTGAGTTAAGTATTGTTTCTAGTCTTTTTCGCCAGGTGGCGTACTAATCGCCGCACGCTTTAATGTTTTATTTCATTTTATACTACAAATAACTATGCATAATAATTATAATCATGATTTATTTTTGTTGTTAAAATAAAAGACTTGATATATAAGTGGTTCATGTATTTAATATTTATTTTCTTTTTTACATAATTATAATGTATTGCCTGACAACAAACGAAATAAACTGTCAGCCATAATGAAACGTCAGGCACGCATTTTAAAATTTTATTTTTGCGATGTTTTTTCATCCCACTTTTTAAATTGATCCATCCTGTTTCTATATATATAATGTGTATTCTTAAATTTTCTACATAAGACACTATTTTACCATTATCACTTAGTTCTATATCCATCTGTAAAATGTACATACATTTTGCATTGAAGTACTACGTACGTAGTACATATTCAATGACATTTTTTCACTACAATGTTTGATTTTAATTAAAAAAACATCAATCGGTATAAAAAATTGAAAAAGTAACATGCTGTGTAATGAAACAAATAAAATAATGTGTTGTTATAATAATAAAATGATATTTAGTCACAGCTTCGCGTCACGTATTTATCATTTAAGGTTATTACAATTTTGACAGATGCGTTATAGACAATAACCATAGAAAAACGTAAAATATATCTATAGTTGAAGATTACGTAACTGACGTTTCATTTTGCACTGAAATACGCGAATGAAATTTAATCTTCCCTAAACTTTTAACTTGGATTACCAAATCCAACGATTTAAGGGCCAACTGATATCTCGGGCCTATATCCTTGTTACAAGAACTGCATAACGTCTGCTGACAGGAAAAAGTCACTAACTGCCTATTTTGGCAAAATTGAGTTGACTATGGTATCATATTCACCAAAACACACTTTACATCTGGATAAAAAATTATCTTCATATCAGGTCCCGTTGCGGAGATTTTTCGGAAAAATATTCATTATCTGCATTTTTTTTCAATTATGCCGTCTGGAAAAAGTCATTATCGTTGTAATGAAGTCTTTTTTTATATATTTTTGTATTTAACTACCAACATTCGAAAATTTTAACACATTAACTAAAAAAAATAATTTTCGATAAATACATAGCATCACATCCTAACTGGGTAGGCAGAGAGAAAATAACGCCATTGTTTTCTATCCGGATTGCATTAATCGCCTTATTTACATTGATACATCATCTCAACATTTTAGTCTGTTATTCTCATACATCAACCCATGCATGTCCTTAACGGGGTAGGCAGAGAGAACCAAATACTATATTTTTATATAACACATACATCGCCTCATCAATATTATACATCATTATTACATGTTCATCTTTTTTTCAAGTTTCTTAGATTTCTTTCTTTCAGAATTTCGTTCGTATGGTCGAACCAGCATAAATAATATTTATATTATAGTGATATACCTACCAGAAAAACTGCATTCCTGGTACAATATCTCTTAGGTATCAGTAAATACAGGAGAGAGAGAAGGTGTTTGCCTGACACTGTTCATTTACAGCACAAGTTTATGCTTAAATTTGGGTATTATGAGGATACATAAATGTACCTACTTGTTAAACGAACATATTCGTTCTTTAAAAAAAAAAACAAAAAAAAAACTATATTTTTACATGTATTGTTGATGTTGACGGTATTTAAGGTTTAGAATTCATAATATGATTTAGAACAAACCCAGGTTTAATATTGGTTAATTCATAAAAAAAATATATAAGACAGAAAATAGAAGTTGATCTGAATATCTTCTGAAAATGTGAGTAAATACCTAAATTTCTATTAATTTTAAAGTCAAGAAAAAAATTTAGAGGTCCTGGGGGCCTAGACAACGTGTCATTTAAGCTAAGCGTTATATCGCTAAGCGATAGTAAATGTATGAAATTGGTCGCTATGACAACACGTGACAGCCACAAATTTCATACATTTCTATCGCTTAGCGATATAACGCTTAGCTTTAATGGCATGTTGTCTAGGGGGGCTGGGCACAATAGGTACCTTTCATTTGAAACATCTGAAATATTCATGATAGGTACTAATAAAATTAGAATATTAGAAGAATACAAAAAGTTTGGAAGAATTTGCAAAATGGCAATAAACTCGCCACTTGTGCAGGTTGCAAAGAAGTGATTAAAATTTGAATTTTTTTATAAAAACATTATAATGAGTTTTGCCGCATAGAAATATTACATACAATCTCACACACTATGGCAGATGAGCCGTCAGGAAAATCTCATCATATGCAATTTTGTGTTTTTTTAATTCCCTATGAGTTTTTGGCAAATTTGAACATCAAATATAGTTAGATTAGGCTACTTTTTATATATGTTGAAAAATTCATGACAATCTATAAACAATTAAAGAAGTTATGAGAGTTAATATTGCCGAAAAACTTTGACAGCCATTATCTCGAAAACATGTTTGTCGCAGTTAGTGACTTTTTCCTGTCAGCAGACGGAAATTATTAAATGCTGGTGCTTTAGGTGAACGAAATCGGTCGTGGCAGGATTCGAACCGCTCTACCACTACCCATCTAAATGTACATCTCCATATTGATTAAGAGCCCGACCTATCGGCCGATTTAAAAGTGTGTAGTCTGCGAGTGCCCTTAAGTTAACATTTATATGAAAAATTAACATCGTAAATATTTATTTAACTTGCATACATTTATTCTATTTGGTCCTATCTAATATTTCTTCGATCCTATTTTTTGTAAGATTTTTTTTTATCCTCTCTCAGTACCTAACAACTCCCCGGAAATGTAGAAGCGGATAAACGCATCAAGCAAATAGAAAGAGACGAAAGTCATAAAATATGTATCAAAACTGTGCAGGTATCAAAACATATTGGATACAATTCCTCAATATTCTTATGATAAATATCCGATGTCAAATTGATAGTCTTTCGGAAACAAATAATTTTTTTTCGAAAGTTTTGGTACAAGCGTAGGTACAAATAATTTAACAAAATACCGATGAAATACTTAAATATTATTTATTTAGTTGTGAAGAAAATATTTAAAACAAACTATACTTTACCTAATAGTATACTGAGAAGGATAATGATTTTACTAAAACGTAGTGAAAAAATTGTGTGTCTTCACTAGGAATCAAGTGTTGTATCGAAAGCCTCGAAGTTAGATTTATTTTTTTTATGTCCATTTTAAATGTGCAAATTTCAAAGCAATTAACGAAATATAAGATTTGTTGAATTACCTGTTCAATTGGCATTTTGTATCGAAAGAGGAACATCTTCAAGCGACTCAAACAATTCATCCAATACGTTTTAATCACACAGCCTAAATACATTTGTGAATTCTAAAATTTTACAATAAAATTTATGAATATGATGTATAATGAATATCTGCAGCGTACCAGAAAACTAGTAAAATGAAATATTTCTTAATTTGAGATTGTAAAATAAAATGTTTTGAATCTCTTTCTAAAAATACTCACCTACGTTTATCCGATGGAAAAATAGAAAAAGGGCCGAAAGTCGAAAGCGTAATGGGCGAAGAAAATGCTCCCCGAGGCTTGGGAGTATTTTGATTGCGCTGAAATGTTAATTCGGAGCGAGTGCCAAATCCTTTCCAACAATTTCATGGCAAAAATATTCGACTCATTTTTTATGTTGTTAGACTCGACAAACTTATCGACTGCGCCTCGATCATATTTCATACGGAAGATAAACTATGCTCCAATTTGTTTTTTTGACACTTCTAAGGACCAAGGGCTTTTAATACGACAAGACAAACACTTATAATAGAAAAATACAATACTTTGAAAGACATAATATGTAGGACTCAAATATGCCTTTTTATATTGTGATTTACGAATCTTAAAAAATAACTTTAAAATTCTTAATAATTGAACATTTAATAATACCTACAATTATTTCTTTATTTGAGTGCCAAAATGAAAATATTTATCACTTTTCAGGGAATTAAGCCAAAGTTTTACAATGTCATTCATTTAAATGTAAACATAATTCTTCATATATAGTATAATTATGCCTCATTGATATAATTAAAAAAACGAAATAGATGAAAACTTACTTAAAATAATATAGGTATAGCATGTACCTAAATATTAAATATATTATAAAATGCACTGAATCAAATGATGGCAACACCTTTGTTAATAAAATTCATTAAGTTATAAAGTTTTTTTTTGTATACTCTGCTGAATCAATACTTTGTGACTTATAGTTATAGTTAAAATCTATAGTGAGAATATTATATATTGAAGATATGACGTATCTTGTTTCTGAAGCAGTTTGTTAATTACTTTTTATAAAATAATATATTATTCTTTATTTACATCGCATCAATGCTTTTAGAAAAATATAAAAATTAAAAGGTATACCAACCACATTAATACATCTGTTATAAATTTGCTTAACATCGATAAAAATAAGTAAAAAATAAAATGAATAATGTGAAAAACTATAAATAAGCAGAAGTTAAGTAAGTATATTGAAATGTGAAAATAATAAGTATGTACCATTTTAAATTATTATTGAATCAGTATTAAAAATTTATTTTAAAATAGCAACATATATCTGTAATTTATAATAAAATAGCAATATAAATCATTAATTTATTATAAAAATTGAGCGATATAAATATGTTTTTACGTCACATCTTTCTTAAACAAAATCGTGAAGATATTACTTATTATTTTGAAATTTTGATTAATAATGTACTTTTTAGGGATAATTTGAATTAATTTGTATTTTTTATCATCTTGCAAATAAGCTAATTGAAATAAGCAGTAGTTTTTACTTCATTTTATAAAAATGTGTATTGAATCTTTTTTAGTTTTTTTAATAAAACAGTATCATTAAATAGGAAAGTATTCTAAGAATGACACAAAGAAATGATTGTGAAAATTTGATTTATTTTGTTAATTAAACAATAAATTAGGTTCTACGTATTTACGCCATTATACAGATAAAAAAAACATATTTCAGTTAAAGCCAGAATGCCGTTTAAGAGTTTTTAACTGCTTATAGTTAGTCAATGCAATGACTTTTGAGCATGTCATGATGGTACATTTATCTCAAGGTATAATATGCAAACCTTGAAATGATTATAAAAATCTTTGTCAAAAATTAGCTTTTTATCACAAAGCTTAGATGCACTTAAAAGTATATCTCCCCGATTTTGTATTAAAGTGTAAGTAAGTGCTATGCAAATAATAATGAAAAAAAGTGATGACGTACAATCGTGCGGGTCTGTACCTTCGGTGGGGTCCAACCGTTTTGCCCTTCTTCCGTGTTTCGAATTGTTGTGGACAAACATGTTGTCCGAGATGGCCAGAAGAGGACCCTCCACACCGACCTGTGTCGATATCACCACCTGCAACATTTTGATCTAATTATGAAATGGAAATTAAAGAATCATTACATTAAGCTGAAAATCAGTAAAAAAAAAGTTCGAAGACGCAATCAGTCAATCAATCAGTCGCATCAAACTCAACACGATTGCGTCAACCTTATCAGTGACGCCAAATCTGAAATCTTGAATCACTGCCTGAGATTTTTAAGACACAATATTCTATTACGTCCCATACCCCGTCTTACCTCTATCTTTCCATTCACTATGACTTGTAGAAGGGCATATTCACCACCACGGAATATGTGGTCAAAGTATGCGGTTTTGTGTTTCTAGACAGTGGTCTTGAAAATTTCATAGAAGTTTTATCCTAATGTCAGTATTCGCGATCCAATGTTATTTATTTTATATTATTTATTTTACAACAATTTACGGCTTAATAAACTTTCACGCATTCACATAAACAGAATTCAAACACAATTATATATACACAAACAGATTACATTAAAAAAACAAATTTATATAAAAAAAATAATAACTAATGAATATAAAAAACGAGTGGGTTGTGGCCAACACTAAACTCTCCACACCACAAATATTGACAATGAAATATTTTATTCATTCTAAATTTTACTACCAGGAATATAAATTTTCTAACGATAGTATATTTTCATGTTAAGATAGACAAACTATTAATGCCGTATAGTGAAGAATGCTTATGTTGTATGAAATATTATAAAAAGCAGATAAATTTTGTTTTAAAGAACGCGAGAGCATTTTCCAAATTTTGACAGGTGATATCATATGAAGAATTTTTTTGTTATTTATGGAAAGCTAATCAGTTCTATGTTCAAGCTCTTTACATTATAACATGAAATCAAATTACTGAACTTTTCCATACATAGAAATTTATCTAATTACATTTTTATTCATACTAAATATTACTACCAGGAATATACATAAATTTTCTTCCGATAGTATATTTTTATATTAAGATAAACAATCTATTAATGCAGTATAGTGAATAATGCTTATGTTGTATGAAATATTTTAAAAAAAGCAGATAAATTTTGTTTTAAAGAACGCGAGAGCATTTTCAAAATTTTGACACGTGATATCATATGAAGATTTTTTTTGTTATTTATGGAAAGCTAATCAGTTCTATGTTCAAGCTCTTTACATTATAACATGAAATCAAATTACTGAACGTTTCCATACATAGAAATTTATCTAATTACATTTTTATTCATACTAAATGTTACTATCAGGAATATAAATTTTCTTCCGATAGTATATTTTTATGTTAAGATAAAAAAACTATTAATGCAGTATAGTGAAGAATGCTTATGTTGTATGAAATATTTTAAAAAAAGCAGATAAATTTTGTTTTAAAGAACGCGAGAGCATTTTCAAAATTTTGACACGTGATATCATATGAAGAAATTTATTGTTATTTATGGAAAGCTAATCAGTTCTATGTTCAAGCTCTTTACATTATAACATGAAATCAAATGACTGAACTTTTCCATACATAGAAATTTATCTAATTACATTTTTATTCATACTAAATGTTACTATCAGGAATATAAATTTTCTTCCGATAGTATATTTTTATGTTAAGATAAAAAAACTATTAATGCAGTATAGTGAAGAATGCTTATGTTGTATGAAATATTTTAAAAAAAGCAGATAAATTTTGTTTTAAAGAACGCGAGAGCATTTTCAAAATTTTGACACGTGATATCATATGAAGAAATTTATTGTTATTTATGGAAAGCTAATCAGTTCTATGTTCAAGCTCTTTACATTATAACATGAAATCAAATGACTGAACTTTTCCATACATAGAAATTTATCTAATTACATTTTTATTCATACTAAATGTTACTATCAGGAATATAAATTTTCTTCCGATAGTATATTTTTATGTTAAGATAGACAAACTATTAATGCAGTATAGTGAAGAATGCTTATGTTGTATGAAATATTTTAAAAAAAGCAGATAAATTTTGTTTTAAAGAACGCGAGAGCATTTTCCAAATTTTGACAGGTGATATCATATGAAGAATTTTTTTGTTATTTATGGAAAGCTAATCAGTTCTATGTTCAAGCTCTTTACATTATAACATGAAATCAAATTACTGAATGTTTCCATACATAGAAATTTATCTAATTACATTTTTATTCATACTAAATGTTACTATCAGGAATATAAATTTTCTTCCGATAGTATTTTTTTATGTTAAGATAAAAAAACTATTAATGCAGTATAGTGAAGAATGCTTATGTTGTATGAAATATTTTAAAAAAAGCAGATAAATTTTGTTTTAAAGAACGCGAGAGCATTTTCCAAATTTTGACAGGTGATATCATATGAAGATTTTTTTTGTTATTTATGGAAAGCTAATCAGTTCTATGTTCAAGCTCTTTACATTATAACATGAAATCAAATTACTGAACTTTTCCATACATAGAAATTTATCTAATTACATTTTTATTCATACTAAATATTACTACCAGGAATATAAGTTTTCTTCCGATAGTATATTTTTATATTAAGATAAACAAACTGTTAATGCAGTATAGTGAATAATGCTTATGTTGTATGAAATATTTTAAAAAAAGCAGATAAATTTTGTTTTAAAGAACGCGAGAGCATTTTCAAAATTTTGACACGTGATATCATATGAAGATTTTTTTTGTTATTTATGGAAAGCTAATCAGTTCTATGTTCAAGCTCTTTACATTATAACATGAAATCAAATTACTGAACTTTTCCATACATAGAAATTTATCTTATTACATTTTTATTCATACTAAATGTTACTATCAGGAATATAAATTTTCTTCCGAAAGTATATTTTTATATTAAGATAAACAAACTATTAATGCAGTATAGTGAAGAATGCTTATGTTGTATGAAATATTTTAAAAAAAGCAGATAAATTTTGTTTTAAAGAACGCGAGAGCATTTTCAAAATTTTGACACGTGATATCATATGAAGATTTTTTTTGTTATTTATGGAAAGCTAATCAGTTCTATGTTCTAGCTCTTTACATTATAACATGAAATCAAATTACTGAACTTTTCCATACATAGATATTTATCTAATTACATTTTTATTCATACTAAATGTTACTACCAGGAATATAAATTTTCTTTCGATAGTATATTTTTTTGGTTAAGATAGACAAACTATTAATGCCGTATAGTGAAGAATGCTTATGTTGTATGAAATATTATAAAAAAAGCAGATAAATTTTGTTTCAAAGAACGCGAGAGCATTTTCAAAATTTTGACACGTGGTATCATATGAAGAATTTTTTTGTTATTTATGGAAAGCTAATCAGTTCTATGTTCAAGCTCTTTACGTTATAACATGAAATCAAATTACTGAACGTTTCCATACATAGAAATTTATCTAATTACATTTTTATTCATACTAAATGTTACTATCAGGAATATAAATTTTCTTCCGATAGTATATTTTTATGTTAAGATAGACAAACTATTAATGCAGTATAGTGAAGAATGCTTATGTTGTATGAAATATTTTAAAAAAAGCAGATAAATTTTGTTTTAAAGAACGCAAGAGCATTTTCCAAATTTTGACAGGTGATATCATATGAAGAATATTTTTGTTATTTATGGAAAGCTTATCAGTTCTATGTTCAAGCTCTTCCCATTATAACAGGAAATCAAATTACTGAACATTTCCATACATAGAAATTTATCTAATTACATTTTTATTCATACTAAATGTTACTACCAGGAATATAAATTTTCTTCCGATAGTATATTTTTATGTTAAGATAGACAAACTATTAATGCAGTATAGTGAAGAATGCTTATGTTGTATGAAATATTTTAAAAAAAGCAGATAAATTTTGATATAAAGAACGCGAGAGCATTTTCAAAATTTTGACACGTGATATCATATGAAGATTTTTTTTGTTATTTATGGAAAGCTAATCAGTTCTTTGTTCAAGCTCTTTACATTATAACATGAAATCAAATTACTGAACGTTTCCATACATAGAAATTTATCTAATTACATTTTTATTCATACTAAATGTTACTATCAGGAATATAAATTTTCTTCCGATAGTATATTTTTATGTTAAGATAGACAAACTATTAATGCAGTATAGTGAAGAATGCTTATGTTGTATGAAATATTTTAAAAAAAGCAGATAAATTTTGTTTTAAAGAACGCGAGAGCATTTTCCAAATTTTGACAGGTGATATCATATGAAGAATTTTTTTGTTATTTATGGAAAGCTAATCAGTTCTATGTTCAAGCTCTTTACATTATAACATGAAATCAAATTACTGAACTTTTCCATACATAGAAATTTATCTAATTACATTTTTATTCATACTAAATGTTACTACCAGGAATATAAATTTTCTTCCGATAGTATATTTTTATATTAAGATAAACAAACTATTAATGCAGTATAGTGAAGAATGCTTATGTTGTATGAAATATTTTAAAAAAAGCAGATAAATTTTGTTTTAAAGAACGCGAGAGCAATTTCAAAATTTTGACACGTGATATCATATGAAGATTTTTTTTGTTATTTATGGAAAGCTAATCAGTTCTATGTTCATGCTCTTTACATTATAACATGAAATCAAATTACTGAACGTTTCCATACATAGAAATTTATCTAATTACATTTTTATTCATACTAAATGTTACTATCAGGAATATAAATTTTCTTCCGATAGTATATTTTAATGTTAAGATAGACAAACTATTAATGCAGTATAGTGAAGACTGCTTATGTTGTATGAAATTTTTTAAAAAAAGCAGATAAATTTTGTTTCTAAGAGCGTTAGAGCATTTTGACAATGTTGACACGTGATATCATATGAAGAAATTTTATGATATCTATGAAAAGCTAATCAGTTCTAAGTTCAAGCTATTAATATTCTTATATCAATATGAAATCAATGAACTGAACATTGCCAAATATAAAAAAATTCTCTTGTTACATATAAGTTTCATACAAATATCCATTAAATAAAATATAATTTTTGAAACCGTTGAATATTTTTCTTTTAACATTGACCAACTTTGAATACAATTTTATGAAGATTCTTGGTGTTGTATAAATAGTTGAAACCAAATTAAAATATCTCTAATTTCCAGGTCGTGAGAGCATTTTTTCAGTTTTAATAGATGAAATCATAAAGAAACATTGGGAAAAAATGAACCGTTGTCTATGGAAAACTAATCAGCTCTAAGTTTATGGACTTAACACATGTGATATCAATATGAAGTCAATCGGACTTATAGTTTGGGCTGCAGAGAGGACACAAAAAAAAAACAACGTAAATGATGAATTCATAGAGAAGAAATCAAAAGTTGTCTATGGAAAACTAATCAGCTCTAGGTCTTTGCACTTTACACATATGATGTTAATATGAAGTCGATCAGACTTATAGTTTGGGCTGTAGAGAGGACACAAAAAAGATAAATGCTACGGCGTACGGCGTACGGCGTACAGCGTATACGCCATACACACAAACACATCACGACGAAACTCATAGTGTGCATTCTCTACATGATACCCATTGAGAAATTGATGTAAAAAAAATACGCTTAAATTTTGCGAAATCATGACTCTCCCCTATTCCATAGTGTGGAGAGTAACGAGATAATAAACAAATAACAATAATATACATGAAATAGATAATGTAAGAAAAAAAAAATAGTTTAGGAAAATTAATTTGGTTTAATAAACAATACGAGTAGGTATTATAAGGATGCATTTGATTATAAAAACGTTTTTTACTCCTCACTAACCCAAGGGGATATAGTGGGGAGTTATAATTTCGCAATTTTTAAGGTTATTTTTGTATTGCAGATTATCAACAAGCATCATACTGAGATTGTATTCTGAATCACAATATATCTCTGTGTGTGTGTGTGCTATGTGCTGTTTGCTGTGTGATATGTGCTTAAACCCCATTAGATTTTGAAGGATATCTGAATGGTGCTTCTCATTTTTTTAAACGTCAAATATTTTAAAGTGACCCCAAGCTCAGGAAATTTAAAATATGAAATTTTTATTTCCAAATTGGTAAAAAGGCACACCACCATCATAAAATGGCATTGAAGAAATATAAAATTTTCAAAATGAAATATTTAAATAAAAAAAATATTGAACAAATACATTTCATAAAAATATAATAATGCTTCTTATTTTTATTAACTGTCAAATATTTCAATATGACCACCAGCTCTGGAAACTTGAAGTTTGATATTTTTATTTTCAAATTGTGCACAGTGAGAACATAAAATGGCATTGAAGAATTATCAATTTTACACAATGAAATATTTAAATAAAAAATAATTTAACAAAATCAGATAATGAAAATGCTGAATATTGCCCATACAAAAATTAAATACTCTGTGGAGTGACTTGGTTGGGAAGAGTCTAGCGTTGGTTACAACTCACTCGTTTTTAAATATCGTTATTTTGCATGTTTGAATATACCTAATATATTTAATCTTTTATAAAATAAAAATGAGCAAATCATTTTTAATTAATTTAAAATATAAAACATGTAACAAAACGCGTTTGGTATAATTTGAGATGTTGAATATATAAATAAGTACATGGATAGGTAAACAAACCGCTCCACTCATACATGTATATTTTTTTCTTTTTTTTTCTCAGTTGTAACACGGCGAAACAAAAACTGCAGCGTGAATTAGAATAGAACAAGTCAAAACATGGGGCTATGCAACGGGAAACATGAAAGGAAAAGGAAACGTAAACAAAGCAACACCTCATTCCCTTTCCACCCACAGCAACTCCCCCGCAGACCGCAACCCGCCTCCGCCGCACTCTCCAACCAACCCCCAAACAACCCCAAGTAAACATTCACGGCCAGCCATAGTCGTGGCGGCTGGATTCTTACCAACAAATTTCAGCCAAGTCTGAAGGTTTGCGTCGAAGGTGGAATTGAATTGTAACAAAATTAATTTAATGTCGAATATATTTATTATTGCATATGCGCAAACATTGGATTTTTTTCCCTGTCGGCGGTCAAAGATATTTTCTAACAGATTTTTAATTATCTCAATAGAGACGAAGTTGGAATATTTACTGTAGGAGATCCGGGAAATCAAGGCACCTACAGGGCTTACGACCTGTCATCGGCTGGTTTACGTGGCATAATTGGTGAACGTTGCGCAAGCGCATAAAGTGATCACGTAAACCAGCCGATGACAGGTCGTAAGCCCTGTAGGTGCCTTGATTTCCCGGTTCTCCTACAGTAAATATTCCAACTTCGTCTCTATTGAGATAATTAAAAATCTGTTAAAAAATAATTTTCTGTCGTTGAGTTTAACGTTAAAGTTCACGATAAATATTGTTAGAAATTTTAACAATACCCACAGTCAGTTTGAAAATAAAAACCTGAACGCTTTCGATGGTTAAACTACCATCCTTGGAGGCGACAATTAAAACTAAATACAAATTAATATAAGTACTTATCTAATAATAAGTACAAGTGTGTTTATTATATTATATATTATTTTTAATTTTATTGAATTGTATTTTTACCTTATATTTACTGTATGTTTTACTACGTAGGTATTTCGGTTTTCAATAATAAAAAAATAAGTATCTAATAATATGTATAAGTGTATATAATAAGTATCTAGACCAGAAATACTTGTATCCAACTGACGAAATGAATAAAATAAAAATAGATAAAAGAGATTTCAATTGGTATGGATTATTTTCCTTTGTTAATTAATGATTATTTTTTTTTATTTTTTATTTATAATCAGTGACGTTTCCAAGTTCTCTGTTTGGGAGTCTATGGAGGATAAACCAATACAAATATAATTACAAATACAAATCTAATGAAATGGCTTGTAGGTAGGGGAAAGAGTCATTGTTTTTATAATATTTCTAATGATTCCTTATAAAATGGGACAAAGGCTAGGGCAAAGAAAAAAGAAGAATATTCAATAAAGTGCATCTACAAAATATTTAAAAGTCACCAAAATGGATAATATAATGAAAACTTTGGTGTATTTTGTATCGATTTTCGGACAATTAACTCTATGGTGTCATATATAAGTCACGCGATGAACAAGTGTAATATTGATCGTTTAAAAAAAGATCAGGGAGGCAAGTCCCGTCAAACGGTGAAATCAAAACCCTCACGATTATTGTTTTGATTTCAATGTTTGACAGGACTTGCCCGCCTGTATTTAAAATTATATTAAATTAAATTTAAAGATATAACTTTGTATTAACCACGTTTTTTGGTTGAAACGATGCGACCGGTTTCGGAACTAACCGTTCCCTCATCAGGCTAACTTTCAACTGAAACAGAATGTGACGACGTGCTTACAAGAACGTCACATTCTGTTTCAGTTGAAAGTTAGCCTGATGAGGGAACGGTTAGTTCCGAAACCGGTCGCATCGTTTCAACCAAAAAACGTGGTTAATACAAAGTTATATCTTTAAATTTAATTTGTTAAATATGAACCACAAAGTTAACATTCAAACATTTGAAAATATTATATTAAATTGTTCATTGCGTCTTTAAATTTTAAGGTTTATTTGATATGGGAACCAAATATGTGTAAAGATATAAAATTGAATTTAATTAAATAATAAGAATTTAAAAATATACCATATTAATGAAATCTACTTTACTTGAAAATGTGTTTTTTAGATCCGTTATTATTTAAGAATCATTTTTTATCTTAATTCGTGTATTTTGAATAAAAGGAAGTGTCCTGATATCTGATTTATTTTTTCAAAAAGATACAGAAACTTCCATTTTTATCAAAACCTACGAAATTTTCCGTAACTCGAGTCGAGAATAAATTTTCATAAGAAGTCTATGTAGACGATTCATCGTGAAACGAAAATATCGGCGCTAAACAATAGACGTCGTACAAACATTGATTGTTTAAAAACACCAACGCACAGATGAACTGTCCCTTTTGTCGAGGGGTTCTATATTCATTTTCTTCTTGGTCGCTCGTTTCTTCGGCCAGTATCTTAGAGACAGATTGTTCTGTGAGTACTCACCTATAGTTCCATTCATACTCCAGGGGTAGTTGCATACCGTTCCCATAGGAACAAACCACACTAACACGTACAAATCAGTGTGTCGGGATACACACACACTGGGGAATAAATCCCTTGGGAGGAGGAGCCAAGTCTTTGGCCAATGTCACGTGAATTACAAATCACGGCAAGTTTTTACTTATTTGAAATAATAACGGAAACGTCAATATAATTCCATATTTAAAAGTTTGGGTTTTAACTGTTGAAATTGATACTTAAACGCACTGTTAAAAATATAATATTCTAATTGAGAACAATTAAAACTTTAAAAGAATGCAAACGACCGCCTAATGCACTGTGAAGTTACCTGTTAGTAAGGGTAAATATCGCAAGCATTTAAAAGAGTTTATACGTGATTTAAACTATCGAAACACAATTTTTTTGATTTTATCATTTTAAGAAAAATCTGACTTAAATTGAAAAATCCATCACGAACATTCACTTTGATTCACATAAAAATTTTATGTACTCTTTAAGCACATAAAAAGTTTTTTTTTAAAGAATGAATATTTCCTTGTAACAAGTACTTATACATCCTCATACATTCCCTGAACAAAGCAGTAATGCTGGTGCTATAGGTGAACAAAATCGGTTGTGGCAGGATTCGAACTGGCGACCACTGGATTACTAACCCAGCACGCTAAGCGGTCTGCCACCACCCATCGAATCTCTAAGACACATAGTTATGGATTAATTTAAAAAAGCTGTAAGTATGAAAGGATATTTTCAAAAAATTTTAAGGGAATTATCGATACATTCAGGTGATATTATCCGTCAATGCTAGATTTACGTTATAGTATACAGGCTGATTTTTTTATGTAAAGGGATACTACAGCAGGTAACAACGATCAGATAAAACACTGTTTAATGTTCATGATCACTGTTGGCTCTAAAAGATAACAGTGCCTTCGAAGTGTTGAAAATTACTATTGTAACACGTCGGTTTGTCTTTTAGAAATCCTTTATAGACCCTTTGGTTAGTGAAAACCCCCTGACAGAAATCTTTAGTTTAGATATTAAATTGTTCTCCTCGGTTTGTGCCATACATATCGCCAACGACAGGCTTAGTGAATTATAATGTCAATCGGACTCTTACTATGAAGTAAGCCTGGCAGCTTCTGGCACTAGGTTCATAATGTATACAGTCCTCATTAACCTTAATTATTTGTCATTTTAAATTTCTTCTTCTTATATTATTATTTCGAGAAAGCTATTCCTGTGAAGCTGATGTCTAGCTATCCCCCCTCACATTCGCTGGTCTTCCGGAGAGGCGATATCCTGGTGGGATTTCGTTTGCCGCTATGGATGGGATTCGAGATGCGTCCATCCTGTTTACACGGTCCCTCCAGAATCTTCTCCTAGCTCTACTCCATGGTATGATATCTACTCATCATATCTACTCCATCGTATTTTAAATTTATTTTATACAATTGACAATAATATTTATATTTGATTAGTGTGTCACATCAAAGGGGCATAAGGACACCACAAAATGGCCGAAGCATTCCTCAGTCATGTGTTAGTGTGTGTATCTCTGTATGTGTGTGCGTATCTTGTATGTGTG
The DNA here is from genome assembly GCA_963576475.1 of Molanna angustata. Taxonomy (NCBI): domain Eukaryota; kingdom Metazoa; phylum Arthropoda; class Insecta; order Trichoptera; family Molannidae; genus Molanna; species Molanna angustata. Next base: position 21,548,760 of record OY754974.1, on the reverse strand, counting down.
TGTATGTACACGACTGCATAATGTATTGGTGCAGTTTGTAAGAAAATGTTTGGGGGGTGGAGTTGAACCTACCTAGACTGAGTATAACCTATGTATGTAGAGACGTTACATATCTCCTTTGTAAAGAAGAAATCGCTAGGACCGAGGGACGTTTTTCATGGGTGGACTTTTATGGATTCTATTTTTATGTCTTTGGATGTGCTGTGTCTTTTTATGTATGATTTTAAGCATGAAATAGAAATGTCCTATGTTTACATACTTATATATGTACGTAATGGGTGTTTTATAAAATATATATGTAGATACTTTCCGTACGCATACTCATGCAACTAATTTTTATTATGTACATAATTCATTAAAATGAGTTCATTAAGTTTTTCATTAAGATGGGTCGATGGCAGAGCGGTTACTGCACTGGGCTAATAATCCAGTGGTCGCGAGTTCTAATCGTGCCTCGAATGTAGGAAGATATATGATATGTCCTTGTTAAACAAGTATATATTCATTTTTTTAAAACTACTTTTATTTAGTATGAAGTTAGGGCAGAGACATGCTTTGAAATGAATAAGACGAGTGCTTGAAATTGAATTCGGTTAAAACTGTAATTTAGAGTAGAAATATCGTGAAAAAAAAACAAAATTTAAAAAATAAATAATAATATCTACTAAAATGGATTATGGTGCATGAATGTGAATGGATGTGCTGAAACGAGCGTAGTCCTAGTGACGTTGGGATTGTATTTATAACTAATGTAACAAATATCAAAATTATATAAATAAATAAATAAAATTAATTAGTTTTACTGGAAGATCATTTCGATCAATAAATTGAAAAGGTATTCTGTATAAAAGATTCAATCATTGTGAAATATTAATCTCGCTTGATTTTTATATAATAGCACAACTATATAAATATGCCGTCTCGATCGCTTTGATCGAAAATTTTTAGAAATAACTAAATTATTGAATAATTGGTGTGCGACATTGATACAGTATTATATGACTCAATTAGCATAGAATGAACGTTGACACGATTGTATCTAGGACCCGAATGCAAAGTCCTAGGTACCTAAATACTAACTCCTAACCTCACTGGAGTATTTAGTATTCTTAAGTTAGCAATTGCGTTGCAGAGACATCCCTAATTAATACTAAATACTACGCCAAACTTAAGGTCGATGGCATAGAATTTCACATTATTGTGTATGAAGAAAAGAGATAGATAGCTTTCTATGGGCTTAGAAAGCTATCTATCTCTTTTCTAACGATTGACGTTCAAAATGTTTTTTTCCTATAACAATACAAACATATGTAACCAACTTCACACTTCACACTGACAGCTTGATGTCACGATTTTTTTGAAATTCCACTGAATTTTCGGCATCTCGTATGGATTGTTGAATACTCAGTTTGGTATTTGATTTGACAAAATTACCAAATACATATTCAACGAAGCCGATAAAATCATCATCCACTGAAAAAATCTCGTATTTTAGTATTAAACCACTCGTAAGGTTCCTCGCTATCAACCTTACTTTTTGACAATTCGCAAATATTAGTTTACGCCAATGCGCATACGCTAAGTATTTAGATATGTCTCTGCAATGCAATTCTCATAGAAAAACGCCGTAGCATCCTCCAGTTAGGAAGCCACGTGATCTCCTAACTTAAGTGAGCGACTGTGCAATGAAAACATGGTTAGTATTTAGAATTTAGTATTTAGGTAGGACTCTGCATTCGGACCTAAATGTTACACGATTTAGAGAGCAAAAAAATATGTAATATATATTATAGTAATTATCAGTGATATTGAGAATTAAACTAGATTTAAAAAAAAACAACGATTCATGGCACACTTAAAAAATAAGAAAGATTTTGCAAAGGAATAGGGTTAGTATAATACCCGAGTCTTAAAATGTAGATATTTAGTTTAAAATAAATATATTTTAATAAAAACCATTGAATGCAAATGATTCCATAGATAATATAATGCTACTTATCAAGTATATCATTATAAGAGTTGAATGACGCCTTACGAATAGACTACCTACTAAAATAATAATTTGTTTCAATGTCATGCTTTAAAGCTGTACAAGATACAACAAATGGATGTAATTATGTATAATGCTCTGTGCAAATGCTCTGTAATTTTGATAAGGCTGTGGGTAGGTACCTATCTACGTTGAGAGAGAGTCTCTTTCTCTCTCACTAATGTAACGTTGGCAAATTTTCTGCAATGCCTTTTCCTTTGTGGTGTAGAAAAACTTGAATCTCTATCTGAGCTTTGTGGAAATGCCAGTGGAAAATTTTAGATAAAATAAGCATGAACTGCATCAATGGAGATACATTTATCTAAATTGCTTCAAATTGGAGTATCGACATGATAATATTTAATGATGAATTTCATAAGAAAAGACTAAAGGTACCTATCTAATTGTAATATTTTTTATCAGCACTATAGATCAAAGTGGTAGCAGTGCAGGGACTTCAAAAGAACAACTCCTATTTATGATAAGTGTAATATTTAACACAAATATGAAAAATCGATTATTGTTTTTTTTATTGCTATTTTTTTAATAGAATATGTCATTGTTAAACAATTACATATACATCTTTCTTCATTCCCTAAATTGAGCACAAATGCTTGTGCTCAATTTAGGTGAACGAAATCGGTCGAGGACGGATTCGAACTCGCGGCCGTTCCAGCGCACTAATCGCTCTATCATCGACCCATCTAAACCCATATGTTTTTGACAATGTACTGACTACGTCTTTATTTTGTAAATGTTATAAGTTATAGAGAAAAAAAGCTTATGATCACTTGTACAGAATAAAATGTTTAAGAGCAAATAAATAATGTTAGCAAAAATATCAAAAATATTAAAAAAATTATGACACAAACAAAAAACATACTAACACAATTGAAAATAAATGAAAAAAATCATTTAGGGTTATGAGTGGATTTGGAAACATCTTGACAATACAGTATTATAAAAATGATATTTTACCTAATATATAACACATTTACAATATTAGAACAAATTCTTTAGATATTATTGATTTCACTGTATCATATTTTTATTGCAAATTTAAGAAAATATATACCTAAATACATAACACTCTAACATGTCATTGTTGTTGGGGCAGGCAGAGAGAACCGTGTACCATACACTTTTATATTTGCATAAATTCATCGCCTAACTCACATTCATACAAATTTGCCAATATGTTCGTCTGTTATTAACACTATTTGTAAGACATTTAATTTATGATATTTGAATATTATAATCGTTTATTTTTTTGAGGTTCATTGTATTTATTTATTTTAAAACTGAAGTCATTTTTGTTAAATACATTCGTCATTCGGCGCCATATCAGAAAGTTTTCACTCAGTTAAGTATTTTATGTGAAATTATGGTTGAGAGAGTTAAGAAGTGGTGTGGTGGGCGGTCTATTTAGGCGGGTCGCGGTCACGACGGGTTAAACCATGGTTTAACTGAAGAGAAGCGCACTGCGCTAATCTCAATTTATTACAATTACACAATGACAATTGCAACACACACTTGGGTTTTATTATCAAAATTTAAATTAATTTACGAAATATTTTTAAAAATTGGTAGTAAAATTGTACCTAAAATAATTTAAAATTATTGTTAAAGTAGATTAGTTATTAGTAAATGTTCTACGATGTTCCCTGTATAATACGCTTTGAGTGTTAATAATGCGAATTAATGATGAGTTAATATTGCGAAATGCCTATCCATATAGTCAGTATGTATCTATGTATTATCTTTAAACTGTGCAATTGTCGTAGTATTAACTTATTCTATGATATATGTTCTGCGTTCTGCTACCAGAATGTTTATCGATTGAATATCTTAATTTCTGTACTATTGGTGTGAAGTATCCAACTATACAATGTTGTTCTAGGTACACAGATATGCATGTTTAAAAAATCAGACCTGATCTATTTATCATAAAATTCGAAGCAGGCGAGGCGATATATTTTTAAAATACTAGTAGCATGTATAACACATTGAGATCCAACTATCGATGGCGATTGTATGTATAGGTAGTTGAAAAATACATGCCAATCCAAAAACCAAAATTGAATATTTAATGATATTTGTTTTCTATACAAAACATGGATATCAGGATAGTAGTATGTGGAGGTAAGTAAGAGTTCATCCATATTATATATACCTACCTAACATAATATATGCTGTGAAGCCTCTAAGTTGGTGTTTTTTAACTTCAAAGTTGGAGAAACCATGCAAAATGTAGACCTGGCCATACAAAGTCCTATACGCGTATCTTGGCTTGAAACTATGTCGACATGTTAAGAGAAATTAATTATCTTGAACAAATCAACATTTGGATTAATATATCTACATTTTGTCGTAACGTGTATAGACGTATTGTTTTATATTGGCGTATTTAACAGTTTAAATTAAGACGTCTATAAAGGTTATTTTTGTATGATTATTATGTTATTTGTATTTTTAACATCGCTTATTTTGTACGATTAAATAATATTTTTGTTCCAATCACATTGGAACAAAATTCATTGTGTCATTCAATGAATGAACAGAGAACGAGCAATTAATTATAATTAGAATTGATTTGTTTGAGATAATTTAAATTGTTTCACTTACTTGAAATCTTCTCATGTCTCTTGGGTTTCCAGCATTTTTTAAACAATTTTGATTGCACTTGAGGAAGAACTTTAGAAAAAATCTGAAACAAATGAAAAAAAACGTAATTGTAATGGAATGTTATAAATATAAGTGTACATTTTAATTATTTAAAAATATACATTATGAAATTAACCAACACAAAATGGAGGATCTATGGTCGAGGAGTTTAAGTATGGGATTTCAGTGAAATTGGCTTCGACCCCGCATCGATCGATTTATTTATTTATTTACTTGTATATGGAATTTTACTAACTTACGCAAGCAATAAAAATATTTTTTAGTATTTTGTTATTGTCATCTGTTCTGAGAAAGATGCGGTCACATCACAAAAAAAACATCACAAAAAATGTTTAAAGATAGTATGTAAATTATTATTATTTATTAAACATTAGGCAACCAACACTTAGAAGAGTGATTTGTTAAATTATTATTTAAAATGTTTAAAAATAGTCTAGATTGATATTTTATGACGATTTTTAACATCTCAATAGTGACGTATACAGGAAAAAAGTTTACGTGATCACTTTAAGCGCTTGCGCAACGTTCACCAATTATGCCTTCCTATTAAGTTCCCTATCAATCCAATTTTTGTATGTTCTATATATTTTAATTTGAAAGTCTGTTCGATTCAAGATAACCCTAAAAACTCCATCGCCATCTATGAAGTAACGAAGAAACCTTTTTGTAGCGCCATCTATTGAGTAATAGGTTTATAGAAAATGAAAGCAACAGTCCTTATACAGTCCTTATAACAATGGTTTCGCATAGATGTCATCCCAGAATTGATCCAGAATTGGCTTTTCATTTTTGTTCATTTTTGGCTTTTTTACTTACTTGTACCAATGTGTATATAAAACTAATATTCTTTTAGTTGCATATACATTGGATATTTTTCCCAATTTGTTTTTCTTAAATTTTTCATAAAAAATCATAGATTCTTGAGAAGAAAAAATCCAATGTTTGCGTATACGCAACCATAAAAATATTCAATTGAAGATTGAGTTTGTCTAGGTGACATTTTTTCTTAGGAATTCAAATCTCAACAAAGATCTTTTGGTCGTCATGTGACACTTCCAAAATATGTTGTCACTTCATCACAGGACATAATGGAGGCAATTAATCAATCCGCAATAAATGTTTATCCAGAAGTCCTTGTGTATTTTGACACTTTTAAACACATCTTGCAAACCAAAATAACCATAAAATAAACAATATCTGGTCACATTTAGACAGGAAGTCATTAATTTGTTCAATGTGACAAAAACTATGATTTACCACATCATATTGACATTCTAATAAAGTCATGGATATTTTGCAGTAGCAAAACACGTATTGGTTTGAAGTGCTTAAATAAGAGGTATGTATATGCCTTCTTATAACACTTCAAAATGATATACAAAGAAATAAAACTTATATACATTCATAACTTCTTACTCCTAGTAATTAGATGTATTTATTTAAATATTATTAGCTGGAGAATTCCACAATAGTTTTACCTTATCAACAATTGTGACGAATAATAACTAACTGTAAAAAACATCCAAGTAAACAGGATTTGTTATTCAATGTTACTTCATGATATAGAACTCCATAATCACATAGAACTCTAAATCAATTTGTTCGCAAACGCGACTCCCATTCACCGGTATCGCTCAATGCCGAGCATCGTCAGAATAGTGGACAATAGTGGTAAAGACAATCTATATAAAGATTAAAATCGAGGCTTCGAATAGTGGAGAAGGAAGGGGTAATACTAAGAAAACTTAGAATAATGTCTTTTGAGTTTCCTATTTTTCTTCGTATTACCTACCCGTTCCATTTCTATATTCGTTTTGAATCTATATATAAATTATTGTCTTCGCCACTATTTTTCACCATTCTGACGATGGTACCAAATAATTGGAGTCGCGTTTGCGAAAAAGATGAAATAGAACGAAAAATTATACATTTTTTTCATCAGAATCTATATATTTTTTTTTGCTCCCACTATTTCTGTTGATTTACATACACAATTTTGTAATAGGTACTTTGATTGTTAGAAAAAAATTGCCTAATGCTATAAGCCCGCCAATGTAGGTACTGTATATTTGTTTATATTATGTAGGTACATACCTAAAGATAAATAAATTAATAAAAAAAAAAATCTTAATAAAACTGGAGTAGAAGTATAGGGATCGACAACATGTGTAAGAGCATGCTAACGATATTCTGAAAGACAGTATGAGACTATGTATGCGAGAATGTCAAAGAGACAAAAAAAATTAAGTCATAACAAACATAATTCAACATTCTGATCCATGCTCAGGAAGAAGCGGTCTGTTCAAAATCCACGGTGTCAAAATAATCCATTCGTGGTTTAAAACTAAGTGAATTGAAATTAATAAAATGGGTTGAAATGAGTCACAAAGTTAACATCATTATATAATATTAAGTAATTTGTGTTTGGTAAACACACATCTACGTAATTCAAAAATTATTTTGAAAGATGATGTATGTTTGAGAAGAAAAGAACAAAAAATATAAACGGAGGCAATTGAAAAAAAAAACCTAAGAAAAGGTTGAATGTGGTAATATTGTATTCTGTCTTCTAAATCGGACCGCATGATGTATGCAGAAACGTGAAAAGACCCCCTGCCTTCGTCCCCAACCCTGTTCATGACACGGAGAAAGACGTTTTGCCTCGCCTACGAATGACAAGATATACCCCATTAAGCAAGAAACGCGCATCTAAAAAACCCACAGTCACCGAAGTGTTGGAAGAAGTGAACCTAACCTCAATTTGGCATCCTGGAATATATTTCGTTATTCACGTGACAGCTGTAACTGTGGTGGATGGGAGGGTACCCCGAGGTGTGAAACAACGTCAAATTTATTCGCGATTCGCGGTATTCATATTTGATGTTTATATTTACGCGATTAGGATTAAAATCCTAAGGATGTATGTTATATTCTCTCTCTATCTAGGAGAGAATATCTTTAATAATATCGTGGAGAGATCAATTAATACCAATATTGTATTTTATATCAAAAGAAGAATATATTACAATAAAGATCGTTTTACAAGTTGTTCACATTATGAAAGTCTCATCTAGAATAATCTATTTTTTTTTTCATTTATTTAAAGACATTTCATCCAATATTGAATGTTACATGTCTCAAGAGTAAAAATAAGAATTAAACATAACAAAAACAAGAGGAGAAAATACAATTGATAGATTAAGTACTTAAGAAAAACAATTGGCAAATTAATACAAACAGATCAAAATACAATTAAATAGAACACAAATGCAAATGATTGAAACATAGAATTCCTCCCCCACACGAAAACTCGATATTTCAATTACTAACAATGAAACATAACAAAAACAAGATGAGAAAATAAAATTGATACATAAAGTGCTTAAGAAAAACAATTGGCAAATTAATACAAACAGATCAAAATACAATTATATAAAACACAAATGCAAATGATTGAAACATAGAATTCCTCCCCCACAAAAAAAACTCGATATTTCAAGTACTTGTTACAAATTAATCATAAAGTAAAAAAATAACGTAACAATAAATCATAAAATAAAAGTTATATGTAACAGTTTTATCAAATAGTAAAAAAATAATGTAACAGATAAATCCAAAAGTTAAACAAATGTAGGTAACTAATCAATCATAAAATTAAGGTTAATGTAAAAAAACAATCATAAAGTAAATAAAAATCATACATAGAGTAAAAAAAAACACCTTAATAACAGAACAAGTATTACATAAAATTTAACTAAATATACTTAAAAATGATAATGATTAAAGGATTAACATTCTCATTACGATCAAAGATAATCAAAAAGAAAGAAAATCATTTATATTGACACTATATTCTAGGTATACATATATACGGGTATATTCACATATTTACATTATTGATACTCATTAATAATACATTCTTATACAATGAAGAAAAACAATTTACAACTTAAATTTTTTTTTTAGAAAATCAGTAATAATGTTAATTACATTAATTTTTGGATGAAACAAAAGTGTTTCTATATTAGTAGGTAATGGTACATGACATTTTTTGGAAAGGTTTTCAAGAAAATCCTGTTGACCATTAATTAATGGACAGTTGAAGAAAATATGATTTAAATCACCAATATCAAAACCACATTCACACATAGGAGAATTGTTACAATGTATTTTAAATAAATGAGATTCAGTACAACAATGGTTGCTTCTTAAACGGCAAATTGTTACGATTGATGATCTACTTAGTCGAAGCTTCCAGTACCATGGTTTGATTGGTATATCAGGCTGAACATTGGCAAAGAAGCGACCTTTTATTTTCTTAGAAATGTTTCACTGGGAAATCCAAGCCTGACGGCTATTATCTTTAACTAAATCTACAACATCGTAGATTTCTATCCTGTCATACTTGAACTTACTAATGTCACATGCCTCTCTAGCCAAAAAATCAGCAATCTCGTTACCCCTAATCCCACAGTGTCCAGGAATCCATTGTAAAATAATTTCATTTATTTTTGAAAGAAGTTTAAATAATAGGAACTTTATTTTTGAAATGAACGAAGTTAAATTTGAATAAATGGAAGGAGACTGAAGTTTTTGTAAAAATTCTGTGAATCGGAAAAAATATAATAGAATAATCTAGAATTACCCATTGAATTATATGTACAATGGAATGACCAGCAAATTCTTATTATATTTTTTCCAAACAAAAAATATACATTGTATTGTTCTCTTTTTTTTAATTATCATCTTTCTATATCAACATAGTATTTTAATTTAAATCTAAATAGGTAAATACCATATATAATATTTTACAATGTATTTCATTATGTTGCCAGTATTAATGCTCTCAAAAATTATTCTTTAGATATTAACGAAAATAAATTCAACATTTTTATCAAAATGATAATATGACATGTCTTCTTCTTCTTCTTCCTAGCCTTCCCTCCACTGCTGGATGTAAGCCTCTTCCATCTGTCTCCATTTTTCTCTATTCTGTGTCGCTTCAATCCATTTCTTTCCGGCGACCACAACAATATCGTCGGCCCATCTCTTCTGTGGCCGACCGACTCTCCTTTTGTTTTTCCATGGCCTCCACTTTAAGACTTTGGGAGTCCATCTTGAATTTGGCTGCCTGGCCACGTGTCCTGCCCATTGCCACTTCAATTTTGCGATCCGATCCATGATATCGGCGACTTTTGTTTGGCGTCTGATTTCTGTAGGTATTTGTAATTCAGACTTATGCCCAACATTTGCCACTCATGTACCTATATGGAAAAAAAAAACATCGATCGAATAACCTAAGGTTTGCAAATATATAATTGAAAATTTCAAAGTTTTTATTGGTAGCTGTGTTAGTAGGTATAAATGGTTTACTAAAATTTATGTATTTGATAGGTATGTTGTCGATTGCTGACATAGTGTCTCATTCTCACTTAATGTCTTCTGTCGTGTGTGCTCTTTCTTGGTGATATTGTAAGAATTCGTTAATCTGTACCATTTTTGTAAGAGCGTTTGATCTCATATAACGTGTCTATATTTGAAATGTCATTGGGGGAGATTTATTTTTTCGCGATTTACCAGTCCGCGATGCGACATTTGGAATTTAGATTCTCGGTGTGTTGACATCTTGGCGTGGGTATATGTACAATGTACATGTGTAGTACAAGAAGGAAGGAAGGAAGAATCGTACCGCACTTTTAGGTAAATTATTCTCTAGATTTCTGCGGCTGTATCCACCAACTTTCACATGAAGTGAGGATGCGTTGAAATGGTGGCTGATCTGTTGAGCTTTTTGTCTTCTTTGGATATTTATGAGCTCTACGAATATACTATTTTGGTACCTGAAACCCTACATATGTATATAAACATTTACAGGCGTGAAAAAATAATATATTATTTTTTTTTGTAGGTAATCGACATAATATAAATCGAGATAAATAAAAATAAAACTCTTTGAAGATATCTCCAAAATGTTAAAAGACAGTTGGAATTCTACATCATAAGAGGCAGCAAACACTGCACAAACAGACCCAAGAGACCAAAAACCACTCCAAGAAGAAGATATAAAGTTTTTTTTTTCATCCTGGGGGGCAAGTCTGGTTCTACCGGTAAAATCAAAACCCTAGTGATTACCCATATCATGGATATAATTATCGTATGGAGTTCTATGACATATAAAGATATTGTAGAACTCCATATAATAATTATATCCATGATATGGGTAATCACTAGGGTTTTGATTTCGCCGATTGATCCAGACATGCCTCCCTGATGTCGTTGAAAATATCAAATCAATAAATAAAATATTATTTTATATATATTTTATTAATTTATTTAAAAAGATTTATATATACAATACAAAGCATAATCTATAGTAAGATACAAACAATTATTTAAATTTATCAAATTTATTTTGTTTGACTAAATTATACCTATATATTTACCAATACCTATTGTAAATTTGTTATTAAGTTGTGAATTTTTTAATATATTGTGGTTGTCAGATAAATTAATTAACCTTTTTTAATAAATTTATAAATGAGAATAAGTATACATTTTATAATTTAACAAGTAGGTTTGTAGTTATATCAAAAAGTCCACTGCCATATTATGTATAATTTATTTCGGGACAGATGCGTATTGCCGCGAGCTGTATTGTCCCCTAATTTTACAAAATAATAATATTGACTGTACCTATAAAGATGGATATGGGGCTATACATACAAGGATGGTTTATTATTAAGTTATAATGAAAGAATAGAGGAAATTATACCAGTGTGCTAAATATTTCCGATATGTTATGATCCTATTACTAACAGAAAATGATATGTATATGGATGGTGAATTTAAATAATTTGATTTCAAAAATGAATTCGTTGGTATTAAAGATATATAATTCTACATTTTAATGTTGTTATATTATTATCTTTTTTCATTGTATATTGTATGTATGTTCTTAGTTTGACATCCGACTCTTTAACTGCGAGTCCTGTGCTCGATTCCCAGTTGACTCTTTTAAATGTATTAGCTCAATTTTTGTGCTATCAAAAACGTTTGTAGGTATCACACATCATACGTCCAAAATATAATGGATAAGTTACAAAACTAACAAACACAAAACAATTATTAAACAACAATTAAAAACAAGAATTATTAAATTTTTATGGAAATGAAATAATTTTATACCGATTTATTATATTGTGCGTAAGAATGCTTTAAATCTACTTATTAACCGTTAATTTAAGACCAAATTTTAGATTCATATTTAAAAATATGTATAGAAAAAAAACTGAAAAATATTAAAAACCCTTAGTACGTACTTACCTACGTATAACTATAGCATTAAATCACACATCTTAATCCGCTTACTTAGAAATAAGGTTCATATCCCAATTTATCACCTAAGACCTGTATCGTCCTGCAGAGTAAGGTATGTATTAATTCCTATAATATTCGAAGTCTGGAGTGTATTGGGTAAGAGAGATGTGATAGCGATACATATAGGTAATGTTAAGAGGACATCTGGTTTTGAGTTGGCAACAACAAAACTTAATTTGGGGTCGGATCACGGTAAGTAAGGGCGAGTATAATCCGTGTCTAAACGGTCAATGGGCCGTTTAATAACCCCACAGATCTGGACCGGACCGTGTACCTTCATCCCTTGCTTAAGTGACCAGCCAAATGAGCTATGGTCTGAACACATGTGCCACAACACGGCCAATTAAGATATCGTTACACATTATATTATGACTAATACAACTTAATACTGAGAATTACGAATCTATGCCAAACAGAGTCCAACCTTAGATTCGCTGATGATATTGTCCTATTTGTCAATACAGAGCAAGAAATTAAATTAATGTTAACAGACCTCAAGAATCAATGCATTAGAGTGGGACTAAAAATGAACATTTATAAGACAAAAATAATGTCCTCTATAGGTTCAGAACCCATATAAATTGATGGTGAAGATATATTGGCAGAGTGGAATCACATGTCCACCTCGGTCACACCGTGAAACTGGGAAGAGATAATTTAGAAGCTGAACTAGAAAGAAGAAGAGGCCTGGGATGGGCCCCGTTCAGCAAATTATCAAATGTTCTGAAATCTACAAATATCCCAATACACTCAAAAAAAAAATATTTTGACGCTTTCGTACTCCCTGTGCTCACTTACGGCTTTAAAACATCCGCATTGACTAAGAGAATGATGAAAAAGCTAAGGGTGACACAAAGAGCGATGGAAAGAAGAATGTTGAATATCTTGCTAAGGGACCACAAAACTAATGAATGGATTAGGTAGAATACCGGAGTAGCGGATGTGCCCAAAAGAATAGCGGAGTTAAAGTGGAGAGACCAGTGAAAGTCCAAGCGGGAGACCTTTGTCTAATACTGGACTCAAGAAGAGGCAGAGTAAGTAAGTAACAAAGAATTGGACACTATGTATGAGAGTCAAACAATTAATTCAACAGTCAAATCACGATAAATGTAAGCAAACAATACGATAGATATGCAACTTTTCTTCTTTTCCTCAGCAATTGTTCCACATGATGGAAGGGTCTTATAGGGCCTTTTGCGGCTTACGATTCCACTGTCTTTGTTTCTGCTCATCCTCTGAGGTTACTCCGTTTCTTTGCATATCCTGCCTCACCACTTATTTCAATCTGCGTTCTTCCTCTGGATCTTTAACCAAGCACGTTTCAGTTTTGGATAACCAATTATCCAATAATCCGATAAATTACTAAGAAATAATAATTTAGAAACAGTTCAACACCAGAAGGTTCATGGGTTAATATATTTTATTGGACTAAGAACAGATGGTTGAAAAGTACAAAAATATTTTATAATTGTAAATAAAGAAAAAAATATAACATGGGTCGGTGGCAGAGCGGCTATTGCGCTAGATTTCTGATCCAGAGGACATGGGTTCTAATTTCGCCTTGATCGATTTCGCCCATAGCATTAGCATTTATGTTTAGTTTAGGGAATATATTTATTTACTTATTTACTTATTTATTTATGTATTTATTTATTTATTTATTTATTTATTTACTTATTTATTTATTTATTTATTTATTTATTTATTTATTTATTTATTTAATTATTTATTTATTTATTTATTTATTTATTTATTTATTTATTTATTTATTTATTTATTTATTTATTTATTTATTTATTTATTTATTTATTTATTTATTTATTTATTTATTTATTTGTATCTACGGCCAGAAGCCTTTTACAATTATACACAAAACATAAAGCAGTTATACAATATAACAAAAATATTATTAATAAAAAAAAACAATAATTGTATGCAAAACAAAAAATAAAAGTTGACAACAAAAAGGTGATAAAAAAGAAATAGAAAAACATCGATTATATAATATAGTTAATTAAAAAAATGACGAAAAATTGTCAATGCAAAATATTAGTTTTAATCGAGGTAGTAAAATTATAATTAGGTATATGTACCTACATCGGAAGTAGATTAGAAGTTTGTTTTACAAAAATGTATGTAAAAATTCACAAATGTACGTTGGGTGGGTACCTACTATTACATTTTGATATTCCTTTTTAATTTTATTTTCAGTCATCATAAATAATGGCAACATTCATTAAAGATCCCTCAATTAAGACTTTTAATAAAAAATCAAGAAAAAAAAAATTAACACCTACTCATGCTTTTAATATCAATATGTTATGGAAGTCTTTTTAAGTAGCTGAAATTCTTAAATTTCCTGAGGATAAAAGCTGAATATTTCGACAGTAATTTTATTAGATTATTTTGTTCACACTTCTGCTTAAAATAAACACGTGTTAAGTTATAAGTGATTTCCTAAAAACAAGCATCGTCATACTATTGAAATATTAAAATGGTAAGTTAAAACTTGTGTTGAAGTAAAAAGTGACTACTTTGATACACCAGAAAACTTCTATTGAATGTCTTCAAAATACTATTGCTTTGTTAACACGAAATTTAAATTTATTTGACAAGCTTCTATGGGACAAGTTGAAGAACAAGGACCACTTGAATTTTTTTTTGTGTCGTGGAGTGGAAATCATTACGTGTGAAATTTGAAAGCACTTGAAGACAACAAAACTGAAAACATCAGAAACAAATTAGTCAAACACATTAGGTGTTATGTTTCTTACTCATCTTTATTGTTTAATTATTATTTTATGTCATTTGTTTCCGCTCTTTTGGTATGTTATCCTATTATACCCACATAATATTTACTTTGTGCTCTACACGTGATGTAGGTAGGTAACTATCTATTGATATCTGGTTAGGTACTTACTTATATGCGGCTACCAGATACATTCCTATTGTAAAACGAGTGGGTTGTGGCCAACGCTATACTCCTCACTACCAAGTCACTCCATATTATATTTTTTAACATTTTTATGAAACGAGTTTGATCAATAAATTTTTATTTAAATATTTTACTATGAAAACTTGATATTACTTCAATGCCATTTTATGAAAGTGAAGATGATAGTCGTGTCTAGCGAAAGCGCTTAAGCTCATTAAATTGTACTCATTGTGGATTAAAACGGTGTTTTATTTTTATTTTTATAAATAAATTTAATATTTACTTTATATATACATTTTATCTTATTAATCGTCTCCCGAATCCAGACTAAGAACCCGAAGAACTTTTAAATGAAAAATCCAACTTGTGATCCAAAACGTAATCCAAAACGGTGAAAATTAATTAATTAGTTAATAAATTGAAAAAAAAAATGTTGAATGTTGTTAACAGTTTTACTGTATGTATATGTATTTGAAACATATGTGTGTGTGTGTTTGTTGGTGGTGCAGAATTTTCTTTTATTCGACGCAAATAACTGTGGACAGGACATCGGGAGTTGCCATAAAAGTTTATGGCATTTTTATGGTTATGACTGTGAGTGCCATCATAGAACGGCAAACACCATATTCACAATTACCGCCAATCACTGTACACACACACACACACACTTTCATAATAATCGACACAGTTCTTATATAGGTACTTACCTAAAACATTCCATTTATCATTTTAATTTATCTTATAAGTCAATAAGTTTAATAAATTGAAATGATTATGTATAGGTAGGTATTCTTTTGATCTTGAAACCTGATGGGGGGGGGGAGGGGCAAGTCTGGTCGACCGGCGAAATCAAAACCCTCACGATTACCAATATCATGGAAATAATTGTTACAATATGGAGTTCTGTAAACTCTTCTTACATAGTTCTATAAATACGTCCAGCAAGACTCTGGAATAATTTGAGTACTGGGGGGCAAGTCTGGTTCAATCGGCGAAATCAAAACCACCGTGATTACCCATATCATGGATATAATTATTATATGGAGTTCTACAATATCTTTAGATGTCATAGAACTTCATACTATAATTATATCCATGATATGGGTAATCACTGGGTTTTTGATTTCGCCGATCGAACCAGACTTGCCCCCCTGATATAACTTCGTCAAACTCGCTTTCCTTTTTCAAGATAAGACTAAAGTAGGGATATCTCTCCGAGAATACCTGATCCCTCTCCTTTTCCTTCCTTCCCTTTGCTACGTAATATTCACTAAGGAAGGAATATTTATCCATAAACACCTGATCTCGATTTCCTCTTCTTTTTCCTTCACAATCATTTTTTTTTTGCTATGATTATTTTTTTTTATTTATCTTCATCTTATGTATATTTACTTTTTTCTTTTTTAACTTTAATTTTTTGTTGATGTGATCTATACATCTGTCATTCTGTTATCTGGTTGGTTGAACAAAATAAATGAGTTCATAGAGAACTGTATTCTTTTTATCGAAGATTATTATTTTTTGTCATAAAGTAAAATATTCATTGATGTCCATTCGTTTAATTTCTGATTTATCGTATTTTTAATTCGTATACCTATATCACTTTGTACGGGTAATCAATCGAATCGTGATATGTTTATAGGTATATAATCTGTTCGTGTGTAAGGTATTTCGGGGGAATATATGGCACTAGGTAGGTTGTATACGGCCTACCTTCCCTTCAAAATATCTACCCAGTTAAGCTAGGTATAGACTACCATTAATTTACTACAACTAGGCGTCAAATTTACGGGATACACCGATATCATCTCTCATTAACATTTCTTACGCGACTATTTTCTCCTCTTCTTCATATTACTTATATCTTTATTTAGTTATCTAATTATTTTTAGATATGATGTGAGATAAGAAGAAGATTAAGACTGTCTCAAACACCATAATATGAGAACCAATACAAAATTGAAAGACTGAAGTATTCGAGTATTACCAACACTTTTGCGATTTTTCTTTAGATTACTTTTTTACTTGACTGTCTATAGAATTTACAACGGGCATCAAATTATTGGTTATTAATTAATAAAAATTATAATTATAATAAATACAACAATTAGTTTTGTTACTTCATATAATTATTCCACGGTGTTCAAAGTTATTTTGATCTACGGGGACATTAACATGACATTGATAATATATGCAATATATTTTGTCAAAATAAATTATTTAAAATATAAGTAGGTACCTACCCTTAAAACCCAACTGTCAGTAGGTAGGTACCTTATTTTTACTAAGCAAAAAAAAAAACAAAAATATTTCTTTCTAATTTTAAAATAGATTTCACAAATATCCAACATATATATTTTCCATAGAATTATATTTTCATGAATTCACGTGAAGTTTAATGTCTAAATTCCAATTGGTAAAAAAGGTATTAAAATTGTTATCGACTCGACAACCAAATATCA
The DNA here is from genome assembly GCA_963576475.1 of Molanna angustata. NCBI lineage: Eukaryota > Metazoa > Arthropoda > Insecta > Trichoptera > Molannidae > Molanna > Molanna angustata. The sequence goes on along the minus strand of OY754974.1, from coordinate 21,531,272 downwards.
TTTTTATACACAGAGGAAATAAACTTGATTTAACTTCACTCTATTTATAAATAGGTAGGTACTCTGCCGAAATTTTCAATAAACGATATTCAGTTCAAATCAATTTTGCTGACACGAAGACCACGATGAATACATCTGTGGTGATGGTCTTATTTAAGAAGGCTTTGTTCGATGGCTATGATGTAATTAGGTAGATAATATGAAAGACTCAGATTATTGCAAATACAAAATCGATGAAATGCAAAGTAGATTGTAATACGATTTAAATGAGAGACTTAGCGATTGAATTGGATACCATTCCTTTTAAAGCGATTGAAATTATAGAAAGTATACTTATTTACGTGGTTTAAAGTTGATGTGATGTTGAAACTTTTCTAAACTGTTTTATGGTAATCGTCACTCAATGATATATTTGATTCAAAATTTTATACTGAATGTAGGTACTTCGATGAGTGGATAATAATATTTTTTTGTTATTTATTTTAACGATGGGGAGAATGAATGAGGAGCGCCTGACGAAGAAAATATACAGAGCGGAAAGGAATGGAATGAGAGGTCGGGGACGCCCAAGAAAGGGATGGCACGATCATGTGATCGAAATTTTGAAAGACGGAAATGTTAGAAGTGTGAGCAATAGACGAGCATGTATGAGACGATGCATGAACGTGGACGAAGCGAGGGATGCGTTCCAGGATAGAAAAATGTGGCGTTAGGTTCTCTCTGCCTACCCCGCAAGGGACATGGCGTGATGGTATGTATGTATGTATTTTAAAATATTGTATGCGCTTTTTGACATCTAGTTTACTTTGTACCTGCTTCATGGTGAAGCTTTTTAATACTCAATACCCATAGTTTCTTAGTATCATTAACCAACGCATGCCTATAAGTCAACTGATTATTTATTCATTTTATGCACAACAATGTGCACTATGGTCATAAGCCAATCTTTTTTTAACAGATATTTCTACATATGTCTATGTTGTTAGATAAATAATAAAAATACAAATGTAATACGAAATGCAAAGTAAAAATAGGACCCATATAGTAAACTATTTCACTAGGTAAGTAATCTGTTCTGATGCGGTTTGTGAATTTCTTTGTATATTTGTTTGTCTGTCTTACTAGTTCATGATAAATTAAGGTAATTTCTCATTTTACTAACCACATACTGCTGTGAGGCTCCGGCTTAGAACAGTGCTTCTACTCTCTTCTATTGTCATCATTTTCGGGTGTTCCGTAAGAGCCGGGTAAGCGAAAATACAAGTGTAAAAATAACGTCTCACATAGTTTAGCAATGAGGTTCAACATCCATTCTGATTGATGCATTTTCAGGTGAGACGACAATGTGGGGATAAACGCACGTGTCGTGATTCTTTTTATAAGGCAATGCACACCCGCATGCCTTTCGCTAGTTACCCCACAGATTGGGATATGCCGTGATGGTATGAATGCATTAATGAACATTCAGTTCACAAAACATATTATATGTTTTCCTATAATTATTTCGCAAAAGGTATTCGAATCTTATTTTTTGTATGTACCTACATCAAACAGATGGTTCGAATTCTGACACGACTGATTTCGTCCACCTATAGCACAAGTACCTATTTATGCTTAATTTAGGGAATGGCTTGTTACAAGGCCATATTCATTCATTTCAAAAAAATACTTTTTATCATGTTGTTATCTTCTTACGATATTTATTTATTTATTTGGGATAGAAACAGCGACAACAAAACAATATACAGAACAGTAAAATAAAACATGCGCCAAAACTACTATCCACAAAATAAATTAAAACAATATGATCAGCAAAAATAAAAATTAAATAGACGAGAAATACATCCATACCATCACGCCATTTCCCTATTTGGCGTAGGCAGAGAGTACCGAATGCCAGACTCCTCTTTCTTGACATACATTCCTCGCTTCATTTACGTCCATACATCGTCTCATACACGCTCTGCTATTAATCTTACTTCTAACATCACCATCTTTCAAAATCCCATTTATGTGATTGTGCCAACTTTTTCTTGGCCGACCTCTACTTTTCGTTCCTCTTTTATCTTTTAGAAATACATTATAAATGGAATAGAACAACAAAAAAAGAAAATAAAACAAAACAAAACCAGACAGGTGCATAACCTATCAAGATAAAAAATAAATAATAAAAATAAGTAATGAAACAATATAGTACCTAGTGTGTAGAGGATTTAGATTGGAGATGAAGGGGTAGGAAGGACAAAGAGGTAAATGAGGGTCGTGAAGTACATAGTCTGATGATATATTCTTGGTTGACGTTTATATTTTTATTTTTCTGTGAAATATGATTTGTGTGATTTATTTTTTTATTCAGAATACTTTCAAAGCTCAAGTAGGTACCTACGCACTTCGCATCCATTTCACTGTCATGTTTATTTTATGTGTTCGCATAAGTAGTGTAGTGTAGTGTATGTTCACTGCATCAATAATGTGTGCAGCCTCCATTTGTATTTTACAAATAATCATTTCGCCGTATAGGATGTATATTATATAGAAAATATGGTGGGGAGGGTTTGTGCGCCACCACGTGACCCTCTATAGAGGAGACCAGCCAACCCTGACGGCTCTACACTCTACTCTGCTCCTGCTGAAGAGAGGCTAGAAAAATCACCCTTGGAGAAATTTCCCTCTCGAACAAAACTCTCCATTTTCATCGCGACTAGAGGGGGGCCCCCCAATGACTATGTGTCAATCTGTGTTGCGCGGGTTTCATTTGAATATTATTGAAAGATCTAAAATTATCTCATAAATAAATGGGAAAATATTTTACAAAAAAAAAACAATTTTTGATGGCGAGTTTGAACCCCACCCTAGCTGCCTAGACCGATTTCGTTCACCTATAGCACAAGCATTTATGCTTGTGCTATAGGTGACTGAAAGGGAAGGGTGAAAACGTTAAGGTAATGTAGGAAGATCTATAGAGACTTGCATAACAAGGACATCTTCATTTAAAAAGAAAAATGTTTAATATCTTTTTATTCTGTCCCCGTGAGTAACTATCTTTTTTAATATTACATGTTGGATACATTATATTATTTACAAGTAGAATACGCTTATTATTTTATAAATGGACACGATGGGTTGGAAAATATTACCATAAGAAAACTCTCCCATCATTGTGCACCATTATGTATTTTATTGTGTATGAACAGAAATATTCTAAAGTAAACGTAATATTTTGATACTTTTAGTACCTACCAACCATATTTAGGCAAAAATACATATATGGTAAATTTGTGATTGTTTTTTGAACCAAATTTTCTCTTATCTATGTAACTCTTTACTTGCTTGTGTAACTTACGTGTGTGATTGAATATGAGCTCATGTACATAATTTAGTGTGCATCCATAATTGGACGTCCAGCAATCATAGTAATAACCCATATTTTTTTCTATTTATGAAAATTGTAAGCTGGATGTCTGTCGATGTACCCTTTTAATAAAATAAAATAAAATAAAAATAAACTTAAGTGTCAAATGAAAAGGGCTCATCAAAAATAGCTACATTGCAAGCTCAAAAATACGACACCATATATTGTCTATTTTATAATAAATTATATTTCATCATTTTTCAGTCATCTGAATGTGAAGAAAATAAGTACGTGTTACAATTCGCAGAAAAGCTTTGTTCTCACAACAAGGGTTTTGTTATTTTTTATTATTGTGGTTCTAAGCCCTTCAATTCGTCATTCTGTATCTCCATCGTAATACAGAATATTAAAATTGTATTTCTGCTTAAATTACGAAAACAATAAACTTACAAAAATACACAAATTGCAGAAATAAACGATAATATTCGAAGGCTCTTTATAAAGAAATGATTGAATGTCACTGCCTCAGACTACACCACGCAATTCTATGCTCTGTAGCAACCCCAGTAGTGTTATTTGTATCTGTAAGGCTGTGTAGTATAATGATATACCTGTGCTATGCAGACGCACACATTGATATCCGTTGAGGGTAGTGGGTGTGTGTGTACGTCCCTGTCTCTCATGGGGGGTGTCAGCATCCTCTGTCCTTGTCCCTCCCCCTCCCAGGGGTGTATCGTCCCAGGGGAGGCGGTATTGACTCTCGTCCCCAGGGGTGGACCAGTCAATACTGTGGAAGCTACGGGGGACTTTATTGGTGGGTGCCCGAGGGAAAATCCTGAAGGTTTTTCCGGCGCGGCGCGCATGCAAGATGGCTGATCGTTTGACATAATATGGAGGACAAGGAAAACTCACTCGCGGTCACCGACTCGACACACAATGCATTTTTTAATTGTGGTAAATACTTTTTGACACCCTGCAATATTAGTGCAAAATTCCTTTCCACAAACAAAACAAATCAATAGTAGCAACACATATTTTTATTTTTACCGACAAACTTTTTAACATCTCAATAGAGACGACGTTGGGATATTATAGAAGAACCAGGAACTCAAGGCACCTACAGGGATTACGACCTGTCATCGGCTGGTTCACGTGATCACTTTATGCGCTTGTGCAACGTTCACCAATTACGCCTTCTTATTGAGTTCCCTTATCAATGTAATTTTTGAACAATTCACATGAAAATAAGGAATTAAACTATAGCCATCTATGAAGTAACTAAGAAACCTTTATTGTAACGCTATCTTTTGTGAAATTAGTTTATTTGTAAACAATGAAAGCAACAGTCCTTATAAATGAGGTGACGGTGTCTCGCACAGATGTCACCCCTGAACTGCGTCAGAAATATTATTTCATTTTTGGCTTGTTTACCTACTTTTTTTTATTTTTTATTATTTTTTTTTTATTAAAAATTTTTTTCGATTAACATATTTGTAGATAACATATAAAACAAAATTATATGTACCTAGTGTGCTTCTTCTGAAAAGTAGGTAATATATTCATATCTCAATATCTACCTGCTGTCCATTTAATAGCCATGTTAATAAAAAAACATATGTTCAGATGTCAGCAGTGATAAAAAAGCACTCTCTCTATTGACCTGAAATACATCTTTGTTTTGTCGAGTAACACAAGATTTATTTAGTTATCAGAGCCTTTGGAAAGATCCTGAAATCAATAATTAAACGACGCAATTAAAATTCTTCTTAAACAATTTATTTAAAAAAAGTTTTTTTATTTACCTGTAATCTACCTTTTCTCGTGAAAATTCTTTAGTCAACAACTGTTTTCTTTCTTTCTTCGTTGCTGTTATCAATATAAAAAAAATGTTTTTTCTTATCTCGCCGTTCTTTTGAAAAGAAGCATCATATTATACTGAATTTACTCGTGGCTTCGCGTTACTTTGATTAGTCGAATGAGAATGACTTGTTGCAACGAGTTTTGTTTTATCGAATCAATAAAATAGAAACCATGGAACAATTATTAAGTATTACGTTCACTTTCTGTGTCCTCATAAAAGCTCTCTTTGGCCCCGTGTGTACATCAGTGTTAGCAAGGTTTTATAGTTTTTATTTTCTTCGTTGTTTTTTTTTTTAATTGGACCATCATCGGAACAGGTGGTGGTGTGGGTAGAACAGTAGGTTATATTCATTCATATTTCGTTTATTTAATAAAATAAAATCAGCTAAAACAATTCGTATTCTGCACACTTTAAAAGGCCTATGTGTACGTACCTGCGCGGCTACCTTCAGTACCATCGTATCGTTTTCGGCCAGTCTTTAACGTTCATGCTCAAACATACATATCTACTTACTTACCTACATATAGATTGAGTCTACTTCTCTTACTGACTACAAGACTATATCACACGTAGGAAACAGTCTATAAAATCCAGGTGGGTACACAGCTAAAACAGTTCAATTTATTCATCTATTATGACTGATTATGTCTTTCGACGAATACAAAACGCCAGGTTAAAATCCCACCACAGCTATATCGTTGAATTAGAAAATTACGAAAGAACAAAGGGCTTGAATTTAGTGAGAAAATATTTAAATATGATACTTACATAAAATAAAACATGCATTTGAATACAAATAATATGTTTTATTTACATAGATATATATTTTTCATACATATTATTATTTTATCGTACATATTCTTACGTAACACAAGTGAAGTTAAACTCACTCTCTCTCTCTCTTCGCTTCATACCTGAGGATGGTGTCTGTTATCAAAAAATAGAGCCTCAGTCACTGAACTCTAACACTAAAGCATGTGTATTACCATTTTGAGTTATTGTTGAGAATCAGTAGGCTCTATGTTTACTGTGAAAACATCAAGTTGTTTTTTCTATGTATTTGCTCTAACAAAAATATTAAAATATTAACTAGATTAAATTTAAAGTTACAATTTGTGATCTGCTGAACTGAATAAGATCGAAATAATCACGAAAAGGACTGTCACTCGTGACAAAGCAGTGTCACTATAAGATCGATATGGACATGGCAAAGAAAAATTATAACGTGGTACTAAAATGGAAATTTTATATAAAATAATGATCAATCTAGAAAACTATTGATCGAAAAGAGAGTGAAATTCACAAGAAAAAAACTTATTGCATTAAATAAGTTCTGTGAAATTATGAAAAAAACATTTTCAATCAATAAAACATATGATGATGACCAAGAAAACAAAAAATGTATGAACGTAGAAATAAACTTATAATTATAGCTCAGTTCAGGGGTGACATCTGTGCGAAATCATTGTCACCTCATGTATAAGGACTTTTGCTTTCGTTGTTTACAAACTAATTTCTCACTAGATGGCGTATAAAAAGGTTTCTTCATAACTTTGGTGTTTTTTCAGCTTATTTTCAAAACGAACAGATTTTTATGATTAAAATATAAAGAATTTTAAAAAAATTGGATTGACAAGGAACTCAATAAGAGGTTACAATTCGAGAATTTTGCGCAAGCGTATAATATGATCACGTAAACCAGCCGATGACAGGTCGTAAGCCCTGTAGCTGCCTTGAGTTGAGAATGTTTCATCTTCGTCTCTACTGAGATGTTAAAATTTGTTATTTTTAATGAATGACTTCTAAAAACAACATAATATTTTACTCTCTCACTTCGTGTCCAAAATTGTGGGACATTTGATTTGATTAAAACAGTTGATTTTATTTTTCATTTCCACTAAGAAGAGTATGTAATAGAACGATATATGATAGAATAAAAAATGAGGATATAATGGGGGAATGCAAGATGAAGAAGAGTATTATAAATAAAATGAAAGTGAATTCCTTGAGGTGGTTTGGACATATTGAAAGAGTGAATGATGAACGACTGACCAAAAAAATATACATGGGTGTAAGAGATGGAGTGAATAGTAGGGGCCGCCCCAGAAAGGGATGGCATGACCATGTGAATGATATTTTGAAAGAAGGAAATAAAAGAAGCTTGAATAATCGACGAGCATGTATGAGACGATGCATGGATGTAAAGGAAGCTAGGAATGTATGCTAAAAATAGAGGAGTATGGCGCTCGGTTCTCTCTGCTTACCCCGTAAGGGATATGGCGTGATGGTTTGTATGTATGTATGTATGATTTTATTTTACATTAAAAATTGTAAACCAAAAACACAAAATACGTTGTATATAATGTCTTTTTTATAAGTTGTGATGAGCTTAAAATATAAACTGTTTTCTTAAAGTTGTCACCGTGAACCTTCATTTGAATTAATGCATAAAATATTCCATGAAATTGACAAAATTACCTGAAGGGAGTAATCCATATAACAAGTTTAGCATATGCCAATTAAGATTCCACCTGAGAGTTTATTAAAATCTCCCCTCTAAGTATATTCACTTAACAAGTAGTACGCGTAAGTAGCATTATTTCGGTAGGAAAATTTAAAGCTAAACTCGCGGAAAGCTCAGCGTATGACGCTACGACCGGGTAAAGTTGTAACTAAGTCATAAAACACTTAAACTTATCAAATAAAGTTTGTGTCAAAATACGACTTGTAACTCTTTGGGAACATTCTTCACTTTCGGTGCTTGAACGAATACTTTGAGGTGGTGCGGTATTTCAATTTATGTTCAAGATGATAATTTAATATTATTTTCTTATAGATAAAATATCATAATAAAGTTCGTAGCATAATAATTATTACTAAAGTTTTAGACATAAATAAAGATAGTGTCGGGTTAATGAATTTAGATGTGTATATGACAAATTATTATTGAATGTAAGTAGTCGGTACAATATACATATCTCAACATAGTAGTGGTGGAGGGTCAAAGGGGAGGCCTATGTCCAAGAATGGATGAAAACTGGCTGAAGAAGAAGAAGAACATAGTAAAATATTTTCATTTAGTGAAATACGTATTGTATAAAGTGAGGAGCAAAATCTTTTTTCTTTTTTTTTAATCTGTATCCTTTTTTCGATTTTATTGCCAAGGTTTATATAACAAATAATAAAAATTCGGTGGTTGAACAATATTTAAATTTATGAAAAAATATGTTTTTAAATTGATGAACTGTGATATTTCAATGGAATTATATTGCGCTATTGACGTTGCTGGGCACTGGCAGAAGATTATTTAAATGCGTTGCTGACACGATAGAAGAAGAAGAAGATATTGCATATTACCTATGTATGTATATTGACTATTACCTTTAAAAATATACATTAGTGATGCAAATTCAAAGTATCTAATAAAAAAATATGTCATGTTTCGGATATATTGTGAACAAAAAAACACATATATACATGCATACCATCACGGCACATAGTGGTAACTAGCGACGCACTAGTTCCGTTACACTAGTCTTTCACCAAAAAGGTACTAATTAGATTTAACTTTTTGATCGTCAGTTCTTGATGGAATTCCATTTAGATTAATTAAAAATTTTAATAAATAAAATAATATAAATAAATAGTGGGATTGATTTGAAACAAGTTTTTTAATTTTATTTATTAAAAATAATAATTAATCCAAAAAGATACTACATTCGGAATACATCGCTGAACTATGTGAGATGTTATTGTTGCCTGTCGTATTTATATAACCCGGCTCGTAAGGCCACTCACTATTTCCGGCAAAAAGATTAAGTTTTGTACAATATCTCAACACTGTACAAGCAAAAGTAACAATTATTCACTAATACTCATCCTGTCAAATATAGAATGAAATCATAAGCAAAGTAAATTTAGTAAAAAATATATTTTTATTCTTAGCTCAAAAGTTGTTATTATAAAACCGTATCTTCTGTTTCATAACGACCTGCCTTTTATCGCTAGAGTTTTACCGCGGAATAAATGTTGTGATTAAATATTTTATCCAAGTGTGAAGTATGGAGTTCTCAGCGGGTGATAAAATTGAGAGAGATTAATGACTTTTAACTAAATTTAAATCATGATATGAGTCTAAATTTAATATCCATATCACAATATTACGTTGAATTGTCTTATATGATCCCCATAAAAGAAAATTATTTTTTTGAATGTGAAATAAACGATAAATACATAAAGAATACAACCATATTACAGACTTTAGTATCAACACAATCTCAACGAGACATTTATTTTATAGTGTTATATTATTACTTGTCACTTGAAAATTAAAATCTGATAGTATAACTTCACGTATACTTGAATGGAAATACACATTCATGTTTTAAATGTGCTGTATCAATATGTAATATCAATTTATGTTTTTATTTTTGAATACAAATATTAAACCCAATTTTAAGTAGGTACCTAAACATATTTTATTTACACAATATAGGTACATACTAGTGATAAAGTATAACATTTCTAGCTCAATAATGAATTCCTCGAATATTAAATATATTATTCCATTAAAGATTGAATTATTTCATTAAATAAGAACTTTGATCAAAGTGATTTTCACGTAAAAAAATCGTTATTATAAATAAATAAATTATTAAAAATAACTTTGGATTAACCACGAATTTTGATATTTTTCGGTTGAACGTTTTCGAAGCTAACCGATTCAATCATCCGGCCAAACTTATACATTATAAATTCGTGGTTAATAAGAAGTTATAGCATTTTTCAAATTTATTTATAATTTGTAAAAGTGTGCGACAAAGTTATAGAAAAATATTATTTCCATTTTAATAAAAAAAAATGTAGATGTTGCGTAAAGATTTTTTTCCTAAAACAGTCAATGTGCAATCAAAACTGTGTGCTAAAAATGCTGAGCTAGTAAAATATACCTGTAATTTTATAAGAAGTAGAAGTAGATAGACACAAGATAAAATTATATTCAAATTCATTAGATTTCGTGTCGTGCGCGGAGTTTATTTAAAACTTAGCCCCTTTGAACTTAACCAAGCTACCGTAGAAATTGTGGCTTTAACAGCCCCGACGTGAGAAATCACGAATTTAGCCAAGTGCTTATTTGAACTTTTCCGTTTGACTTTTCAGTTTGTTTAAGAGAACCTCTTTAACAATTTATCCGCTCTAACGCCAATTTATTTATATTTCACAGACATTTCTTTACAAGTCTTTATTTTACCATATTATTTCTCTAAATGCACAGATTACATTCTGTATACATGGTAAATATATTTATCGCATATAAACAAATGATTCTATAAACAAAGGTACTGTTGATTTTAATAATTTTGCTTTCACAGCTAGCTACCACCATCATCATCCTCAGCGTCACAACCCGTGATGGGTCCGAGCTGCCTCAAAGAATCTTCTCCATATTGTTTAATCGTTGGCTGCCACCTTCCAGTTCTGCTGCCCCATAGCTCGACAATCTGCGACAACGCCGCGCGCCGTCCAACCATCTTAGTTTAGGTCTCTCTACGCTTCTTCAATCGGTTGAGTCATTAGACAACACGCTTTTTGGGAGCTCCAGATCATCCATACGGTGTAAATGTCCCAACCAACGTAGTCTGTTCATCTTAATGAACTTGACTACGGTGATTACAGAGCTAGCTGTTATATTTTTTACGCCATGTTTAACCATCTTTAATAGGTCTATATATTCTGCGTAATTTATTCTTTCAATGGCGTCCAGTCTGTTTTCATCGTGTTTTGTTAGAGTCCAGGTTTCCGAGACATATCTTAAGACTCGTGAACTAAGTGTCTTGTATTGTGTGCCTTTAGTTTTTCTGGACAGTAATACTGCCAGGTATAATTCCAGCAAATAAGTTGAGCATTTTCGTCGTGGAGGGGGGCGGTTTGCACATATACCAATCAAACAAAAATCCCAAGTATCCGCCCAAATATGAAAATACATAATGTTTCACTTACAAATGGATAATAAATATCCAAAATTCCTGTTAATTCTAAAATAACAAGTCCTTCAATGACTGAAAACAATTTTGTTTACTGATACAACGTTGTTCACAGTATAATATTTCTTTGTGATTTTGATTCATTCAAAAAGGAATTGCCGCTAAAAGTACCTTCCGCTGTTTTCGCTTATGAATTAATAATGTTTTCCAAACGAGTCATTTCTCGCGTTAAAACGCTTGGGCAACAACAACCATTCTAGACTTTGACTTAGCATATCTCCTCCCCCTTTTGACGAGAGCCAGAAATTTTCAGTTCGGTTGCTATTCATAATATTCCCATCCGCAAATGCTGGAGGAATAATTTCTACAGTGTTTTTAAAATCAAACACCTACAATGTACATAGAATATTTGTAATACATTGTTGAGTTGTATGTACAAAATAGGATACCTACTAGTTGCTTTCTAATGTTGAATTATATTATTTTGTAAACTAAATGATGTTTATAAAGTAAGTACAATTTTAAAAAGAACTGTTGGTATGATCTGCTTTTATTTCTTAATTTGGAAAACAAAAATTATACAATGTAATAAGTAAAGAATATTGATAGTATAAAAAAATATGATTAATTCATAGCATCCCAATTTTCAAATTTTACATAAAAATGAGTATAGATGACAAATATAATAATATATGTACCATATACTATATACATGGGAATAAGAAATGGAGAAAATAGCAGAGGTCGCCCCAGAAAGGGATGGCATGACCATATAAATAATATTTTGAAAGAAGGAAACATAAGAACTTTAAGCAATCGGCGAGCATGTATGAGACAATGCATGGATGTTAAGGAAGCCAGAAATATGTGCAAAAATAGAGAAGTATGGCGCACGGTTCCCTCTGCTTAACCCGTAAGGGACATGGCGTGATGGTATGTATATATTATGTATGTGTATGTGTTTAATCGTATTATGTTGTTATATCGTATGTATTTATGCGACTATAGATGATAGTGATTATGGTATGTACTATTCATCAGTTGTAATACATTTATATGTTTTGAAATATACTTGTGATTTATGTAGGTATAATATGGAAATATTTAAAGCATGTATGTTGGTGTAACTCCATCTAAAGAAGTTGTTTTGTGAGTAGTTTGTGTAACATAAGTCGACATAAAACAAAAACTGAAATCTGAAATTGCGTGATGGGCAGTAAAAGTTTAATTGAGAAAGTAAGTAAGGTTAGTCTCCACGGTTGTGAATGTACATCATGTCAATAATTTTTCGACGTTCTAGATGATATTATGGTGTTTTGTAGATTGCTGGTAGTTGGAGAATTGTTTGCCAAAATAGCAGCTGTTTAACAAAGGGGTCCAGTAAAAAATAGACATCCAGGAGGTAGGAGAAGACTGGGAAACCAAGACTGATATTGAGAACAATATAAAGATAGATACGGCACAGGTCTTGCAAGTTTCTAACTGGAGAGCGGCAGCTGAGAAAAAATTGAAATAGGCCTAGGCTAGATTTGGGCTGTAGCGCCATCGAAGAAGAAGAGAGGAAGATGCAGAAAATGCCAATTATATAGTTAAAACAACCGATATTATGACGTTTCAATTGAAATATTATTTTCACCATTTTGGATTATTTAAATTTGAACTAAATGTTTTAGAATAATTCATTATAGAGGTATTCATTTCAGGTAAATTTACATGAAAATAAGTATTATAAATTACTTCCTTCTCAAGCATTTTAACTGTTTAATTTACAAAAAAAAATGATCAATCAATTTTATTATAAACATACGAAATAAAGTATTTAGTGAAATAAGCTTAGTATTTATTTGTATTCAGTATGAATATAAAAAAAGTTTGTTTTTGTCATTAATTCAGTAAGAGGCTTTAATAAACAGTATAATTAGAGGCCCGAAGAAACCGCAAAAAGTAAAAAAAAACACAACATTCACCCTTAAATATTTTGCCGATGCGTTGGGCAGTATCACAGCCTCCGTTGCTATGGTGACGTGATAAAACTCTGGTCGTTTGATAATATAGCGGTCTGTTTTCATCTCTATCTGTTCACGACACGACGTAGAGATGGAGTGGGTTAGGGAGAGGGGAATGATGGGTAGAGAGAAGAGACAGGGGGTTGTGAAGGAAGGATCAGGTTTTTAAATCAACTAGCCTATACTTCATAGTCCCGGCAGACACGCGGAGCTAGTTCTGCAGCGAGGTGACGAAATGTACCAAGGGTGGTGGGTATATCTTTTTCCTTTTTTACTGAATCAAAGGAAATTTTTTATTCCGTTAATATCCTCTCTTTTTTCTCCTTGGAGTATTTGTCTTCCTACGACACCGCTTACAATTCTATATTAATATTATGGCAGTTTAAGGATATATGTTAAATGCGTCCGCACAAATCCTGCTGTAAATAAATAGTTTTTATAGAGATACTTACAAAGATTCTTGGTATAATACATATTATGGACTTCAACTTTGTAAATGAGATATGTATATACCTAGGTACCCACCGAATTTTGGTTTTAGGAAGATTTTAAATGTCTTCGGACTGTAAGTTCTTTTGGTATTCCGTAATTGACCGTTGTCACTCCAAAAAGCACAATCAGTATAATAAATGTACTTTTTACTTATAATATAGCAAAGATCGTAAAAATTGTGAAAATTGACATATTTTAATTCGTATGTTGTGTTATCAAATATACAATTTTAATAATTATTTTTTTTTTTTGTAAATTTTGAGAGAAGAGTTTGTTTAACTGTTGTAAATAACTCTATGTTTCTTTTTGTTGAATCAAGTTTCGACTAAACCAACAATATAAAAAAATCATAATATCAAAATACTCATATAATATCAAAAGAGAAACTCGTAAAACTATCGAAATGCTATGAAATTAATTACTATATTTTTGAAATTTTAAAAGAGACATTTTGGAAAATTAAGAACACAGGGCAAAAGAATGCAACATATTTGTTAACTAGAAAAAACAGGTATAAAATATGAAAAAAAAACCTTGTAAAAATTCGTTAGAGTAGTAAGAAAATAATTCAGAAGAGATTAGACGAACTCCCTTGCTTTATTTAAATTATGTAAAAATAACGAGTTTGAAAATGTATATTTTCATATCTATCGCATGATAAATTAAAAAAAATGGCATGTGATAAAATGTTCATATTTTCCTTTTTGAGCAAAATATTTTTCAGTAAAACGAATAGACCTTTTTATATCAAACCGACTTGTTGGATACGAAGGTCGGTTCGTTGAGTTAACCCTCTAATTGCAAGGGTACTCTGGGGTCCTATCATCCGCTCAACACCGAGATGGACGGTCCTTTGGTATGCACTCCAACATAACGACGAGTAAAATTTTAATTTTCATATTTGTGTGATGAAACTGTGTCGAACGAAGGGTTGATTCAGACTTCAATGTGCGCTGGGATATCAGAGTATTATGTACATACATATTTTGTTTCCCGATGAAACAGAACAGATTTTTTGAAATGACACTGTTTTAAATTGAAACGTTTGAAACGGTCGAATCGACTATTTGAAAAATGCTACGAATACAGAATTCACTTAATAAATCTAACAGGATACCATTTTCATGAAAAGTTTCATAAACATTAAGGTAAACTATCTAGTAGATAGTTTTTGGATTCCAAATAAAAAATTGATAAGTATACTAATTTTCCTTTTGAAAATGATTGTGTAAGTACCTACTATAAATTATCAGATTATTTTTAATAAACGTCTATTAAAAATTAAATTCTGCTCATTTGATTTAAATGATGAATATAAGAATATACATTACAAATTTTATTCTTAATTTTGAAAATAATACGCAATTTAAAACAGATTTATATCCAATTTTGAGGCTCTATGTTAATAAAAAAATCCAACATATCTAAGATACGAATTATAAATAACGGATTAATAGTTTACTTAAAATGTGAAAGTGTACTTTTCTCCATAGCAAGTCTATAAATATGTAGGTAAAATTTACAATTAAACTGAGAATTTTAACTTTTTTAAGAATTTCATAATTAATTTCATAGTTAATTTCATTTCTATCGTATAGGTACATTGATGGACGTAACAAAAAATCTGCATAGCCCCACTAGGGAAAATACCTAGAATGGAATACCTACTGGTTTTTCAATCAAAATCAATATTTTTTCATTTTTATTAGCGCACTAGATTGTAACACCCTGCATCAATTTTTTTTTCATCGACAATAGTCATTCCTGACAATTATACCTGTTATGGACTTGTTTTTTTTAGTATTTTTTAATGTTTTACGATAGTTTTGCATGATGTGAATATTAGTGATAAATAATGAGCAGACATGTGAGAAACTAATATGGTTTAGTCTTGGATAGTCTGGTATTTCTCCATGCAGTTCAGGGGTATAGAAACATGAAGGTAGAGAGAGAACTCAGCATTCTCCATATAAGTTGGTATATGTAGGTACATGTACATCCTATATTCAACCTTCCAACAGTCTGGGATAGATGTAATAATTTATTAGCATAAGTTTGCCAACGCTATACGAGTAGTTAGTGTGGTACATTCCTGGTAATGCTACCTGGAGTGTCTTAATACTTAACCTCAGAGTCTTTAGATGCATTAACGAATACCTTTACGGTAAAATCACGGGATATTTTGTCATCGATGACATTTTGAACATAGAAGAGTCCTACAATGGACAAAATTTTTGAACACAACATATTATAAGATATTTTATAATATATTAATTATATTTGAATATTGTTTTTATTTTGATACTTCCACATAAAGTTCGAATCAATCAATAATGTTTAAAAAATCCATAAACCATGTAGATATAATTATAAGACTTTTATTTATTTATTTAATATTGCTTCTCGGGCAACTAACAGGTACTATGTCAAATATTAATTTAACACGTACCCAATAACAAGTTGCCACATTCTGGAGACTTACGATATTAATCGTCTCACAGATCCAGACTGAAAACACAATTAAAAACTGTGTCTCCACCGGGAATCGAACCCGGGACCTTTGGATCAGCAGTCAGATACCCAACCAACTGAGCCATAAACCATAAAATGGTTTTATTATTAAAGTATAATGTGACGGACTTATTGCCCTTTAGGAATTTCTACCAGTCAACCACGAATATAGTGATCTTAACAAAATAACATTGTATATAAATAAAAAAATACAAATTAGTGGTATTGATTCAAGGCAACACTGTGTATCCAGATATGGGATTGAAAAGAGGTGGGGGAGGAATTTAGGAAGGGAAAAGAGAAAGTAATGTTGTCACTCAATTTGACAAAAAAAAGTGTGATTTAATCCTTATTTTTAAAACAGATATCGAAGGGGTATCTCTGACAGTATTGGGAAGCTGATTACATGATCATATGCATATAAGTAATTTAATGTATCAAATCAAGGTATACACATTGAGGGACATACATAATTAGAAATACAGAAATAAGGGATATGGGTTATGCGGAAGACATCGTTTGATGGTGTAGAAAAAGAAGACTGATAATATACTGGAATGGACACGCTAATAGAATGCAAGATGGACAGAGTACCATGTATCGCTTTACAGGGAAACTCAAACGGAAGAAGGCCACCTGGAAAACCTCCAGATCAGATCTCAAGTTCTACAAAAATGAAGAAGAAGAAACCATGGTAATTTTGGTATATAAATAAAATGAGGATTTCTTAACAATATTTTTAAAGTGTCATTGAATTAAAATATTATGAAGAACTAAGTTCATGTATTATTGCTGTTCCTGTGAATGTCTAACACCCTATAAGATACTCGTATATCTTACGTACTTAGAATATCGTTAATAATAATCATACTACCAATATCAGTTGTGAACGTCTCTTAAGTCGACGTTGGTTTGACTTTCAAGTGCATTCAGTGCCAAGTGCTTCGTTCGCTTTACCTGCTGTGACTAATTCAAAACTTCATAATAATTGATTCAAATATACCTATGTATGTATGCAGTAATGTAACCTCCTTTTGATTCGTTTCATGTGGATATGATTTATTTATAGACCTAGATCGATAAGCTATGCAGGTAGATTTGCAAGAATAAAAAGATTGAAAAAACTTACTATTATCATTACATACTAATACTTTTAAATTCTTATTTTACTTTGGCACTCTGAAGAAAATTTCCGAAAAACCGATAACGGTTAGTGCAATGAATGAATAAACAGTGAAATCAAAACTAGAGTTTGTTTTATCTCAACAAGGAGTTGATCAAAAATTGTCCGTCTTGTACAAATTTGTACTAAAAGTATAGTATAGCTGCTTCCATTTAATTGTAATCATAGGTTTATATTGAAGGATTTAGATCAAAAACTTCATGTTCAAACTTGCTGTTATGTATTTGATATAAATAAGGCACTCGTATAATATGAATTATTTCACTATTTATTTATTTTCCAAAGTTATTGATAGATAATTAGTGTATATTTCTCTCACACAAAAATCGTTAGGTGAATTCAAACTGTTACTCTAAGTATCATATTTGATCCGAAGTTGTATTTTTATGTGAAGTATACTTATTTCATTTACATCTTTGAAAAGCGATCCATTCAAAGCTCATTTCATGCTATCGAAGAAGTTAGCAGTGGATTTCTTGAACTCCACGAAACTTTTCCTTCCGATATCTCTTACTTACAGCACATCTCTTTTCTTCTTACATCGTTAGGAAGTTTCCGTCTCATTCTTTTTGGGGGTTTATTCTTTATGGAGGCAGATAATATTTCCAGTAGAGAAAGGAGGCTAATATTTTATATCTGGCAACATAACGGACCGGTCCGCAAAGGAAAGGGCTTGTGGATTTTCATATATTTTATCCTTAAGGATTTTTCAACACACACACAAAGACACTACTGAGCTAGATAGAATTATTTATTTTATTATTTTTTGTTAGATATTTTATTTTATTAAGTTTGACGATACAGTAAACCAAGGGTATTATAGACTTTCTCTTTGTGTCCACCTTTGAAGAGTTTTAGATAAAATTAACTAAAAAGTTAACAGAACTTTACCTACATACAATTTTGATTTTAGTGATAGGTTAACTATTGTTTTAATATATAATAATTTGTTTTTTTGTATACCAATACTGACTTCATTTTCGTGAATAATAATTATGATGCAATTCAAAGATGAGTTTGAAATGAGAAAATTGATTTGACACACTATGTCAAAAAAGGTAGGTTCTAAAAAGCTTATTTCGAGCAACAGGGAATAAGATACACATAAATCTCCACATCATTTTGAGGCGGTCGAAAATTAAAAAGGTTCCATTTGAATAAAATATGGTTATTACGACAGAATCTGAAAAGTCGTAAATTTAACTGGAAAAAAATCAGATATGTTATACAGTATGAGTTAGTTTAACAAAAGAAGACCTAAAGCTTTAGTGTATAATGGGTCCATGACAGAAAAGTGAAGTTACTTCTTATACCCATTTGGATCAAAAGGGCAGATCAAGAAATGGGATTAACCCGAGACGCTCGGAAGATTATTGAGGTATTAGGGGAATTAAGTCAATGCGAATAAAATATTGATTAACAAAAATGTTGATAAAAAGGACAAAAATGTCGTTAAGAGGCTTTGCAAAGGAAAAAAAAATAGGTATACTTACATGATACTTTACTTACGACAGAAATCTGCATGACGTCAAAGATTATCAGAGTGATACCTACTAGATCAATTTGAGATACCTAGGACACTCGAATATCATAATGGGGATTTTATTTACATACTTCCTATCAAAAGTTCTCGATTAATTTATTGAAATTGTTTATATTGATTCCAAGAATGAATAAATATATTTTTATAAAATTGATTTAATATAATATATAGAAGATATTAAAAATGAAAAAATCAAAATCACTGGCCAAAAACTAGAATTTGAGACTAAAATCCAACAAATAAAACCATGCTACATTCATTCACTTCCTAATATGATTAGCTACATAAATGTATACACCACAGACTAACAATCTAGTAAAAGGACCTCTATTATGGTATGGATCGAAACTTTCAAAAATCCTCAAATTATTCACTCATAATAAATTTTATCACTTAGTAATAAATAATATGTAGGTATGTTAAAATAAATAACGTTAATTTTGTTACTCTAAGGTTATCGTAATAAACATTATCTACGATTATAATTTGTAGTTATTTAAATTTTCGTTAAATGAATCCACGCTGTCACACATACATATGTAATGGCATTGTGTTTAAAATTGCAGTAAAAACCCAAAAACATATACCTAAACACATATAAGTCAAAGTAACAGCGATAATGAGAACCTCTCCCCCAGGAACCTACCTTCATTACCCTTATCTCCCCAGAGCTCTATAAACATTTTGACAGACTCTCCACATTCGCCATACCTCCACTTTCGCAGAAGGGATGGTCATTTCTAACAATGTTTCTATAATAATATCATTCAGCTATCGCATTATAAATTGCGCTTATTGCAGACTGAGAAAAAATTATCTTTCACAACACATACATACACTTGTTGATGAATACCTACGGACTATTTTTTGGGTCAGATACGTTTCTAATCCACTTTGTTGATATCTTTTTAGGTATAGAAATCATGGATTTGACATTATTGGTATGAGTGCTCCGTTTATTCTATAACCTGACATAACTCTTCTTTCAATATCTTTATCAGGTCCTCCATTCCATTCATCGGAATGCTCTTTATTAAGAACACCTTTGGGTGACAAAACTAACATGGGTCAAAAAAAGTTACAAAAAAAAAAGGATGGGAGAAGAAGGGTAGGAAGACCAAGGCTGCGGTGGGAAGATGAGGTCAGAAAAGATGCCGCTCAGCTTCTCCATCGAGGGAGATCGCGATCCACTTCCACGCCGGCGACGCTATAGAGCTCATTGGCCCTGTTCACCACCGGACGCAGCCGCAACATCGGACAAACATAAAATATCCACTATCCATCGGGTTCAACCACTGCCCCCGAGAATCCAACCTCAAACGGCGGGGCAACCGCTCAAGATCGGCAGCCGGGGCAAGCCCCTAGCACAACCGATCGAACGGAAGGGCTTGCCCCCGCACCCCTCGGTCATCGTGTTGGCGTCCAAAAGCTTGGCGGGCTAACATCGGGGGCATCCGACGCAATCATCACCTGTCAGATTTGACGTCACAGATGTCAACACAGGATGTCTGACCCGACGTCTGCGCCGGCGGTGTGCCCGGACCAAACAACATTCGCCACAGTTGACGAGTCACTGCCGAGCGAGACTAGAGGCGTCCGTCCTGCTCTTCTCTAAGTACAGAATTGACGAGGGCACAACAGCGTCGGCCGCCCACCCCCGCCTTTACTGCCTAGGCCCTTAGAGCCGCAACCTAGGCCCTAGGTTTGGGCCTAGGTTGCTCAGCTTCTCCAGGAGAGGAGCTGGAAAGTGGCAACAGAGGACAGGATGGGATGGAGGCGAAAGTTAATGGAGTCCAAGGCTCTATATGGGCTGTAGCGCCATCGAAGAAGATGTCAGAAAAAATGCCACAATTCCACTCAAATGTGATTTTCACAACACGTTATTCACTGCCGGGGTGAACATCTTCGATGCAAAATACGAAAAGTTTCGTCGCGAAGTTCTGAAGGTGATTCGCTCTTAACCATCCTCCCTCATAACCTCCTTATCTCCTATCCCTCCCATACTTAATTGTGTTGTTGACCGTGTTATTATTTGTACTTATTGACGTAATGCTTTATTTGGTTCTGAAATTATATCATATTATACAGTTGTAAAATCAAAGTATAAATGAGCTGTTGGCTTCTACAAATACAATAAAATAAACAAATTTTGATGTGTTAAATGTGATGGCATAATATAAAATTCCGTGACTCTTAAAAGATAAATTTACCGATGAAAATTTCGGTTGTTAATTTGAGGGAAAATCTCTCGGTGATATGAGCGTTGAATACTAATTTCTCTTTCATTATTTTTCAATCTGACCTCCACCTCTAGAGAGACCGTCAGTAGATACTTGTACCATTTGGGATAGAGATATAAATAATGTTATGCCCGAAGCGACAACGATAATATGTAAATTCTCTACACTGTCTTCTTCGTGTTTTTTCCTTACCCGCCATTTCTTCATTTTTGTTCTGCGCCGCTCTTCACAAACGACATCGCAACCAAACAACAAACATAGTTCACAAAAATAATTCCACTAGCAAAACTCTTCAAACTGCTTTGGTAATTTGTTTTATGAAAAACCAAATAGGTACTATTCAACCAGTTTTGAGAACAAATTATTCTCATGAATAGTTACTTTTCAAACTTGTATATCATTAACACTAAAATATAATTGATGGTTGAAATAAGAATGTACAAACTTAATAAACTTGAAGTTTTGTTGGTTTAACTTCTTTTTGTCATATCCGATTTTTTTTTAAAAACAGGTTTCATAAAAAGAAAACGGTTAAATAAAAAATATGTTTCTAAAACTTTAATACTTTAGGTAAAAATCTAATTTAGAATTAAAACATAATAATACCTTATGATAAAATGTCATTTTTTAAAATTAATTGTAATTTGTCTAGGTACGAGTTTATACATTGCCAATAAAACAGATTTTTGACAGAATTAACGAACACTTAGGTACCATACAAAAAACTCGCTTTCAATTTTCAGTTTGGTGTTACGAAATACTTTCAATTTTACATCCCATTTAAATGATCTCCAATATGACTTTTCATGTTAAAATAAAGTTGATATACTGTCTGTTAATTTACTGATTTGACTTTTATACAAGTCAATAAAAAATTGCCTATATTTCCACGCTAGCTTTACACTTCGCGTTCGATAAGATCTCAAAGGCTGAGGCGGGTGACTATTGTCTGCGATAAAATGGATTTTACTCTCGTGCGACGTTTTCCTGTGACGATCCTAGAATTGAAGGCGCGAAAATTTCAAACAGCGAATGGAATATTCAAATTTGAATGTAAAAAAATATTTATTTTTATTTTAAAAATATGCAAAATTTCATGTTGTTACTAACAGTGTTGGTGGCACTGATTTTGTAGAACTCTGTCTTAGGGTTTTATCTAATCAATTTTCTAGTTTGCCAAAACTATATTTCTATGTTTATCGTTTGATTACGACAAGATCAGCCGAAGTGATCTTCTTTTCAAAGGAAATAAATCTTTGTGGAACAAATCAAAAATTTGATTTAATGAAACCTTATTTTTGAACCAATTAATTTTGACTTAATGGTATTGTTAAATGGCATAATGATAAATAAACATATGTGTTAATTTATCAAACCAATTTGATAAATTAACACTTATAATATGTCAGTTAAAATGGCACACGAAACCTTTAAAAGGTAATTGAATAGTAAAAAACTTCTTCTAGAAAATCGAAATAAAAACAAAAAATGTATTACTAAGCTAAGAATATCCTTTGCATTGAGATTGTTTTTATTGTGATGAAATATTAGGCACCTATGTACATACCCACAACAAGATGAAACAACCACATTTGTTAAAACATTCGATATACACGAGAAAACAAGGGACAATACTACTTTGTGGGTGAGTTTGTGTCAAAATAAAAACTATCAAATTGAAGAAAATGGAAGACTACATACATATATCATAATATTCACATAATGAGGTTGAAAGTTTATAGATATGGAATATATATACACTTTGAAATGGCGTAAGGGAAATAAGAAGGTGTTTTACTTTATTGATTTGCGTATATTTATTTATCGTGTATAATTCAGAGTTATTAATAAACTGAAATTTATCTATAACTAAGGTCAAAAATGTAATATTATTTTCGATTGGAAATTTTGAAATTTAGAGAATTTTTTGGGTTGTCAAATTCACTAACTTACACGAGAATTTCAAAGGGCAATTTAAATTAATAAACACCTTAATCCCAGTTAGCAAATTATACACTTATCGAGTCATGTGACATCATTACTTCTCTAATGAATATAAATTAGGTAGGTACTCGTAAAAAATATATATAATTCCAGACAAGTTGTGCGAAATAAATTGATAATTCCCAGATGGACAAACTATTACGGTGAAAGGACACTGAAAGTAAGCATACCGAAAATATTTAACACCCTTCCAAGTGGTATGGATAAACTTGATAAAATATCCTCAGTTAAAACTGTAATTAAAAAAAATATTGTAGAAAGTAATTAAAAACATTTGACTCATTTATAAGTATTAATTATATAAAAAACATGTATCTTATACTATAATTTTAATACTGTAACTTAAGGAATGTAATATGTACTTGACCTTTTTGTGTGGGAAACTCACTGATAGCCTTGTAGGCTTGTGAGATCCCAATTATTATGATGTTAACACTTTTATGAAAATAAAATAAAAAATAAATAAATTAAAATTTGTTGATATTTGAATTAGTATCTAATAGTG
This sequence comes from Molanna angustata, assembly GCA_963576475.1. Taxonomy (NCBI): domain Eukaryota; kingdom Metazoa; phylum Arthropoda; class Insecta; order Trichoptera; family Molannidae; genus Molanna; species Molanna angustata. The sequence goes on along the minus strand of OY754974.1, from coordinate 21,507,591 downwards.
TTTTGAAACTAATATTTATTATTACTAGTGATTCGTTGAATTTGAGTTTTATTTTTGCATTTCCGAAATTGTTGAAAGTTTTAATCCGCCGGTGGCGCGGATGAGACATACAGAAGAATACGAGACGAGACGAGACGGGACGGGATGAGACGAGACTGGGTGTATCATGGCAGTGTGTATTTACCAAGGTAGGTATATCCATAACGCGGGCCAACATTCATATGAGTGGGCAAAAGATAAATAGCCCAGTTCATCGCCGGGAGCTGGCAATAAACGTGACCCCAACCCTGCCGACCTACGCACGACAGACATAACAAGATTACTGTCACCGCACATACATACATACATACACACTCGAGAGAAATTCCTTCAAACTGTGATGTGAGCGCTCCTAGCTCCGAATTCTGACAAACTGTATGTGTGTGTGATGGACGACTAGCAAAATTCTATCATCATAAGATTCACATGTTACAAGAATATGTTTGCCCGAAGGGTAATAAAGAAAATACTAATAAGTATAGGTACATACAAGCACTTACATACATAGGTGCATACCATCACGCCATGTTCCTCGCTAAGTAGGCAGAGAGAACAGGAGACATTTTTCTATCTAGACACGCATCATCGCCTCATAAATGTTCGTCTGATATTCACGCTTCTAATATTTCCCTCTTTCAGGATCGTTTACATGGACGTACCATAATTTTCTAGGACGACCCCGACCACTAATTCCATGTACAAGTACCATTATAAACTAAATTCTTTGTCTAGCAATCTATCAGAAAATCTCAAAATAAATAGGTGACGGGTACTCCGATTGAGCATTGTCCTTGGAATCAGGGGCGTGCCTAGAACCTTTGGACTAGACAATCCCTGAAAGAAAATTACGAAATTTCGAAAATCAAATGTTTTTTAAGGATCATTGTTCATTCCAGTAGCCATGAAAAATATTATTTTAATCACATGCCAAAATAATATTTACTTTTATGGCCCAGTAAAGCACCGTATCTACATAAGGATCAATCGTTTAATTCAGGTTTTTAATCTTGTAGTATAGTTGCGATAAAACTAATAAAAAATATTAGTTCTTGAATTTAACATATATTCATAGGTAAGCCAAGATTTTCGGCTTCTGCAAGCAATTCCGCTTCTGCTTGGAATTATTTTGAGGATGTGTATATGTAGGCAAACTTTGTTGAAAAAAAATACTAAGCCGTTTTGTCTAAGCATTCATTCATACGATAACGGCATATAGTACAATATGAGGTAATTATTTTGGGTAAATAAGTAAATTAAATTACCTACCTAATTTACTGCAGTTATGATACTTGTTACCATAGTTTTGTATATTTAACATTGACTCTGGTTGTGGCTGGAAGAAATTACCATTAGGCAATAAGCCTGCCAGTGTACTTATTATATGTATAGAAACTAAAAAAAAAAAAAATACAACATCATACTGATTTTTATGTTGTAGTTTCTAAAGACATATTTTATAAAATATGTTCATATGAGTTGTTGGACTGTAGTAAAAAAAATATATATAGCATATGTTTATGCTGTTTTTGGAGTAATTAATTATATTTTCTTACGAATACAGAAAAATCAAACCATGCGTGTCAATTTAAATGCATTGTTTTTTTATGACCGCATTGATAATTGCCAAAAATCTATATACATTTTTAATAGAAAAATAGGTAGGTATATGATTCCATCGATGTTTTTCGTTATTTTCTTTTATATTTGATGTCAATCAGTTAAGTCAATGCTCATTATATTGTAAGGAAAGATATTAAGTATATTGATAAAAATACTCCATTAAACACAAAAAATATTTTATCGGGTATTAAAATGGCCTGTCTTACGTTTAATGATGAACAAAGCTTTTTGCCAGAAATTTCATTATATCGATGAGCAAAAATGATTGCTAAACATTTTGTAAATTTCGATTCGCTGCTAAATTAGTAAAATTGGAATTTGTCTTTCGTTCTTTTGTTAAGCTTCATTTAATAAAAAGCAAACAGGTACAAAATACATCTCTATTTAAATTTATGTCAAATGATGCAAACCGGACAAATGATGTTACTAAAACATACACATGAGATCCAACTGTCGATGGCGATAGTATGTATATATAATTGAAGAATACGTACCAAACTATACATTTTAAGATATTTTGTTTTCGATATATAACATGTAGGTATGTATGTCAGGATAGGATAGTATGGAGGTCAGTCTGTTTTTCTTACCCAGAATATGAACACAGGATGATGGTATGCATTTATGTTTGTGAATTAAGTATCAAACTATTAAATCTTCTTAGATATTGTGTATAGGCCACTGCCATACAAATTGTATGAAGCGATGTCGTCACTAAATTCAATTTTAATAAAATTTGATTAAAAAAGTTTGAGGTGTACTATTACAATGTTAATATTTTTTATAGAAAATTAAATTATCTAGTTGAGGTGTTTCGGCTTTTTTCTATATATTCGGCTTTTTTCGATTACTGATAATGAATTTGGATAATATTTAAATTAAATATAACTTACTCGATGGATGGACAGTGTTGATGCCGATGCTTCCACAATAGATATTAGAAACTGGAAAACGAAGGCAACAGACAGACGGGAATGTAGGAGAATCCTGGATTCAGCCAAGGCCCACCCAGGGCTGTCGAGCTTTTGATGATGATGATGAAATCAATCCAATGGCGATATTAATATCGAGTATTTCACAACATGTATAGCAGTTACAATTAAATTTCAAAAAGACAAAATTGTTCAATTTTATCATAATATCAAATGAATTAAGGTGGATTCATAAGTTGCCATCGGTTATACACAAATTCTGAAAGTTTTGGAGCTCTAACAGTAGGTAAATACGCTTTAAAAATGATGATAAAGGCAATACTTTTTGCATCGATCAAGAAATGATGTTTGGTCTTTGATAAACTCGATGTTCATCATTACAAACAATAATTATCGATTCTCAAATCAACATGAACAGGTATTTTTTTTTGTACGGCAATTAAATCTTTCGTAATTAAGTACGTACTAAATTTCAGTTGGTACTCGTATATACGTTATAAAACCAAATTAACTTTTGACACTTTTACTGATAAACTTTATATATTATAAGTTATTACATTAACGCTGTAAAGGATTTATTAAGGGGTGCTCATTTACTGTTTGTGAGACAATCAACATAAAGTCGAGAATTATTTAGACAAAGTATTATTTTATGAACATGTACCTTCCATAAATTAACATCTAAAAGGGAAATATCATCATTATGTAGAAATTTATGTATTACCTACTAACTGTTTAAATCAAAATCAAAACAACAAATAAGCTTAATAAATAAAAGTACATAGTAATCTTCCTCCACAGCTCCCTATCCTGGGCAGACCGCATCCATCCGCCTCCAGCCACTCGTCTAATATCATCAGACTACCTTGTTTGAGACCTTCCGACACTTCTTTTGCCCATTCTATGTCGCCATTCTAACACTTTCTTAGTCTATCTGGAGTCTGTAGTTCGGGCGACATTCGCTGATAGACTCAGCTTTGAGTAAATGAATCCATAGTATTAAAATATAACGTTTTTCAACAAATATATTTTTTTAATTCGATCCAGAAATACGCCTGCAAATTGGAGTAAAATTATGGCGAAAAATCTAGAAACATTACAACATAACATTTGAAATATTATGTAATCGTTTTAAAAAAACGAAATGAAATAATAATAATAAATTGCTAGCTCAGTTTCGCCGGAAATAAAATATTATAAAATAACGAACGTTTGATCAACATATTTTAATTCTTATAGATGAGGAGAATAACAGAAATTATGTAACTGTATCTACTCATTAAGTACGTTTAAATAGATACAATAATTCCTTGGTAAGTAAATGCTTGAGTAATTATTATTTGAGGTGCGACATGATCTTGAGATGGTGCTTGCTGAGAGAGCTGAATGTTAACAAGGGCAAAAGGCTAAAAATGCAATTTTCTCCAAAATTTATACCGATCGTTATTTTTTTGCTAATCTCTTCTACTGGAACGTCATTAATCTTAGTCGGTGTAGAAGGCAGGGAGGTTTGTGCTGTGCAAACGAGCGGTATCAAAGAGAGAAGGGATGAGGAGATATAGGGAGAAAAAAAGAGGAAGACTACAACTACAAGTATAGGTATACCTAATATTGCTATAATGATATGAAAAAAAATATTTTTACTTATCACGATCTATCAATATGAAAATAAAGAATGATTTTAATAGACAACATTATTAAGATCTTTTCCATCTTCTTTAGCAACAGTTCCTACCTTACTTCCCTCATTAGTTTGATCAGTGTTATTTTCTTTCGTCTATGTATTTTATCTAAGTTATAATTTACTATTGTGCCAAAATTAACTTAAGAGACTTTACCTACGTTGCTCGGATTGGTTGGCCTGATGGCAAAATCCCACCTTTCTGCACTTGCTGTATATGAAGATAAATAAAAAGTCCCACTTTTTTCTCATAGTTAATTGATAAAGTTTGGAAAAGCAATATTCTTTGACGATCTTTAAAAACTCGCAGATGTTGTCATGAGATTCATTTTAATTTTTTTTCCAATCACTATTCTGTTGATTTCTTCTTCTTTGTCCATTCCCGTCTTACTGCCCGTTCCCACTGGTCGTGTGTCGTGCACGACAATCTCTTCCCCGCTGGCTCTCCTTGGTCATTCGTAAACACATCGCGGTAGTGAGTGTATTGTGTTGTGTAGATTGTCGAATATTAGCTCCACCTACTTATAAAAAATAGTGTCTCGACACCCGACAAGTGGGAACAGAGGCACGATTTACGTTAAAAAATCGTGCCCCGACACACGACAAGTGGGAACAGAGGAACGACATAGATAAAAAAACGTGTGTCGACACACGACAAGTGGGAACGGTACGCAATCGCCACTGTCACTGTCCTGGCTCGTCAAGGATATCTATCTATACGGTCCTCTATTCTACTCTTCTGTTGACCAGTAAATAAATAAATTAATTTGATTTATTATTAAAAATCCTTTTTTACAAGTATAATGATATCATAAGTAGGTACAATATAAGTTGATAAAGTAGCAAATAAAATGTATAATACTACAATTAAGTTAAACGTTAAAAGCAAGATAAGGGTACTCTACTAGGTTATGAGTAGCGTTACCTATAAAGCAAGGGGGTGAGTCTGGTCAACCGGCGAAATCAAAATCCATATCATGGATATAATTATCTTTCTATGGGTCTGAAATAAAAATTGCGTCAGAGATTGGATTTATGACATGTACTATAGCTGACATTAGGACCTGGTTAATCTATTTTGTGTGAGCCCATATGTTTGTTGAGGTAATGATTGTGAGTACAGAAAGTTGAGATTGTGTACATATTTAGTATGGAACGGGAAGAATCACCTGGTTCATAATTGCATATAATTGTCAATAAAAATTGTAAACTGCTAGCCCTAGAACAGGATTTTCTAGTTGGGCAGCAGTAATCTACTTATTGTTATCATTATATATACGGTGTGATAAAAGGTAAATAAATAAATAAATAATCTTATGGAGTTCTATAATATCTTAAAATATAGACTTCAGATCTACCTTCATTGTAGTTCAGTTTGCGTTTATTTACCTCTTCGTTTATAATTTAAAATCTGTGTATTATTTTATCAAAACTTGTGTTTTTTTATCTTAAAAGAATCCTTTCAGTGTTAGATTTATGATGGTGTATTTTTAATCTGTGTTTTGGCTGTTTTTTCTAGTTTTTTTTGTGTTTTTAGTTTTTTTTTATCGTAGTTGAAAAATATTTTGATTTTTTTTTTGTTTGTTTGTGTACTTTATATATATCATTGGAAAGACAATTTTTCGGTGATTTCAATGATATATATCATTAGTAATATTTTATTGTGTTAATAGTATTTTATGCGATTTTAATATTTTTTTTTGACATTTCTAAGTACGCTGCTCGTGTGTGTTGTGCTGCGCCACTGACCTTGGTGTCACTGGATGCAGAATTAAATTCTACGCAAAAAAGTTCGTGACAGTTAGTGTGTGCCTACTACCGTTGAGTAGATATTGACGTTTTTCTGCTTTCGCCATACTGGCGCTTACGCCCTTTCTACGCTACATCGACTCAGCTCAGTTTTATTTTACCTATTTAATAATATTAACTTCTAGTACCAAGTAGGCACCTACATATAATTTGTTTATATTTTTATCAATTCCGTGTATTTATTTGTTGCTTGGTTGTATATTGCTTGTTTGATCCGTACCGCACGACGGGACGCTTTGTTGCTCTATACTTTTGGGTTAGGTTGGATATATAGGTCGTATAGGATTGTATAGGATAGTTTGATCTCATAGTTGTTTTCCATCAGGACAGGTGCGACACTGCTCTTAGTTGGTTGCGGTTGCGGGTTGAACGGCTTTTGCATAATTTAATTTCTATCTTTTTTTTAAACTCTTCGCTCATACACATTAACTACTTTAAACAATTTATTTTATTTTTAAAGGTTTATTTTTCTTGTATATTCGTATAATATACCTATTCATTATTTTGTTTTTAACTTTCCAACGGTAGTTTGCATACACAGATTTGTTCATTATTTGTTGTTTTATCTTCTTCTTTGTAATTACATTAACATTTGAATTTCGATTTTATAACGATTTGTTGTTTACGGAGTGCCTTTTTCATTATCTTAAATTGATCATCTAGGGTAACAGTTCTGTTGAGATCTAAAATGGTCAAAACGAAACGTACCCGGAAGAGAATTCGCAAGACACTGGAATCTCTGTCACCAGTAACCCCGTCACCGCCTATTAATAGAATCAGAATGTCCAGCCCTGAAGCTTCGTCTGTCTCCGCTGAGAACCACATTGTGGTGACTCGCGTTGAGACCTCGAAGCAGTGCAGCAGTCCTCCGACACAGTCCGAGCCAGTATCGAATCCAGCAACACCATCTTCTCGCGATGAAGTACTGTCAGTACCAGGTTTCGAGCCAATCATTTATACTGCCTATGAAGCTATGTCTGCCCTACAAGACTCTTTAGCCACCTCAGATATGCCTAAAGATCAACAATTGGAGGTAAGTCGTAAAATAAATATTCTTCTTGCTATCATTGGACGAAATGACAGTCGCATGGCGGAATCATTGGGACGAGAAGCAGTTCTCAACGAACGCATCAGTGCTCTGATCAGAGAGAAACAGGGATTGCAATCTCACATCGAGACTCTCGAACTCGAGATGCGCCCTGTGATGCAAACTATTGCTGACAACGTTGTCACAAAACAATGTGATAGCTTTGCTTCGCGTTCGGCCGTAAGTGGCCCTCCGCCGATTACCAGAATCGGCTTCCCAGCGTTACCAGCCAAGCCCGCCGTTTGCATTTTCCCGACTAGAGATGATATAAGTTCCTCGGTAGAAACAAGGCGAGTGCTCAAAACAACGTTAAAGCCCAGTGAAATCGGTGCGCAAGTTACGAGCGTACGAAATATAAGAGGAAAAGGCATTGTTGTCAACACTGCCACTACCGCTGACTCCTTGAAACTCCTCAATGCACCGGCTTTAAAATCTTCCAAAGACCTCAGCGTCCGACTTGCTTCGAAACGAAACCCCAGATTACGCTTCAGTTTTGTTCCGCGTGACATGTCTCACGAGGAGTTCTTGGGTCTGGCGTTTTTGTCCGTCCCGGATATGGGCATAAACCAGGATGAATTTGTTAAGAGTGCTAGTTTCAGCCACTTTATGGGACCTCGCACTGGGCCTACCTGTGACAGAGTGTTTGAAGTACCGCCGACAATAAGACACAAACTCATTGAGTGCGGAAGAGTCTTTGTTGAATGGAGCGTGTGTAAGGTCAGAGACTTCATACCAATAAGTGTGTGCTCAAGATGCCGGATGTATGGCCATACAAGTAAGTTCTGCAAAGATCCCCCTCGCTGCGGCCATTGTGCTTCTGGTGAGCACGATTTTTCAGTATGTCCTGCTAAAGACAGTCCACCAATTTGTGCGGTCTGTTCATTTTTCAAAAAACCAGCCTCTCACAAATCTGGTTCTGATGAATGTCCAGCATTCCAGGCATCGTTGAGCCGCGCCCTATTGACAGTTGATTATGGCCAGTAGCATATCCGTATCAACAGGTCTCAGAATCGGACAGCTCAATCTGGGCCGACGTCGTGCTGCCACCTTGGAGCTTAAACAACTCGCCCATCAACTGAATATCGATATCTGTCTAGTTCAGGAACCATACACTGGCGACGGCTCTATGTGTGTGACGGATTCAGACTTCCGTATAATTTCTGCCACTTGCTGTTCCATGGATTTACCCCCTCTAGCTTCAATAATTATTTTTAATTCTTCAATATCTTATATTTTATTAGATCATCTTTCCTCGAGCACTACAGTCGTGCTTGAAATTTCTCTTTCAGGTAAATCCATGTACCTAGTTTCAACCTACTTCAAATTTGGCGACCCGATAGAGCCATATGTGTGCTTTCTAGATAATGTAATGAGTCATCTAGGCGGAGATTCCATCTTGATTGGCGGTGACTTCAATGCTGAGTCCCCTCTATGGTGTCATTCTACCACTGCAGGGTCTAGGAAAGCAAAAAGAGGTGAACTCTGTGAGGACTTCATAGCTCGGCACGAGCTTTCCGTTATCAATGATCCCTTTAGTCCTCCCACTTTTTCTGGTGCGGTTGGGTTTGGCCACATCGATGTCACTTTGGCTTCGGCTCAAATAGCTCAAAAGACTTCCTCCTGGCGTGTTTATACAGATTATTCGGGTAGCGATCACGAACTTATTGTCTTTACAATTTCTACTTCACCTACTGACTCGGTTCAAAAGTCTCATATTCCAAGGCGTTTTCGCACGAGGTGTGAGCGCATTGTCGAATTTGATGCTGAATTTATTCGATTTCTGAATCGCTTTAACCCAAATGCTATGTCTATATCTGATACTGCTTCTGATTTCACTAACAATATCATTATATGTGCAGAAAAGTCAATTGGCAGATCTACTCCAGAAAAATTAAAACCAAACGCTTGGTGGCACTCAGGACTCGATTCTTTGAAACGCAGCGTTACACGTGCACGTCGAACTCTTAAATTGGGACGCAATAGGAACTTTGCTGAGTTTATTATTCTCGACTTGTACTCTGCTTATAGACGTGCACACAATCTATATAAAAACGAAATTATTCGTGCGAAGAAGGTAAGTTGGCGACGTTTGGTTTCCGAGGTTTCGACTTCAGATCCATGGGGTGCGGTATATCGCGCCGTTTCTTCTGAGAGAGGAAATGGCGCAACAATATCTTGCATCCGCGATGCAACTACTGGTGAGTTCACAACGTCTCTCGATTCAACTGCTTCCGTTTTTCTGGACGCGTTGATTCCATCGGATGATCCGTCTACCGACAATGTTTTTCATAAATGGGTACGTGCTCTTCAACACAACATTCCTCAGACACCCGCTTCGCCACCAGTTTCTGTTGAGGAACTCGATTTAATTATTGGGAACCTTAAACTAAATAAATCCCCAGGCCTCGACCGTATCGACTCTATTTTAATACAAAGATGTTGGCGTTTAGCTCAATTTGAAATGGTTTCCCTCTTAAAAAGATGTTTAGACGAAGGCTGTTTTCCAGACTGTTGGAAAACGGGCCTCATGACTATAATTCCCAAACGATGCGATCGTCCTAGCACGGACCCAAAAGCATATAGACCTGTTACTCTCCTGCCTATTCTGGGCAAGATTCTGGAAAGACTTATATGCAGTAGAATTGAATCCCATCTTTCTAACTCATGTCCACTTTCTTCTCGCCAATTTGGCTTCCGACCTGGAATTTCAACAGTCGATGCTATAAATTATATGTCAGAATTTGTAAGACATTCTGACGAAAAATATGTTATTGCTATTTCCCTTGACATTAGTGGTGCATTTGACAATGCTTGGTGGCCGCTCATTTTGCATAAACTGAAGTCAAGGAATATACCCCGCAATATATATCTGATAGTTAAGAGTTACTTTGAAAATCGCCGCATAGTCCTGCCTGGGGGACAATTTCTACATACGCGACAGGTAAGCATTGGATGTCCTCAGGGTTCTGTTCTCGGTCCACTTCTCTGGAACATTCTTTTTGATGACTTGCTGGATCTTCCTCTCTCCAGTAATTGTACGATTCAAGCGTATGCCGATGATGCATACATCCTCGTCCGTGGTAATTCCCGTAGATTTATTGAGAACTCAGCTACTCAAGCTCTTTCCTTAGTTTCCGACTGGGGTGTAAAAAATAAACTTTGCTTCGCTCCTAATAAGACATATGGCTTGGTTTTCAAAGGCTTACTACGTAGACAGCCGTCTATTAAGTTCTCTGGAAGAAATGTAAGTTTTCGGGACCAAATCACTTGCCTAGGAGTTGTTCTGGAAAGAGGACCAAATTTTAAAAACCATGCTCGATTGTGTGTCGACAAAGCTAAGTCAGCTTTTTTAAAGATCTCACACATCGCCAAGGCACACTGGGGTTTACAGTTTCAAGTATCCTGTCTTTTCTATAAGGCAGTTTACCTCGGCATTGCTTGCTATGCAGCAGGATGTTGGTCTCACGCCTGTGAGCTTCAACATATACGTAGAATTTTGCTCTCAGGCCAACGATTCGCTCTCATCGCTTTATCCAAAGCATATGGAACGAGTCCCACTGAAGCACTGCCAATTTTGACAGGCATGACTCCCCTTGATCTGGAACTTCAGCGTAGAGGGGCTGTTTTCAACCTTACGCGGGGCTGTTCTTCTATGATCGGAAATATTCCTCTCTTCCCTCCAGAGGGTCGAGTGTCACGCGGCTTTGTTGAAAGGACTGTAAATGAAAATTTGCAGAACATCTGGCAGACTCGCTGGACGGCCTGCTCAGTGGGAAGAATTACCTACTTATTTTTTCCCGACGTGAGGTATCGTCTTAAATCTCCCTGGGTTGTTCCAGACTTTTGGACTTCCCAATTTTTCACAGGACACGGAAACTTTAAAAGTTATCTTCACCGATTTAACATTGCCTCATCTGCTTCATGTCATTTCTGTCAATACCCGGACCAAACTTCGGAACATATCCTTTGGGAATGTTGCCACCCAATGGTGTCCTCATATAGATCGGAGCTCCTCGTTGCTGTCCGTGGGCCTCTTCAAGGTCCCATTGGTCATGCGGATTTTGTGATCTCGAAGAAAAATTATAAAGCTTTTAAGGTTTTCTGTCATAGATATGGTGCCTTACTTTTAGAAGATTCCCGTTAAATTAATTATTTCCAGAGATCTTTGTCACTTCTCTGATGGTCTGCATGTAGGGGGATCTGAGGTCATAGACAGTCCACGGGTGTGAATTTTCTGTTCGCACTCGTTGATTGTTTCTTTTTGCACTATGGTGCCGAGATTGCTAATCTAGAGGGCTCCATGAGCTACTTTTCGTGCTATGCATTTTTTTTTGTCGTTCACTTAGCGTTCTGTGAAGGGGCCGATTACAGTCCCCATAGGCAGAGCGGGTGGTGGTGGGAGTAGCGAAAAAATATCTTAAAATGTTATAGAGCTCCATAAAAAAATTATATCCATGATATGGGTAAACATGTATGTTTTTGATTCCACCTGTAGACTAGACTTACCCCCCAGTTCTATTTCTTTTATTTATCATAGTGAAAGTTATTTTTTATAAGGTTTAGTGGTTGGTTGAAATGAGATAGAAATGCAAGGGTACGTATTAGTGCAGTGTGAAATATTTAATTCATTCCATTTAATTAAATATATTAAGTTATGTTAAAATCAATACTATTTTATTATATTTGAATACGTTGTAAATATACAAAAGATAAATCTGGTGTTTAAGTAACACAAATGAGCGCATACAAATTTAATCTAGTTAGGGGCAGAGGAAGACATGTAGGAAGATTGGTAGGTAAGTATAATTTAATGGCAAATGTACCGCTAGAAATTCCAATTGCTTATGTATGTATATACAGAGAGGAAAGGAAAGGATAGGATAGGATAGGATAGGGCGGAGAGAGAAGTAGGGACTTAGAGAGATGGTGTGGGGAGATTTACTACTCTGATTAGTGTACACACTTAATTACCTACCCTTTGTTTCCCCTTTTTTTCCTTTTTTAGCTCCACACAAAAGATAATGTATTTAAAGAACACGTGTAATTGCCACAAAACAAAATATCCTCATTTTCTAACTTTGCTTATGTTTACACGAATACCAACTACAATTACGTTGTCACAATCCATACCAATATAAAAAAAATACTTATCAAATAATATCTGATTATTCCGTCTGTGTCCTTTATTAAAGCTAATATTGTTTTCTCATAATTTTAAAAGAAAACAAAGAAGTTTCAATTATTTCGAAATCTACATCTTCTATTTATTATAAATCGATACATCTTGAAAAATAAAAAAAAACAAGAAGAAGTTTAAAAACAGACGTCTTCTTAAATCTCAAAATGTAGCAAATTAAAACTCGATAAACCTAACATAATCATTCACTTTTTTAAAAATGTATATGTCCTTGTTAAACAAGTACATATACATCTTCCTACGTTCCCCAAAATAAGCAAATAAATGCTTGTGCTATAGGCGAACGAAATCGGTCGAGGCAGGATTCGAACTCGCGACGACTGGATTACTAGTCCAGCGCGCTAACCGTTCTGCCATCGACCCATCTAAATATTCATTATATTCGAACGTACTTAAGGTATTTAAAATTATTTTAAAAATGTCAAATTAAATCTGAAAATGAAGCAATTCATTTTGAAAAACTACCTTTAAATCGTGGACGCCATATTGTTTTCTCATAATTTCAAAAGAAAACAAAGAAGTTTAATTTATTTCGAAATCTCCACCTTTTAATTAGTATGAATCGATATCCATCTTGAAAAATCAAAAAAAGAACAAGAAGAAGTTTAAGAACAGACGTCTTCTTATATCTCAAAATGTAGCAAATTAGAACTAAATAATTACCGCTTATTTTGTAATATTTCGTTTTAATCACTGTCGACTTATTGGATTTCTCCTAGTATCTTGAAATAAAAAAATAAGGCAATTGGTTCGTCGCCATAAACGAACATTTTTTTACTCACGCAATTTATTTAACTCAAACGAAAAAAGAAAAAAAAATTCTGATGTAAAAAATAGTTTCCGCACGGTGAATTGTCCATACGGTCAATTGTCCATACGATATATTGTCCTCACGGTCAATTGTCCGTACGGTCAACTGTCCCCACGGCCAATTGTCCTCACGGCCAACTGTCCCCACGGCCAATTGTCCTCACGGCCAACTGTCCTCACGGCCAACTGTCCTCACGGTCAATTGTCCTCACGGTAAATTGTCCCCACGGTAAATTGTCCTCACCATAAATTGTCCATACGGTAAAAAGGGCGTACGGTCAATTGTCCACGGCCAATCGGCTACGGCCAATTGTCCAGACACGGTTCATTATTATGTCGTGACCATTAGAATGGCATTTTGAACGAACGAAGCGTATAAGCCATCAAATGAGAGATTTACTATAATTCATTTCTAAAGCTAATATTGCTTCTTTGGGCTGGAAACACCGATTACTTGGAAGAAATTGACATATTGCAATAAACTCGCCACTTGTGAAGTGTTTATAACTATGTCATGACTATTGGAATGGCATTTTGAAGGAAGAAAGCGTAAGACGCTTGAACATGTTTGAGAAGATGCAGAATGTCTGCCAGGATTGAGTCATGGCGCTCGATTCTCTCTGCCTACTACGTTAGAAGCATGGCGTGATCATGAGTGAGATTTATAATATGTCCAAAATTCAATGGAAAAGAAAAAAGTTATTTAAAAACACGAATGAATAAATTCAACAGTCCATTGCAAAATGCACAGAGGCAATCGAACGAAGAAATAACCAAATGGTAAATAAAACGTTCGATTCTTATCCGATTTTCCCGCCGAAACAAATTAGCCCATTCCGAGGGTGCTAATGTTACATTGTTTTTCTTCCGCTTCTTCTATCTGTCGTTTCCTCAATCCGTTTGAGGGAGGGGGGGTTGAAGGAATACGGGGGATGGAAAGGGGGCATTGAGGCAAGGAAAAGAAAGAAAGGGAAAGGGGCCATGAGAGGAAATGAACGAACATCCGATCAGAGCAGGTGATAATGAAACCGATTGCCTGATTGATATTTATTTGGGATGGAATGAATTGGGTTTTTACGCCACCACCGGTAGCTGAAGAAACACTCCACTCAGTTGAAATACCGTAATGAAATACAAACGAAAGCGTTCAGAAGTAGCAGTACATTTGTAAATTTTATATAAAATCACATGTTAGTAGTATTTTAAAACAGAATATTGATATGTTAGCTGTGAGGCACCGGCTTAGAATAGTGCTTCCATTCTTTTAAATCATTGTTTACGAGTGTCCTGTAAGAGCCGGGTAATCGAAAATACAACAGGCAACAATAACATCTCACATAGTTCAGCAATGAGGTTCACCACCCATTCTGAATGTAGTGCCTTTTTTGGTGAAACGAGACTGGTGTGTGGGTATACATAGATGTTTTGTTCTCCCTTTTATAAGGCAATGCACACCCGCACACCTTTCGCTGGTTACCCCACATTGTGGGATATGCCGTGATGGTATGAATGAATGAATGAATATTCATATATGTTAATTACATCAGAGGAAGAATTTTTATGCGAAAAATAACGAAACATTATAAATATTAACTGACTAACTTTTAAAATATCTCAATAGAGATGTAGTTGGAATATTATAGAATAATCAGGAACTCAAGGCTCCTACAAGGCTTATGACCTGTCATCGGCTGATTTACGTGATCACTTTATCCGCTTGCGCAACGTTCACCAATTATGCCTTCTTATCAATTCCCATATCAATGTAATTTTTGGAAAGTTCTATATATTTGAATAATGTGAAACAATTCATTTGAAAATGATGCAGTAATACTATTACCATCTATGAAGTAACGAAGAAACCTTTTTTGTAACACCATCTATTGAAAAATTGGTTTTATTGTAAACAATGAAAGCAACATATTAATTTGTTGGTTTCATGATATTTTGTGAATTATAAATAATTGAGTGCCAATACAAGTATCTTCAATATTTAAGTTTGATATTTTTGGATGTATTTTATGAATACCGTTTCAATTATAGGAATAGGTAGGTATATAAAATACCATATTAATCATTCGAAAACATCATGATGAAATTCATTGTAAACATTTTCTACATGATCCCTAAAGGGCATAATATATGTTATCGCCTTATTTAACGTACTAAAACCAATGCCGATTTTAATTCAATTACTAACTAACTTCCTTCTAGCCTCAGTTCCTCTATTTATACTGCACATCAATGAATATTTCATAGTATCGAGCACGGTATTGAGATAAAATTCACTCTATATAGTTGTTACCGTGTATCAGAGATGTAATATTATAATATCCGGAAGTCTAACAAAGAACTTGAATAAAAATAATACAAAAAAAACACCTGATTACCCAACTCTGCAACTATTCCAAGATTTCAAGACACCTTCCGTATAAATACTTTTTAAAAGAATAGCTACAAATCACATATTTAAAGTATACTTCATAAATGAAATGCATTCCCCTGAATATACTAGTGATAAATAGAACTAAAGATAGTATCAAATTCCAAAAATATATACCACGACTGGCCAACATCAGTACTCATACAGGAGGATCAAATGGTACAGTCAATTTAATTATATACATACATAAATGTAAAATCACAAAACACTGTTCAACAAAAAGTAAAGACGTCACTAAACTAAACTTAAAACCTAACTGTCGAATTCATTATTCTGAGCAACTGTCGAATTTATCTACGACTTTATTCTGTATAAGTCTGTATAAATGTCCAGTGTATAAATGTCCATTTTGACAGTATAGTTACAACTATAACATTAAACTATAAAAATAACACATTTGTCCTTAGATTATCTTAACTTATATTTACTATGAAAATATGTTTGGTGCGAAATTCCGCTTCGAAACACAAGCGTTACTTTACACGAAGCGTAATATTAAGAAATTATGTTATTTACTGTATTATTTATTGTACTGTTTTAATAAAAATTGAAATTTTGAATAAATAATGCTCAGCAAGACACGGATAATTTATGTCCAAGATCTTTTGATGACGTACATATGTAAAGTCTATGCAGTAATACTGAGAGTTGGAAACACGTAATTTTCAATATTCCCGATAATGTTTATTTTGATTCTGTCGTTGAGTTGACGTGTGTATAAATATATTGTATTCCCATACATCTGTAGTAGGTCCAAAATTAAATAGTGAATGCGATCCATATCAAGTCCCCTTCAACATTCATCATTGATTTAAATCGAAATTGTATTTGACAATGAGTCAATGAAATGGGTAATGGAATTTTCGTCACCCCATTGATAAATTTTCCCATTTCTAGCTACCATCTTGCTACATCAAAGATCACAACGAATTTACTGCACATTCGAGATTATTATATACATACGTGTTTTATCGTAATATCTGCATGCTAGTGATCGTTCAGATGTCAAAATCAACCGTAATTCATTATTTTTTTTAAAGTTTGAAAAGTCATCATGTATTCATTAGGGGTACAAAATATTCTCCTCATGTATTGCAAATAAATTTGATTGTTTTAGTTTCTTCTTTCTGATTCTTTAGTTTCTAATATGGGGCACTTGTTGGCGATTTGCTCACGACATATAATATTAGAGATCATCTCCACCACCGGTATTAAGGCCCTAGTATACCCTGGGAATACGGATGTACGCAAAATGCACACTAAATTAGCTTCTAATGTATGAAACACGAGAAAATACTGTCTATCACCTGATATGTGATATACAACATTTTATCGTGCAAAAATGGTAAAATTTAAAGGTTTTTTTTAAATAACAAGAAGAGTTATTGAAATATTATAATAATAAAAAACTCAACCGGTTGATTTTCATATTCTCTATCGAATAAAGTAAAAATATACTTCATAGGACTTGTAATTTTTTAGTTAGGTACTTACAATAAAAAAAATAAAAAAAGGTTTTACTAAAACTAATTTTACAAGAAAAGTATTAAACAAATTCGAAATTCAAAAAAATCATGCAATAGATTAAAGATGTACATACAAACTGTTCCTTATTTCAAAGACATATCTTTTGAGGGTATTAGGGAAATTATTTTCAAAATATAATGTATAGCCTACTATAGCCTTTTAAGATATAGCTTCTTATAGCAAGCAGTTCGCTCGTATTTGTTCATGTGCTAAAATCAAATCAATTTCAAATATCAATCATTTTTTTACAATTGCTTGAGCCCTCCCTGAATTTAGTTTTTGTTTTTACAATTTTAATTTAAATTTTACAGCACTATTCCGCCTCTATTGGTGGCTGTGTCCTAATATAATTAAAAATTAAAATACATATTTGACAATCATTTTATAAAAAATATATCTAATTATATTTTTTTATTTGATGAACTTTTTTCCGAGTGACAATCGCAATTAAAATATTGTTAATTAATGGAATTTCGATTTATCAAATATCACTGATATGTCCCAATCATTGGCATATGAAACATTATTTAAAAACATTAACATAGACTTGTTCAATTAAATTTTACGAACAAAATATGGATTCCCATTGATGGTGATAATATATGTGTATTGCAATGAACTAGTTCAAATTAGTTATTTAGTAAAATTATAAAAAAAAATGTTTTAATTTCATTTTAGTGATTTTCATACTTTTTAGTTTAAAGTAAAATCTTTTATAGATACAATGAAATAATATCGATCTAATCAATTGGAATCGATCTTATTGGGTTGCCTTTATATACAATATACTGAAACGATTTAGAAAAGATAATTATCTTTTGACTGATTCATTATATAAATCAAGGTCTAATGGATTCATAATATGTATCAAAGAAAAGTACTTCCTCTGTGTATGTATGTAGGTAGGTTTGCCTTGTGAGGTGGGTTAGAAGTATGGCAAGCGATGGGTGTATTATCTCCAAATCCAATTCTCAACTGACAATAGTATGGAAGGTATCCATTATTTACACCCCGATGTATTGATATTCTTTCGCCCTTTCGATTTGTGCCATCCCCTTTAGTTTGAAAAGGGTGCGATTCAAATATTCTTAAAATATATATATTGGAGAATGTAATAAGATTTTTCCTCAGTGCACTCTAAGCACCACAAAAACAACTAATTTTAAAACATTTCAATGGAAAATGCGGATTATTGTACACACAAAGAAACGTGAATGACAACATATCTTCAACAATGAGGATTATGCGTATTATTTGAATACATTGGACAATATACCTACTCGAGAAACAATGTAGGTAGTCTGCCATGAATAGTATTAGTACAGCATGTTATGATGATAGTTAGTAAAAAATCTTAATAATCTAAGTTATACGACAGTCCGCTGAGTTTAAAAAAACTTCCAGCGAATCTCTGGACACCGTCCACTTGAAAAAAGATGAAGGGAAATGGACCCGGTCTTCCCAAAAAAATGCCTGTATCAAACTATTAGAAGAATATTGATATAAAATATTGATTGTAATTTTTGAAGCGATATTTTATGATATCTGACTGCGTTATTCAATAAATTTTGGTTTGTAAATGAACAATTATTGAATTTTAGTGAATTTTCAAAGAAAGGATATATTTTATTATTCGCTGTGAGATCTAAAATAATTAAAAACAAGATAGTCCCTCCAAAATTTTAAAAAAATTCGCACATTTGTTGAAATTTTACCAACATGTAACTTCATAATTCATCTGGCGGTTTTAATAATATATCATGTTTTTAGTCAATATATTTAGCGTTACCTACTGCCTCTTGAATGGAGGATTTTTACTAATATTTCTGATTATCTACTGGCACTATTTTGATATAATATTTCAAGTGATGATTTGGCACATAGAAATCTTTTCGTTTCCGCGCCGAAATTTCGTTTGAAAGTGATATGATTTCTTTTTGTTATTGGCAAGAGCTCACCAACATCCAAAAGCCATGTAAGATATTGAAAATTTAGAAATCCTTTCGTTGATGGCGCAATCTGAGAATGCTCTGCGAGTTTCCGCTCAACAATTTCAATGTGTGAAATTTCACTTTCGGTGGGAGAATTTCATTTTCTCAAATCAAATTGGACTGCAACGCAAGGCGGCAAAGCGATGTCATTCAATAATGAAAGAAATCTTCGCTTTTGTTTTCATTTAATATTATTCAATGTGCTCTCAGCCGAATCTTTTCTTATTTTTTCCTCAATTGAACAATAAAAATCTAGATACAAATTATAATCAAATATCAACGACACAAGTTCTATGTTGACATCTTGGTCAATCTTCCAAACACAATTCAATTAAATGAAAGTACCTAAGAAATTAAACGATGTTATTATTATTTAGTGATAATGAGATTTATGTAATGGCATTTACAAAATTGTTTACTTTTATAATGCTTCTCGAGCAACTAAAAGGTACAATGTCAAAAATGATTTTAACACGTACCCAATAAGAATTTGCCTCATATTGGATACTTGTGATGATAATATTCTAACAAATCCAGACTGAAAACGTTATTAAAACTGTGTCTTCATCGGGCTTCGAACCCGGGACTTGTTACCCAGGAGTAAGATTTGTACCTGCCTAAATGAACTACAAAGACCGACTTCTGAATGAAGTAGTATATGAACCCACAAGGAAAGGATCATCAATTAACTATCATAGTCTTTACTTTTATCAAACGTCACCATCCTTTTATCAAACGTCACCATCCCTTTATCAAACGTCACCATCCTTTTATCAAACGTCACCATCCTTTTATCAAACGTCACCATCCTTTTATCAAACGTCACTATCCTTTTATCAAACATCACCATCAAGATTAAAATCCTTTTATCAAACGTCACCATCAAGCGCAGCTTGTCATTTATGGTTGACTGTAAGGTCGATGGCTGGCAGAGTGGGTAGGTACTGCTTTTAACTTGTATTCAATGGATAGCGTAGCGGGTGATAGTGAAGTACCAATTAATCTCTCTATTTTTTTAGATGTGCTAATCTGTGTATTAATTATTTACGATTGTCATTATCTCTGTACTAATTATTTCTAAATGTACTAAACTGTTGAAAATTATTTACGTATGTATTTATCTCTGAACTCATTATTTCCAAATGTGTTTATCTGTGTACTTATTATTTATTTAAGCGTTTATCTCTGTGATAATTATTTCTAGATGTGCTAATCTATGTGCCAATTATTTACGCAAGTGTTTATCTCTGTATTGATTATTTCTAGATATGCTGATCTGTGTACTAATTATTTAGGTATGTGCTTATCTCTGTACATATTCTTCTTTCTAGATGTGCTAATCTGCGTACTAACTATTTATGTATGTACTTTTCTCTATAAAATTCATAAGCTAAGGAAAATTAATTACATTTTCTCGTATTTATATGTGGATTAGATACTCAAATATCCAATGAGTAAATAATAATTTATTTATTTAATTAATATTGCTTCTCGGGCAACTAACATTTACTATGTCAAATATTAATTACCCAATAACACGTACCCAATAACAAGTTGCCACATTCTGGAGACTTACGATATCAATCGTCTCATCGATCCAGACTGAAAACACAATTAAAAACTGTGTCTCCACCGGGAATCGAACCCGGGACCTTTGGCTCAGCATTCAGATATCTAACTAACTGATCCACGAAGGCCGACATTTAACGAAATATATTTTATTTTATACGAAAGTGAAAATTCTGCTTCAATTTTGAACAAAAATAATTTCAACACCAAACTTTTCGAATGAATGGTCATCGTGTGTTACAGCTATAATAGCATGTGGCTAGCGAATAATTTGATAAAAATCTGGATTAGATAGCTTTGATAAATCATGGTTGCGTCACACGAGTGTACGTATGTGGGTAAATTTAGTGCAAAAATATGATAGTTAATATTATAATAATCATCCCTCCTTTCCAACTTAAACCTCATTCCTATCTTCGTGCCTCCCTACAGGTCCCAGGTGGCCTCGCCCTTTGGGACTAGCTGACTCACTTTACATACCTAACCTCATTCAAGTAAGGTGGTCACAAAATATACACACATGGGTGTCATAGAAGTAATTTTATCAATGATAATTATCTAAGACGATTTCACTTAACTTGTTTCAAATAAATTAATAGTAGGATATAAAAAACTTTTATGAAGCTGTAGATTTTGTGATCTGTAGAAAAAAGAAAGAAACATATAAATCTGACACCAGCAGTTTAAATGTACATTGTACATATATTTATACCATCAGAACATCAGCAATTTTCTAAATCAGGGCACGTAAGAAGACCGACATTTTTTATTTCATTCATATCATTAATATTTTCCAAGTGACAAAAACCTGGGTTCGATTGCCAGAAGAGGAGAAATTATTGAAATAGATTGTCCAGACTAGTCTAAACAATGCCCCAATAAGGCGAAAAAGCTTTCGACGTAAAATATATTGTACGTAGAGTCAAAAACATATAATAATAATAAATACTTCCTTGCACCCTGCGCAAGTGGCGAGTTTATTGCCAGATGACAATTTCTTCCAACTAACCAGTGTTTCCAGCCCAGAGAAGCAATATTTGCTAGAGAAATGAATTTAAATAAATTTCTCCTCTGCTGGGAATCGAACAAAGAACGCCCGCACTTGTCTTTGTTTTAATTTTAATACAAATCCTAAATAGCTGGTGACCCGTCGACGTTCGTGGCTCAGTTGGTTTGATATCTGACAGCTGATCGAATAGTCCCGTGTTCAAATCCCGGTTGAGACACGGTTTTTAATTGTGTTTTCTCCAGAATGTGGCGTCTTGTTATTGGGAATCTCCAGTCTTGTTATTGGGTGCGTGTTAAATTAATATTTGATGTACTTCCTGTTAGTTGCTCGAGAAGTAATTTATAAAAGACCCCTACGTAGCCACCTTAAAAATATTGAACCACTAGTGTGGGATCCACTTCGTCGTCATACTAATTTGAAAAATAAATTAGAAAAAATGCCCCCTAATAGACGAGCTTACCCCGAATCCGATCTAAATATTTGCATAACCGATAGATTGGTTCTATTATATTGAAAAAAAATGCGATTTTCAGGGACTCTGCCAAATAAAATGTACGTAATGCTATAATCTTTGAATTGGTAATAAAGTAAATAATTTATATTAAACCATGTTCATACATTTTGAGTTCACCTTATAGAGGTTAGGCTCTCCACTCTCCGTATACTTCAGAGTTGGTATTACGAACGTCTAAATGTTTTATGTTGAATGTTCCAGCTATTTTGACTGACTACCTTCATATGACACATTGTGATATACCTAGTTTGAAAAATGTCAACTCACCATCATGTCGTTGACTCGCAAAATTGTACCTATTGACTCGAGTTGTTTTACTCGTGTTCCGGATTCGAATTCCACTAGGAATGAAAAACTTTAAAAATATTTCTCATAATAATTACTTTTTTAGCTGGATACATTGGAATAAATTGTCATTTTGGTAATAAACCTGCCACTTGCACAAGGTGAAAGGGATAGGAAGTATCAGGAGGGTTGATGTTATTAGGAGAATTTCGTTGATTAATAATAAAAAAATATTCGGATCGTATAATGAATTGATTTTGTATTTATCTTTTTTTAATATGGTTACTAATATGCTTACTGGTCTAATTATGTTCATGGTACAGTGGTCACGATTCAATTGGATTTTTCATCTCTTATCTGCTCTGCTGGTAATAATCGGGGTGGAAGGAAGTCGGGCTTGGGTAAGAACGGGAGTAAGTAACAGAGACAACCCCTTATTAAATGCCAATTCAGATGAAGTTTGATAAATATGATTTGCAAACGGGGCTGGCTGCCTCTGGACTAGGGGGATTAATGATGTTAAAGTCGCAAGTCGACAACGATCGATATTCATACACACATGATGACTCCAATCTTGTATGGGAAAATCGTAATGTTCAACAGAGAAAAACAATAACAATTAATGGTGAAGTTCACGTACGTATTTTTATTTGACATGTAATTCTCGTGATTGAAACAAATCAAGACATTAATTAATTTATTTATTTGGGACAGAAACAGCGGGAACAAAATAATTTTAATAAATAAAATCATATTACATGCGCTAAAACTATTTTTCCAAATAATTATGGGCATAAATACACAAGTTACACAATCTTTGTCAGCTTTAAGAGGGAGGCGTTGTTGTATTAGATTATGTTTTTTAAGTATTATATTGTTTTAATGTATTTATTTTTTGTATTGTACAAATAAAAATAGTTATAATATAAAGGCTGCTTCTGTCTCAGGGTGCTTAAGGAATTCAATATGGAAAAACCCCGACATGAGACTTAAAAGTAAAGTTAGAATCTATAAGACTTGTGTACGACCCATAATGACGTATGGAATCGAATGTAGGGCTGACACATCCATGACGAAGAGTACACTAAGAGTGTCAGAAATGAGAACTCTTCAAGTAATAGCCGGTCTCACGCTTAAAGACAGAATAAGAAACACGAGAGTCAGAGAGATCTGCGAGGTTGAGGATGTCGTCAGATGGGGTCGGCAAAGAAGGAGATTCTGGTATGCCCATGTAAATAGGATGGAGGCATCCAGGATCCCTTACATAGCACTACACAGCCGACCCGATGGAAGACGACCACCAGGCAGACCACCAAAGAGGTGGAAGGACAGCTGGGACTCAACCTCGCAGGAGAACAACGTCTCTGCAAATAACAGGCCCTTAGGCCTAACATAAGAAGAAGAAGAATATATGTAAAAATCAAAGAAAACGTATTTAAAAATAATAAAATAATCCAAAAATGTAATTGTTTAATTGTGTATTCAGTCTGGATCTGTGAGACGATAAATATCCAGAGAATGCGGCAACTTGTTTTTGGATGCATACAAAAAAAATGAAAATTAAAAAAGATATATCAAGGTTTTGACTGGAGATGAAGAGATACGTAGAAATAATTTAAATGGAAACTATCAACACATTAAAATTAAGTCTGGTCAACCGAAGGAATCATAACCATCCATGGGGGCAAATCTGGTCCAACCGGCGAAATCAAAACCCTCGTGATTACCCATATCATGGATATATTTATCATATGGAGTTCTATGACATCTTAGATATTATAAAACTCCGTTTAATAATTATATCCATGATATGGGTAATCGTGAGGGTTTTGATTTCGCCGGTTGGATCAAACTTGCCCCCCATGTTTATCCATATCACGGATATAATTATCATATATTTATTATATTCATGATATGGGTAAACATGGATGGTTTCGATTCCGCCGGTTGACCAAAATTGCCCCCCAGGTTTTGTTCCTTGTAAGTACTTAAATATATTTTTTCAGTTGAACAAGAAGCAGACTATTCTGTTAGTATAAAAACTTCATTTGAAAAAATAATCCAAAATAAATAAATAAAAAATAGTTTATAAATAAATTTTCCATGTAATTATACGGGCAGGTATAATATTTCACTGAAGCATAGTATTAATGTATTGTTAAGTAGAGGCCTTACACTACCTACCACTTTATTGTCGCGTTTCTGAAACTACAGTATGGACCATGTGATTTTTGCCTTATAGAACGCAATTAAATATTTTATTATATTTACTAATTTGATTTTTTTATTTACAACCGCTAAATTATTTCACTATTTAATCATTGTTAAATAATATGATAAATCAAAGAACAAGTACGAGAAGTGTTGCTTGACTGCCAATAATTTTCTCAGTAAAGCGAAAAGTTTAGCTCTTGGCTCAATCAGGTCCTACTCTGTAAAGCACACACAAAGTATTTATGTTTGTTTTAAATATATCAGCCGTCATCTATGATCTTTGGCATAGTTTTGACAAAGAATTCTGCATTAATTGTTCATTGTTTATATTGTAGCTGCACCTTGTCAGCTGCAATATGTATAGCCTCATGATTCTTGAATAGGTACTCCCGACGACGGAGATCAACGAACCATAGCTCACCGATGTTGATACGAGCCGATCGACAGATCTTGACTCATGTGTTGATCGTTCAATTGAGTAGAGTGGCGTTAAATCTTTTTCTATTAGTTCCGACCCACGACATCACAAATTAATTAAGTTATTATTTATTTTTTTATTTCATTTATTTCGAATAAACCAGTGTTGATCATGTACGTAGCTCTTTTGATCGAAACCCTTCATCACTATAAATTATGTATTATCAATTATTAAATGAACTGACATAAGCAATATCGTACTAGGAGGTATATGTTTTAAATAAAAAAGAATCCTTTTGAACACGCACATTTGTAAAACAATCCTTCTGATAATAATAAAAAAATAAACATATAGGTACCCCCAAAATCTTTTGGAATCAAAACTTTACATTTTTTTTACTCCTTCAAATAATCTTGTTGATTGTTTTTTGATAGATTGAAAATATCAAGAACATTATTTACTTGATGTGACCGCCTTGTTAAGCAGTAAGCCGTTAATCCGTAAGCCATCAGCATTTCATATATTGAATTCAATATTCCATATTATATTCTCTGTTTGCCAAGAAATTTGCACCACACACCACAAGCGTATGTATCTACTGTTATGGGACTATTACGCCGTTGTGTTCCTGTATGTATTTATATTCAACCAATAGATTGTATGGCACTCGATAGCGAACAAGCGATTGCTATTTTGTCACCTCATTTGTTCATTATGTTCGCGTCTCTAGTAAACAGATTCATGGGTATTTGCTGCATAGAGTGCAGTGATATAGTATCCATGTATGTAGGAACTAGACCATCATCTGCTATGAAAAACAGCAAACGTTTCAGTGATATGGTTGAACTATGAGGTAATTTGTTGGAAACCAACCAGAATGAATGTATTTTGTATACATTATCAAAATCATATTACGTATTTTTACCAAGGATTTACATAGATATTATGGAAATAAATCAGTGATCCATTTTGTCAAAATATCTCGTCGTGGTGTTAATAAAATAATTCGTTTAAATTAAAACGAATATATTATCTTCTGTAAATCAAATATTTTTTAAAAGTAGCATATACGCATACATTGGATTTTTCCCTGTCTGAGTCAATGATGTTTTTTACAATTTTGCAACAAAAAAAAACAGCTTCTCAATAGATGGCGTTACAAAAAAGGTTTCTTCGTTATTTCATAGATGGCAATATTAATAACGTCTTATTTTCAAACGATCTGTTTCTCATTATTAAAATATGCAGAACTTTCAAAAATTGCATTGATAAGGGAACTAAATAAGAAGGCACAATTGGTGAACGTTGCGCAAGCGTGATGACAGGTCGTAAGCCCTGTAGGTATCTTGGGTTCCTGGTTCTTCTTTAATATTCAAACTTCGTCTCTATTGAGATGTTGAAAAATTGTCAATATATTATCTGTGTTAGCGAATAAGTAGAGAATAATAGAGAATCCAACATAGATACCTATGTATATATTCAAAAATTGTCTTCAAAGAAGCATTTCATGAGAAGTCAAAATATACATAAGAACGTTTATTTAACAAAAGGTGATGAATAATGTACCTACATCTAAACAGATATGTGAAGATTTATTAGTTAAAATAGAAATGAATGATAAATGCACAAACACATTTCTTTTTATGTGCGAATTTTGTTTAAATAGTCCAAATAGGTGGTACATATTGAGAAACCCCTATAACAGTGGATCTTATCCAAATCAATATTTCCTTTTTGCACACGCTTGATAAACTCACTGAGGCTGCCGAGGCCCTAGTTCGACAGGGCAGGGGGATTGGGCCGGGAGGTGAGTCAGGGGAGGCGACAGGTAGACAAATAGAATGGATATCAATATTTATTAGGGGTAAAGAAGAAAGGAAAGTGGAAAAGAGACATTTCGCCTTTGATGA
Source organism: Molanna angustata (assembly GCA_963576475.1). Lineage (NCBI taxonomy): Eukaryota > Metazoa > Arthropoda > Insecta > Trichoptera > Molannidae > Molanna > Molanna angustata. The sequence goes on along the minus strand of OY754974.1, from coordinate 21,480,536 downwards.
GGATGGAGAATAAGTTTGTTTAGGAACGAGCTGTGACCAAGTTGTGGCTATGTAGGTATATATCCTTTCAACACTCTTTCTCTATAACACACTGCTCGCTTTTGTTTTTTTTTCACACACAATAATATCAATTATGAAGTAAACATAGACATTCGACTAATAAACAATTTGTTTCTAAAATTAATCAAAATACAATTATTAATCTATACGTACGAGATTATAATGTCTATAGTAGTGATACCGCAAGCGAATGCCAGTGAAGATGAAAGGCCATGTCTACACGACAATGATCAGTCCGGTGCTGATATATGGAAGTGAGACCTGGGGGGTTACTCATGACACGTTCTTAATACGTTCTTAGCTTGCCTTTATCTTAAAAATGTATAAATCAGTACTCGATCATAATCCAATCTTAATATTTTTTTGCATTTAATCACAAAAAAATGTTAATATTAACGTTTAGTATGACATTGCCATTACTTGTTGTAAAAATTAATATAATTATTCAATTAATTTAACCTCAAAGATTGCTCAAGTCTTCAGACTTAATTTAACTGTTATCAACTTCATGAGTAGCCCTGCAGGGCCGTCACACAAAGGCAAGTTCAGTCAGTGTGAGGTGGATGTGCGGCGTCACAAGGAGAGATAAAATTCGTAATGAATATGTGATAGGTAACCTGGTTGTACACGATAAGCTGACGGAAAGTAGGCTGAGGTCAGTGGCGGCTAGTGACCTTAAATCTTAGAAGGGCTCAAAATTATAATTTTACTTAGAAGAGGAATTAACTTACAACAGGAATCAGAAAGCAGATATGTGGAACAATATTATTTTCGTATATTAAAATTATCAGTGTTTTCCATACTTATATATTTCGGATGATTAAAGTTTAAACTATGAAATATTACGATATCAATCAATGTTAGCCTCAAGGAAATGCAACTGACTACCAAGCGTTCGACCATCGCAATGTACGACAAAATATTAATGAATGAAAATACACTATAATCGTTCGCGGGCACTGCCCCGTTTAGCTCTAAATCGGCATACATTCAGCGTGTACGGCGAGCTGTGGCGGCAGCGGACGGTTGCGTGAATTGTATGAGTTCTCCGGGCACAAGTCGACTGTGCCCGAGGAATGAAATATTTCATAGATTCTTGTAAAGCAAGTATGTTAAAATGCTTTCGCTAAATATACTACGGGCGGGCGTAAGAAAGCAAAGATTAATTAGAAAAATAATCTATTTTCAAAACTTAATTACATACATTTTTTGGAATCTTTTGAACAAAGTGTTTGGGAGGGCTGAGCCCGAGGGCCCTTTAGGAAGAGCCGCCACTGGCTGAGGTGGTTCGGACATATTCGAAGAAAACCGCCAGAAAACGTATGAGACACGGCACTGGACTATCGTATTCCCGGGAAAAGAACAAAAGGGCGTCCTAAAAGACGATGGAAGAAGAGCTTGGTGGCGGAGGATATGCGGGCATGTAATGTCTCTGAGGACGATGCTCAGGAAGTGGAAGTGGAGGAGCGCAGTAAGGAGATCTGACCCCACCACCATGTGGGATAAAAGCTAAGGAGGAGAAAGAGATAGTAGTGATATTGCATGATCCATCTGCATATTTATTTATTCGAACGAATAATCTTATTCTCCTTTGATTTATTCAGTACTGAAGATCGCGTCCAATTTGATGAGCCATTGTTGTCTATCCGACAAAAGTCTCTCAGCCCGATCAGTTATTTCTAATTATTTGGTCATTAGACATAATCTATTCTGAAACAGCTACATATAATCTGTGAATCATACTTATATTAAAAACAAGGTACAATTTTATCCATTCGTTTTAATTCTCTATTTAATATCTGATTGTTGAATTTATATATTTTTTTGGATACATGCCATCACGCCATGTCTCTCACGGGGTAGGCAGATAGAACCGAACCTTTATACATTTTATATTAAATTTTCCAAGTCGCTGTTGTACAAAAAAACTGTACTTTATTTGAAAAAAAAAATCTCAACTAAAAATATTAGATATTATTAAAATAAAGTACAATTATACGTGTTCTAATATAATTAAACTATGTAAAGAATCGAATACTTTAAAAGTATACCTATAATGAAGAAAATTACGAATTATAGTTTAATCATTAAAAATATAATATTGTATTTTTTATATCTTCGTGTCAAACAATTATTACGGAATTTTCAGAAATCTTTCCGAATCTTTCTCTCTAATAAATTATTATTATTATTTATTCTTATTTGATCGAGTCACTTTAATTTCCTATAACTCTTTGAAAATGATTTATTTTAGACAAAAAACATATTATTAGACGAAGTTGCAAGTTTTCACATATTTTTAAATGTTGTATCCAGTTATAAAATTTGTTTTTTTTATTTATCAGAAAATATGTATTTTTGAACAAGACCACGAAGTTTGATGTCATTCATTTATTTTATTGTATATAGTCTTTTTCATTAAGTTGAATATATTCAACTATAGTTTTCACAGCATAGCGTGTTGTCTGCTAGTTTCGGTGTTTCTGTTTGACAACATTTCTAAAATTTACTTACTTTCTACACATGTATGATGGTTTCTATTTACCTTATACTGTTGTAAAATTGAAACTGAACAAGCCATGACATAAACATACCGCGAAGTCACGTACTCGTTATTTTAAAAGAGATGTAAATATTACGACAAGACGACTTAATGATATGATGCTAGATTTACATGATAATCAACTTCAACTGATCATATGATAAGGACCTAATGAGCCAAAACGATCGTGCGATGTAAAGAAATCTTGGAATCTAAATCAATACCCTTAAATGCTAAATTGAAACTTTTGTTTAAAGTCAGTTTTGATAAGTAAAAAATATCATATAAAAATATTCTGGAATAAAAATTAAGCATCATTCATTTGTCTGTTGGTCATCGATCATGTAGTTTATTAAAAATTGAAAAAAAAAATGAATTAAAAAAAGCATTTTATGACATTTTTAATTGTATCAAATGAGGAACATACAAGTATAAATGTATTTTCTCATATTGTGTTAAAGGGGTTTGGCGTTTTGGGAATAAATTAAATTGTTTATCTTTTTTGACATTTTTTAGTCAGAGTCAAGAATTGAAGGGTCGTATTACGAGAGTTATTTGAGAAGAATTTAAGAAAAAGGTAAGGTCCTATACTGCGAGAATACTGCTTACGGTACCTCAACTTTTTCTTACGTAAAATTGTAATTGCATCAAATGAAAATTCATGTGTTTTGAGTGTAAAGGAAACTAGAAGCAGAAAAATATCAGATACTGATATTTATCAAGTAAAGTTGACTAGGAATTAAGGTCTTCGTTACGAATGATAAATATTCAATCAAAATACTTGAACAAAATTAATGTGACATGAAACAAGCAATGTCATTTTTTTCGAATATTTTTATTATTGCATATGCGCAAACATTGGATTTTTTTCCCTGTCGGGAGTCAAAGATATTTTTTAACAGATTTTTAATTATCTCAATAGAGACGAAGTTGGAATATTTATTGTAAATGACCTTATAAGTCTGGCGCAATTCAGGGGTGACTTCTATGCGAAAAATGCATTGTCACCTCAGATATAAGAATTGTAGCTTTCATTATTTACAAAAAACCAATTCTCTCAATAGATGGCGTTCCAACAAAATAAATAAAAATAATAAGATTGTTGTTCATAATTTCACCCATAGATGGCTGTAGTAAAAATTCCTTATTTTCAAGCGAAAAGAATTTCAGTATTACAATATATAGAACTTTCAAAAATTGAATTGATAGGGATCTCATTAAAAGGCATAATTGGTGAACGTTGCGCAAGCGCATAAAGTGATCACGTAAACCAGCCGATGACAGGTCGTAAGCCCTGTAGGTGCCTTGATTTCCCGGTTCTCCTACAATAAATATTCCAACTTCGTCTCTATTGAGATAATTAAAAATCTGTTAAAAAATGTCATTTTTTTCAATTTGTTTGTTTATTCGTATAGACTTTATTTAGTGCGGTACGGTTTACTTTGAATGTTACCCCCCAGCACGTTCTTATGGGTATGTTGATGTTTTATGTATGTCTGTGTGTGAGGGAGAGAGTAGCCAGTAGCCAGTATTGAGAGTGTCTGACCGCCAGCCCGTGTTTTAGGGCCTCTTATTTGCATTTGTAGGCCATAAACACCCTTACACCTAGCATTCCGGAGGCACGCGTTGCTGACGACTTCACAGACATTTAAACACCTGCTCATTAATACCCCAACAGCACGAATATGCTAAACTTATGGCGACCGTAAACGGCCATCAACGAGGGATATTATCATTACTTACTCGCGATATCTACATATATACAATACAGCGCATCCATGATGATCCTCTAACTCTAACGCTAGCACTACTAATCAACATTGATTTTTGAAACTACATGTCTTAATCAAACTTCAAATTGATTTTTGAAGCTTTATATTTTTATCAAAACATATTATTATTTTTTTTTGGGGTTGGCAAAAAAACAAACACCTTACATAGACTGCCTCAGACTAACCTGGCAGGTACACAAAATAATATGCATTATACAAAGGTTTTCAACTGTTTAATAAAAGCCCCAAAGTAGATCCAAACTTCGATGGCTGGATGGCGTGCAGCGGGATGCGGAGGCTGTCGGTGTAAGGGACTGAAGGAATACATGTCAGGATAGAGAGAGATGGCGAGAAATGCTAATGCAGGCCAAGGCTCACAACGGGGGTGTGGAGCCACCGATGATGATCGTCTTCTTTACACGTGGATCAATTATTTTCATTTTTTTATTACAAATATTGATCATGTCAATAGAGACGAATTTGGAATATTATAGGAGAACCGGGTGATCAAGGCACCTACAGGGCTTACGACCTGTCATCGACTGGTTTAATCGATCACTCTGTGAAATTAATGTTTACATTTGTGGCCCTTTAAAGCATCGTATCTTATAGTATGGTTGCAATAAAACAAATAAATATAAATTATTTATATTGACTTAACAATAAGACACTATAGTTTTACTTCCACTCAATAAATTAACTTTTATAAATTAATTATTGTAACGTTTTCGGACTTTCGTCCATCATCAGCAACGTCGTTACTTAAACTTAATAAATATATAATAGTTCTTGAATTTCTTCACATAGTATTCATAGGCAAGCCAAGATTTTCTGCTTCTATAAGCAATTCCGTTACTGCTAAGTATATTTATCGTCTCACAGATCCAGACTGAAAACGCACAAACTGTGTCTCCACCGAGAATCGAACCCGGGACCCTTAGCTCAGAAGTACTACTAAACGTTTTCATCTTTTGTGGTAAATCGATAAAAAGCTTTCTGAAAACTCCTAATTCTGAAATCTAAAATGAAAGAGCTTCATATGTATGAACAATACTACATTATAAAGAGTCAAATTTGTCTAATTTATACGACTACAGAATATTGTATTTTTTTGTATACTTTTTTGCGATATTTGGAGAATATTATTATCTTGGTCCTTATTCTATTCCAATGTTCTATCGATTGACATAACTAAATCAATCAAATATTGTCAAGATTTGAGCGTTTTTTTACTCTACGCCTTTTACAATGGAATGTTATAGAGCAAATGAATTGTGAAATAATGGCACAGATTATCTGAAATTAGATGGATCAGTACATTAGTGAGTGCACTTCATACATCATAAGGGTGGGTCATTAAATGCACCATAAAAGCCATGTAACTGACTGCCGTACTTCTTATCTCGTATAGAAGATCTCACGTGACTATTACATACGTAGGTACTTTACGATGGAGAGGGGGAGGAGGGTTCGGGGTGGATTCACCCTTTATTACTAATTAAAAAGGCCGTGGATTGTGGTCGATGAGTACTCGCAGAGCTTTTAAACTAATTTCAATTTTTCAATTTCCTCTACAATTCATTCAACATGCATGCGTGATACAAATGCTCGTGTTTGCATATTAGATACATACACAATGTGGCTTTTGCATCAAGAGGATGGTTTTTAAATTGGAAAATTGATTTGACTTTAATGCACAGTCCAGAGTCATTATGTATCAATTCGTGATTAATAATATTTCTTCTGCAACAAAATACAATCAATACAGATTTTTAAATAGTAATATACGTGTTTACTCAAACATTTTTACTCCTCACTAGCCCAAGGAGATATAGTGGGGAGTTATGATTTCGTAATTTTTAAGGTTATTTTTTTTATTGCAGATTATTAACAAGTCTCATCCTGAGATTGTATTCTGAAAGTTTCATCATAATGTATCTATGTGTGTGGGTGCTGTGTACTATGTGCTATGAGCTGTGTGCTATGTACAGCGTGTTTTTTGTATTTTATATTTATTTATAGACTAAAATACTTATTCGATTCTTTTCAAATTTTGCAAATTTGTATATGTAATACACACTTAGATCCCATTAGATTTTGAAGGATATCTGAATAGTGCTTCTCAATTTTTTTAACTGTCAAATATTTCAATATGACCCCCAGTACAAAAAATTATTTTTGAAATTTTTATTTTAAAATTAGTAAAAAGGCACATCACTTTTATAAAATGGCATTGAAGAAATATTAAGTTTTCATAGTAAAATATTTAAATAAAAAAATATTGAACAAACTCATTTCATAAAAATGTTGAAAATTTTCCATTCAAAATTTGAATACTTTGTGGAGTGACTTGGTAGTGAGGAGTATAGCTTTGGCCACAACCCACTCGTTTTATATAACTACATAGTACATTTGCAGACAAGTTTCTAATTGGTAGTTGCATAAATCCAACTAGATTTAATGTGAAATCAAACTTTATGCTGTATCGTCAATTTTCTCATCAATTTATTATTAACGTAATCTTGTATAGGTAGGTACCTATAGACAAAATATAAACTATTGAGAGTGATTTCATATTAAGATCATTTGCGAAATTAGCAAAGGATATTAAAAGTTTTTTATTCTCTTCAGTTACATATTTCTATATGATCTACCATTTTGCATGTTATTGAAATTTCGTTTAAAAATAAGCTTAATGGTAACTCTACCATAAATAATGTATAGAATACTCAATTTAAAAGTCAATACATCGTCTTAAAGGTTCGATTGCATTATTCATTCATTCATTCATTCATACCATCACGGCTTATCCCACAATGTGGGGTAACCAGCGAAAGGTGTGCGGGTGTGCATAAAAGGGATCACAACATATCTGTGTATACCCACACACCAGTCTCGTCTCACCTAAAAAGGCACTATATTCAGAATGGGTGGTGAACCTCATTGCTGAACTATGTGAGATGTTATTGTTGCCTGTTGTATTTTCGATTACCGGGCTCTTACGGGACACTCGAAAACAATAATAGAAAAGAGTGGAAGCACTATTCTAAGGAGTGCATTTAAAAAAAATCTATTTCTAATAATAATGTTAGAGTTAGAATTTAGTCAAAACCCACGTGGTTAGCTTCTGTTGTGATATTAAAAAATATATACGCTATCATTTGTTGTCCTTACATATGTACAGTTGATTTTTTTAATGGTTGATTTTCAAATCCATAGGTGCATTGCGTAGATACAAATTGAAGTACCTACACCCTAATAATAATGATATAAAAAGTATGAAATATGAGCCACTCACACCCTTCCTTACTCAACAACTACATAGCTGTCGTTGGATCTAATTTGTGTCACCCTAAAATATACTTAGTCCCTAACAAGTTACTTTTCGGATTTTATATTCCCTATTTAGTGGCTTCATCGACAACATTTCTCGCCTTAGACATTTTTATTCAGATCGTTAGTAATATTTTACAAATTTATGGCTGTGAAAAACACCAGAGATGCTGAGGGATCCCATGTTTAGTATTTTGTGGAAAATTCATTGAAACTGAGTGTAAAAAGAATCATAGTATACTCACAACAATGAAATAAACACATACATATTATGTTAAAACTATGATTGAATATAATTTTATCTCTAAAAAACGAAAAAAGTTACATATATAATTTTCGCCAAACATCTTGAACGATCTTCCGGTTTCGCAGAGCGTAAATTTGTGTCTTTTTGCTTCGTTGGTTTACGTGCAAGTCGCCCCCCCATCTCGGCTAAAAGTTCAAGTTTTTTGGCGACAACTATACCTACGTACTTTTCATGGCCAGAATTAATATTATTGATTCCTCAATTTTCATCTGTAAATACTGTCGAAACACTGAAAAACAATAATGGAATCAATCTTTAGCAGGATTTTACTATTTTATGGAGACCGACAATTATCAATCAGTTACAACTACTCAATGTGATGATTTTCCTGAAGAACAAGAAAAAATAAATTGGTTATTTATTAAGATAATTAGAGCTTAAAAGCTTATTTAAAAGTATCCTTAAAATAAAGTAAATTCACTGAAAACAAATTATAACAACTGAACTGGCTACTTACGATTTAGCCAAACTTTTGTAATCAGTCATAAAGTTTTATTTATGTATAACTGTACGGTTTGGCAAATATTTTGTAGTCACTATAGTCCGGATAATTTTAACATGAAATTTTGTTACTGTAAACAAAAAAAAAATCAATGTTGTATCAAATAGATAGGTATATAAAATAAAATTACATTTGAAAAAAGCCAATTAGAGGATTCTTTGGTAGAAGGTAGAGATGGCGTTAAAATTCTCGAGACTTTTCGCTGTGAAAGGGGCGGTTTGCACACATACCAACCAAGCAAAAATAATCAAATTTACGATCTGCGTATCCACGTGACGGGCTCAAGTTGTTTTCCGATAACTATACAATTATATTAATTATAAAGAGCATATTAGAAATATGCTTATTGTCCTTCGTAACAAAATTATATAGAAGTCAACTGTATAATATAAGTCGAGAAAATTATGTGGTAAAACGAAAAGATAACAATGAATAGTTCCTTTGTTTAAAAGAGTAAAAATTGAAATAACTTTAGAAATGCTACAATGTGTTATCGCATGCAAAGACTATGGGAGAGGAGAGATATCAGGTAACGTTAGTATGTAAAACCATGTGGAAGAAAAGTTTCAGAAAGTACATACCACCTACATACATTCACATCCACTGAAGTGGAAAACCATTTGAGGTCGTGATGGCTACGTGCTCCTGGGATCTTGGGCGCCCATTACAACTCTATCTAAGTACATTCAACTGACTTTTCCCCAAAGGCTGCCTAGATTTTTCTGTAATTTTCCTCATCTACATACGGCACTATCTTGATACGTGTACACGAACGTTTCTTTATGAATACGTAACGTGAAATTGTTTTGAATCGATGAAATTCAAGTATTATCTAAAATATTTGAATCAATTGTACTTAGTTAAGGAACGTATGAGGATGTAGATGTATGTTCTTGTAAAAAGAACATATTCATTATTAAAAAAAATATGTACCTTGCAACAGAATCAATATTGATTGATATTAGATAATTGATTAAACAATAAGGAATGACAAACTGTAAAATAATTATGTATATCTTTAACACGGACTAATGGTTATGTATGGCCTCTCAAGTCCATGATATCCCGAGAGGATACTTGTGACACTAATTAACTACTGGAACACTTTTGGTTGAATAAATGGAGAAGCTCATAACATCTCGATCACATAACATTAAAATATTTGATTTGATTGACTGCAGATTCTTCGAAGAAAGGTGACTTTAAAGTAATTTAAGACATACATAGGTACCTACGTATTATTTCAAATATTGAAAGGAGAAAGCGTATACCTATAAAAAAATAGCATGATTTGGTTTACGAATTATGTTTGGTTCCTTTTGTTCCTTTACCTCTGTCTTTTATTATTTTAAGACATTTGATTAAAGTAGGATAATAAATGTGAGCTATGTTTATGTAAGTATGTGTATACATTTTAGATGCCTTCGCAACTTCATAAACATCTTGATGAAAAAAAAATGTTCTTTTTGTATGCTCTACAGAATCTGTAATACCTACATACAATAGACATTTCCAATAGTTCGACATATTCTTACTAAGCGCCCCCAAATTTTCAAAAAATATATCGGACTTTTAAAATTTCATCCTCATAATCTTACTCAACACTTAATACTCGTATACTGCACGCATTTATATATACAATTTCACACATCATTAACACAATATCTCACCATAATATTTAACTATTCCTAACTGATCTCAATATACTACAATAACTTCTGTGACAACCTGTAATTGGCTTTAATGTTACTCAAATCATCTATATTTTATATGTTGTTCTCTAAATAAATAAATAAGTTATTCAGTTGTATTCAAGAACAAAAATACCTTATAATAATGGTATTTTTGTCAAATAAGTTTTTGAATGATAATATATTAACAGTATCAAATGATCGTAATGATTAATACATCCATTAAATTAATATGGTTACCTACACCCAAGCAAATGTACAATTATTGTACATACAGTATATTAATTTGTATTATGTTGTCTTACTAAGAAAAATTATATTTTTAAAAGTAAATATATCAAAATGCACAAAAACTGAAAGGGGTGTGTTAAAAAATAAGGAAAATGAAAAAGTAAAAAATCCTTTTTTGCACTCTGAAAATTGAGTAAAATATTATTTAGGTAGGTATTTGTGTTTTCATCTTTTTTGTTAAAGATTTCCTTTAATAGATTCATAAATAACGCAATTTTGTGAAGGTGATAATAGAAAATAACAAGGCGTTGGAAAATCCCCGCACGCAAAATTTCAAGGCAAAGTTTGCACCAGACTCTTATCAATTTTATCCTCCTTAAACTCTCGAAGGCAGTAGCAGTAAGGGTTCCGTGGAAATCTCTTGTTTTATATAAATTATCTCATAACGCTCAGAGCAGGCGCTAGGTAAATAAATTGTCAGCCGCAAAACCAACTGGGCATTATTAGGTCTCGGTCTATTTGGTCTGCAACAGCTCTTAAACTGTGCTTCGTTCGTATTTGCTTCAATACACGAGAATTAGATACTAAAGAGAGGGAAAAATATAAGATACATAAGACGAGGAAGGTATAATTTTTAAAGTAAAATATTATAATTGTATAACTGTTATGCGCAGAAAATTTTGGGTATTCATGCCTGTGTCTGTGCTCAATTAAATAAAATAAAATAAAGAAAATTGGAACTCAAATATTTATGTTTTACATGATGTTTTTTTTTATGGGGCTTGCAGAGTGAATTGAATATATTTTACACGATAGATTATATGTATTTATGGTTCCTCGTTTGATTTAAAGGGCAACCACATACAAACATGCTTATGTTAAACAATATTATGCATTTCTTCTCTTCAAGTAAACAACGGAATTTATCCTAGTAGGTAATACACACAAAATAAGCTCTATAGAAAAATGGAAATGACAATTTTCCTCTAGGTATTTATGGAGTTGAAGAAATGATTTCACATTTTTTCACGTATTTTTTAAACCAATAATTTTAACAGGTATCATGTACAGTGCATACCATGAATTTCATCATTATATTTTTGTGTGTATGACTATGATGTACCTAATATAGAATTTAGAGAACGAGAGAATGGACTGAGGATGAATGACAGCAAATAAAAGGCAATGGTCAGCCTAATAAGGATATAAATAATATAGCACTTTCCCCACTACAACACTATTTGACATGTTCAAAGTACCCAAAGTAGATAATATTTATAAAAAAGTGTCTATTTTGCAAATTTTCAAAGATAATGTTATACAAAAAATTGAAAAAAATAAGTCTCTGCGATTCCAAAATGATTTTAAAATACCCAAATGTAATACAAGACAATTACAAAACAACTACATTTATTTGGGAATAAAATTTTTCAATTGCCTCCCAAATGAATTAAAGCAGATAAAAGAATTTAAAAAATTTAATCATAAATTAAAATTGCACTTAACTTTCTAAAATAGTAGTTTTCGATTTTGTTGTTTTGATTTGTTTCAATTTCCAGTATTTTCTTTTTTTATTTTTGAATATGTGTTTTGATATATTTGAATCGTCTATAATTCTATATTACTCATTTTTCAATTATTTTCATGTTTTTCTTTTTTTTTGTTTGAATATGTATTCTGATATATTTTCTCATTTGAGTATTCTTCTTTTTCATTTATTTTCAACCATTTTATGATGTTTATTTGATTTTTTTTTGTTCATGTATGATTTAATTTAATTACTTTTACTTTTATGTTGACTTTGCTTTGTATTGATATTTTTTATTTTGTTATAAGTGCTTCCCTCATCAAGCACAAGATTGTAATCTTTTTGATGAGGTACTGCAGGGAAAAATATGTAAGAATATTATTACTAGTGAATTTATATATTGATTTGTATTATAAAATATATTAAAAATAAAAATATAAATATAAATATAAAAAAGAGTTATGACAGGAACCAGAGTGAACGGAGCACTTAGATTACTTATGAATGATCGCAAGATATTAAACGATGCCAAAGTTGCCATTGATAACGCAATCGCAGTGCCAACCTTGACGTATGCAAGTGAAACCTGGACTAGGTTGAAGTCGCACGAAAACAGAATAAATGCAGTTGAAATGAGATCGCCAAGAAGAATTTTCAATAGAACAATGAATGACAGAGTAAGAAATGAGGACAAAAGGAAAGAAAGATGAAGAAAGATGTCATTAATAATTGAAAGTAAACAATATTGAGATGGTTTGGGCACTTGGGAAACATGAATGAAGAAGAAAATATACAAAGCTGACAGGAACGGAATTAAATGTCGGTGTTCCCAAGAAAAAAATGGCTCGACCATGTGAACGTTATTCTGAAGCGATGAGGTTCACTTTGCCTACCCAGTGCGGGACATGGTGTGATGGTGTATGTATTATAAAATTCTGTTTCCTCTGTACAGTTCAAACTGTAAGATCGATCGTTTATTGTGATCATTATAAAAAGTGTATGTTATTGGTCATTATGAAAATAAAACTTGAGAACCATTTGTGCACAATGGTGTGTTGGTAGGTTTTGTGTGGGAATAGCGGAGTACAGTTTTCCTGGCAGACTATGTCGGTAGGTGGACTGACTGTTTTATCTGTACAGTTCTCCAAAGCGTGCGGTTTTCCTTGTCTTTATGGTTTCAGTGCGGTGTGGTGCGGTAAATGTGGGGCTCAATTGAAAGACTCAGTAATAGAATTTTACTTTGCTTCCATCAATTGAAGACTGCTTCGATTCCGTATAACAACGAGCAGATATCTCCAATTAAAAAAATAATTTCTACATACCTATCTGCTATCCTGTCGCAGTTATGTTAAGATATACCTACTTACTATACGCTAAAACACGTTTCCCTCGATACAAAAGTATATCGATTAGTAAGAAATATATATTGAAAATGCACTTTTAGAATCAAAAATATTGGTTTTGCAAATTCATGTTGCTATGACTTATTGGACTATCTGCGAATGCTGTCATTTGTAGGTAGGTACCTACATAAATTTTTTTTATATTACAATTTTTTTAGATGCATTTTTTTCAATAAAATTAAAATTTTCGGAATATAAGAATACTTTTTGACGGATGAAATCGTAATAAGTGTATCATTTTGGATGAGTGGATGGCAGAGCGGTTAGCGCGCTGGGTTAGTAATCCAGTGGTCGCGAGTTCGAATCCTGCCTCGACCGATCTCGTTCACCTATAGGACAAGCATTTATGCTTAGTTTAGGGAACGTAGGAAGATGTATATGTACTTGTTTAACAAGGACAAATTCATTTTTTTATTTAAAAAAAAAAAAAAATTTACGTAAAATTCATAAATATTTTTGGTTAATTATCAAAATTACTTCATTTATTTATTTACTTTTTATCACACCATATTTATAATGACAACAATAAGTAGATTACTGATGCCCAACTAGGAAATCCTCTTCTAGGACTAGCAATTTATGTTTTTTTGACAATTATATGCAATTATAAACCAGGTGATTGTTCCAGTTCCACACTAAATATGTACACAATCTCAACTTTCTGCACTCACAATCATTACCTCAACAAACATACATATATGGGGTCACACAAAACAGATCAACCAGGTCCCAATGTCCGCCATAATACCTGTCATAAATACAATTTCGACGCGGTTTTTATTTCAGAGCCATAGAAAGAGACTAGTTAACTATGTTGGTGTAATTAAATACTTAATTTTGTGTTGTTAAATTTTATTCCCTTTTAAACTGTTCCCTTTTACATAAACTGTTGCGTATTTTTTTCCATTTTCAAATAACATACTGTAACAAATTAACAGAACATTCTATTTCCCCCTCTTATTTACGGCTGATATTGAAGACTATTTCGATAGTCTATCGAAATGGTTATACTATATAATTCGTCACACATCATTTTAGTAAATCGAGTCGATTGAAATAACACCCATTCAAATTCGATTCATACGGATGTATATGTCAACAAATATGTTCTTCTTTACTAGATGTTAGCGTATTAAGTATGTGCACAATTACAAACTGAATTGATCTTATTTCTTGTTTTCATAATCTATATTTTCGCTTAGCAAGGAGGCGGGCCATATACAAAGAGCGATTGACTACAATCACCAGCCGCAGTCATAAATATGCCAGTTGCGGAATAGCTTATAGAAGCCGAAAACCTTTGCTTGCCTACAAATATAATGTGTAAAGAAATCATAAAAAAAAACATATAATCACTAGTTAGTACATTTGTCATTTCAAAAAAATATATATTACTAATTCAAGACCAATTTTTTTGTTTTATTGCAAAAAAATTACAAGATTGGAAACTGAAACTTAAAAACGATATTTTTCAGGGCTACAAAATGTAAATATTTTGTCATGTGCTTGAAAAATATGTGAAACTATGCTAAAAAAACTTTAAATATTCGACATTTTCTTTCTGAAACCTACTTGTACTTTGAAGTCTTTCTTTGTTTCCAGATTGGTTGGAAGAATTTGTCGAATGGCAATAAGACCGTCATTAGGTATACAATATATATTTGTATTTAGAACAAATTAATAAATTTATGCCTAGTAATAAAAATTTCAGATCCTATTTCTTTTTCAACTTTTATAAAACAAGTGTCGATTTCTCTGTTAATGATATACATATTATATGCAAAACTAACTAACATGACTTGTGTACAATTTAAAAATAAACTCTGATCATCTGCGTACACACGAAAATCAGACATGCTTGATATTGAATTACAAAATGACCATCTGCCCTTAATGAAATAAAAGTGATATGTCAATAGAATACCTAATGATTGTTATTTACAATTATTAGATTGAATGTAAAGTGCTGTAAAGAATGATTTCAAAACAGTTACATGTGATAAAAAACATGGTTGAAACGATAAAATATATTTATTGAAGTGTGTAACGTATTTTATCCAACGAACTAATGCACTGAATTATCATCATCTGGTTTTGCTTAATGATAACCGTATTATCTATGACGAATACTTATACATAAACATATTGTGGCTTATACGATTATACAATACAGATGAAACACTTTCAAATCCAAGAAATTAAATTAATTAATATTTTGTTGGTTTATAGGAATAAAATCTGTTTTATGGGTTTAGTTCTCCAAAAAGGAACGATTTGTTAGTCCATTTAGCTTTTCAATTGAATTGTATCCATTCTGGGTGTTTACAGATTTATTCCAATAAATAAACAAATACACTTAGCCTATCTCAGAGTAAGGAGGTATTTAAAATAAATAATAATAAATAGTTAAAATACACTCTATTTGGTATGTCTAATTGACTGTTTATTTTTTTAAATTTCTTGTTTTATATTATGTTCTGTTTATATTCTTGTTTCGATTTATTTTCCCATAGAATGTCGACCAGGGGGGCAAGTCTGGTTGACCGTCGAAATGAAAACCCTCCTTGTCTACTCATACCATGGATATAATTATTATATGGAGTTCTATAATATCTTAAGATGTCATAGAACTCCATACGATAATTATATCCATGATACCTATGGGTAATCACTGGGGTTTTGATTTCATCGGTCGAACCAGACTTGCCCCCCTGTTTTTAAGGCTAGGGATCAACTATTGAATACTCTTTTTATTATTGTTATTTTCTTCTTATTATAATAATTTTAAAATATTTAAAAATAAATAATTCAACTTGGTGGCTTTAATTTATACTATTCAACACACACGTACCTAGAAAACAGGAATTTCTTACATTATTTGCCTAGGGATTAAAAAAATTATAATAGATTTAAATTAAGGATTGATTTCATTTAGATAAAGCATTTTTTACTGATAAATACCTATAGTAAAACCTTATTTATTTTCTTAATTATCAAAATATACATTACTTAATTTTGAAAATTAGATTTGCGTCATTGTAATAAAACTAATAGAAAAGCGTATATAAAGGATCTATTAAATTTAATTGAAGAGTATTTGTTGAAGAGTGTGTATCTAAAAGGGTGATTGCTCTCGCGTGACGGAACATTCAAATAGCTCCGAGTAGAAGAACCATCATTCAACTCCCTTCCCCATCCCTCAACCCTCCATTCTACATCATCCACAATCAAAGGATCCGATTGCATTTCTACCTTTTTATACCCCATATGAGGTTTGGTCAGTCTACGCAATGACCTGTGTCCGATCTAAATGCATCGCACATCTTGAGAAGATTATCAAGTGGACTGCGTATGTCCATCTTAAAAGTTTCTTCATTTTCTTAAACGCATACCGAGAAAAAACTTTTGAATTGAAAATCAGAACTGATACTTTTGTTTTAAACGACCGAGACAGCAGAAATCCACAATTGTATCAGAAATCCACAATTGTATAGAAAAAAAATCTAAAAAATGAATAATTCCAGTTATATTTTTTATAGTGATGAGCAAATGCAGGACCAAGACCAGGGGGGCAAGACCAAGATTACCCCGAAACAAGGCCAAGACTGAAGTGGTCTTGGTCTTGCCCCCCGGTCTTGGTCTTGCATTTACAAATGTGGTCTTGCAAACTCGATCAGGTCATTGTCTTGCTATTGCAAAACCTAGTCTTAGTCTTGGTCGTGCAGGTCTCACAAAATTTTCAAAAATAAAGATTTATTACTAAAATTCAGTTATTACAATGATATTTCACAAAAAACAACAATTTTAAGTAGTACCTACGCAGTTATTTTTTTCATTTTCATCACAAAATGAATAAGTTTGTAAAATTACTTTAATAAAAGACCGCAAGTCTTACATTACTTGCATTACAGAACTCTTGGTCTTGTAAATCCTGGTCTTGCAGCGACACATACGGTCTTCCTATTGCAAGTCTCGCAATACCAAGACCAATATTGCAAGACTTTTGCTCATCACTAATTTTTCAAACAGATTTCTTAATATATTTTCCGGACATAATACTCATTGATGTATAATATAATTTTTCAAAGTTATGTATGTACTAAGTACATAGAGTTTGTATATTATTTTCTTCATCACTTGCAAAGCCGCTGAAATTACAATTACAATGTTTATAGAACATTATAAATGCAATCGAAATCAATTGTGACTGATGCGAAATAATAATCTAGTTTTGTTAACGTGTGGGTACTGGGTACATTAAATCTGAAAATGAAAATCTTAAAATGAAATCAGTATCTATAACAATTCAATTACAAGCTAGAAATATTTATTGCGATGGCACAATGAATACCTTACTAGGAAGTCCTCTGCCGAGGTGTTTATAAAGCTTTTGTCCTATTAAAAAGGATTAAAAATTTGTAGAATTATTCATCTAGTTTGCTTTAACTTATGTGAATAAATACTTTTATAAATTTAAATATCACAACTCTTCCAATGTATTTGATAGAGGAGACTAAATTAGAATAAGTAGAATAAATGACGTTAGTCGATACCCAAACGAATTGTGTAATGAACGAGAATCCATTTGGAGTCATAGACTATACAATGAGTTTATTCGGAGACACGCGATACCCCACAAATGGGGTAGGTATGTTCCTAACCCCTCATCCAAATTGAGTCTTATTCTATTACGACAATGAATTATCTTCGACAAATTTGTTAAGTGGATTTTTATCCACGCCACCCGCCCTATAAAATTATTTCGCCTGCAACTTATTCGATTAAGTCGATTTTAACCGATTGCTTGTTGTGTACATATCATGTAGTGTGCGTCCACCGCCGATTTGGGTTTATCGTCATACTTTATGGACTGGAATGAACGAATATTTTTAAGAGATTGAAACCGAGTCGATTCACGTTGGTGGGGTCACGTTCCTCCAATGGATTACCAATTATTTTTATTGCACGAGTCTTTTGTTGTTTCGTTCAAATTAGTTTTCGTTACAAGTCTATCAAAATAATAGGTATATAATATGTGCTTTATGAGCATTTTGATTATATCGCTAACTAAAGGTACAAAATATGTATTAACGTACCTACTCGTATTATGTATTTATTTATTTCTCTTTTTATAAATTATTAATTGGTGGATTTATAGCTTTTGGACATTTTCTCCCATGCAAAAAAAGACAAGAGAATACGTATATTGTGTTAAACAGCAAACAAATTTATTGCTGAAAACTGGTAACAAATATAATGAGAAAAGCTCCACCAAGACTAAAAAAAATATAGTTTATATTTAAAAGGATTTGGATTTATATACCCTATCAGTAGCGGAATTGCTTATAGAAGCCGAAAATCTTGGCTTGCCTTATAATTTTTCGACTGTTTTATTGAAACCATAGGTGCTACAAGATTAAATATTGAACCATGTGTAGATACTATGCTTGACAGGGCCACAAATGTAAATATTATTATGGTATGTGATTATAAAATATTTTCATGACCACTCAAATGAACAACGATGCTAAAAAAACATAAAATTTTTGACATTTCCCAATTTTCGTTCAGGGTGTGCCTAGTCCGAAGGTTCTAGGTACGCACCTGTCCCCTATATGTAAAATTTTAAAGTTTTTTATATATTATATTGTTTAGGTATTAATAAAAATTGTTTTAGGATAATATTTTTTATATAGTTTTATCAAGAATTTTCCGTTAGGAAATTGAATAAAGTTGTTTCTTTATCTTATGAGTATCATTAAAAATACTTATTACGAATCAAGTATATTAAGTTTTCTAAATTTGAAATACAACGTTTTCATATCAAGATTTTTATTTATTTAATTTTTAGGGAAAACATAAAATTTACAAATTGTAAACAAAACAATGATATTATGTTTTTAAAATAAAATGAGCTGATGAAATATTGGAGATATAAAATAAAAATTGTAAGCAAAAGACTTGATATGACTGAGTATATTCCACTAAAAAAAAATATATATATATATATATTTACCGTTACCTAATTTGTTTCAAAATCTGTCTGAAAATGTGTCTCATTTTTTACTTTCTACTTTCTTTGAATTTATAAAACTTATTGGTTTTAAATATAAAAATAGACTAGAGCATTTTATGCATCATAAAGTTTTCGAATAGTCTGTTTTAAATTTGCGGTAACATCAGTTGTAGATACGTGTATAAAACGCTTGCATGCTATTGCACAAATTCAATTATTAAAATTACATACTCCACTGGATGGTTTTATTAGGTAGGTCCCTATGTACTAGTAGATAATGGAAGGTCTATGCTTTATGCGGATTGTATAAATTAATTAGATAGGTATGTAAATCAGTTTTATATATTTAAAGTGGATTAAAGAAATCTATACATTTTATTTTTAATAGACTAATCTTAAGCACGACACATGCGTGTATCTCTACACAACAATTAAACATACTTGAAAAAGTACTTTAGACTCTACTTATATATATTTATGTTTTGTAAGTATTTAACTAAATATGATTGTTTTAATATATGAAAACATTTAAATTAACATACCTTCAAAACTATCCTATAATATGGTATATTTAACACTAAGAGAAAAAAAAATCTTTTGAGTACGTATCTAGAATTACGTCTGAAATGTTGTTTATCATTTGATAGGTATACATTCATTCATTCATACCATCACGGCATATCCCACAATGTGGGGTAAACAGCGAAAGGTGTGCGGATAGGTGTTATTTCAAATATTAATTAAAGAATTGTGGAGACTTTATTATTCTCACAGATCCAGACTAAAGAATTAAGAATCAAGCACGTGGAATATCTTTAATTCTATTTATTAAATTCTATACCTACTTCATAATGATATCATACTTATGTGATTTTAAAAAAAAAATATATTTGAAGTAATTAAATTTATGTTGATTTTCATGTTACAATATTGGATTCAATTCTGAACGCACTAAAATTTTAATTAAATGTCAAATTTATTCATTTTATACCTATGTTTTTTGCTATTATAAAGATTGAAAAAAGGAACAAAAAATCAGGAAGTTTAAGGAGGTTAAAAAAGATTTAAAAGACAAACGAACATCACTAGTGTATTATAAAATAGATATAGCTTAAAGTTACAGTTTTGGTGAACTAATTTTTATTTTAAATGACTTTAATGTTCAAATTTTAATTCGTCTTTGGAATTGACCCCTGTATTAATGTAGGTAACTCTATTTTCATTGAAAATTACTGATTAAGTCCGACACAATATTAAATGGTTCCCGTTTTTAACTTAACTGATTAAAATCAAACATTGACATAAGAATTTGATGTAACAAGACGTAGAAAAAAACAATTTATAGAGGAAAAAATATATACCTAATCGTATTTAATCTTGTTCTCTTTACTAAAATCACACGAAAACAATTCAGTTTTGTTTGGGACGACGACGAAGGCCGGAAATTACACAAACCTACATATGTATTATATAGGAATGTATGGAGTTTTGTTTATTTTCACGAAATTGCTTGTTTTTACTTATTTCGTATAAAAAATCAAAAATATGATTAAAATCGTAGATTGGTAAACTGGGTTTATTTCATTCAAAAAGTAAAATGTTAAAATAATCTTTATATTTTTTCTTACCCCTTTATCACGGTTTATCCAGGGTCGGGACTCCTTAAACGTATGCGCCAGGATCTTCCTGGGTCCTGGGCTGTATTCAGACACAACGCTCGACGTCGGGTGTCGGATGTAAGTACCTGAAGTTGCAGATTTTACTAAACGCTTTCGAGCGGCGCGGCGTTTCAATTTGAATTGGTGCAGTGGAGTAAATAATGATCTCTGACCTTTTATTGTAAATTTTTGAATGATATTTTTTATAAATTAACTTCTTTGTGAATACATATTTTTATTTTTTTATCTATTAAAATCCTTTTTTTTTTCATGTATAGGAATATAAGAAGTAGGTACAGTATAACTTTATACAGAGTAAATAAAATGTATAGGTAATACTATAATTAAGTTGACGTTTGTCATAAGTGTATACATATTTATATATATTTTAATTTGTGGATTAGGCTACTCTACTAGGCTATACCTGTCCCAGAGTAGCGTTGTCATCATAAATAATGTAAACTGATGTCAACTGACATAATAGATACCACAGAAACAAATAGAAGTCATCATTCCACAGATAAAATAGAAGTCTGCAGATACTGTAACTGACAGAGCGTTTTCACCAGAAAATTTTACTTAGCGTTTGGTGCGTACACCCGACGTCCCAGCGTTCAATCTGAACGCCACAGAGTGTCTTTCGAGCGTCTGTTTCCGGTCATTATGAACGGCTTAGAGCGTCACTAAGTGCACTCGGCGTTCATTGTGAACGGGAACAAAAAATGCACTAAACGAATTGTCTCAGTGTAAGTACTATTTGCATGAAACTTATACTATTCTGACGATGCTCAGCAATGAGCGATACCGGCAATGACATTAATATATAGACACGTTATATGCGAACAAAACGCTTTACAAAAATGGTATAATTTAACAAATTCTTACAATGTCACCAAGAAAGAGCACATACGACAGATTACATGTGAGAAAGAGATCATAAATACACACACTGCAGATATATTTTCTCTTTTATTCCAGTGCACATTATAATTATTGTCTCTCACACCAAGTAATGACTGTGAAAGAGACAAACTAATATTAAGTTATAGCTTTGAAAAAAAGCGAATCCAACAACAGAATACCTTTGTTTTTCTACAAGCGAATATGACTTCAATAATTTCTCGTTTACTTTAAATAAAAATATCAATGGAAATATACATACATGTAATCATATTTGCTATCGAATAAATATGCAGTATGAAATTATATATTATCTGATCGTTCCTTCACAGTTTTAGTGAAATTTTTACTTGTTTTCATCATACAAGATGGATTTGACTACGATAATACGTGCGAACACTATAACATTTTGCGAGGTAAGAATTAAACGAGGTTGCGCCTTACTTTTCCTTTACCGAATTTGAAGACTAGTGACGTATCTATTTTTTATATATCATTGGATACCGGTGAAGGAGGGTCGTGTTTGCGAACTAATTTTTTTCATCATAATTCTATGAAAAAGCGTATATTTTAAATTTCTGGATAAATAATTGTCATTCATTCATTCATACCATCACGGCATATCCCACAATGTGGGGTAACCAGCGAAAGGTGGGCGGGTGTGCATTGCCTTATAAAAGGGGGCACAACACATCTGTGTATATCCACACACCAGTCTCGTCTCACCTAAAAGGCACTATATTCAGAATGGGTTGTGAACCTCATTGCTGAACTATATGAGATGTTATTGTTGCCTGTTGTATTTTCGATTACCCGGCTCTTAGGGGACACTCGAAAACAATAATATAAAAGAGTGGAAGCACTATTCTAAGCCGGTGCCTCACAGCTTTAATTAATAATTGTGTGTTGTTTTATTGGTCTATAGTAGGTATGTGCATTATCTAAAACGTATATGGAATAATCCGAGCTACAACTCAAATATTTAGTTTTAAACACATTTATTCTAAAAGTTTTACAAAAGTATATAATCGAAAATACCTTTGGCAAAATAACATTTCACATAGTTCAGCAATGAGGTTCACCGCCAATTCTAAGTGTAGTGCCTTAATAGGTGACAAGAGACTTGTGAGATATATAGGTACCTACTGTAATGGTATGAATGAATGAACATATCTCATATATGTATCTATATGTTTATTATTTTAACGGAGGCTTTAATCGATGTTATCTACATATGTTTTGACGTTAAAACTTATTCAATTATATCGGTTAATACATAGATATTATAACCAATAAAAAAACCCCGAACTCACTTTTATGTTTGCATTAAGGATATTAAAAAAAAAACTTTGTGGAATAGAATCGTAAAATTATTAGGACCAGCAAACGTCATGTTTATATATATATGGTGCATGTCAGCCAAACGCACCATCAGTAAAAGTAATACACCCCAATTATTTATAGGAAAACTTGTGTAAGTCATAATAATAATATTGTAACCTCCCTCCCCCCAATCAAATATTAAGACATGATGTAATATATATTATATGTAACGTCGATTTTACTTAATCAAGGTAAAATTCATGTAAAATATTGACATTGCCAAATACGGTAACGAAATTGTTAGTAGAACTCGGGGCGGTCACGTGACAGTCGCGTGTTCTAACCAAACCTATCCTGTAATACAATGAAGACTACACAACTAGAGCCAATAGCAAACTCACATTGTTATTATAGTGGTTTTGCAATTATAATGGGAAACAAATGAGATTCGAAGGTCTAATATAAAATCAATTTTGTAATTCAATATGATCTACACTATCTACAAATCTACACTTGCGAAAGTTATCCACATGACAAAATTCCTTAATAAAATTTGATTAATGAGTTGGACTCTGGATTATTTTTCGAGTGAATTCAATCAGATTTATAACAAAGTCTTTTGCTAATTTTGTATTTAATGCATGTGCTATAGGTGAACGAAATCGTTCGTAGAAGGATTCGAACTCGCGACCATTGGATTACTAACCGCTCTGCTACCACCCATCTAATATATAACAATTGTCACAACTTTGAAAATCCCATCTCTTGACAATGATTAAAAAAATGCATTCATAGATAGATATTATTTCAAAAACCACAAGAGTCTGTATTTTTACTCCTCACTAACCCAAGAAGGTACCTATATAAGGTTATTTTTTTTATTGTAGATTATCAACTAGTATCATGCTGAGATTGTATTCTGAAAGTTTCATCACAATGTAATGTGTGTGTGATGTGTAGGTACTATGTGCTATGTTCTTTGATCCGCGTGCTATTTCCTATGTACGGCGTGTTTATTCTACTTTATCGATTATAGACTAAAGTTTCTACTAATTCGATTTTTTTAAATTTTGCAAATGTGTATAACTCTTTTAGACCCCATTAGATTTTGAAGGATATCTGAATAGTGCTTCTCAGTCTTTTTAACTGTCAAATATTTCAAAGTGACCCCAAGCTCCGGAAACTCGAAATTCGTTAATTTTATTTTCAAATTGGTAAAAAGGCACATCATTTTCATACAATGACATTGATGAATTATCAAGTTTTCATAATAAAATATTTAAATTCAAATTAAATTAACAAACTCATTTCATGAAAAATGCTGAATATTTTCCATACAATATTTAAATACGTTGTGAAGTGACTTGTTAGTGAAGAGTTGAGCGTTGGTCACAACCCACTTATCTTATTATGGAAATATATATATTACTATTATTTTTTTAAGTGTTCTTATTTATTAAAATAAATCGAATTGTGGCATCAAATAATCTTTTGTTTACTTTATATACTTTCATGTGATTGTATGAGTACGATATTTATACTGTCGGGTGTGTTTCATGTCGATCCTATGTAAATGTTTTGATTTTTATCATTCATCATTGAAGACAATGAATTTCGCCAACAATCTATTGAACGTTGATAGATTAGCCATGTTAAGTACGAACAAAATATTGGGGGGGTAATAGAAACAGCTAATCAAACACACAAATAAAAATTGACAAAAAAGACCGCATTCATCATGATTATATGCATACCTCAATTGTCAAGAGACCAAACAAAAAAATGTAGAGGAACAATAAATTAACTTACATTCCTTTGTCAAATATTTTTAGGGAAATCAAATAGATTGTTTTTTTGAAGTTATTATATAGTGATTATTAATATAAGTGATTTATATTTTAACCAGGCAATCGCCTACAATTTATTGTGAAAATGATTATTGAAGGTCATAGATATTATCTATTAAACATAGAGTTTCTTAGTTTGGGAAATTTGATCTTCAATACTTGACTTGACAAGTTTATTATACATCATTATTTTTTATATTGATTAGGCTTTTTTTATATATCTATGAAATTGCTTTTAGATTGAATATATTTTGGTGCCACCCATTTTTAAATACCATATAAGTAGTAGTATAGCAAAAGTAAAAAATACGTATGTTGAGTTCTGTTTCAAGTAGTTACTTTTTTTTAATAAGGCACAGCCACCAATAGTGGCGAATTTGTGCTGTACAATTTAGATCATAATATATTTACTGTTGAAAAGAAGAGTAAAAACAGAATTCCATTAGATCTTAGAGAAATAGGTACTTAAATATAAATATCGCAAATAGAACATGTGTATAGTAGGCGGCAAACATCTTGAGTACGCCACGTGGAATATGTAGAGCGCACAGGATGGGTCAATGGCAGAGCGGATAGCGCGCTGGGCTAGTAATTCAGTGGTCGCGGTTCGAATCCTGTCTCGACCGATTTCGTTAACCTATAGCACAAACATTTATGCTTAATTTAGGGAATGTAGGAAGATCTATATGTACTTGTTTAACGAGGACATATTCATTGAAAAATGTATATATTTGTTTTTTTTGCTTGTTTGTGATATTGGTCTGTGATTTACACGCTATAGACTGCGTTTGAATGCCTTTAATTCTGTGGATGAATTTATTATATAAAACAGTTTTTTTTTAGAAAACTAGTGAAAGATATATATTTTATTTTATTTATTTTTTTATTGCTTCTCGGGTAACAACAGGTACAACGTCAAATATTTATTTTGACACCCACTCAATAACAAGTTGCCACATTCTATTTAAATTAAGGTAAAATTGCACAACAATAATTTCGACGTAAAACATAGTGTAATTTCGTTGTGCATTATTTGTAGTAATATATTTATGTGCAGTTAACTTTCATGGAGATTCCTGTATTTTATTGTTTATATTCACCATTATTTATTCTTTATAGGATGCATCAAACATAATGGTCCAACCGACTCATATTCCATTCTATTTAGTTACATACAAACTGTGCATGTGAATGATAGGTAGCAAATACCGGTGGATGGAGAATTTTTCAAATTGGTTTTCATTTTATTTATACTCGGTGTTTTGATTGGTGAATGACGTAAGCGTACTAAATTACTACAAATTCACTGAAAAGAATTCGTTAAAAATAGTTTCCTACTTTTCTGATTTTTTTAAACGAAGCATTATTTTCCTATCAGTGTATTTGACAATATGTACAGAAAATAAAATCTTTACATCACAGTAAGTGTACACTTTTTTAAGGTCTAACTGCATTTTCACGAAGTAGGTAGTTTTCTATTACCTACATAATATTAGTTAAACAAAAAAATTATTGCTTCCGCCATAATTCACTATGAACACAGACATCATGGCGTAAATCATTGTAGGTATATACTCTGTGTATGATACCTGTCGAAAAAATTAGTATAGGTACATGCGCTTGAAAACTATGAAATATATTTCATAGTATCTCAATTATTTCATAACGGTGAAGAATTGGAAATAGTCGATAATAAAGAAATCTGGATAAAAGATAAAATAAGCATTAAGAGGGTGACTGCTGCCAACTTTTCAATTTGAATTTGCATCATTACTACAAAACGAATCATTTTGAAAAAAAATGACCTTGTTAATTTGGATATTTATAAAGAGAAATATACCTTAACTCTTTAATTATGTTCTGTATATATTCTTGTTGGAAAATAATAAGCATACCCCGATAATTGACATTTATTTAAAATTTCTAAAAAACTATAAGGTATAGAGCATTATATTTTTTTTATAAATTAAAAAAGATCGAAAATGGAAACATACGATGTTACGTTGCATTAATGTATCAGGTTTAGTTAATAAACCAAAAAAACTTTTATTTTGCAATGGCGCTGAATGGAAAATAAATGTTTTTTTAGGTTTATTTACTAAACCTGAAGCATTAATGCAACGTCACATCATATTTTTCTAGATATGTTTGTCTTCTTTAATTTAAAAAAAATATGTTGAACTACGCCTTATATTATATTAAAAATTCTCCTCAAGTTCATGGTTTAATATTTAAATCAATATGACTATTATTTAATTTTTTTTTACTTAATCTTTGTTAACTACTGTTTCTGATTAATAACGGCAGCAACATCCTTTTTTGGGAGAAAAAAAATAAGATAAACGTTGAAAGTCGGGGTATACCATTATTTTTCTACAAGAATTTATACAGAATATTATCAAAAAGTAAAGATACGTTTTTCTTTATTAATACCCAAACTATCTAAATTATTTTTTTCAATACAATTTGATAAGAAATAATGATGGTATATCAAATTGAAAAATAGGTACGTTGGCAGCAGTGCCCCCCCTTAGATACTTACAGTGATAGGTACCGATGTCATAAAATATTTAAACAACGAACAAATAGCTGAAATGAGTTTTATCAATTTTTCTTGAAAAGCTTAAAAACAAATTCGTTTCGAATTGCATTTCAAATTCAATGAAACATTCAGAAAAAAATGCTGGAGATGAAAAGTTTTTCCGTGAATAACCACGAAAAAATAATATTATTCGAACAAAAATAGACCAAACTGGAAAAATATAGGTAGTGAGTGTTTTCATACTTTCACCGCTAGATGGTACCTGTGTAGATGGAGATAGGTATATATACGTATTGAATGATTTGAAAACAGAACAGTGAAAAAATTAATTCTGAAACGGAAGCCGAGCTCCGTACATCCAAGTGGGGGATGTTTTAGATACTTTGGCGTGCAAAATAATAATGGAGCTTTTTTTGGCATTTTAAAAGCGGAAGAGGATATTTGAATAGACGATGTTTTTTGTATGAGAGTTCGTGTACCGCCAAACTTTTGTGCTGCGATTTTTTTCGACGAAAAATAATGCTTTTGTTTCAGTCAAATGCCAAAAGCTTTTTTATCCGCCGATGGTCGATTTTAAAAGTCATCTATGGAGGAAAATATACGCTATCGGTGTTTATGTTTGGGCTTTCGTGTTACTTAATGTTGAAGAGCTTTGTTTCTACAAAGGTTCCTGTTTTAATACAAATACTATATACATAGGTACATAGATAAAAAACATTTTGATTTTATTTCACCTCGTATTTTAAACATACAAAAGAATCTAATGGTACTTAAATATTATATATAATATAACGTTATATATAATATTTTATATTATATATAATAGGCGCTATGAAAATTAAACTATCTTTTTGGATTCTCAATAAAGGTTATCATTGCAAATATATTTTTTTAAAATAATAAAATGATAGGTACATATTCTTTACATATAACCTATATGATCCAAAACGTATTTGTCTCATGATGATTTTATACTTGAAGCCTTATCGTAATAGATATTCATAAATTATTGCATTTTGTGATATAGTATAATTATGTGATAGACATTTCATAAATTGTTATATCCGATTTTTACAAAAAATGTGTGCTCTTTTGTTTTATTTTGTTTGTCAGGGTAACCAAAAATTAACCCAAAATGTCAGGGTTATCCAATATTAAACCTAAGTATGGACTATGTCATTGAATATGATTGTAAAGCTATTCCGACACAAGCACTGCTTAGTGGAATAGTTCTTATCCACTGGATGTTGGTACTGGTTAATTGTTTTCATGCACTGATTCTTTTCGTGTTATAGAGCATTTTGTCAGTGCCAACATATATTCTAAATTGTTTACGTTGCATAAGTAATCGTACTATTACTGTATTATTGTTATTCTGTTTGTTTATGTGGATTTAAATAAATAAATAAATAAATAAATATGCTTTTTAGTACTGTCTTGATCGCAAACGTACCTAGGTACTAATACCTACATTCATAATTATTCCTATAAGAGATAAATCATCACCACTAAGATTGATCTTGGTGGTGATGGATAAATACCTTCGTTGAATTGACGGGCTGATAATAATTTTTTTCTCCGAAGATGAATCAATAAGACATATGATACAATTGATTTCAGTATTTATTAAATGATTATACAAGCTGATAATAATTTTTTTCTCCGAAGATAAATCAATAAGACATATGATACAATTGATTTCAGTATTTTTAAGAAATAAATACATACTTAGTATTGAATATATAAAAAAAAATATTCATTCATTCGTATAACTCCATTCGAAGACATAAGTACTTATTTATAATAATTAAATTCATAGATCACCCCAATTTGAAGTTAAGATATAAACGAAACAGATCATTTTTGAAATTAAATTTTAAATATTCAACGACAAAAAAAGTCAAGAGAAAACTTACCTATCAATAATAACTGGATCTGAAGGAGTTTCATTTCTATTACCACAACTTTTCTTGTCACAAC
The DNA here is from genome assembly GCA_963576475.1 of Molanna angustata. NCBI lineage: Eukaryota > Metazoa > Arthropoda > Insecta > Trichoptera > Molannidae > Molanna > Molanna angustata. The sequence continues at coordinate 21,450,901 of OY754974.1, read as the reverse complement.
ACCGACTGGAAAAAATATGAAATACAAACATATTAAAAAAATAGATTCCATATCAATGAAACATAAAAAGGTATTTGACAACGTAGAAAAAATCGAGCATTATTTTTTTAAAAAAATGTAACTTAATGGGTCGGTACTAAAATTGCGTAATATTATGAGATATTATTAGGAATAAGTAGGTACAAATGAATATATAAATATGGAAAATAACTCTTATACTGCTATGATATTGAACTAGACATTTCCAATGTCCATATAGCCAACAAAAATGTCTATTTATTTTTTTAAAGTATCTATTTGTAAGTTTTTTTGTGGAAAGTTTATTTTTTTGGGATAGGTATAATACAACACAATGTATTAAAAAAAACTAACGAAAAATAATTTTATTTTATAAAATATCTAACTTTGATTATTGACATCTTTAATTATTATTGTATTTTTCTATATTTTTTTCTTGTTTGCTGTTGTATTCTATAAAATAAATAAATAAATTCTGTAATAGTTAAATTCTGCTTTATAAAATAATATTTAGGCACTTATGTATAATATAAAACGTCGATTAGGTAATGATATGTACAAGATTCCTTATTTTTTATGCTTTTAAATAATTTTATGTTTTTTTAAAGGACCGTTATGCGCGTGGGATATTGCGTGTTAGCATGTGTGACGTGTGTAGATATAAATGAATGCAATTAATTACACGTATTCTAGTTTACTAAAATAAATTGCAAAATTAATACAAAATATATAAAAAAAACACCAACGTTCTAAAGTCTTCAGAGTCTGCAAATATTTTCAGACTACTGTGAGTCTGTATAATATGTAGTGTAGAACCTAGAGTAACATATCACACATTCGTAGGGGCAGCATCTCGGCGCGAACGCTTAGCGTCGGCCTACCCTTACAAATGGTCTTCCCTACCTCACTTCATCCCCTCGAATCCCTCACTCTTCATCCCTCCCAACTCCCACCCAATTCTCCTCTTCTTCCCCCAGTCTCTCAACCCCCTTCCGAATACTCCTGGGAGGAGCGACCCCAGGGGAGTCTGTCCTTTGCCTATTCACTCAATGTCTTTGCCCTTCGCAACGGCGAGGGTGGTTTTTATCTTTTACCAACGGAATGCGAAGCCTGCGCCTTGTATTATATAACAAAAACGCTGTGGATGTCGAATTGTGAATTTGTGTACTTAACCGTGTAACAAACATCAAAATATTTACGTTAATAATGAAGTTATTTTTCTTGTCGTGTGAATATTTTCAAATTATACTTTTTGCAGTTTGAAAAAGTAATACAGAAGTGGGTTTGTTGGCATAAGGCAATATCTTCCAACCGACGTAAAGCCTAAGACAATAATAGCATACGACACATAAAAAGGAAATAACGATCAGAGCAATGATAAAAAAAACATAGGGAATTGAAAGACTACTAAACTGTTGACTTTAAAATATATAAAACAATATTTATTTTTATAAATTTATACTTAATATTTACAAAAAAATGTACAAGAATCACAAGAAAATAGTAGGTGTAGTCATTTTTGTTATTTTTTATATAGAGTCTACTTTTTATTGCATTTTTAAAATAGTATTTTATACTAACATAGAATATATATATATATATATATATATATATATATATATATATATATATATATATATATATATATATATATATATATATATATATATATATATATATATATATATATATATATATATATATATATATATATATATATATATATATATATATATATATATATATATATATATTTTTTTCTTATATTCACTTTGAATATTAATTCGTTTTTTTTTTAAATTGATTCATGTTTTCATATAAAAGATTGCGTGCAAACGTTATGGGTGCTTGATGGATAAATAATGTTTTTCAATTACGGTACACTTAACTAATTACAGGACATTTACTGATAGATCATATCTCATAGATTTTTTAATTCCATGAATAATTGTTTTTTTTATTGTAAAACTGACACGGGATTTTAGTTTGATAAAAAGTTTAAAAAATTCACAAAATCATACGCCTGAGAGTTTACATAATATATAAATAATACTATTTGAAATATTAACAAACATTAAAAAAAATGTTATTATTTTATAATATAGGTACAGCCATAAGGCATACCTACTTAAAATATAAAATATAGAAAAAACAGATAAAAATATAGAAATTGATAAAAATATAGAAACAAAAAATTAGACACCTTACACACAGTAGATATATAATAGTTCATTCAAAGAAAATAATATACTAATTGACTAAGCATTAATAAACTAACTAAAAAAGAATGGATAAACAAATGTGGTTATACAACACATCGACATATAGGTATAGCATAGTCTTCGTACCATTTTTTTAAACATAAACAAAAGTTTGGTAAAAATACTAATTTATTATTTTTTTTAATGTATTAGTTACTTTTTTAAATATATAATGCAACTGGCTCACGCCAGTCGCAATTATAACTACAAACAAACCTAACCAACCTATTTTTACCAAAATTTTGTAGGTTAGATTTAAAAAAAATGGTGTGAAGACTAGGCTATCCTATCTACTATGTGGGATAGACAAAAATGAGTGCCACACACCTCTACAATTATTGCGAAAATCGTTTATTATTATTCGTTCAGTTCCTACCTACATATGTACATGCAAACGGATTTGTCATGATCTTTTAAGGTATACAAATTGAATTGATTTATATTTTCGCAAATTCAAATTTGGTACAAATATATTTTTTGTTTTAACCACTGTGAATACTTGGTGTCTAACCGGTTTTCGGAGCTGACCGCTCCCTCCTCAGGACACCAAGTATTCACAGTGGTTAAAACAAAAAAAATATTTGTACCAAATTTCAATTTGCTAAAATATCTAAAATGTGCCACAAAGTTATAGCAACGTATGAAGAAATTGAATTGATTTAATTTGATTTATTGAAAATTAACACAAAGATTGGGTCCCAATGTTAAATTTCCAAATTACAGCTAGGCTTTATTTATTTATTACTCTGATTTGAGTATTATTTACATACATATATAATAAACAGTTAAAGCAAAATATCTATGTTTCATAATCAATATAAATAGGACTTTTTCTTAATTAAAGATTTTTTTATGAAAATAAAATATGTTTCTTTTGCCAGCATTGTTTTCCAAATTACATTGAGTTCGTTATAATAATCATATCAAAAATAAAATTATAATTTTAAATAAGTATGTATATGTTTTTTAAACGATTAATACAACCATATAATAATATAATATAGATCCTCATACGTTCCCTAAACTAAGCATAAATGCTTGTAATGTAGGTGAACGAAATCGGGCATGCCATTACAAATCAAACAATATTTATCAATATTTTTTCTGTTTATCTTCAACATGTATCTGTTTATTTCCAAAATGCCATTCTCCTAGTCCTTAAAACGATGTAGGTAATATAATAAATAGATGACACATCAATATTTTTCAAATTGATCACAACACCAGTGGTTAGGATGACAATAAAAGTATTATATAAATGTTATTGTTTGTTTACCTGCACATGACTTCATGCGTGAGAAGTACCCTGCACATCTCCGGGTTTTTATCCTGACCCTCATACATGATTGGCTGAAAAGATACAAGGAAAAAGTAAGAAGTAAGAAGGATTATTTCCAAATGATTAATGGTCTTATAAATCGATCCTAACCGAGAACATGGCGGCTACTTTTTCTTTTATATTAATGTTTCCAAAGAATAGGGTGTGTTTATTGTCGTATATCCTTTTTTTCGATAAGGCCCTCCAAGTGTTGTATTAGATAAAATGCCTTGCCTACCGCACAGTCGTTACATATATTTATATTTATTTATAACAATGTTGTATTATGTAATGGCGTGGACTTTATTCTTGTCGGCCATATTTTTCGAGGCTTTGCAATGGTATTGTTGGATCATTTAATTATGGTTCAGGTAATAGGTGAAATATGTAGGTATATAATAATTATAATAGTACTCTTTATTTAGACCTGAAAATATATATAAAAATTAATACATCTAGTTGAAACAAAAAATATATATTTTTTAAAAAAATTAGTCTGATAAGAGAATGATTATTAATCATAAAAACATCATCTAAAACTATAGAGAACATTAAAAGTTTTTAAGTATGTATTCAGCACCTAGCCTACGAAAGGTGACAAGATTTGTAGTTTCTTTTATGTTTGATGGTAAACTATTATACATTTTGAAACATTTATGGTATAAACTATTTTGTGTAGGTACATGTTAATCTAGTTTTTGGAAGTCCAAAATCTTGTCGTAGGGTAAGTGTGAAAATTGACATTGAATAAGATATTTTTGCTTATACAAAATATATTTTTATGTTATATACACAATTATATTTTTGGTGGCAAGCTATAATCATTTTAATTATTTGTATTTATTAGGTAATATATTCGATTTTTTTTTAATTCTTCGATTGAGATTTTTTTTTGACATTTTACAGCATACTTACAGCATATAATATTAATGTTACTTTAATCCTGTTACCTATCCAGTTTCAAACATTTTCTTGTAAGAAAATTTTGCATTTCTTAAAAAATGTGCTTCATTTCCCAAATATTTATGCTATGGTAAACGAATCCAGGGCGCCAGCATGAAAGTCAAACGACTATGCCATGGCGGTCGGCTTGTTTGATTAGTTTACTCACGTATAGTAAATATTTCCAACTGAATTCAATTAAGTTCAACGTAGTTAAAAAAACTACTAGTAAACGTATGAGACAATAAAAACAATTGAAAACAAAATGTGAAGTTGCATGTGCGAAAAATTGTTAGCTCTATAATATAATGGTTACCAGAAGCGGAATGAACTATAGAATCCGATAACCTAGGCTTTCCTATGTATATTAATATAAATAAGAAATATATTAAAAAATAATTAAGTAATAAAACAATAAATTAGGTAAACATTGTTTTAAAAATAGCAAATTTACAGGCGCACGAAATACATATGCCGCCTCGCCTGTTCAAATATTATACTATTTGAAGCGTATGTCGCTAGTAGATACTCACAAGCGGCTTCTATATGCAATCACTATCTTATTTGATATTCAAATTAATAAAATAAAAACGATTGTTGATTAATTGAAAACAATTCAGAAGATTCAAATTCGGATGACATCTATATGTAGATATACCAACCAGGAGCGATAGACAAAGTAAATGGTCGTTAATTTAATTGATGCAGTCTTTGTTATTTTAATGGTTTTACCTTCTCGTAAAACGTAGGTGACTGCAATTAACTCATCGTTAAATCGACAGATGGCTCTATATGTAGGTACATACCTTCATCTGAAATGAATACTGCGACTATTCATAGTAGGATTAAAAAAAACTTGGTTCTCGTTGATGTTTTTTGCAATAGCAGAAGTGAGTAAGGATGCAGATTACTATTTTTAATTTGACGTCATTTAATTTATATCTCAATAAAACCATCGATATTTTTTTATTTGTAAAGAAGCATTGTTTAAAAATAAAATATTTTTTACTTACATTACATTAAAAATATGCTTTTAAATAAATTTTAAATAAATTATAAAATATGCTTTTAAATAAATTTAAAAGACTACAGTCTTTTAAATTTATTTAAAAGCATATTTTTTGTAAATTCAAAGATTTTTTGTCACAATTAATATACTTACTAGTGTAGGAGCCAAGATTTACGTCATTTTGTTTAGTTGCACATACAAAATTCATACAAAACATAGTATATAGGCTGATATTTTCTGTAAAAGATACTTTAAGTGACGTGATAAAATGACAATTTCCATTTCTTTGAAGGCTGATCTCCGAAAGCCACCATAATTCAGAATTCATATTATCCAGTCGTTGTTACCTGCTGTGGTATCCTTTTACAGAAAAAAAACAGCCATTATACTATGACGTAAATTTCGCGGTTATGGGTTCTTGGTCTATACTTCTAAAGTATTTGTGGCAATTATATAGAATACACAATGTGGTAAATTTCAGGTATGTAGGTAAATAATTGTATTAGTATATAATTACATATCAGCACGGTAGGTATAAGGAGTTTTTTTTAATTACCAAATACTTGTATTGAGGTGAATGACATTGGTAGAGTCAGAATTCGAACCCAGTTCATTGATTGCTAGATCAACGCTCTACCTTTTTGCTATCTTTAATAATCATTTTTATTTTATAATGCTTCTCGAGCAATAATTTTTTAAACGTCTCACTAATCAATAATAAAGATGCAGTGTGTCTCAACAGGGAATAAAACCCTGGACCTTTGGACCATAAATCATATAATTAACTGAGCCACAAAGTAGTTACTACTAAATGGTATACAGTTTTTCAATGTGGAGCTAATTAAACAAAATATGCACCAATGATTTTTTGCCAAAGCTTATGAAAATATGCCCTCACTCAACAAAAAAATATCCGCCAACAAACCGCCTACAATATGTCCTCTCCCCACTCTGCAGGGGATTATATATCTTATTAAAGGTAATCCTTGTGATAGATTTTTTCTCTGTCTAATTGAATATGTAATGGAATGGCTTAGTGGCTATTGTATTCAGAGATATTCGGGGATTCCCTACGACTTACTTTCGCGACATGAGGGAAGAGGGGCCAATATGGTTACTTCTGTACTTACACGTATTTGGCTTACTTAAAATAACTCGAGGGGGGCTATTCTAACATAATACATAGCTATTTAGATTGTGGTGTTACGTATTATAGAAATATATTCGTTCTGCTACAAATATTACAATAGTAGTTCCATTTCACTACATAGAAAACCTGTGCCCCGTTCCACCATTGTACTTTTCAACTTTTCACTTTTCGCTTTGCGATTTGAGAATTTCGCAAAGTGCAAAGCGTTCGCGTTCCACGAAAAAAAAATGGTCACTTTGCGGCGTCGCCAAACATTTACAAAGTCTTTTCAATTGACTCTAGCGACACCTAGTGATAACTTAGTAGTTCCGAGTGTTTCGCGCATAGCGTACACGATCATTTGACACCGTTCGTTCTTGTCTGTGATTTCGTTGTTGTTGTTAGAAAATGAGCCGGAAAGACAATATTAAGAAAAAATAGCCGTGTTGGAGATAATTAATGAAAAGAAAGGAGTTATTTTTGGAGTAATTAGTGACACTATCACTAATACAGTGAAACAACGGGTGCTTCACTGAATTATTTGCTGTTGAGGAGACAATCATTTGCTTCTCTTAGTGCTGTTCTCTACGTTAAAATATGTGTAAATGAGTAGTGAAATAATCATATAAACTAAGAGAAAGCGGACATAATAATCACATAAACATAGTTTAAATTACCTAAAAAAATCAGAATAAATCGTGTACTTAATCAAGACATATTCACACTGAGTGCTATTTATGCGAAAATATTCGAGGAACTGCGTGGGTAAAATATTTTCGAAATTAATCCTTTCTCTATAATTTCTTACAACCCCGTCTTCCTCATCCCTTTCTAACAATAATTTATGCAAAATTTTATAATAAATTTAGGTACTCAAAAATTCTAAACAAACAACTTCTACTTTCACAACTCGACGAATGGCAAATTTGAAATGTCAAAATATTCTTTTCAATTCATTCGCAAGGTTTGCAAAGTTTTTTATGAAAAGTAGCGATGGTGGAACAGAACGGCTTATTTGCTTTGCAATAGGCGTCTACTTTTCGCTTTGCACATTGCAACTTTTACTTTGCGAAAAAATGTAATGGTGGAACGAAAACAAGCCGACGAATTGCAAAGTGCAAAGCGCAAAGTTGAAAAGTACGATGGTGGAACGGGGCACAGTTCATCTTTAAAGCTGACATTTAAAAATCCCTATTTGTATTTGACTTTTAGAAATAGTAAATTAGGAAAATTTCATATGCACATATACAAGGATTTCTTTCGATTGTCATTTTTGATATCCATATCTACTAATATAGTTTGAGTAGTAATTATTTACCATAGTGGCGGACTAGTTGATTAATACGAATGAAACATGGATAATATGACGAAAAGGGAGCATTTCGTTATTAAAACGAGTGGGTTGTAGCCAACACTAAACTCTCCACACCATAGTAAGCGTTCATTTTTTCTTCTTGAAATGTTGATAATCTCCAAATGCATTTTTATGAAGTACATTTCTATTAGATTCTTAAACAAATATAAGATTCCCAGAGGACAAAAGTTTTCACAATACACCATACACACAAAAACATTGTCACGAAACTCATAGTATGTATTTTCTACATGATACCTGTTGAGAAATTTTAAGTAAAATTGCATGACTAGCAAGATGAGCATGTATGAGATAGTGTATCAATGTTGATGAGGCGATGTACCTATGTGTCAAGATAGAAGTATGCGGTGTTCGGTTCTCAGTTCCTACCCCTTGAGGAAGATAGAAGAGGAGAGTAAAAATACTCTATTTTATAGACATATACAATATCAATATGAAGTTGATCACTCAATTTTCCCTTACAGAAACTTTTTTACTTTTTTACATTTTTTATACAAATATGAAATTTATTTCACATTGATATGGAAAACCAAAGAATTTTTTCTTTAAATTTCGACAATCCTTGAATGCATTTTTGAAGAGTGTGTTTTTGTTGAATCGAAATTTCAAACAGTATACAAAAAACTCGAAAATGGTGACAAAAACAACGTAAATGATGAAATCATAGAGAATAAATTAAAAGTTGTCTTTAAAAAACTAATCAGCTCTAGGTCTATGCATTTTACACATATGATGTAAATATGAAGTCGATCGGACTTATAGTTTGGCCTGTAGAGAGGACACAAAAAGGATAATTCCATACGCCAAACGCCGTACGCCATACACCATACGGCGTACGCCATAGCCATACATACAAACACATCACGACGAAACTCACAGTGTGCACTCTCTACATGATACCCGTTGAGAAATTGATGTAAAAAATACTCTTAAAAATTGTGAAATCATGACTCTCCACTATTCCATAGTGTGGGGAGTAAAAATATTAACATAAATGGGTATTAAAACAAATCATGATTCATATAGGAAACGTAGGTATGTTACAAGAATGCATAAAGAACAATACCGTTTTGAATTGAATTAATTAAAAGGCTAGAAGCATGTCAAAAGAATAGGTGATAAGTGCCTAAAATATATAAACTGTTAATAAATCATTTGCCTTATATAATGTTTTTCCAAAAAAATATCTGCAGTTAAAAGTATCTAAAAATATGCTAGCATATCAAATATGTTTGCATAAGTATAAAGAAGACTTACGTAATTGTAAAAAAAATATATAAGAAATTTTCTAAAAATAAATAAATCTTATCTTTTAACTGATTTCAGATATTAAAAAACAATCATAAAATATTTTCCGTTTGCTTTTATACCGCCATGATATAAAAGCAAAATACGCTTTGCAAATAAATTGAGCATCACATACTCTTGTTGAGAGTAAACATAACAAATTGGATAATGTTTTGAATCCAATATGCAATGATTTCTTAAACAATTTCAGCTCATCTTTATGCCTTTATAAAAGTTAAACCCAATTTTCTACAAGAGGAAGTATCAAACAAATTGCGTACGTTGCAAGATACGCGAAAATGATGTAGGGCTGCCACAATCATTTTATTTTAACATTGTCACATTGATCATTTTAAATAATTTTAAAACTATTATACATTTTACGTGTATTTAGTATTTGAAAGATTATGTGTTTGTATTTATTTTTAATTCAAAATAATAATAATATGTAATGTAAATTCATTTGAATACATTATATTTGTACCTACTGTGAAAGTGACAAAAAAGGCAATCATTCATTCATACCATCACGGCATATCCCAGCGTGGGGAAACCAGCGACAGGTGTGCGGGTTCGCATTAGCTTCAGATGATGTACCTACTTTTAATTGATGTATAATTTTGAACTATAATATTATGCATTCCATCATAAATGTCTCCAATTGGAAAAAATGATTGTTTAAACTACCAAATTTACATTATAATTTGGGTTTCAATATTATTTTTCTTCAACCTATATCTCCCTCATTTTTTTTTTGCAGGGATTTTAAATTTATTAATGTTATGTGTTTATTTTTCTGCATGTTTTTTTGTTATTAATGAATCTACCCCTACACTAGTTATGGCATCGCGTTGCTGGTTGATTGGAAGAAATTGCCTCATGACATCAACACCGCCATAGTACACATAATAATGTCCACAAATTAAATATATAATAATTTGTCAAAATGTTAGGTATATATTTAAGCATGTCAAATATTTTTAGTTGTTATTTAAGGTGTAATGTTTAACCTCTATTTTTCAGTAAACAAAAAATAATTTTTCTATTGACTTATTTAATTCTTAAATATACCTACATTAAATATTTGTATCTTAAAATAAAATCAAACAGAAAATAATAGTGAGATATGCAAAGCAAGCGAGACAGCATGAGTAAATGGGACAATATAAAATAGGTACCTATGTATGGCGAAAGCCATCTTTATTCTTCCGGCTGTCAAGGAGTTTACCTATATTTTATACTGTTCATATTGTCGTGTATCATTGTAATTATTATACTGTTAATATGAATATCGAAAAAGATAGAGTTATCTAACATTTCCACTACAACCCCAACATAAGGATATTATACTGGCGCAGACGGTAGGATACTATTATATACCTATTATTACAAATATAAATATTTAGTTTTAATGTAAGTTATAGGGTATCACATTTTTTTTGTGATAAGTCATATCACAATTCGCTCATATGTAGGCACTAGACCCCCGGGTACGAGAAGTCTTAAAATATATCCTTCGTACTTTAAATAGAGGCTTGTACAGATTATGAATATTTGTAAATTATTATGTTATAATAACACATTTGTAGATAATGAAGACCCTGCTCGAGGAGACGAAGAAAAATTGCCGTGCAAAGACATAAGCGAGAGAACAAAGTTAGGCACGGTGATTTACAAGAGAAACACTTTACTATGAGGACAGCGGCGATAGAGGGGGTAGGGTGAAGGAAGTCAACAGAGGTATGGGGGTAAGGAGGGATGGGATGGGACAAAGAATGAGCGGGGAATGGGGAAATATACATACTTCACTGAAAAGCTCCTTAACATCGTATGGAGATTAAAGTAAACATATATGCGATAAACATTCTAAATATATATCAGAACTGAGTACCTACTATGGCTAGTATGTCATTTATATGAATTGTTAAAGCTTAATAAATTATTTCATATTTTTTACTCCTCACTAACCTAAGGGGATTATAGTGTACAGTTATGAATTCGCAACTTTTCAGGTTTTTTTGCTGATTATCTACTAGTATCATTGTATCGTGAAAGTTTCATCACAATGTGTGTGTGTGTGTGTGTGTGTGTGTGTGTGTGTTTATTCTGCTTAGTTGATTATAGACTCATTCGATTTTTTATAATATTGCAAATTTGTATATCTAATACTCGCTTAGATACCATTAGATTTTGAAGGATATCCGACCAGTGTTTCTTAATTTGTTTAACTGTCAAATATTTCAAAGTGACCCCCAAGTTCAGAAAACTTAAAATTTGATATTTTTACTTAAACTAGCTAAAAAGGCACATCTCTTTCGTAAAATGGCATTGAAGAATAATTATCAAGTTTTCATAATAATGTATTTGTATTAAAAATAATTTAACAAACTTTAAATTACTTAGTTTAAATTAGTTTGTTAAAAATAATTTAACAAAGTAATTTAACAAATTTTTCATGTGAAATTTGAATACATTATGGAGTGACTTGGTAGTGAAGAGTAAAGCGTTGGCCACAACCCAGGCGATTTTTTAATATGCAACTATTTTAGTTGTATTGTTGAAACATTTTAGTTGTATTGTTTAACAAGTGCCATACCATACCATCACGCAATTTCCCTATTTTGGGTAAAAGTGGAGTAAAACAATTTGAAGTAATGAAATCATGCAATATCTATTTTTCAGAAAAATGCAAATTCTTATATAAAATGCATATAAATATTATTTATAAAGAAGACCTTTCGCAATGTACCTATGTACTTCAAATATATTGTCTTTTAAATATAAATTTATTTATTTACACAGAATTAAAAAATATATACCTAGATATAAATTAATTTACCTAAAAACTAGAATTCCGTGAAAAATAAATTCTTTTTTCTAAATTCTGGTCTTTAAAAAATATTTTTTTATGTCGATATAATCACATATTTGTATTTCGTATTATAATTTTGTCTAGTAAGGGACATTTCAACCAATAAAGTAAAAAATGTCTCAATCGCTACACTCAAAATTTTAATATTATTTTTTCCAAGCGATGTTTTTCTCAATATATATATATATATATATATATATATATATATATATATATATATATATATATATATATATATATATATATATATATATATATATATATATATATATATATATATATATATATATATATATATATATATATATATATATATATATATATATATATATATATATATATATATATATATATATATATATATATATATATATATATATATATATATATATATATATATATATATATATATATATATATATATATATATATATATATATATATATATATATATATATATATATATATATATATATATATATATATATATATATATATATATATATATATATATATATATATATATATATATATATATATATATATATATATATATATATATATATATATATATATATATATATATATATATGTTATAATATTTTTATCTCGGTTTTCCCGTGTCAGTAGGTCTTGACTAAGACCATTTGTCTTCCGACGTTTCGCCTGAATATCACCAGGCATTTTCAAGGACTTAACGAAAAGCACGCGCGCGACACACGTCTACTCACACTGAAAGCTCACCGTATATATATATATATATATATATATATATATATATATATATATATATATATATATATATATATATATATATATATATATATATATATATATATATATATATATATATATATATATATATATATATATATATATATATATATATATATATATATATATATATATATATATATATATATATATATATATATATATATATATATATATATATATATATATATATATATATATATATATATATATATATATATATATATATATATATATATATATATATATATATATATATATATATATATATATATATATATATATATATATATATATATATATATATGGGATGACTGAATTTTGCTTACAGAAGTATAGGAATCTATGTTTTTAAAACAAGCACGATGGTATATTACGAGCATTAAGTAGGTACCATCACATCTCGACCATTGATCGTTGATCAAACACAATTCTGCGCGCGCGTGGCGGCTGCGTGCCAGATAATACAAAATCCGTTACCTTACAATGGGATTGACTCATGATATATTTATGTCATGCCCCCCTTAAGAACAAGTGCAAATATTAGGAAATGTTCATGAGAATATTTTGCGATCATATCAATGTAATTGTTTTGAAAGTGTAGTTAGGTATTTTAGAAACGAACAATAGGATTAAAAAAATATTCATGTCTGATAAAAATTGTGCTGTCATTACTGATTTATTAATAAAATGAAAAAAAACTTTCCATGTAAATGAGAATATAAATATATTAATAATATAAATAAACATATTATTATTATTTCCGCCACTGGCATTATTCCAAAATCGTTAATCCGTAATTTAGAAATTATAGATTTATCGAAAAACTTAATAATAAAAATGCAAAAAACGGTAAAATGAATACATGTAGAATCGTTAAAGATTTTTTAAACGTAATTTAGAAATTATAGATTTATCGAAAAACTTAATAATAAAAATGCAAAAAACGGTAAAAATGAAAACATGTAGAATCGTTAAAGATTTTTTAAACGTTAATATTCGGGAATCAGTAGGGTTGTTAGGTAGTATAGAGACCTCCTCAGAGCCTAATCCTTTGATATGTTTTAAGTATCTGGATGGGTGAACTATTCCCAATTGAAAGCTTGATGATGCGGTTGTTGCATTTTATTTTGCTCTTTTAAATAATTTACAATTTACGCATTGATCTGCTAATTCTTTTGTGGAAGTGTATAATGGTAATAATAATAATTGAGTGTTATTATTTGTAGTGCTTAATTGTTATTAATATCATTAATAAATCGGCCAGCGCCGTAAGAAAAACAAATTAAGTACTACAGATAATAACATTCAATTATTATTACTATCATTATACACTTCCTCAAAATAATTAGCAGATCATTGCATAAATTCTAAATTACTTAATAGATGAAAATAAAATGCAACAAACGCAGCGATCAAGTCTTTCAATTGGGAATTTTTCACCCACCCAGATACTTAACATATCAAAGTATAAGGCTCTGAGGAGGTCGCTATACTACCTATCAACCCTAATGATTACTAATTAGCGTTTGACCCCAGTAGTATAAACATAATATGTATTTATTGAAAAAATCATTTCTATTGATATTGAATATTATTGTTGTATTAAAATAATAGGTAGGTACCTACCCACAAACACATAATGCACTCTCTACATGATACTTGTTGAGATATTGATGTAAAGAATATACCTGAGAATAATTATGAATAGATTTCTCTCCTTTATTTCATAGTATATGGTAATTTGAATCGACTAATTGAATGTTATCGTGTCAAGAACTTAGGATTTTTTTTAAATTTGTATGTATTTGTTTTCGTTTGAATTGATGTCAGCATATTTATGTAGGTAAGTATGTTATTTCCGAAGAACCATAGCGATAAAACCACCTTGAAAATAAACCTTGTCATTTAATGATAAACCAAAAAAAGATGAATATTTTTGCACGACAAAAATTATTTTGTTTCACATGAAACAATAAAATTATTAGGTTGGTTGAGAGGGCTGTGAAAAGAGTTAGATAGATATATAAAAGTTTTGACAGTGTTAAGTGTTTAAAACAATATCAAATTATCACATTAGACGGTGTAAGTTTAGTCCTGTATACCACCATAAAAGTACCATAAATCTGTTTTCCCGAGCCGCGAGCTTAAGGCTCTTGTAATATTTGTTGCGTTTAACATAAATTCTCCTCGGCGATATATTACTTCGTAACATACATACATACACAGAGAGAGTGAGAGAGCTTCCGTATGTTGGAAGCTTTACTGTAAAATGATGCCCTTGCAGTACTAAAACTCCTAATAAAGTATAACACTGTATGTATGTACTCACTTTTCAGGGATGGAATGGGAAATTTATAATTTTCTTATAATACCTACCTATATTTATTTCAATACACCTACCTACCTTATATTTTATTTTTATTCTATACAAAATAAGTATGTATACGTATACCTATTTTTTACAGACTGTAAAGACATTATAATATAAGCAGGATTATTTGATTAGCTGGATACTTGATGACATTTTGCGTGAAATTATTAATTAATTATAACTATGTTTCTCGCGAAAGAATACGCTATCTCTGTCTATGTATTAAAAAAAAATAACTAAAATACAGACATTAAGAAAAGTGGGGATGTAATTGGTTAGTAAGAGGAAATATACAGCGGATCTAAAACCATACCTACATACATGGATTAAAATTATTCAATGTTTTTGATGAATGTATTTTTTTTACCTATAAAGGTCTCTAAATAATGGTGTTTAAGTGTATTTAACTCAGAATTCATATTTTAACACGAGATATGATCGTGCAAATTTTATGGTTTGCCATCCCTAATTATTTATCAAGATATATGATAATTATATCCATGATATGGGAAATCATGAGGGTTTTGATTTCACTGTTTGACTGGAATTGCCCCCGTGTTTGAAAAATAACAAAAAATACCCTGATTTGAATAAGAATGCCAAAAAAAACTCTTTGGATTAGAATAAATGCCAACAAAATACTCTGTGGTTTAGAATATGTAAATAACAACAAAATACTCTCGGGTTTAAAAAAAATGGCAACGAAACACACTTTGATTTGAAAATACCAAAAAAATATTATTTTGTTTGAAAAAATGCTTCAGTTTCAGTGATGAGTTGTTACTGTGTGAACAATAACGTGCACCACGCGGAAAAGCGTTTTCAATTAGCGCACAAAATTATAAGGCAAGTGTAAATGAAATAGGTGTTTTTCTTTATAGGCTAGCAGTGGCTGTGAACGGCCGACACGTAAAGCAGGGGGTAGTTTTAACGGTCGCATTTCTAGGGATGGGGTGTGTCAGGGCGTGTATATTCATCGTTATTGCCTTGTATGAAAGAAGAGTAGTAGTGTTCATACTGTATAGGTAGGTAGGCACCTATATATGTACACGTTAAACATACTACTCTATATAGACACACAACCTGCGCAGTAAAAGGAAATTTACGTATTCGCCATAACCCTTAGCCGCAGTTAGTCTAACAAGAAACCTTCTCATGACTTACTCTCTTTCCTTCGTTGACAAAGGCGGCTCGCGATTTTTTTTAATCAAAAAAGTATTATTATGGGATATTTTGTTGTGGCTTAGTTATTTAAATGTCTGATTCTTCACTACTAAACGAATTACACTGGTTGTTGAAGTGTCCAGAACGAGTTGTTTACAAAATTTATTTCACCGTGTTAATGCGTTAAACAATCTAGCACCACAATGCATTCAAGAGCTGTGCCATAGAAAAAAGCTCTCTGGGAGGCATCTCACACTCAGGTCGTCCGGATCACGGAGTAACAACTCCCTAAAGGAGTTGGACAGAGTCAACAAAGCGGCTTATTATGACAGATGCTTTGGTGTGAACGATCCAATTAAGTGGAATGCACTGCTTCTAGATGTCTGCAGTGCTCAAAAAAAGAGCACTTTTATTAAAGGACAGAAAACAGCTTTGTTTTTGCACATATCTAAACTATTAGCGCCCTTCGAATGATCTTGATTCATTAAGCGGCGCTACATAAAATCCCCTATAAAGATAATATAGGTCATTAAAGTTTTATAAATTGTTGTCTGAATAATTCACATACACCTCTGTTTTCTATCGTAGTCAAAAATATAACTTTACTTTAACAATATATTAACTTAATATTTACCTACTGTTAATATTTATTCAAAGCCTACCTTATAATTGTAATGCCTAACTTGACGAATGTCAGTGAATATTAGACGTGGGAAAAGACGAAAAAAAAGACCATTAAAAAGATTTTGGACATAACGAGTGAATACAAGATAAGAAGTGAATGTCCTGAGATGGTTTGGGTATATTGATAGAATGAACGATTAACGACTGTTCAAAAAAATAAACAAGGTGGAATCATATAAACTTGAACAATCGACGAAGATGCGAAATGCTGCATGGATGTGAAGTAAGACACTAATGTGTGCGATAATAACGGCGTACGGCGTTCGGTTCTATCTGCCTACCCCGGACGGGTCATAGCATGATGGTATGCATATTTCGTAAATAATAAATTGATATCAAATAAAGAATATAAAAAATTCTCCACGTCACTGCATAAAAGTGTAGAGGCCATAAGCGTCCCGTGAACCGCGACTATGCTATACCCAATTAACGGGGATTTATAGCTACCAAATAATTAACTCAAAGGCTTGCGCCACTTCTTTCTTCTGCTACCCACTCCTACGCAATATACACTTCTTCTTCTTCTATCCTCTCTATACCAACTTATATTATACTTTTCCCTATTATTGTTGATACTCTCTAACTGCTCGCGCCTCCTTGTAACCAGCCAAATGGTTTACAGCATATACGACATTAATTTATTTATTCACGTATTTTTTAACCTTTATTTACAATTAAATGTAAAATTTGATTTAATTCTAAAAACAAATCGCATTTTTTCATTATTTTTTAATTTTATTATAATGTATTTTTTTAACACTTCCTTTCATAAATTTAAAAACAAACTAACATCAATGCTTTATACAAAACAGTCAATCGCTGCTAACAGTGTTATCTCGTTTGAAATTTGATATTTTTTGAATTTTCTGTCATACACCTAGATCTTTTCTTTTTTTTAAGATTTGCAATACATTTTTTTTTGCTTGCATACTTCGCATGTATAGTATAATATACTATACAAGCGATTATATTATATTTTTTAGTTATTTATTTTGTTTTATTATTTAGTTTTGTACCCATATGTTTGTTTTCATAGTTCTTTTATTTTTTTTTTCATTATTATTATTTTTTATATCAACTTTTTGTTGTTTTATTATATAGTTTTTAATTTTTTTATGATAATTATTATCTTTTCATTTTTTCTAACTGTGTGTATTATTTTTGTATATTTTAATGATTTTTATGTTTCAATATGTATACCTATGTACCTACCTATATCTTTTATTTAATTTTTTTTCCACTTACTGAATATTATTTTTTATATTTACTGTTTTGTAATAGTAGGTACCTACCTTTTTTTTCTTTTTAAGTGTGTTTATGATCGTTTTATTTTTTCTTTTGTGATTCAATGTGTGTAGGTACTTAATTGTTGTTCATGTGTGTAAAAGGCAATTTGCTGTAAATAAAATAAAATAAAAATAAAAAAGTAAAATGTTTTCTTATTAGAAACCATCAGTTCAATAGATTCTAGGTTTGATTCCCATACTAGGTTTGATGGTACCTACATATATTAATAGGTACCATCACGGCATATTACACAATGTGGGTGTGCATTACCCTTTATAATAAAGCACGACACATGCGTGTATCCCCACACACCAGACTAGTCACACATGGGTGATGAATGTCATTGCTGAATTGTGTGAAATGTCATTTTGCCTGTTGTATTTTCGATTACAGAAAAAAAGTGGAAGTACTATTCTAAGTTGGTTCCTCACAGCACGATAAAAACATTTATCATAAAACATTGTGAGCATTGGCGTATAAAATGAGGGTGTCGAAGTACAAGGCATACGCCACTGATTGTTACCGGTGCAAGGGAGTTAGGTAGGTGACATGTGTCTGCCACGTGGTTAGCACGTGACAGATATCATCAGCAATAAAGACTTCTTATTATAATGGTCAACTTGCGGATGCACCACTAAATATGGATTTGTGATAAATTCCTCTTCGTGTATTTTTTCGCAATCATGCAAATTTATTACGGATATTCATAACAATTATTGTGACGATGACATGACCACGTGATCAATCATCAAAATTTAGTCTAGTAGACGAGGCGAGTTCGAATTCTACCTCCTCTAATTCCGTTCACCTATCTTTGCTTATTAGCATTTATTGAAAAAAATGTTTAGTCCAAAATATAATTATTTGATTATATACTTATTCTTTAAGCAAATGCGAGTTTATGGGGGAGCAGAAATGGTATATTATAGTATGTATTTAAAAAAAAACAGCTAAACACAGATGAGGTATCGTTCAATTTATTTTTAATGTTTTTATATACTGAATAGTTTTTTTAGGTATTATTACTCAAATAATAATTATATAACAAATTTATTTAAGCATTAAGACAATGCCTACCTAACTAAAAAAAAAATTTCCTATTTTTACTCATTTGGTCGGTACATTTTACAAACGTGTGCCTGGATTATAATTTTTGGCGTTCGGGTTATCCTACCTACCCTGTTAGGAAACCACAAAAAAATATACCAGAATATCATATAAAATTTATTTTTGGTTTAAATAAAAAATCTTTTTTTTTTTAATATTATTAATTATAAACGTAACAGGGGGAGATAAGAATAAAGGGTAATTATATTTTAACGGTTGATATATAAATAATTTTCAAGGATAATTAAAATAATTGCAATGTCTTATCCTACCCTATATATCCATTATGCGCATAAATTAATTTGGTTTTAGCTTATAGTTTATTTTGAAGAATCATTAAATCTGCAATGGAAATTTAGATTACGAAGAAGAATAATTTATTATTTAATAGAAATCACAAGTACTTACTTAAAATACGTGCATCATTCAAAAATATACCTATAGCGAATTAACTTTTTATTATATTTTAATTTATTTTTATTTCAACTGAGATCGAGAAACTAAAATGTATGAGGATAAAATACGCTAGGTAATCTTTTATCATTTTACGTTCTTTATTTTATTACAACAATAGGTATATTATTTAATAATAATAATAAACACTTCCTTGCACCCTGCGCCAGTGGCAACTTTATTGCCACACGGCAATTTCTTCCAATTAACCAGTGTTTCCAGCCCAGAGAAGCTAGTATTGCATGAAAAAATAAATATTATATGTTTTCTCTGCTGGGGATCCAATTAGGTATCCATTCATTTAGGTAACTAATCCAATTTCAAATAGTTAAAACAACACAATTTTTTTATTCAGTTTCCGAATTTAATCCATTCGATAATTAACTATGTTCTAAATATTAATTTATTTATTTTATGTAGCTTCTCGGGAAACTAACAGGTACCTACCTACTATGTCAAATGATTATTTTACACGCACCCAATAACAAGTTGCCACATTCTGGAGACTTACGATATTAATCGTCTAACACAGATCTAGACTAAAAACACAATTAAAAATTGTGTCTCCATCGGTAATCGAACCCGGGACCCTTGGATCAGCAGTCAACTGAGCCACGAATGCCGACAAAAATTAGTTTTGACTTGTTATAAATCAATAAATTGACCCTGATTTTTTGTTATTTTATTATTTGTCTTATTAATTAGGTCATAATACCTAATTATTGTTAAATTATAAAGTCTGATTCTTTGCAAAGGTACGTATTAACTACTTACTCAAACATATTTCAGATCGACTTGTTTTTATAGTATTGTTTTGTTTTTGTTTTTTGTCTATAAAAAATGACTAAGTCCTTGTTAAACAAGTACATATACATCTTCCTACGTTCCCTAATATAAGCATAAATGCTTGTGCTATAGGTGAACGAAATCGGTCGAGACAGGATTCGAACTCACGACCACTGGATTACCTACTAGCCCAGCGCGCTAACCACTCTGCCATCGACTATTTGTTTGACAAAATTAACAAAAGTTTTTTTACGACTTTTGTCTTTTGTCAAAATGTTAAAAATATATTGACACTTTGTAGCTATTACTTGGTGGATTATTTTAAATTATAAATTAAAATTATAACTTTTTTATTTTCACCACTTTTGAGTATATGTATAATGTCAACCGGTTTCAGAGCCGACCCGCCCTGTATTAGTTTGTTCAGAAAAAATGTAATTTGATTTATACATAATTAATATATAAAATCAAAAACGATAAATAAATTGTATGTGTATATTCAGAATGAAATATATGAAACATACCTGTTTAGTAACGGAGTCGATCAGTCTTACGAAGATATCTTGTTCTTGTCGCATGCCTGAAAAAGAAAAAAAAAGTTATAAGGGAATTCTTTACACTGTAAAAGATTCCTACATTCATACATAATTTGTAGGTATGTACCTGTGTTGTGCAACTTCATATACAATGTTGAACGCGTTTTATTTATTATAAACGAATTTACACTTAAAGATTCATACATAATATGAAGGTACATATGTACCTGTGTTGTGCAACTTCATATACAATGTTGAACGCGTTTTATTTATTATAAACGAATTTACACTTAAAGATTCATACATAATATGAAGGTACATATGTACCTGTGTTGTGCAACTTCATATACAATGTTGAACGCGTTTTATTTATTATAAACGAATTTACACTTAAAGATTCCTACATTCATACATAATATGAAGGTACATATGTACCTGTGTTGTGCAACTTCATATACAATGTTGAACGCGTTTTATTTATTATAAACGAATTTACACTTAAAGATTCATACATAATATGAAGGTACATATGTACCTGTGTTGTGCAACTTCATATACAATGTTGAACGCGTTTTATTTATTATAAACGAATTTACACTTAAAGATTCATACATAATATGAAGGTACATATGTACCTGTGTTGTGCAACTTCATATACAATGTTGAACGCGTTTTATTTATTATAAACGAATTTACACTTAAAGATTCATACATAATATGAAGGTACATATGTACCTGTGTTGTGCAACTTCATATACAATGTTGAACGCGTTTTATTTATTATAAACGAATTTACACTTAAAGATTCATACATAATATGAAGGTACATATGTACCTGTGTTGTGCAACTTCATATACAATGTTGAACGCGTTTTATTTATTATAAACGAATTTACACTTAAAGATTCATACATAATATGAAGGTACATATGTACCTGTGTTGTGCAACTTCATATACAATGTTGAACGCGTTTTATTTATTATAAACGAATTTACACTTAAAGATTCATACATAATATGAAGGTACATATGTACCTGTGTTGTGCAACTTCATATACAATGTTGAACGCGTTTTATTTATTATAAACGAATTTACACTTAAAGATTCATACATAATATGAAGGTACATATGTACCTGTGTTGTGCAACTTCATATACAATGTTGAACGCGTTTTATTTATTATAAACGAATTTACACTTAAAGATTCCTACATTCATACATAATATGAAGGTACATATGTACCTGTGTTGTGCAACTTCATATACAATGTTGAACGCGTTTTATTTATTATAAACGAATTTACACTTAAAGATTCCTACATTCATACATAATATGAAGGTACATATGTACCTGTGTTGTGCAACTTCATATACAATGTTGAACGCGTTTTATTTATTATAAACGAATTTACACTTAAAGATTCCTACATTCATACATAATATGAAGGTACATATGTACCTGTGTTGTGCAACTTCATATACAATGTTGAACGCGTTTTATTTATTATAAACGAATTTACACTTAAAGATTCCTACATTCATACATAATATGAAGGTACATATGTACCTGTGTTGTGCAACTTCATATACAATGTTGAACGCGTTTTATTTATTATAAACGAATTTACACTTAAAGATTCATACATAATATGAAGGTACATATGTACCTGTGTTGTGCAACTTCATATACAATGTTGAACGCGTTTTATTTATTATAAACGAATTTACACTTAAAGATTCATACATAATATGAAGGTACATATGTACCTGTGTTGTGCAACTTCATATACAATGTTGAACGCGTTTTATTTATTATAAACGAATTTACACTTAAAGATTCATACATAATATGAAGGTACATATGTACCTGTGTTGTGCAACTTCATATACAATGTTGAACGCGTTTTATTTATTATAAACGAATTTACACTTAAAGATTCATACATAATATGAAGGTACATATGTACCTGTGTTGTGCAACTTCATATACAATGTTGAACGCGTTTTATTTATTATAAACGAATTTACACTTAAAGATTCCTACATTCATACATAATATGAAGGTACATATGTACCTGTGTTGTGCAACTTCATATACAATGTTGAACGCGTTTTATTTATTATAAACGAATTTACACTTAAAGATTCATACATAATATGAAGGTACATATGTACCTGTGTTGTGCAACTTCATATACAATGTTGAACGCGTTTTATTTATTATAAACGAATTTACACTTAAAGATTCATACATAATATGAAGGTACATATGTACCTGTGTTGTGCAACTTCATATACAATGTTGAACGCGTTTTATTTATTATAAACGAATTTACACTTAAAGATTCCTACATTCATACATAATATGAAGGTACATATGTACCTGTGTTGTGCAACTTCATATACAATGTTGAACGCGTTTTATTTATTATAAACGAATTTACACTTAAAGATTCCTACATTCATACATAATATGAAGGTACATATGTACCTGTGTTGTGCAACTTCATATACAATGTTGAACGCGTTTTATTTATTATAAACGAATTTACACTTAAAGATTCCTACATTCATACATAATATGAAGGTACATATGTACCTGTGTTGTGCAACTTCATATACAATGTTGAACGCGTTTTATTTATTATAAACGAATTTACACTTAAAGATTCCTACATTCATACATAATATGAAGGTACATATGTACCTGTGTTGTGCAACTTCATATACAATGTTGAACGCGTTTTATTTATTATAAACGAATTTACACTTAAAGATTCATACATAATATGAAGGTACATATGTACCTGTGTTGTGCAACTTCATGTACAATGTTGAACGCGTTTTATTTATTATAAACGAATTTGCACTTACAATTTGATATTTTGAATATATTAAAAACCTTTAATACAGTGACGACATATGGTGTGGAGGAACGAGCAGATACAGTCAGATATAAACAAATGCTGAGGACTCCAGAAATGATAAAACTGAGAATGATAACAGGCAAAACCACGAAAGACCGAGTGAGAAACACCAGAATAAGGGGAATATGTGAGGTTGATGATATCATCAGATGGAGTGCCATATCAGCGGAGGACGGACTGGTATGGTCACGTCCAAAGGATGGACTTCCTCATATCGTGCTGCACAATCAGCCTCACGGAACCTGCCCTCGCGGTAGTCCGCCTAAAAGATGGAGGTATAGCTGGGAGCAGTTTAAGAGGCCTGCCTCTCCACATCGCAGGAGGAGCATACCTCTTAAATACATACATAAAGGTCTACATAAAAGAACAAGTAGAAGAAATCATTGAGTCAAGTTGTACAATTCGAAGAATATAAGTGAATTTATAGTACCTAAATCAAATCATCGAAACGAAAAATTATCAAGTGATTTTTCCACTAAGCTAAGAATGAAATTTGTGGAAATAACTTATAAATTTACATGTATGTACCTATGTGTATAAGTTTTGTAAAGCAATAATCGTAACAGTTTAAAATTGAAGTTAAAATGTTCGGTAGGTAATTTGAAAATGAATATGCATAA
The DNA here is from genome assembly GCA_963576475.1 of Molanna angustata. Taxonomy (NCBI): domain Eukaryota; kingdom Metazoa; phylum Arthropoda; class Insecta; order Trichoptera; family Molannidae; genus Molanna; species Molanna angustata. The sequence goes on along the minus strand of OY754974.1, from coordinate 21,425,978 downwards.
GGTTTGTAAGTAAATAAGGTAGATAAGTAGGTAAATAAAGACGTATGAGTGGTAAATATATAACATAATAGCGCAAAAGTGTATTTACATAGCCGATAAGAAGAGCGCAAAAAACTCCCACAGGACTCGTCTCAGGAATATACACTGCGCAAGTATTTACTTACACCAAACTGGCGCCAAACTTAAGGCGCGCATTAATACCTACCAATAATAATAATTAACTATATCCTAATTTTAGTTATCATTACTTGTAAACAGATGTTATTAACTGTATCAGTGATAAATAATGAAATAAAAAAATAGTCTGATTTTGAGCGAAACCCGTCATTGTACACAAATCAATAATGAAATAAGTCTTGCGTCAATAGTCTAGAAATTTTATTAGTAGTAAAATTAGTAGGTACCTATATCTAATAGCTACACACCGGAATAAAGAGTTTTTTCGACATCCTGAATATCCTGATAATAATCTAATATTTCTTATTTAAAGTATAGTTTTGCTTGGGGTTTTCATTTGTTATATATTATAGGTAATATGAGCGTATAAAACTAATTGCCTTGGCACAGTAAAAGACGTTCTGAATATACTTATCTAAAATTATATTTCATGCTATTATTACATTTATGGGCTAGAAACCCTGGTTCTTTGAATAAAAAACACTGTTTATTTGGTTATTTCGTGAAAAAAACATTCCACATGCACAGGGTACAAGGACTTCAAAGAGCAGCCAGGACTATACGTGACAGTATAAGAAACACTATGATCAGAGAAATGTGTGATATTCAATATTTAATCAGGGGTGGGGGATAGTCTGGTCATCCTGCGGAATCAAAACCATCCATGTTTTCCCATATCTTGGATATAATTATCTTATGGAGTTCTATAAAATCTTGAGAAATTATAGAACTCCATTATATAATTATATCCATAATATGGGTAATCATGAGTGTTTTAATTCCACCGTTTGACGGGACGACAGAAAATTAGGAGAGACCATGCGAAATGAATGGACTCCCAAAGACTACCACACCTTGCTTTGCATGGGAAACTAGGGAAAACTTATGTCTGGAAGCCTTAAGAAGAAGACCTCAGAGGGCTTATTAGTCTTTTTATGCTCATGCATTATTTAATATGAACCATACAAAGAGTGGTAAAGTATTATTTTGATTTCTCGAGCCACCGTTTCATTTCTACAAAGCACCTGCATAGCACATCGTTTCGTACACTACGCCCAGTACATTTAATATCCTAGGAATATTACTTAAAGTATATTTTAATAGATATTATTTTACGTCGAATTGGATACATATTCTGTGGAACACGTTCAACATCTGAATAATAATCGTATTGAAAGGATTATTACTAAACGTAGAGAACGGTCTATATGTAGTTACAAATTTAATGATAGTGCGTTATTACAAGTATCTACCTACAACTATGATAAAACATTATTTTTTTCGTACCTACACAAATAAATAAGTACCTAATAGAAATTTAATGTAAGTACTTAAGTAAAGTAAATTAAGTAACTTAGAATAGAAACAAAATAAAAAATAGATTCCTAATGATACACCATTAAAGTGATCACTTTACGAGCTAAAAAATATAAAAATATAGTTTTAATTCACTGAATGCATGACAATGGATAAGTACCTAATGCTTTAATTTGTATCATTCTTAGTTTAAAAAACAAGCGTTAAAATAATGTCATATTATATTGAAAAATAGTGTATTAAATGAAGGTTACTCTACTACAACACGTGTCACATGCGTGAATTCATGATTTTCTCAATGAATAATGTTAATATATTTGTTTATTTATTTGATACATACATTGACAGACATCACAAAAATTGTATCTGCAATGCACCACTAGCGAAAAAACCTGTGCCGGGGCTAATGCATCTCGAAACAGTGACACTGTACCTAATAGTTAATGTCAACATCAATATTACATCAGGAGTGCATACATTTAATATTACAAAAAACATAATACAATAAAAATATATAATATTCTAACAGCAACAGATAAGTATGGGGTCGAAAGCTATGGGTGAAAAATCTCCTCTGCATAGTGTTAGCCTGATACTAATGGCCATTCCTCTAGGAATACCTATTTTCAGTATATTTAATTTTTTTTATCAAATCTATTGAATATTCTTGGAGCAATGACTCCAAAACGTCTCTGTCTAAACGAAGTTTTTATTATAGGCACATATCATTTGCTTGTCTAGTGAATCGCGTTTGTTGGCTACAACTGTGAAGAGTTATATGACAAGAATTTGTGGCGATCAATTCTTTCAAAGCTAGATAAAGCGTCATCGCTTGCTTAGGCAAATCAATAAAATATAGAAATATCGAATAAAGAACATAAAACTTATACTGTAGGTATATTGTACGTTGTGAAATTTCCAGTAATATTAATATTGGATTATATAATAGTGTTTTATACATATACGTACAAGTACATAAAATTAAGTAATCTGTTTAAATCGTAGTAATTTGTCTATATAAATTGAATGTGGGTACAAGTATATTGGTTGGTTGTGTTTAAGTAAATGGTATTAACACAGTGGTGGTTTGGTCCTTCTCCTAACGGTGAGAGAGAGAAACAGGTGTCTGTATGAGTTTTATGAATATTTGAAATCAGGTAACGCCTGCAAAAGGTTTCCGGTGTTAACATACGGTGGTTTGAACCTCACGTTTATGGCCATATTAGGATACAAATAAAATTAATTATACTTATTGTTATGTAATGTATGAATTATATAGCAATGATTTGTTATTGAACAATTGTGTGGAATTAACTTTATTTGCAAATAATTTTTAATAAATTATTCATTTACAAAATTAAAACAGAGTAACAAAATGGCAGAAATGCACATTTTTGATTTTTTTCCAAATTCTTTTAAACACACTACAGTATATAACATTTTTACGCTTCGTATAAAGTGACACTTGTGTAACGAAGCGGATATTCTAAGTACAAAGTTGTCGTTTATCGTTTTATGTTATAATTGTATTTTTTTTTAAATAAGCTATAGGAATATAGTTATATAGACTTATAAAGGATAATACATTCGACAGTTGCACAGAAATATAAATTCGACATTTAGGTTTTATATGTATTGGATTTATTTAAAAATTGATATTTTCAATCTTAAAAATGTGCCATAAAGATAATAGGTAGGTTCCCAATATATTGAAAAATATAAAAAAAATATTTTGCTGATTTTTGGTACCTACCTTAAAATAAGTTATTTGAATAGAGCTAGAAATGACAGTAATAATGAATAAAAAAAGAGAAATACTGAAAATAGTTATTCGTGTGTTGTTTTAGGTTAATTATTATATTTTATCTACCTATACAAGTAATATTATATGTAAGCCACGTGTTTTGTTAAATTCGTATAGCTTTGTTGGTGTTAAAACTTAACATTTCGCTAGTAATGCCCAATGATGTGGTAACACACGAGGTTAGTCCCGTGAGTAAACCAAAATCCTTAACAACGGGCGTTACAAACTACTGTGACCGCACATTCACAACAAACTCTCAGATTCACCCCCCAACAACTTACTTCCAGCATCCTAACATCATCCTCTCCGTATCCTTTCCATTCCTCCTTGGATATAACACACAACATCTTCGATAATTGAAATTATTATGTGCTGCCCCGAATTAGCTCTCAAAGACTACAACTGCATCCATACAACTACTTACGTGGATCAACATACAACTAGCAAAATTTTCCATACTACCTACACTACTACATTTTATGGTAGGGAAACATATCTGAATACTTCTTTGCATAAATTAATAATGAAATAAGAGCACTAATAATGATAATGTTGGCCTTCTTGGCTCAGTTTGTAATATATCTGAACGCCATAGGTCCTGGGTTCGATTCCAGGTGGAGATACAATTTTTAATTGTGTTTTCCAGTCTGAATCTGTGAGATGATAAATATGGTAAGTCTCCAGAATGTGGTAAAATGTCTAGAATGTCGGTGCGTTGTATCGAGGTACATGTTAGTAAAAATAAAAATAAATACGATTGATAAGATTCTAGTTTTTGAGCACGTTATGTTGAATTTGTCATAAGACGGTGTATGATAGGGTTAAAAATGAGGTCATTAGAAAATTTTATTTTTTTATTACAAAATTAGTCAAACAAATAACTATATATGAACCACGGTTAAGTATTTGTGTTAACTAATTTAGGAGTCGAACCGAATCGCCAATAAATATATCACGATATCACGATGTTCGTACACGCTTATCTCCGAAACCGCTAAACCGATTGCAATGTAATTTTGTAACGTGTACCGATAGCTGGTTCTGACTTGAACGATAGAATAGTTTTGGACACGATATGTAGTAGTAAACTTTTGTTTTTTTTTTAGATTTTCCATCCGAAAATACATACAACCACTAAATCTAAATTTCCTGCACCCCCCAAGATTTTTTTATGAAAAAAAAAACGTAATCTATATTATAAATTTGAATGTTTGTATCTATGTATGTATCTATGTATGTGTTGAATGCGCTCCTAAACCGCTCATCCGATTGCGATGAAACTTTGGTGAACTGTCGAGAGTATACCAGGGATGGTTTCTGGATCAAAAAAATTTAACTTCTTCTTCTTCTTCATCGAGTTTTAGGTCATTTTACCTATGTAGGTGGACTATCCTGGGAACCGTTCATCCAATTGCAATGAAACTTTGGTAAATTATCGAACGTATGCCCGGGATGATTTCTGGATTTAAAAAATTTTCTTCTTCTTCTTCATCGGGTATCTCATTTTACATATGAAGGTGGACTATCCTGAGAACCGTTCATCCGATTGCAATGAAACTTTGGTGAATTGTCGAGCGTATGACCGGGATAGTTTCTGGATTAAATTTTTTTTCTTCTTCTTCTTCTTCATCGGGTATCAGGTCATTTTACCTATGAAGGTGGACTATCCTGGGAACCGTTCATTCAATTTCAATGAAACTTTGATGAATTGTCGAGTGTATGCCCGGGATGGTTTATGGATTAAAAAAAAATTCTTCTTCTTCTTCTTCATCGGGTATCAGGTCATTTTACCGATGAAGGTGGACTATCCTTGGAACCGTTCAATCAATTTCAATGAAACTTTGATGAATTGTCGAGCGTATGACCGGGACCTACTGAAGGGACGGGAGGTAATGAAGGGACGGGAGGTAATGAAGGGACGGGAGGTAATGAAGGGACGGGAGGTAATGAAGGGACGGGAGGTAATGAAGGGACGAGAGTAACTGAAGGGACGGGAGTAACTGAAGGGACGGGAGTAACTGAAGGGACGGGAGTAACTGAAAGGACGGGAGTAACTGAAGGGACGGGAGTAACTGTAGGGACGGGAGTACCTGAAGGGACGGGAGTAACTGAAGGGACCGGAGTAACTGAAGGGACGGGAGGTAATGAAGGGACGGGAGGTAATGAAGGGACGGGAGGTAATGAAGGGACGGGAGGTAATGAAGGGACGGGAGGTAATGAAGGGACGGGAGGTAATGAAGGGACGGGAGGTAATGAAGGGACGGGAGTAACTGAAGAGACGAGTAACTGAAGGGACTGGAGTAACTGAAGGGACGGGAGTAACTGAAGGGACGGGAGTAACAGAAGGGACGGGAGGTACTGAAGGGACGGAAGGTACTGAAGGGACGGGAAGTACTGAAGGGATGGGAGGTATTGAAGAGTCTGAAGCGACGGGTGGTTATGGAGGACAATTTTTAATTATACAGGCAATACGAAGTTTGCCGGGTGTTCACTAGTTAGTTTATAAATTGCGTATAAGCTTTCAATAGATGGCGGTATGAACAAATCTAATGACATCTGTATTGTACGAAATGAAATTATCAAAAATACATAATGATGTCTAAAAATACATAATGAAATTATAAAAATACATAATGATGTGGCAGAAGAACGTCTGCCCGGGCCCAATATTTATTTATTTATTTCAAAATCCAGTAGAGAATGAAAACATGGGTAAGTTACGACGATTTGAAAAACATGTAAATATAAAAAAATGCTAATAAGTTATTGGCGTCATATAAGGATTTATATTATTTCATTACTTGAATCCAAATATTTTTATAAAATGTATTAAATGAATCATATATTATATATATATATATATATATCTTTAATATATTGTATTATGTATTTTAGGATTCAGAAGCAATTTATTCATTATCTGTGTGTCCATTGGTTTATATTGTTGCTACTGTATAAGTTTCTAATATTTGTTTTTTTATATATTATATTTTTTTAGTTGATAAATGAATTAATAATTTAAATCGAATATATTTTTATAATTGCATATGCGCAACATTGGATTTTTTTCCCTGTCGGGAGTCAAAGATATTTTTTAACAGATTTTTAATTATCTCAATAGAGACGAAGTTGGAATATTTATTGTAGGAGAACCGGGAAATCAAGGCACCTACAGGGCTTACGACCTGTCATCGGCTGGCAAAAAAAAAAAAAAAAACAATTCTCTCAATAGATGGCGTTACAACAAAATAAATAAAAAATAATAAGATTGTTGTTCATAATTTCACCCATAGATGGCTGTAGTAAAAATTCCTTATTTTCAAGCGAAAAGAATTTCAGTATTACAATATATAGAAGTTTCAAAATTGAATTGATAGGGATCTCATTAAAAAGGCATAATTGGTGAACGTTGCGCAAGCGCATAAAGTGATCACGTAAACCAGCCGATGACAGGTCGTAAGCCCTGTAGGTGCCTTGATTTCCCGGTTCTCCTACAATAAATATTCCAACTTCGTCTCTATTGAGATAATTAAAAATCTGTTAAATAATAATTTAAATATCTAGGAGAAAGATATTTCAAAAATCTTCATAATTAATTGATTAACATTTTTCTATCGATGGAATTAAGTTTCTATGGAGCTGGTCATAAAAATGCCATTCTGCATTGATTCACGTTTACTTTGTATATGTGAGAATGTGTTGTATTTACATACAACACTTTTTCACGAAACCGCGAATGACGGGATATTAATGCGAAGAATATGAAGAATCCTGTCAAATACTTGAGATTACTAAACAGAGCCTTAATTAGCACTAAAAAACATCCGTCTCATTAAAAATGTTGCACTATGAAGATCGCAAGATATGTAATATTGAATAACAGCGGGAGCAGAAAAAACAAGTCATGTTATTTGCAGAAATAGAGTTAATGATCATAGCGAAAATCCTTATATCAACGAAAGAATTTCTGACGTAAAAGGATACCTACGTGTTTTTATGGTAAATCTCAGTTCATTACACATTTTTATAAGATGCATAATTATATGTATGTTTGTATTTCCATAATGGTTTTAAAATAAGCTTACGTATGATGATCGTTTAAGTAATCAATTAAAATATTCTTGTAAACATTTATATATTGAGTATACCTACATTTTATATAGGTAGGTACAAAGTTGTAGGAATATTTATTTATTTATTAAAGGCACTGGTATAATATATGTAGGTATACACACAAATTGAAAATATGTACCTACATAATATAAGATATTCAATGGTCCAATGACACGTATGTAGATTAACTAATTTATTTTAAATCTAAAGTAATAAAGCAATCAAAATGTTAGTGTTTGTGTGTGTGTATGTGTGTGTGTGTGTGTGTGTTTGTCTCACGCCTTCTGAAAAACCAAGAGCATCTAAAAATCTAATTTATGTGCGAACGTGTACCTGTATACCTGATGCAGTGTCACGCTAAAAATAATGCGATAAAAATGCTGAATTTTAAAAATATTTCAATAATTATTTTTTTCATACAAAATTTTCCAAGTCGTATCTGTCAAAAAAGTGTACATTTTGCACGCAAATATCTGTTAGTTTAAAAGTTAGAAGTACGTATTTACACGAAGAAAATATATTTTCAAGTATAACTTAGCGTTTAAGTGAAAAACATGGTGAATATTTGGTATAATTATAATGTTTAACTTATTTTTAAAGTAAGCCTTTTGTACATAAACGCCGCCATTTTAATATCTTTTCATACAATATTTCATTTTCCCACCGAATGAATATGTTCTTGAAAATAATAAACCTTTGAAATAAATGTAATTATGAAATAATAAAATGAAACACAAGACATTACGGCAAGTTTTAAGACATATATTGTAAAAATGTGTTATTTATTAGTAAAGATATAGGCATAATAAAATTGCATAATTTGTAAATAATATTTGATTTTTCTGACAATTTTCATTTTTATGGCATCGAACAAACCAATGTAGGTACCTACATATTCAAAAAATGTATCCGAACCATTCGATATTACTTACGTGTTCGAATCGTTTCCATGGCTACAGAAAGAATGTGATATTCAAATAAAATTTGTTAGGAATCGAATTTATTTAGAAGGTTGTTGTAGGTAGGTACCTACCTAATACTATTTACTTACAAATCAACAATAATATACCTATACTGATTTCCTATAGGAAAATTATTTTATTTATTTATTTATCAACCGTTTGTCCGATTATAATGAAACTTTGGTGAATTGTCGAGCGTATGCCCAGGATGGTTTTTGGATTTAAACTTTTTTCTTATTCTTCTTCTTCTTCGTGTATTTGGTCGTTTTACCTATGAAGGGGGAGTATCCTGGGAAAAGAAGGTCCAACTGTCCCTCCATCTCTTCACAGGTCTTCCAGGACGGGTTCTGCATATAAACTTTTTTCTTCTTTTTCTTCAACGTGTACTTGGTCATCTTACCTATGAAGATGAACTATCCTGGGAGAAGAATGTCCAATTTTCCTTCCATCTCTTCGCAGGTATCTGGATTTAAACTTATTTCTTCTTCTTCTTCTTCATCGCGTATTTTTGGTCATTTTACCTATGAAGTTGGAGAATCCTGGGAGAAGAAGGTCCAACTGTCCTTCCATCTCTTCGCAGGTATCTGGGTTTAAACTTTTTTCTTCTTCTTCGTGTATTTAGTCATTTTACCTATTAAGTAGAGCATCCTGGGAAAATAAGGTTCTTTCATCTCTTCGCGGTTCTTCCAGGATGGTTTCTGGATTTTAACTTTTCTTAACCGACTGATGGGACGGGATGTAATGAAGGGAAGGGAGGCACTAAAGGGCCTGAAGGGACGGGAGGTATAAAACTGCCTGAAGGGACGGAAGGTACTGAAGGGCCTGATGGGAAGGGACGTAATGAGGGATTAAAGGGACGGGAGGTACTGAAGGGCCTGAAGCGGCGGGTCCTGGAGTCTAATTCTTTTTCTCCTTAATTTTATGTAGACCTTTAGGGTAGTTTTTATACAAACTATTTCCTATTGTCTAATTCATCTTCTTCTTCTTTTATGTATACATTTGGGTCATTTTTTTATAAAAATTTTTTCCTTTAGTCTAATTATTATTCTTCTTCATTTAAGTACGTAGACTTTTGGGAGAGTTTTAATACAAACTATTTCCAATAGTCTTATTCATTTTCTTTTATGTAGACCTTTTGGTCAGTATTTATACAAACTATTTCCAATAGTCTAAATATTCTTCTTCTTCTTTTTTGTAGACCTTTGGGTGAGCTTTTATACAATCTATTTCCAATAGTCTAATTCTTCTATTAGGTATATGTATTTTTACTTATTTTATGTAGACCATTGGAATAGTTTTTTATACAAACTATTTCTTATAGTCTTATACTTATTTTTCTCTTTTTTATTTAGTCTTTTGGGTTAGTTTTAAGTCTAATAGTCTATTGTGCAGAAATATTATTAACGATATGCACACTTGATGAAAATACATATGAAATGAATGGGATATGGGATGTGACGATATAACCTGCACAAGAATCTTTTCAATACTTTTGTTTAATTAAATTTAAACAATTTATATCATCCTATTTTGAATAATTTTCAACACCTAATATTTAAAGAATGGGTGTTGTGGCCATTACTGAACTCTTCACAACATTTATATTCAAATTAAAAACTATTTACTATAGTTCAAGTCTTCTTCTTCTTCGTTAATGAAGACTTTCAGTCAAATTGAGCAAAAATATAATGCACACTTGATGAAAAAATATAAAAACGAATGGGATGTGACCAATACTAGATCTTTTCAGTACCTACGTTTGTTTAATCAAATTTTAACCACATCCCAACATCCAAAATTACTAAATTTTCAATAGGTACACATTACAATTTGTTTTCGATGATAATATTTAAAAATGGGGGTTGTGGCCAAACCAATCTCTTTACAACGTTGATAAACAGTCATATTTAAAACCATTACGCATAGTCCATGCGAGCAGAAATTGTATAAATATTATACTTCATTCACACTTTATAGCAATATATAAAAAAGAATGGGTTGTGGCCATCACTTGAACATTTTACAATACTTAAACTCAATCAAATTTCAAACCACTTTTCATAGTCTGATATTGCAAAATAATTGGGTGACAATATTATAAAAACGATTGCTTTTTCTTTCACAATTTTACATTCTTGGCCAACGGCGGGACATAAAAGCTAGTATAGTAATAATTTAAAACAAATAAGTATAGTTATTATGAAATTTGATTAAATAAATATTTTGAAATGAAAGGCAAGTGTCGGCGCGAAGTCGGAGTCTGTATGCGCAACTATTGCAAAGGAAGCAGCCCACGTATAATATATTATTATATGTAATTATTATTATGTTCAAAGTTAACAATTTGTTTTGATTTGTTCCTTTCGCGAAATCGAGTATTTTTAATGCATACTGCACTGTTTCAAATTTAAGACATTACGTTAAATATTTTTTGTATTTGGTTAATAATATGATATTATTTGTTTCCTGTTTTACGTCAAATGAAACTAATAATATAATATCAGCATTCGTACTATTTTGGGCTGACAAAAAATTAATTTTTAATTAATTTTCATTTTTTGACTTATTGTTTCTATTATTTTATTCAGATAAATTGGTACATGTCATAAACACAATTTAACTCACCAAATAAATATGGTTTGTTGGAAGTGTGTGGAAAAAGATTTAAATAAATAATAAATATACTTTTGGAATTTAAAATAATATATAATTTTTACTAACCATTCGCGTAAAGTAGCTGTAGTCTATATTGGATTCCATTGTTTGTTTTTTGTCCTTCAGTTTCCTGTGAAAAAAAAATATTTAAATAATTACACAAAATAATGTATTTTAATCACAGATGGGTCGGTGGTGGTGACTAGTTCGTTGGTTTAATAATCCAGTGGACTCGAAATCACATCATACCTCGACCAAATACGTTTAACCATCTAGAGCACAAGTATTTGCTTTTATTAGACGGCGTATGATGACACATAAAAATCGAATTGTTTCAAGGACATAATATACATTTTATATAATTATTAAACAAAATTATATTTTACATTTGTTTGTATGTTTATGGAATAATTCATGAATAAATTAAAATATTAACTTTTTATAAAATATATTAAAAATAAACACGAAAGTGAAAGTGACGAGTTTATAGACAATTTATTCTCACCAACTTTTATTTCATATTGCTTCTCGGGCAACAGGTACCTACTATGTCAAATGTTAGCTTAATTCGCACCCAATAACAAGTTGCCACATTCTGAAGGCTTACTGAAAACATAATTAAAAACTGTGTCTCCACGGGGAATCGAACCCGGGACCTTTGGATCGGCAGTCAGATATGCAACAGTCACATTCACATTCAAACAGCAGTCAGTGTTTTAAATAATGAAAAACAAGATTTTCTCTAGAAATATATCCAATAAAAACGAATCTCTTCTGCTAGGAATCGATCCCAGGACGCCGGCACAGAAGCTAAACGGCAAACCATTGTGCTACGGTAGTCGACAATCGTGTCATAAGAAAAAAAATCATTAAATAATACAAATTATATTTGCGTTTTACTTTCAATGTTTTCAAATTAGTTACATTTGATATAAAAAAAGAACCAGCCCTTTTTACAGTAACAAAATAATTATACGTTTGGTAGACCAAAAAAACAAACACTGTTTGAATCGCAGTTTGATAGAGCGTTTGTCTTTCAATTGTCACACATATAATATTTTTGTCATTTCTCGACAGTTGTTTTGTTTTGGGGGAGTTTCCCTGTTATTATGTCACACGACTTTAATCTGTATCCGTTCAAAGCGAGAAATTAAATTATTTACATGAATTATATCCGCATATTATGTAGTGACACGCACTATTTCATATGTTAATAAAGGTGCAACGGTAAATGCTTACTTTTTCATGGTTGTTAATAGGATAATTATTTGAGTAATTCAACTTTTCCACCGAAAGTAAGTACCTACGATTGCAATTTTATTTAAAAATAATATTTCAAATAGTAACTATCCCAAAACATATTAAAAAAGACTAAAGCAAATATCTCTATATGATAATACTTGATTTATTTTTTCTCTCCTTATCCTTATGTTTTCCTATCATTGCTTTGCATTGTAATTATATTCAATCTCTTTTATTGTCTTTTATAATTTTTGCTTTTCGTCTGTAATCTTTGTTTTCTTTACTATACATATTTTTTTATTGTTGTCATGTCATAACCTTATTGCCATAATACATATTGCATTGTATATAATCATCATCTCCGGTTGGTTGGAAGAAATCCTTTTGAGATATGAAATTGATTGAATCTATAGCGACTTTTTCTCGTAATAAATAGTTATTATTTTTTTTTACAGCGCTAGCCTATTTACTAATGATATTAATAACAATTAAGAACTACAAATAATAACACTCAGTTATTATTATTACCATTATACACTTCCTCAAAAGAATTAGCAGATCAATGCGTAAATTGTAAATTATTTAAAAGAGCAAAATAAAATGCAAAAAACGCATCATCAAGCTTTCAATTGGGAATAGTTCACCCATCCAGATACTTAACATATCAAAGGATTAGGCTCTGAGGAGGTCTCTATACTACCTAACAACCCTACTGATTCCCGAATATTAACGTTTAAAAAATCTTTAACGATTCTACATGTATTCATAATTACCGTTTTTTGCATTTTTATTATTAAATTTTTCGATAAATCTATAATTTCTAAATAACGGATTAACGATTTTGGAATAATGTCAGTGGCTGAAATAATGAACAGTAATATTATTATTTTACGAGAATGCCAAAGTCTTTTAAACTAGAATTAATTTTAATAATAATTTTTTAATTTTAAAGTCTTTTTTTTATGTAGGTAATTATTATTATTATAAATAATACTATTTTACTGTCAGAAATCAACATAACTTGGTACAATACCAATTTAATAATTTTCGTGATTTCCATTTTTTTTATTACATTTATTACATTGTCGCTATTTATTTATTTAGATTTTTTTCCTTACGTTTATATTTAAATACCCTTTAGTATTAATTTATACAATATGAACTATATATTATATTCATCAACTAATGAACAACTGAAGAAACACATTATGATTAATGTTACATAATTTGATACACCCTGAACTGTGCAATATATAATTATGTAAGTACATATTATTTTAACATTAACAATTAATGTTTTACACGGCATGTTGTCCAATATCCATAATGACTTCACAATGTAAAGAAGGATGAAAATTAATAAAATAGGTTGGTTCCTACCTACCTATATAAAATTATATTAAATGCCACTATGAAGTCATGATGGTGTGTATGATATACCTATACTATTTTTTCGTAAAAACGAGTATGGCGTACCCAACTTGTAGTGCTTTTGAAAATTTAATGTCTTCATTTAAAAACACTTATCTTCATCACTCTAACTAAACAAATATATACTTTGGAAGGTATAATATGTACATACATAGATACATACACACCGTCCTATCTGGCATTACACATTGAGAGTATGAACTCTAGACACGCTATTCCCAAAGTGGCTGCGACGACCCTCGCTTTAGAAGACCACGTGTTTCGGTAATTTACCGTGTTTTTGTTGATGGAATAATTAATCTGTTTAATAAAAAAAAGTTTCGTTTAATACGCAGTTAATTAATTAATCAACTTTGATGATTAATTATGAAAATGCGTACCTATTATGAATATCAAAATTGGCGTGAATTTGATAATACCTATAGGTATTAGTACATGTGAACTTTGTTGATGATATTATCTGATACCTATAAATTTCAGATTGTCTGATTGAAAAAAAATCCGTTAAAAACAATAATTATTTAAATTTTTTGAAAAATATTTATAGCTTATGTGTAGCTGTTTCCTCATAATTAGCTTTTTTTGGCAATTGATGTGCAGTGCCTGATAGGCATTAGAGTTCTTCGTAATCTTCTTACGATCTTTATGTGTTCTTTCAAAACTTTGCAAGGGGCAGGTATTTGTCCCCATAAGCAGAACGGGTGGTGGTGGACGAAGAACTCATATTTTTATTTATGAAGTATTAGGTGCAGTAAAATATGAATGTCTTTGAAACAATCAAATGAATGTCTGGTAAATCTATTTTGTGTGTAATAATTGTAAGTGCAGAATGTTGAGATCATATAACTATTTAGTGTGGAACGGGAACAAACACCTGGTTCATAATTGCATATTATGGTTTACTAAAAATATTGTAAACTGCTAGCCCAGAATAGGATTTCCTAGTTGGGCAGCAGTAATCTAATTATTGTTGTCAATATAGATATGGTGTGATAAAAAGTAAATAAATAAATAGATTTTCTCTTAGATTTTTTGAGATAGAGGTATTAGTTTTTTATCCTGGTTGTCAATGTTCTAAGTGAATGGAATATGTGAAGAAAAAAATAAAACAAATCATA